>JASDFA010000003.1:159005000-159640000 GCA_035772735.1 Datura wrightii | reverse complement strand
AATCCATACCCATAATTGCATCAAAATCAATCATTTCCAGTTCTATCAAATTTGCTAAAAAGTCTGACGACCAACAACCTCTAATGCGCGTCCCTGGTAGACCCTCTTGGCTATGATAGAGTCACCAATGGGTGTAGACACTGAAAAAGGTCGCTGAAGCGATTTTGGAATTATACCAAACTTCCGGGCCACTAATGGGGTAACATAAGACAAGGTGGATCCTGGATATATCAATACATAAATGGAACGAGAGCAAATGTCCAGCATACCTATCACCACATCCGGCGATGACTCTGACTCCTATCATCCCAGTAAAGCATAAGTGCGATCTGGACCGGTATCAGAGCTAGAGGCCCCTGGTCTGCCTCGGCCTCTGCCGGCTGGAGCTGAGGGCCTACGCCCTGCTAGAGATGCTGGGGCACGTGACCCTACTGAAGATCTATCCTATCGGTACCGATCACTCTGACCCCTAGCTGGACAATCCCTCATCTGATGACGCTCCTATCCACAAGTATAACATGTTGTAGAACCATACCTGCACGCCCCGGAGTGACGTCGACTGCAAACAGGGCAAAGCGGCACGGTAAATCTACTCTGCTCCACTCCTCTCTGCTGTTGTGAACCTGCTGATCGTGAGCTATCGTTGGGCCCTAACTGCCCCCGACAACCAGATCCACTCCCCTGCTGCTGTTGTGGGGGTAGGGGTCTGGGTGGTCTGCCTGAAAATCATGGCTTGGGTCCACCCTGGGACTCCGCCTGCATGTCACTAGGTCTGACCCGGCAGCACTGCTCTTGATTTGCCCTTCTTATTTCCCATTGCCACTATCTGATCCCTTCAACATTCTGAGCAAAAGCCTAAACGCGGGCAATATCCATGTCCTCTTGTAAAGTGGACGTAATACAAGTCTCCACATATTCTAGATTCAGCCCCATAATAAACCGATGCACCTTAGCCGGCATGGTATCTAAAAAAGTTGCTGCATATCGAGCCAAGGAGTCAAACCTCATAGCATACTCCCAGACACTCATCGACCCCTACTCTAGATGTAGGAACTGGTCAAACCTGGTCTATCGAATTTCCCGTGGTAGGTAGTGATCCTGAAAAGCTTCTGAAAAGCTAGGCCAAGTCGAAGGGGAAGCACCTCTTCCTCGGGACCTCTCCCAACTCTCGTACCACAGTACTGCGATGTCCCATAGCCGGAATACCGCTAACTCAACTAACTCTGTAGGTGTAGCATGTATCACCCTGAGAATCCGCTGCATCTGATCCAAGAAATCCGGAGGGTCCTCCGCCCGATCCGTCCCAATGAACTGTGGGGAACTTAGTGCGAGAAACTCTCGGACCCTCAAACTACCAGGTCCTCCTGAGGACTCTGCGACCACAGGTGCCACTGGCTGATGTTGTGCAGCCATCATCTAAGCTAGCATAACAACAACACTCCTAACCTCCTGATGCGATGGTACCGATATAGAGACTACTGGAGGCGGTGCCGCCCTATTTGCCGCTCCGAGCGGCTCCTGGCGTGGTGGAGAGTGTTGAGGAGATTGAGATGAAGTCTCCCTATCGCCCTCGGATTGGGGTGACTCTAACTAAGGCACCCTTCTAGTGCCTTCCCCTGCTGCAACATCCAATCTCCTACCAGTCGTGGTGTGTCGCAGGTCTGTCATTTCTCTGTAGACAAAAGAATATGGTAAGCTTAGGGACTTAACCCTATACTGTACAGCTCTACAGCATGACTGGATAAGAAGAAAGAGTAACCATCCTGTCATGCCTCACAACCTCCTGCCTATAGAATGTGGTGTACAATATATTCATAGACAAGACTCTACTTAGCACGGCTTGCAGACTCCCTGTGATACGACCTGCTCTGATACCAAGTTTGTCATGCCCCTACCTTGGGAGGCATGACTGGCACCTGGTGCCCTATTAGGATTTAAACTGAATTAACTAGGGCTATGCACTCCTGGTGCAGGCTTACTTCCCAAATCAAGAAAACAACGACTATAGCTCGGTTGTAAATACAATCTCCGACCAACAAGGCCTTATAGCCACCTATAACAGAAAATAGCTAACCAGCCACAGGCAATAACAGGGAATCCTATACGGGCCAACAAGACCACCATAATGTCTAGTTATGACTATAAAGTAAAACCAATGCTAAACTGAACTATGGCTGACAAGGCCGCTAATCTGTTAGCTAAACAAGGCCTCGCAGGGCCAACACATAAACTAAAACACATATAGGCCCCGCACAGCCAATAACAGCTAACCACAAGGAAATAAAAACAATCTGCAAGCCTCTAGGAATAATATGATGGTCGGGATAGGGCCCCCGACCTACCCATAAACTATACAATCAAAAAGAAGTAAACCTTCTATCTACAAGCTCTGGAAGAAAGGAGCTACCTTCTCTGATGATACTGGCTGAAAGCTACGAGGGACCTGCTCCTCGTCTATCCATACTTGCAGGCAAGTAATGCAGCGCCCCAGAAAGGGCGTAAGTATAATATGTACTGAATATGTAAGGCGATAACTGTAAATGAATGAAATAAAAAGATAGAATTGAAAATAATTGAAATGAACGAGTAGAGATCATACTTGAGTAATAGAACTTCTTACTGTCTAATTTATTAGTAACTAAAGCAAACAAAAACCTTACCTGGCCCCCATAAGCCAGAAGGTACAACCAGCACAAAATAACCCACCTAGGGCCCCCATAATCCCTGGTGAGTACACTTCAGTCTATATACCCCTATCAAGGTCGCATTGGGTCAACTAATAGCTATAGCTGTCCTACCGGTACCCTGGGTCTGTAATTGAGCCCGTTCGGCCCCTGAATGTAGCTGCGTCTGAATCTAGTAGACTCCTGATATTTGCACCCCGGGCACCAAGCTCGACGGGGTGTGTAGAGCTAACCATGGCATATGAGGACCTGGGAACCCATCTTCATCCATGGCGGACGGCATACCGCTCCGTAGAGCAACGTCATCTCGCTCCTGGCGGGCGTCGACACAGCTAATAACCCTGGGGTCGGTCATGAAGGCCATATAGGCATAATCCATCCCAAACTAATATGGAATATGGATTTCAGCTAATTACAACAACTAATGATAATAGACATGCTTCAGGTATTCTTACTGGGATTCAAACTGAGCTATCATACTAAAGAAACTAACTTGCCAAAGGAAACTTCCTTAACATACCTCGTTCACCGATTACTGATTAACTGGCGAGTATCAATTCTTATTCAACTATTCTTCTCAACCGCAATCGTATTACTGGGGAGAAATGACTAGTTTCAATACTAAATTCAATAAAAAATAACTTTATATATAAATATTAACTATATTTCTACTTAACGAAATACGGTCGAAAACTCATAATTTCTCAAAAGTCCATAAGGAAGAAATGCTTACTTTAAGCCTGAGATTGTATTGACACTAGTTTGGAGCAATTCCAACAACTTTAGCTCGGGGGGTTATGATTTGCCGGACAAATTTCGTGAAAATAACTCCGTAGTAATGCTCCCTGCAACTTTAAACTTCAATACCCGAAGTTAATTTGAATTTGGGCAGCGTTTCACAACGTAAATAGAAGAATTTAACTTAAACCCTTCATGCTTTTCCCGTCTTTGGCTGTATGCCTATATAGGAAATGAAACAAAATCAAAGAGGGAGGTATAAATATACTAGAGGCGGTGCACAGGGGTCCGGGGCATAGACCCTGTCGCACTAATCCTGGGCCTTGTCATGGAGCTCATCGCGAAGGAGCATGGTTTGTGCCACACTGCCCCATTAGGCAGCTAGCCCGGCCTTCTCCCGCACGGTTCCGACTCCGTGCTCGTTCGACCTTTCCCTGGGCCCCTTTCTCGTACGTATTATACTCTAAAACTCTTAACTAACGTACGAATAGGCCGTCCAAACATTAAAAACTTACAGGGAATAACACTAATAAAGAAAGATTGTGAAAATTTATTACAAAGGCAATTGTCACGCCCCACCTTGGGAGGCATGACTGGCACCTCATGCCATACTAGAATCTGAACTGACCTGGCTAGGCACAGGCACCTCTGGTGCCTATCACGTACTTAAACTCAAGAAAACAAACTGCTATATCTCAGTTGTAAATACAGCCTCGGGTCGACAAGGCCACGCAACACTTATAAAAGAGAACAGCTAACCTAGGGGGATCCTATATGGTCCGACAAGACCACGATGTTATCTACTTATAATGGAAAGAAAAGTAAGCAGCTATACTAGGCCCCACATAGCCAACAACAACCCACTAACTGACAATTGTAATCTGCAAGCCTCTAAGAATATAATTAGTAGTCGGGACAGGGCCTCAGCCTACCCAAATACTATTCAAATAAAAGATGTTAATCTTCTATAACTTGGAAACTCCGCATGAAAGGAGCTGATCAATGTATTGACTCTGAATGGCTCCCTAGAGACCTCACGACCTGTCTGTCTAAACCTGCAGGCAAGTAATGCAGCGCCCAGAGATGGGCATCAGTACAATATATACCAAATATATAAAGAAGTAAATAAGTTGTATGAAAGCTGTTAAAGATTGAAAGTAAGTAGAAGGAAAGGGCCGAAATTAACTTGGAAGTTTGCTTATTCATAACTTGCATCTAGTAAAATACTAATGTATATGACCTAAGATTGTACAATCATATACCTGTAAGCTATATCTAGCAAAAAAGAATAAAAACAAGAACCTAACCTGACCCCTATAAGTCTGGAAGGTACAATCAACACAAAATAACCCACCCGAGCCCCCATAAGTCATAACGAGCACACTTCAATCTATATACCACTAACTAGGTTTCTATGACTCTACCGGCGCTATAGCCAACCTACCAGTCCTTTGAATCTGCAACTGAGCCCACTCGGCTCCTGAGCTGTAGCTATGTCTGAGTCTGGTAGACTCTTGATAACTACACCCTGGGTACCATGCTTAACAGGGGTGTGATGCTGATACGACATAGAACTGGTAGTCCAGCCATGGATTGAACTATATAAGGCCATTGGGCCACATCATTGTCCCTTGGGACGGCATATCACTCCTTGGAGCAACGTCATATAGCCCCTGGCGAGTGACGACACAGCTAGTAACTCTAGGGTGGTCACGGAAGGCTCCTAAGTGAGGGCAACCCCACCCGAGGTTCTATACTGAGGTCTCAATCTAGCCACTCAAAAAGCATATATGGCCTTCAGGGCCTAACGCAACCGTGCTCTCCCCTAGAATAATTTGTATGGCTTCTAGCAGGCACACCCTGTGCACCTGTATCTGATCAAAAGATCCTGATAGTGATTATAATCTCTAACGGTCTAGACCGGATAGGACGAGATGTGGAGTGGCCTAACAGTACTCAGAATCTCCTGCTCGGGCAACTGTAACTCACAAGAAACTGTAGGGTCGCAGATGACCACTTACCTAGTGTGTGCTTAGAACAACTGTTTAGGGCTGCTACTGACCGAATATGCTTTTGAGCAATCACCCCCTAATCCTCCACAGGCAGCTTACTGACATCCTTAGCCTAAGGGTAATACTGTGGTAATATGGTCCTAGTCCTTTAGACCTTAACTTGGTCTGCTCAAATCTTATATGACCTTTCTGGGCGATTCATAACCCTATAGATATGTTTATATAGACTTAGTCACTCACGACAATCTGTACCTGAATTTCTTATAGGAACAGGCTGGGGCGTTGGCCCTGCCTCTAACTACTAATAAGGTCCCCTTCCAGAACGATTGGACTGGCTTCCTAGGCAACCTGTATGACAAATACTAAGTCAACTGGAACTGACAATCACTGGTAGTAGCTAACTAGATGGCAGGCTACCACTCAGTTCACTAGACAACCCTAGTGTTGCTGACTCTAAAGTATGACCATCCTATCTAAATTTTTGGTCTTGGGGCGTGAGGGTACGCCAATGATTTCTGGGTGTGCTTTACTGACAAAACAAGCGCCCGACTAGTAGCTATATTGCCTAGCTACGCCTATGCTATTCGACTTACTAACTCAGGCCTAATAGTTGTCCACAAGCTTCTAAGGTCTAGGCCTAACAATAAAACATACAATTCTACTAATACAATGAACTGGAGAATAGAAGAGTTTCTATGACACTTCTAGCACGTATCATACTTAACATGTTCTTTCCCGACAAGGGATACTGCGGTATAATCTATATACGTTTTTTTGTAGCTAAACACAACATATATATTCATAGTCTACAAACAACAGCTGACCACAACATATCTAACCACAATCTACTGATAGCAATTACTTGCAACATATGGGACCATTATTTCCATTCAAGAACATAAGTCATATCACTATACGATGAGAATAACTTATCGATGGATAAGCCTTACATACCTCAAATGCTGATTCTGACTTAACTGGCGAGGTCAAACCTGCAATCGGCAGTTAGCTGTAATCGTAGTACTAACAGAATGGGACTAATTTCAATACCATATTTGGCAAAAACAATAAATTTCGGCATTAATAATAACTATAATTCAACTTCACAAAATACAACCTAAAATCTATAATTTTCTGAGAGTTCAGAAGGGAGAAATTCTTACTCAATGCCTCTGACTGTTTAGGAATCAATTGGGAGCAATTCTGATAACTTCTACTTGGCGGAGTTCCAATTTGCCGAGCGTATTTTGAGAAAATGAATCCGCAGGGATGCTCCCTGCAGGCTTGGAACTCGATATCTGAAGTTAATTTGAATTTGGATGGCATTTGGAAATGTAATTGGAGGAAAAACCAAAGAGATTTGCATCCCTTTTCACTTCTGGCTAAGGGGTTTCATAACAAAATGGGGGGAAATTAAAATAAGGGGCTATATATACTTTCCTAGGTGGTGGACTGGGGGTGCCTCGCACTAGCCATCGCGCAACCCAGTGTCACGTCGCCCCCCCCCCCAAGGCGCCAGCAGGCCTGGCTCGCCGCGCTGGCCAGTGCGCTACTAGCTAGCGCATCGCACTGGTCCCGTCCGACCCCGCTTTCGAGGTTTTTTTTACACACATCATGCTTACTAATCGTTAACATTTACGGAATGTAACGATAATAATTATGGAGTGGTATATTAAATTTAAATAAGATACTCTATATATATAGAATATTGGTACTTATACATCAGCAACACATAATTTAAGGACGTAATACTTGCTTTTACTAATTATAATCATTTAATTGGTATTATTATATAAGAAAAAAAGTGTGAAAATTTATTGCAAAGTCACTAATTATAGCATGATATATTTAAATTGCTTATCATATAGATTAGAATATTTTCTATAATTAGAGACGTAAAAACACATCATTATTTGATTTGCAATTATGACATATATATGGGAAAAATCGCGGTATAATTATACTCATTCTGATAGGAAAAATTCCTACGAAATATTTTATATATTTAGGTGAATTCTTTCAATATCTACTAAAATTGACATTATCAGTCAGATGTCCGAAATAAAGATGCAATGTTGTTTGAAAGCTCATATCGTGAGATTATGAATGACCGATTACCCATTGCGAAAAGACAAATAATTTCGTTTCAATAAAGATATTACTGCGGGATGAAAAGACATTTGTATCATCTTATTAAAATTAAAATACATATGTTGACTACCCTCTTATGGGTATTATATAGATATTGAATCTTTTATAGGAAGATCGTATAGATGCAATTATGGTTAGATATGTGATTCGTATGTTCAAAGCAAAAATAAATGAGTTGAAATTGTATACCATGAAATTTTTTGTTATTGGTCCAAATAACGTCAAATATAAGACCAATAAACATAGTTGAGGCTGGCGTTTACTAATAAAATAATTGTGAATGAAAGAAATGATCCATAATTCGATATGCATATCTTCAATCTACGGCTTTATGAGTGGTTGATTGACCAACTTGATGTTGACGAGAATGACCTATTTGGTAATTAATAAATTTGCGATATTGATATGTTTTAGCAAGCTAACGAATATTTCTCATTTATTCATTTGGTAATTTTGCAAATCTACACTATTTTTTACTATATTTTTTAATAATTTATTTTTTAAGAATTATCTGTGTATCACGCGAATACTAATACTAGTTATATATTAAAGAGTAGTATAATGAGTGATATAATTTATGAAAATTTTGGGTGCTAAAGATTAATAATATTTCAGTGTTAGTTGCAAAGGATAAAATAAAGTCAAAAGTTAAAATAGTTTTAATTAAGAAAATGATAATTTCACCCACGAGTGAAAGAAGTTATTTTTTCATTTATGATGCAAAATGTTTTACTTGTAACATATTTATGGAAACGAAACACTATCAACTAAACTTTTCACGAAAATTATTTTTTTAAAGAATGACTTTTATAATATGGAATACACCTAAATATGAAAAGTTGATGCAATCAAATCATATTGAGAGAGGAAAATTTTCTATCACCCTTTATATATTTTTAGCTAACAACCAAACCAATCATTAAAGTTTTATCTTCATGAATTTTAAATTAGTTGATATTAGGACTTATAATGAATATATGATGAGTTTTTATGTAAAAATTATTTGAAACAAGTGTGCCTTACACTTCACCTTCATTAGAGAAATTTATTTTCTTTTGACACCCATTCTTTCTTCTTCTAATAATAGCAATAAGTTGTACAAAGAAAGTAGGAAAAGATTATCTAAAACTTGCAGTCTTTATATAATAAATTAGCTGTGAGAAGTTAGTTGGCATATTAATAAATATATGTTGCAGTTGTTAGTAGTAAAATTTCTAACTTGCAGAATTATTAGTTTACATATATTGCCTATTGGAAATACATCTTTAGAATGAGGCTGGCATACATATCAAACATAACATTACTTAGAGCCTATCAGCTTGGCATACATAATATTGATATTCCTTAAAACATAACATTATTTATTATACATGCTAGCTATAACTAGTCAATATTATCAATTATTTATCTTCGCACTTGTGCACACAGACACGTGTTATATGTATATATATATATATATAGAAATATTGAACATCATATATTTTTCTAGTTCTTGAGAAGGTGACCTTCCATATCTTTGATAAAATTCAGGAAAAAACCCAAGAAAGCAAGGGGATCTGGGATATCTTCAGTTTTCTTCTCGTACATAAGTGCAAATGTAGTCCATTGATGTTCACATGATGAGATAATAGTGAAGGAATCGTATAACTTTAACAAATCTCCTTCAATCACTTTCCAAGTGACTGATTTCTTCTGAGGATCAAAGGCTTCAATCACTTCATTTCTTTTCCATCTACAATAGTTAAAATAAAAAATACAAAAGTTGTTACTCGTGATTCACATGATCAAATCCTCATAAAAGATCTAAATATTCACAAAATAATATCTTCATCTTATTTGTTTTGTTTTTCCTCATTTTTCATTTTTTAAATTTTCCTAAAAACTATTTGATTCTCACGTAGATTAGATTGAGCTACTTTATGTCCAGAATGAAATTTCCTTTAAAATGTAAACTTGATAACCTTATGTTGGTTAGAAGTAATTTTTCATGAAAAAAGTTCTTTCTATGAAATATTTAGAAAAAGTATATATTAAATACTAGTATAATGAGTGATTTAATTTTATGAAAATTTGGGTTAGTCGGAATGAATAAAATAAAGTCAAATGCTAAAATAGTTTTAATTAAGAAAATGTCGGTAACACTCTAGGTGAAAGAATTTATTTTTTCTTCTTTGATGCAAAATGTTTTACTTGTAATATATCTATGGTAACCAAACACTATTAACTTATTTTTTTTCATAAAAATAATTTTCTTAAAAGATGATTTTGTAATACGAAATATACCTAATTATAAAAAGGTGATGCAAGCAAATTATATTGAGAGAGGAGAAATCTGTATTACCCTCGATATATTTCCAGCTAACAATTGAACCAACTTTTAGAGTTTCACCTTCATGAATTTTAAAATGGTTGACATTAGGGCTTATATTGGGTACATGATGAGTATTTGTATGCAAAGTATCATGAAATAAGTCTCCTCCACACTTCACCTCCATTGAAGCAATCAACTTGCCTTTCACACCCATTATTTCTTCTCAGAGTAGCATTAAGTTGTAAAAAGAAAGTTGTGAGAAAACGTTTAAAATCTGTAGCCCTTATATAGAGTTTAATTAGCTGTAAGAAGCTAGCTAGCAGAAACATAGGGCTTCCAAACACATCATAAGCTAAACCGGTGCTGACAAATAACCAACCCGCAATGAATAGGGAAGGTATAGTAATGCTATGAATGACCCAGTATCCACCACATATCTATATCACATGTTATTCATGGGAATCAAAGGTTACTGTTAGTTCACTTTGCGTGTGTAATTAGGCTTTAGTTAGTTATAAATTTGACTTTCACAATGAAAAATTACGTAATCAAATTGATGATGAAGACACGTTTACACCTAATAAATTATATTCATTTAAATAAATATTGAAGTTTACAAATACGCTATTCTTAATTTTAGAATCACAAGTAAATGAACATTAATTTTTCCATCATCAAAACACGAAAACAAATACATTATTCGTTTGCTTTTTTATTCGTAGAGATACCAGATTAAATTTATAATGGTTTCATATGCAAAATATTTTGTGCTAATAACCCACTTAAGTAGTAGTCTTTATTCCGTTTTCAAAGATAATGCGACTTTTTCAAAAATTATAGTAATACAATAATTATAGGTTAAATATATACACAATTTCTTAAATTTATGTTTATTTATTATTTTGGCACTTCATCTCAGGCTTATTTCATTTTAATTCTTCAACTCTATTTTCATGTTTCATTAAACACAAAAAATATTATTCGATGTAAACTATTCAATTCGTGTTGATAAGTATTTTTAAAAAGGTATGAAATATTCAATTAAATAATGCCATATATTTATTTTTTTATATTCAAGTCATCTGAGTTTAACCCAAATACCTCGCTTTCTAATTTTTAACTCACTCCAAAACGGATAGAAAGAATCCATCTTCAATACGGGTAAAAAAAAACCGATTCAATGCTAATAACACAATTAAAAATTACTAAAAACCAATTGACTTAGTCAGATTGTCAATGAATTTATAAAAAAGATTAAGTGACAGACTTTAAGAAAATTAATGTACTTTCGTCAATTATTTTTCCCGAAAAATTGCGCAGAAACTATAAAAAGAATATATTATTTTTTTAAAAAAATCAATGGATGTCTGTCGATCCTTTTTCTTTTTTTTACAAAAATTAATGGATGAACGCCAATTTTTAAATTGTAAAATCACAGTTGAAGAGTATAAATAAAAATAATAAAAATATAAAATTAGTATTTCGCGTCGAAATGGAACACAAAATATAGAGTTGGAGGGTTAAAATGGAACAAGGTTGAGATGGAGTTGCCAAAATAAAAAAAAATAAAGATAAATTTAAGGGGATATATATGTGTTTAGCCATAATTATACGTAATCCGCATGGTCTATTTGTGTTTTTGAAGCCCTTTTTCCACTTTGGCCTTTTCTGCGGCCTTATTATGCTATTTCTGACTTAGGGGGATTGATGGCGAGGTTTCCAAGGACATTGGGTGCATTTCAGAAAAAAAAAATTATTTTCAAAACTTTAAAATGAAAGTTTGACCAGGGTTAATGAGTTCATAATTCAGTTACTAGTTGAATTGACGAATTTGGGTTGATCACGGTGTATATTTTATCAAGACAATATCAGATCGGTAATTTGATATTTCTAACAAGTATGAAACATGGTTTGCATGTTTGATTTGCATCCGGCAGGTCTCGAATGAGTTTCGAGTGTTTAAACAGACTTGGGGTTTTACCGAATATTTGGTTATTGGTGCATGCAGATTTTTTTTCTTAGCGCCCACGTGGAGGGTGTCTCAATTATGGAGATTATTTTTCCTAAGCATTATGATTGAGTATGGTCATTCGCGATCCCATAAGAGGATTTCTAGATCTTGTCATGCTATCTCTTTATGATCAAGATTAGTTCATCGCGTTCGTGAAGGGTTGAACTAGATCAGAGCATTACAGTTGCAAGGGAGTGTTGACACTCAATTTTGGCCTTCCACCTGTCGATTAATTACTCAAGCTTCTCGATTTTTAAACAAGTGAAATATTTTTTTTTTTGCCAGTTAAAAGATTTTGTTGAATTATCTTCGGACTTATTTTGCCATATCCTTTGATAAAATATTCTAATATATATTATTTATATATATTATATATGTATTTATAAATATAAATCATATATTATTTTAGCACACATCTTTAAGTCTAAAGTAATTAATGCTAAAAAATGGGTTCCAAATAAGTATGTATCTAATTTATTTATTTTTTAACACGAGTTCATTTATGCCTTAAACATTTTAATTAATCTATATTTACTAATAAATATCTATTTTGAGAAGTTTAATTTATTAATTGATAAATAATTCGTCGCAATCTTAACTTAAAATGATTACATTTGATATTTGATTTATCTACAATAGAAAGTATTTTTGGGCCACTTTTAATCCAAGTAAGCTGTATTTTAAGTCATATATATCAGCCCCATTCTACCCATATTTTCAGACCATAGGAGGCCAACAACAACACAAAATTCGCAGTCCTATTGCACAAATTCGGAGCAGCCCAAATCCTTACTTTTCACTAACCAGCCCAACCCATAATCCCTCCTCCTTACTTTCATTCTCAGAAAAAAAAAAAAAAAAAAAAAACTTTCATTCTCAGCAAACAACAATGACCCGGCAGCCCCACAGCAAACAACAACCTTAATAGCATACTCACCAAGCGCCGCAACTCAAAACACCAGTTTCGCTGCACTAGGCAAGATCAGTGATTTCATATTTGCATTTTATTTATTACTGTTATTATTATTATTATAATTATTATTATTTTGTTTTCTTTTTCTCCAATTTTAAAAATATATATTTGAGTCAGTGCTTTATAATATGTTGGTTTTGTGTTAGATGCTATGGTTAATGAACCTTCTGAATATTCTAACTGATTTTTGTTCGAAGTCGCTACTCATGTTTGTGTGTTTAAATAAATTTCCTAAGAACATGTATTATAACTTGTTTATGGATATGATTTAGAACTATTCTTCATGTAAATGAAAACTGTGATGCAATCTCCCTTTCTTCTCCCATGATTTTTATTTCCCTCTTCTCTGTCCGCCTCAGTTCATTTTGGTATAGGATGTTGGATCATAAACTTGATCCATTATGGAGCCCAAACCCAAATCCAATCAAGTTGGAGTCCAAGTTCATAATCAAGGTCCAAAATTATAAGTCTTTTATCTAGAATCTTTTAGGGTGTTGTAATTGTGCACGTGAATTATTTGGTAAACTTAAGATATTTTTTGAAGATTGGAGAAGGATGAGGTGTATGGTTATTATAATTTTGGATTAATTTATTTGTGTGGTGTATGATTGTTTGTAAGTAGTATAAACATCCCTCCTCATTTTGGTTTAGGCATCAAGAAGAAGTAAGAGTTTCTAAGTGAGTGAAGAAGCAAAGTCTTATAAAGAGTGAGTTGTTGTATTTTATTTTTTGAGTGAGAGTGCTCTTGTAATATTTCTTTGAGTTTTAATAATAGTTGTTTATGTGAGTGTTTCATTTTCAACAAAGTGGTATCAGAGCGAGGTTGGAAAGTATATACTATTGCATATCAAATCGAAGGTCTCAACGAGAGGAACCCGACGCCGCTGAAATCACCCACATCGGAGTTCTGACGCTCCACCACGCGCCACCGGAAATTTGCTGGAGAAAGTGAGCCGAGTCCAGCTGAGTTGGAGCCGTATTGATCGAGCCGTGAAGCCTGTTGACCGAGCCGCTGACTGAGTATATTTCATTGATGATTTTTCAAGAAAAACCTGGGTATATTTCTTGAAACAGAAATCAGAAGTCTTTGGAGTATTCCAGAAGTTCAAAGCAGCTGTGGAAAATGAGAGTGGGCATAAGATCAAAGCCATGAGATCTGACCGAGGAGGAGAATTCACATCAAAGGAATTGCAGGAGTTTTGTGAATCAAATGGAATTCATCGCCCCTTGACAGTTCCCAAATCCCCCCAACAAAATGGTGTAGCAGAAAAGAAGAACAAAACAATCCTCAATATGGTGCGAAGCATGCTCAAAAGCAAGAGACTGCCTAAGGAGTTATGAGCGGAAGTAGTGGCGTTTGCGGTCTACTTGTTGAATCGATCTCCAACAAGAAGTGTTTGGGAAAAAACACCACAAGAAGCATGGAGTGGAAGAAAGCCCGGAATCTCCCATCTGAGAGTCTTCGGAAGTGTAGCCCATGTTCATGTACCGGATGAGCAACGAACCAAGCTTGATGATAAAAGCAAGAGTTTCATCTTTATCGGTTACAACTCAAGTTCAAAAGGCTACAAGTTGTACAATCCGAACAATAAGAAGGTTGTGATAAGCCGAGACGTGATATTTGATGAAGAAGGAGAATGGGATTTTGGGTCTCATACAAATGCTTTCAATTTCTTTCCCCAAATTGAAGAAGATGAGCAGACACCGACTGAGCGACCAGGAGAACCTCAACAAGAGCTCGCAACTCCACCTGCTTCACCAACATCAATTACTCACGGAAACTCATCATCGAGTGGGAGTCAAAGTGAAAGAGTTGTGCAACGTACAAGAAGCCTTAGAGATCTTTATGAGGTAATTGAACGACAAGATAACCTTACACTATTTTGTCTCTTTGTTGATTGTGAACCAGTGATATTTCAAGAAGCTGCACAAGAGAAAAAGTGGAGAGACGCGATGGATGAAGAAATTAGGGCCATCGAGAAGAATGACACATGGGAACTCACCTCACTTCCCAAAGGACACAAGGCGATAGGTGTCAAATGGGTGTATAAAATAAATCGAAATGCCAAGGGAGAGATTGAAAAACACAAGGCGAGGCTTGTTGCGAAAGGCTATAGTCAAAAGGCTGGAATCGACTATGATGAGGTATTCGCCCCTGTTGCTCGATTAGAGACTATTAGACTAATCAATTCTTTGGCAGCTCAAAACAGGTGGAAGATACAGCAAATGGATGTAAAGTCTGCCTTTCTAAATGGAGTTATTGAAGAGGAAGTCTACATTCAGCAACCATCAGGCTACGAAGTCAAAGGACACGAAGACAAGGTGTTGAAGTTGAAGAAGACTCTTTACGGGTTAAAACAAGCACCAAGGGCATGGAATAGCAGAATTGACAAGTACTTCCGAGAGAATGGCTTCAACAAATGTCCCTATGAGCACGCTCTATATATCAAGATCAAAGATGGAGATATTTTGATCATGTGCCTGTACGTGGATGATTTGATCTTCACCGGAAGCAACCCAAGCATGTTCAATGAATTCAAGGAAGTGATGATGAAGGAATTCGAGATGACAGACATGGGCCTCATGGCGTTCTACCTTGGCATTGAAGTTAAGCAACAAAAGGATGGAATTTTCATTTCACAAGAAAGCTATGCAAAGGAGATCTTGAAGAAGTTCAAGATGGAGAACTGTAAGCCGATAAGTACGCCGATGGAGTATGGAATCAAGATGTCCAAACATGAAGCAGGCGAAAGTGTAGATCCAACATTCTTCAAAAGTTTGGTGGGAAGTCTACGCTATCTAACTTGCACGAGACCTAATATTCTTCACGCAGTTGGATTGGTTAGCCGCTACATGGATTCTCCAACAACCACCCATTTCAAAGCCGCTAAGAGAATTCTTCGCTATCTGAAAGGTACAATTGACTTTGGCTTGTTCTATTCAGTTTCTAATGATTATAAGCTTGTTGGATATAATGACAGTGATTAGGGAAGAGACATAGATAATCGAAGGAGCACTACTAGATTTGTATTGTTTATGGGAGATACTGCTTCCACATGGATGTCAAAGAAACAACCGATTGTCACATTGTCCACTTGTGAAGCGGAATATGTTGCTGCTACCTCATGCGTTTGTCATGCAATTTGGCTTAGGAATATATTGAAGGAGATAGGGTTGACGCAAGAAGAGCCGACCAAGGCTTGTGCCGACAACAAGTCAGCCATTGCCTTAACAAAGATTCCAGTATTTCATGATCGAAGCAAGCATATCGACATTCGCTATCACTATATAAGGGAGTGTGTTGCAAGAAAGGATGTACAAGTTGAATATGTGAAGTCACAAGATCAAGTTGCTGATATTTTTACGAAGCCATTGACAAGCGAAGACTTCAGAAGATTAAGGAACTTATTAGGGTTCAAAAGATCAAGTTTAAGGGGGGGGGGGTGTTGGATCATAAACTTGATCCATTATGGAGCCCAAACCCAAACTCAATCAAGTTGGAGTCCAAGTCCATAATCAAGGTCCAAAATTACAAGCCTTTTACCTAGAATCTTCTAGGGTGTTGTAATTGTGCATGTGAATCATTTGGTAAACTCAAGATATTTTTAGAAGGTTGGAGAAGGATGAGGTGTATGGTTATTATAATTTTGGATTAATTTATTTGTGTGGTGTATGATTGTTTGTAAGTAGTATAAATACCCCTCCTCATTTTGGTTTAGGCATCAAGAAGAAGTAAGAGCTTCTAAGTGAGTGAAGAAGCAAAGTCTTATAAAGAGTGAGTTATTGTATTTTGTTTTTTGAGTGAGAGTGCTCTTGTAATATTTCTTTGAGTTTTAATAATAGTTGTTTGTGTGAGTGTTTCATTTCCAACATAGGATTTGGTTGTGGTAGTTAAATCTGTTTTTTTAATGCTTTACTAACTCATGAGCATGCTATGTATATTAGCTAAAAGATACAAACCCTTAGTTTAGCATTTGTGTGTGTATTTATGATTTCGTGTGATGTCGGGTCTATCTTAGTTTGAGTGGTAAAATCTGCTATTTGGATAAAACACTAGTTGATATTTTCTTTGCTGTTTACTTTAAGCTCCTTACTTTGTTTGAAGTTTCATAAAGGGTGGAGTGATGGATTATATTTTAAGATCTAGTAAAGCACATTTTGTATTTAAATAGAGTTGTGGAGTTTTCGAACTAGAATTTTGATTATTTTCTTTTAAATATTAGCATCGATCCTTGTTTTAAGCATTATTTATGGCACATTTTTAAATAAATAAATAAATATAATAATAAAAGAGAGAGAGACAGAGAATATTAATTTCAGGATATGATCCTAAAGAGGTTAAGATCGATATTATTACCTGCTAAAGTCATAGTCACTGATTTTTAAACAACTGCGTCTATCTAGCAATTTCGATTCATATGAAATCTTGTTTGTGTGTGATTCAGGTGCAAACAACATATGATCAACAACTGCAATTTATAACTTTACTAGATAGATTTTCTATACATATATATTTCTTGAATACAAATTAATCTTTTTTTCAAAAACAAAATAAAATAAATTCCATGTTGTTTGGCCAGATCCAAGTTTGGTGTATTAACTTGCCCATATTCCCTTTAAATCCTTTTCTCTGCAATATATATATGCGCGCGCGGAACCCGCTTTTCGTTTTAGTTTTAAAGCCACATCAAATGTTGGATGCGTCAACTTTTCTAGCTTCCATGATTCTATGTGGCTTTATTTACAGTTGTAAGAGTTTAGTGGTTATCATAATTTGTCCAGTGTTTAAGTTGATTCATCCATAGATATGATATGACTAATCCCAATTCGTTTTTTTTTTATGCATGAAACTATTCGAGCATTGGGTGCGCCAGAGTCTTATTTCTTCCTGCTCTATGTTGAGCCTACAACCCAACATTATTATCCACATTTTGAGTCTGCGCTTCCTTCGCACAAAAATAGATTCAGAGAAGTTCGAAGTCGGCTAGAAATTCAATTTCACTCTCGCTTTTATTTTATATATCTTATTTAATTTGTGAAAATTAAATTACTAACTTTATTTACTTGTTTTTTTTCTAACTCGGATAAATCCCAAGGTGGAGTGTGATTGGTTATTGTTGCCAATATAAATAATGAACTAAGGTTTTTACAAAAAAATGGGTATTCTTTAGCATTCTCAAAAGGGGGAAAAGTCGTCATTAATTAAAGCTCTCGTAAATATATCAAAAGATACAAGGCGTCCTTTTTTTTTTTTTCCATATTTTCTACACACAAGTGCATTTCATATTCCTTGAGGTAATTTTCAAATTGGGCCTGAGCCCCTCAAAAAATAGATTTTATTAAATTAAGTCTTGATGCCAAATTCACTTACACAATTAAGGATATTTTATATCTTTGTAAGTTAATAAATAAATTTTACATGTCCATTGGTTGAGAATTGAATTAACATGTTTAAGTCAAAGCTAATTTTAAAGGATATCGTAAGCATTCTTAGAAGTCAATCACTTTTCTATAATATAATCGTAAATTATAAATTAGTTCACTAGTTGAATTGATAAAATAATTAGAGCGCTAAATAAATTATTTTAAATAAATCTTTCTTAAAATTTCTTCCCCAATGAGTTATACCCTTTTTTTTAGCTAGAAAATATCTTAAATTCGTCGGTCAACCGCATTTGCGGATTTTTCGAGGTGCCTCACACCTTCCTTGAGAGATAACTAGAACCCTTACCCTTTTCTCTAATTTTGCAAACAAATGCTCTTAAATACCTTTTTAAATGTTTTCCTAATTTCGTAAAAATTGGGTGGTGACTCTGTGTCTTTCACAAACAAGTCGAGTTATGAAATCTTTTTAACCAGTTTAAAAACAGGTTATGGCAGGGAGTTCTGCATTTGCATAGGGTATTTGATGCCTGAATAGATTTAAATCCCATTTCAAATCACATTGTTCTTATTTCAATTTTCAAAGCTAGTAGCCTCAGTTTTGAGCTATTATGAAGGTGCTCTTCATGATGTGGCTTGGAGTTCATACTCAATATTGATTTTTGTAATTTTACTGCCGTCTCATTATTTATGTATTGTTAATTCATAGATTTGATTGAAAAATTTATGAAATTTTCGCTCAAGATCTAGAAATGGCACTTTATCGATTTCATGATCGATCTAGAATCGATTTTTAATAATATTTAAGATTTACCTATGATTTATAGATAAGATGATTTTGTGTTAAAATTACAGTTTTGACCTCCGGACTTAGGGCTGACTTCTTGGGCATGGACAGTAATATAGCAATATGAATGTCTCCAAACTCATATTTTTTCAAATTACATATTTGAATATATGAGCATTATTCATAGGATTTGATGAAAGGAAAGATCGTGATGTGAGCTTTGAGGCTTCAAATCTACATCAAGTGGAGACTCTCTAGACTCTATTAAAGTGCTTTGTTGATAATTAACTAATTAATAATAAAAGATGGTAAATGGGCTTCCGTACAAGTAAGGTGACAAGCACTTATATGAGTACCGCTGTTATGGCATTGGTACTTGTTGAGACAGTGAATGGTTTGTGACTGATTGGTGATATCAGTGTATGCTAAAGCATGAAAATTGATATGTTAGCTTATTCATGGCGATTTACTCATAAATGACCCATTAAAGAGATCCTTTTTTAATGTATATGTGCATGTGCATGCACTTGACTTTCATGCTCTTATATGACGTTTTATGCGCGATACACTTGTTGTATCGTATGCTTATAGCCCGTTGTGGTCCTATTAACTTAGTTCCAAGTGGAGCAATGATATTATAGCCTATATTGGCTAGTTTCCCATTGTGGTCAATACAGTCCTTGTTTCGGGTGAATTGATGATATTCAGTGTTGACTAGTTGGCTGCTCGCATGATTTTGATAAACTTGATCCAGGTGGACTTATGATTATTTTCCCATTGTGATCTAAATAGATCAGGCTCTGAGTGGGTGTATGGACCTTGTGAATCCCCTATAGGTCACAGCTATCGGACAAAGGCAACGTGTGTATACCAGTTGAATTTTGACATTGCATTGCATCACATTATCTCATCACTGTTATTATTATTATTGACTGATTTGTATTGTTGAGTTTATTACCAAATTATAAGACAATTCATAATTATTTGTCCAACTCATTGATTTTTGATATCTAATTGTACCGTGAAATTATTCTACTATATATCTGAAAAATCTCATCTATATATTCTTATTGATATGATTGATTTAATTTTGGAGGAAAGCAATTACTAGGCCACCACTCGCCACCACTCCAGTTTAGAGTTGGTCGATAATGTTACTAAGTACATGTATTTCTCGTACCCACTCTACAATTGCAGCACTTTTTGTGTGAAAAAACTATTCTGGACTCTAGTGGCAGTTAAGTTATAGTTGAGCATTGAGGATCTTGCTTTGGAGTTATCATGGTGAGCTTCGTGGATCATCCACAACACTAGACTCCAAATCTTTAGTCACTTCTATCTTTTCTTCTCTAGAAAGTTTTATTGCTTATTACAGACTGATACTCATATCTTTAGTCTCTCTTGTACTTATTACAATAGGTTTTGATAGGTGTAACACATATTTTCTCATGCTTTCAATTATGCAACACTATTTATGGCTTTTATTCTATCTCCTTTTCGCTTTTGCATTATTCTTGTTTAAAATAGATTATGGTTTGCCTATAGGGACTAGGTAGGTGCCATAACTACTATCTAGTTTTTGATGTGGCGAAAATTGAATATTAGAATATTAGGTTTACCATTCTCATGATTTCAAGAGCAATGTCACGGATCAATATGTTTACATTTGTATCTTTCTTCGATAGGCTATAGGGTATTTAGGAAACTTTTGTTCTTTTAATCCTTATTATGTGTATTGGACTTTATTGATTTCTAAATATCTTTGTTCACTCTCACAGATGGGAGGACTCATTTGACAATGATTGGAGATTGGAAGCTTTCACCTGCACTGACTACCAGGGCAATTGCAGATGGTAAAGGTAGGGGGTGAGGATAGGGTAAAACCCGAGTCATAGCACCAACAAGAGATAGAGCATCGACAAATGGTCAAGGCCATGCTAGAGCAGTGTCCCTTGATACATGTGTTATTCTTGAGGGTGAGCTGATTCAAGATGATAAGGTTTGACCAATACAGATGCCACCTGCTTTTGTTTCTATATCGATACTTTAGGACACTCTAGTCTATATATTGGGATTTTTTGAGAGGATGGATCAGGAAGGTGATGTTAGATGTATTTACATATCTTTTCACACCATTTGATGCATATTATTAACTTTTTTTATATGAATTTATAAAAAAAAACACCTAACATATATTGATTATGAGATATTTTTCTTATTCGGGCTATTTTTATGAACGTATGAGGTTTTGAATGAAATTGCAAAAAAAATTTAAAGAAAACGGAATAAAATGGATAAGTATGGAAGAAGTGAAAAATCATCGTGCAGTGGTGCCCAATGCAGTGCCATTATATGCACTAGAAAGCATAACGTGGTGAAAAGTTAAAGACTTTTAGCGATTTTAGCCAAGTCAGGGAAGCAAAAATCACAGCGACATGGTGATAAATGTGGTAAAATTAACCACAATGGTCCACACGTCGTGGTAGAACATTGAGACACCAAAAAGTTTTCCTCAGTCAAGGACCAAGGAGAAGTTATTGCATCGCGGTGCCAAGAGAAGTAAAATCAATCATGTTGTCCAGTGTGCTATGGTGGAATTTGAGACAAATGATAGAATAGATTGAGCCTGAAGCAGCCAAGACAATCCACCGTGATGACCAATGCAGTAGAAGTCGCTGCACTAGCCAGTACGACGCGGTGAAAGGTGGTATAACGTTTGCCTTTAGTATAATGGAAGTTGATTGAGAGAGTTCATCTTAAAGGTTTTCTAAATCTGTAAATAAATTTTAATGTCATGTTTTAAGGGGTTCAGACGTATTTTTCAAGGACCAGCACTTGGAGCATATAGCGCTACAAAATCTTTTGGGCTTTACATTTTTACATCTCCTTTAGACATTTATAACATAATAACTTTTCTTTTGTTATTGTTATGAAACATAATTGGATAATACCCTTGTTCTGGAATTATAATAACTGCATGATTTTTATTGTATGATCTTGATTTGACTTGTTAAGATATTAATTATTGAGTGACAACTAGTGAGGTTATTTACCTAATCTTTGGTGTAATTATTTAATTACTTCACGACCTATAGAGCACATATTTGAAAACTAAATTGGACTTAAGAGGAATTCTAGGGCATGCAATAAGGTTAAGTAGCGCATGATTTCTGCCCCCACATAGAGATTGATTTATGGTTAGAATAGAGATATACCTAATCATCTTGCTTGTTTAATTCATAATAGATTTGTTAGTGTTTGTATCATATTCTAGATCATCGAGAGATAGGCATGGAAGGGAGGACATGGACTAGAGGGCTAAGAGCTCAAGAGCCTAGTCACAATAACTCCATTAATTAATAACTTGGTAGATATTAAAGGTAAAGTCAAGTGAATACTCAACATGAATATTACCAAAGAAATAACCTTGGAATATCATCTCTTATTATGTTAAATCCTAACATCCCAACAACATATAGTGATAATTGTTAGAATAGTTAGTTTATTTTCTGCAATAGATTATAAGAGACAAAATCAGTTTTTGGTATAAACACTTATTTGATTAATTGATAGTAGTGAACCTTATTCACCGTGAATTTTTTTTATGGGTATGATATCCAATGAACACGATCGCCAAATGGTCTAAGTATGTCTTGAATACTCTGTTCATGAGGTTCATAAAAGTCGCAGGTGCATTAGTCAACCCGAAAGACATCACCAGGAATTCAAAGTGCCCATATCTGGTCCGAAAGGCTGTCCTAGAGATATCCTCGGTCTTGATTCTCAACTGATGGTAACCCAACCTCAGTTCAATTTTGGAAAAGTGAGTAGCACCTTATAGCTGATCGAATAAATCATCAATACGAGGCAACAAGTATTTATTCTTGATCATTGCCTTATTCAGCTGTCTGTAGTCAATGCACGTCCTCATTATACCATCTTACTTTTTCACGAATAACACAGGTGCACTCCAAGGAGATACACTAGGCTTGATGAACCCCTTATTAATCAGCTCTTAGAGTTGAACCAGGCAATACACTAGGCTTGATGAACCCCTTATCAAGTATCTCTTAGAGTTGAACCTTTAGTTCTCTCAACTCAGCTGGAGCCATACAGTATGGTGGAATAGAAATAGGTTGAGTTCCTGGGACTAAATCAATGCTGAACTCAATTTCTCTTATTGGTGGTAGCCCTAGGCAAATCCTCTAGAAATATATCAACAAACTCTCGAACAATAGGAACACTGTCAATAGTAACATCCTCCGCTCGAGTATCATGAATGGTAGCAATAAAACCCAAACACCCATGATTAGTCATTTGACGTGCCTTTATATAAGATATTATCTTTTTTTTGGGTAATAGGAGTCAATCCTTTCCACACTAAAGCTGGTTCTCTAGGAAAACTAAAACGTATAAGCTTAGCATAGAAATCAACTAAAGCATAACATGATGACAACTAATCCATACCCATAATCACATCAAAGTCCGACATGAATAATTCTAGTAGATCAGCTACAGTGTCCCTATCTTGAACGGATCTTAACAGTCTCTATAAACTCTATCCACTGCCAAAGTCTACCCACTAGCGTCATAACCATATATGGCACAATAAGAGACTCAACTCTTCGTTCTAAGAATATAGAAAAAGATGGAGATACATACGAATGTGTAGAAACGGGATCAATAAAAGCATGTGCCCTATGAGAATTGACAAGAATAAACTACTGTATTAGATGCCTCGATATCTTGTCTGGCCATAGCGAAGAATCTCAATGGTCCACCTTCTCCCTGAGCAACCTGTACACCTTGTCGACCCTATCCACGAGCACCTTGCTGAGCGGCCCTAGCTGGCCGAGCCTAAGCAGGTGTACGTGTAGCAGTTTCCTGCAGATGTGTCATAGCCTAAATAGTACCAGAGTTCCTATTAGGACAATATTTAGCAATATGCCCCTTTTCACCACAACTAAAACAAGGACTAGAAACCCTATAGAAACAACCACCATGATGTCTACCATAAGTAAGACACTTCGAATATGGACTTGACTGATATGAGTTGTTACCCTTTCTCTGCATCTGTTGTTAACCCTATCTAGTTGGATTATCACCTCTTGAAGACTGTACCGCTGACTCTGACTATGTAGGCCTGGATTGACCAGGATGATGGTCATTCTTGCCCCCTGATGGAGCACCACTGAACTCGCCGGTGTTACGTGCCGTTTTGCTTTCTCGCTCAGCTCTTTCCATTTCTAAATAGGACTCATAACGGAGGGTAGTGTCAACTATGTCTGAATAGGTAACACTTTGCACATCTCGTATCAAAAAACTACAGTAATGATGCTTAAGTCCATCCACGAATCGTCTCACCTTCTCCCTCGGGTCTTCAACTAAAAATGAAACATACCTAGATAACTCAGTGAACTTAGCCTCATACTCTGTAACTGTCATAGCTCCCTAGCGTAGGTTATTAAATTGACGTCTTATGTCGTCTTGTTTGCTCAAGGGAATGAACCTATCCTTAAACATTGTTGAAAACTCTGACCAAGTGATGCATGGTAACCCTACTTGTCTGCCTCTCTGAACTAAAGTCCATATGCCTCTGTAGACCCTGAGAACAGGAAAGTGGTAAATTCCACACCTCGGGTCTCCTTCAATCCCAATGTAGTCAGTATCTTTTCACAACGATCAATGAACTTTTGATGCTCAATTGAAGTTGGCCTCGTATCAAACTTCGGTGGCTTAAGATCCATGAAATTCTTAAGATCTTTGGATTTCCCTATAATCGCAACTGAATGAATAGTCGGCTGAGGGGTCAGTTCGGGTGTCTGTGTAGCTGCAACATTCAATTGAACTTGTGTTTGCGCTTGCGAAGTAGTTTTAGGAACTGGAAGTCCACTATGGTTAGGCACCAATGCCTCTAACACATTCAAAAATCTCATCACTACATCTGTAGGCAAGGCAATAGTAGGTACAACAGCTGGCACTGTCGATGGAGCATATTGAACAGCCTATTCCTGTACTCACTCCGGAGCAGCAACTCGAGGCTGACTCCCATTCAGCACTTCTGACTGAGGATTGGCCTGTTCCCTAGTCTGAGCCCTTGTTTGATGGGCCCCAGCTCGACTACCACCGGGGTAGTACCATGACCTGCACCCCGTCTAACTGGTGCCTTTAATCAATTAGCAGATGAAGACGCATGTTGCTTAGCCATCTACGAAATAAATATTTCAAGATTATACTTGAATCAATTCAATGCATGAATAAAGAACGAAAGAAGGGAAAACATCATAAATGTTTGGTAGCCTCGAGGTCATAAGTATGGGTGCCTAAATACCCATGAACAAGACTCTACTAAACACTACTCCATGATCCGGGACTTAAAGCCTAAGCTCTGATACCAACTTTGTCACATCCCAACATACCCCCTAGACACGACTGGCACCCGCTAACACTACTGCTAGGCGAACCTATTTTATATATACTTAACCTTTACTATAAGCATTGAAATACAATATGTGAAACTCCAAACACATCAATAGTCATAAAAATGAAATGATTATCCAACCAAAATTGAGTTTCAATTTATAAGAAAGCACACGACCGTTTAAGTAGTGTACCTCTAGTCCAAATCTCATACTAAGACCATGGAGCATCTAATAGAGTTACATGAGTTTAGATGTCAGGCATGCAAACCCAAAGAAAGAATATATATATATATATATATATATATATATATATATATATATATATATATATATATATAAGTAGATAAAGCTGAAATGATAGCCTCTACGAATCAATACGAAGACCCACCTCAGCAACAGAATCTACACGAACAGACTCGTGAGCCACTAGTCTCACCTCTGGTAACAGTATCTACATAGACATGCAAGTAAGGAGTGAGCTATATATAAATATAACTCAGTAAGATTCTCAACCTGCCACTTTAATACCCCTGGAACAAGTGTTAGAAAATGCAATCATAACGAGCACAAAAATAATATGCACAAAAATATATTTCCAAAATATAAAACTCATTAAAATCCAAACAAATGTTTAACAAGATCACTATACATACATATATATATATATATATATATATATATATATATGTATATATATATATATATATATTTCTCAACACAACTCAAACTCAGGACATGTCAAATGGAAGTGAAAGAGATCAACCTAACACCCCGATTAGTTCTTGACAGCATATATAATGCCCAATAGTATATTACGGTAGCAAGTACAAGGCCCCTAACATATCATGAAAAGCGCATGTATGCCCCTAGTAACTATATCACGGCAGCGAAGGAAGATAACCAACGCTCCAACGCCATGGTACGACCACGCCACACCAAAGATCAATTATTAAATAATTTTTTAAAAAAAATATTTTTTTTCTAAATAACATATATGCGGTTGGTTAAAGATCACTGATTATGCCAAGTAAACGCTTGTCCCAACATATGGACCAGGCAGACAAAACATAATTTTTAAAACAGGTTTAAAAAGTAAGCATCAAAGTTTAAAGTCTCACTTATCTAGAATTTACAACTCAAGCACACTTTTTAATAATTTCAGAACTATGCTCTCGGGTCTCTGGATCACCTCAAACTATACAAAATGGGTTTAGAATGGTCAAAAATCCTTCGATAAATATTTTCTTAATTTTTTTAAAAAAGTCAAATTCGCGGTCAAAGATTTGATCGAAAAAGTCAACTTCGGTGAACGGGGCAGAATTTTTAAACTATGACCATGAACATATTCTTTTTGCTGAGAAGATTCCAGAACATTAATCAAAAATGAATTTTGATAACGTTTTCCTCTTCCAATTGATGATTTAGGTTGAAGAACCCTAGGACTAAACTTTCTCAATTCTTCAAAATTTCTCCCTGTTCTACCCTATAAAGTTTCTTATAATCGTGTAATAAACTCAAGTAAAAGATTAGGATCATTACCTTGATGTCTTGGATCGAAAATCCTTATTTTTCTCTCTTCTTTTCTTCCCTTTTCTCTTCCTCTTTTCTCTTTTCTCTTCTGCATGTTTTCTATTTTTTTTCGTGTTATTGTTTTTCTGCTATGCGTTATGGCTTTTCCAGCAGAAATAGCAATTTTTTTTCAATTGGGGTTTGGCCCTTATTATTATTATAAATTATTTTAAATTCTTATCCTTTTTTCTTTTATTTCTTGATTACTAAATAACCCTTTATTAAATTAGAGTTATTACAGATATAATCAAGACAGCTAAAAGAAGTTTCTTGATTTACTTAAGCGGGTGCATACGAATGCTCCCTTTGTAGACATGTTGCAGGGAGTTCTAAAGTATGCTAAGTACATCAAAGATATCCGGTCAAATAAAAGTAGATTCAATGAGTATGCAACGGTAGTACTTACTAAAGAGTGCACCTCCAGGATACAATCAAGATACCTATAAAGCTGAAAGATCTGGTAGCTTCACCATGGAGATTACAATTGGGAAGCAGGTTATTGCTAGAGGGATTTGCAATTTGGGTTCTAGAATAAACCTCATTTCATTGTTGTTATTTAAAAAAGTTGGAATTAGGGAGACGTCGCCCCATCACAGTTGCTCTATAGTTAGTTAATAGATCACTCGCACAACCTGACAGGATCATAGAAGATGTTTTGGTGCAAGTAGAGTGATTGATTATCATGACAGATTTCAACATATTAGATTTTGAATCAGACCCCTAAGTCTCATTTATTTTGATGCATCCATTCTTAGCTACAGGGAGAACATTGATTGATGTGGTAGCATGACAGTTGATCATGAGAGTCTATAATCAAGTGAAAGTGTTTAATGTGTATAAGGCTCTTAGATTGCCTGCATTTTATGAGGAGATTTCCATGATTAGTATGGTGGACTTCAACTCATAGCTACCTCTTATCACCACCCACAGTGCACTTGAAAGAGCTCTGATGTGTGAAGATGTTTCTAGTGATGTAGAGGTAAGTGAATGGATACAAATCTTAAAGATGTTTGGCATCCACACTCAACAGGATGAATTCGAGCTTCTTGATAGATCATTAGGACCACAACCAAGTAGTCTATTATTGAGACACTTAATATTGACTTGAAGTCTTTGCTGCCTGAGCATGTCAAATGTGCTTATTTGGTGAAGGTAAAACTTCACCAGTGATTCTCTCAGTGAAGCTCACATATGAAGGGAGAGAAGTCAGTGAAAGTGTTGGGACATATAAAGAGAGTGATTAGGTGGAAATTGACATATATTCAGCTGATCAACCTATCCTTTTTCATGCACAAGATACTCATGGTGGAGAATCATAGGCCGAGCATTGAACATCATAGGAGGTTGAATCCAGTAGTGAAAGAGGTTTTCAAATATCATTGTTCTTATTTTGATTTTAGGAAATTTTTGAGATGTTCATCAGGATTTGGCTTCGAAATAAGATTTTAACCTTGATTTTGATACTTTTCCGTTATTCTCTCATTTTTTAATCTTTATAATTCATATATTAAGTTGGAAATCTTCTTCTTAGATTTAGAAATGGTATTTTATCAATTTAGTTTTTGATAAAATTTTAGATTTTTGATACCTATGATCTACTGGTGAGATAATTTTGCAAAAAGCAAATTACAATTTTGACCTCAGGGACTCAGAGTTGAGTTTGGAGTTGACTTTTTGGGCTCCAAACTATAATATAGCAATATAAGAATATACAAACTTGTATTCTTACATAAATTATATTTTTGAATAGATTGGCATCATTCAGAGTCTTTGAGAAAAGGTAGTGCTCTACTATGAGATTTGGGCTTCGAATCTGGGCAAGTTGAGTTTGTCTAGTCCTTATTGATAATTATCTAACCGATAAGGGAATAGGGTTAGGAGATGTCTAATATAAGTGAAGTGATGAGCACTTATGTCAGTGTTGGTGTTATGTCATGGGTACTTGTTAAGAAAGTAAATGGTTTATAACTTATTAGTGATACCAATTGGGACTAAAGCGTGATACTTGATATATTAGCTGATTCGTAGCATAGTTGACTTTTTAATTTACTAATCACTTTTTATACTCTGTACACTTAAAACCATTAAAGAGCATGTTTCGGTACTCTATTTGTGTCCATGTTCGATTTTGATTTTCATGCTCTTATATGACATCTTATGCATAATACAATAGTTGGATTGTATGGTTATAGCTTGTTTTTGTACTATGAACCTAGTTTTGATTGGAGTGATGATATTATAACTTATATTGGCAGGTCTTCTGTTGTGGTCTAGTGTTGCCTAGTTCTGGGTGAATTGATGATATTTTTAGCCTTTACTAGTCGGTTTCCCACATGGTTTGGATAATCCTGGATTCAGTGAACTGATGATTGATTACCCGTTGAGATCTAGGTAGATTTGGTTCCTTTTGAGTATATGTATCATGTGTCACGGTTACCCGATAGAGAAAACATGTGTAAAGCAATTATATTTAGCCACTGCATTACGGCACATTTTTTCATTACCATTATTATTATTCTTGACTGATTTGTGTTTTTTTGAGTTCATTACTAGTTTCTGAGACTATTTGTTATGATCAGTAGAAATTATAGATTTCTTATATCTACTAGAATTGTGAAATTATTCTACTATTTACCTATAAAATCTAATTTGTATATTCTTGTTGATCTTATTGATGTTTATGTGTGGAGGTAAGAGTTATTAGGCCAACCATCAGTATAACTTTAGTTTAAGGTCGATCGATGATACTATTGATTACACGTGTTTTCAGTACTCACTCTACACTTGCTACACCTTTAGTATTCAGATTCTGATCCAGGCACTACTGGAAATGGAGTCATAGCTGAGCATTAAGGATCTTGCTTTAGAGTTACCAGATGAGTTATTTAGTTGATTTGCAGCACTGGACTTCAGATATTTAGTGACTTCTATCTTTTTATTTCTAGACAATTTTACAATATCTTTAGTTGCTCTGGTACTTATGAGACCAGGTTTTGGATGGTGCAATGTTTATTTTCGCATGCTTTCATTTATAAAACACAATTTATAGCTAATTTATGTTGTCTTTATTTTTACTTTCGCATTATTCTTGTATAAGATGGATTAAAACTGGATTATGATTCATTCACCTACGGCGACTGCATATGTGTCAGCGCGACTATCTGGATTTTAGGGTTGTGGTATTATATGGTGTTATACACACTATATCTTGTGCTAATGCAATTAAAAGATTCTTTACATAGTATTACAAAAATAATTTGGTCTTTCAAGATTTAAAGAAATATGATAAATGTCAAAGAAAAGAGCGTTTCCGTAATATTTTATTGGTATAATTATAATCATAGTGAACTGAAATTGAGGAAGACTACTTAGGAATACGTAAATTATTTAAAAAATAAAATTAATACCATCAATATTATATAAAATATCACTTATTTTAAATTAAAATAAAAATATTTAAACACCAAATAATATAGAGCGAAGAAAAAATAAATAAATGCCACATGCATAAATTTATTTTTCAATACACTGCTAAACTTTTAAGTTTGAGATTAAATATTTATAGATCATGCAGAAAACGCTAACTTTGATGCATTTTAAGGATATCCTATTTCTTGAAAATTGAACTATGGTCAAATTCACACGAACTATGGTCAAATTCACACAAGAAAGCACCCTTATTAGATGTTTAAAATAAGAAATCTAAAACAAAAGTTGAGGCTCTAGTTTTCTTGAATGTATAAAAAATTACAAATGACTTAATGAAATTAGTGTCTTAGAGTGTGTGTCTCTCTCTCTATATATATTATATATATGTATCAAAAGATTTTTAACTTCAAATTCCATTGTTCAAGTTGAAGTAGAATAATCCAAATTAGGAATGGGAAAGGTTTATAGGTGAATTAATGAGAGAAAATGAAATATACTAAATATTTATATTAAATAATTGTTTAAAATTGTTAATGCTAAAATAATTAAGTAAATTATATTCTATATAAATAGTGGCAATATTTGGAGCTTCAAATTTTGGGGCTAGGGAAACCACGTTACTTGTGTTAGGGTTAAGACGACTAAAAAAAAATAAATGATATTTGATCGAAATCTCATTTAAGTGATAAGATTTATGAAAAAAGAAGGAATAATATAAAATTTAATATCTGGATGAATAAATCAGATAAATATTCCTTAATTCTGTTGTCTCATTTTATGTGATATACTTTTATGATTTGAAGTTTAAGAAAGAAAATATATTTCTTTGAAGAATAGACCAAATAAAAAAGTACACTATATAAATTGAGACATGCATTATTGAAATATATATTTAGCCATAAATTTAGAGAATTACTCCTAATTGCAGTACTTGACCGTATAAAACATAAAAAATGCACATCAATTATAATCTTTAATTTTCATATGAGTTATGTCCTATGAAATGTCAAAGAAAAAAAAATATAACACAACTTACCTATAAAAATATTAATAACTCAAGAAATTTGAAACTTCTTAGGGAGGTGAACCTTGGTTAGGTTGCTAGTTTTATCAATAAATAAAGAGTATCCTTTGTAGAATTATTTGACTTTCTTGGCTTATTTAAAGCAAAAATTAATTATTTGACTTTCTTCGCCAATTTAAAGTGCCATATCTATTTCTTTAATTTCCTTCCCCTAATATCTATATTGGCCATGCCTAATTTGCAAGAGAGAATATAAATGAAGGATGTAATATTTCAGTCACAAAATAATGTTCTTTTAGACTTAGCAAAATAATATCTGAAATAATTTTAAAAAATATTGAAATTTTTGCACATTTAAGTTAAGAAATTTATTTTTTCAATAAGCTGATAAATTGTAGTTGCGAAAAGGTCAACCAAAATAAATATAAAAAAAAAAAAACAAAGTTTTGGTCTACTTGTGTTGTCAGACATTATCCTAATGTTTTAAAAGATTGAACTAAAATTTGCAATAGTATTAAGTCAGCCTTATATACCTTAGGATTGTGATATTTCATGAAATTAACACACTAATAGGTGGGCAAGGGTTGCATACTGTGTATTATGCAACTTGAGTTGTTTGTTGAGTGCACACCTTACGGATAGGTGGGCAAGACTCATTTAAAGCACATAGAGAGCATGGAATCTACTCCATGGACTATTGAAACTCAACACACACGTAGGATTGTGCAAATTAACGGTTACGCCAATAATTCAAACTGATAATTAGGTTATTGGATTAATAATTTGGGTTATTAGTTTAACGGTTGATTATCGATTCATTGTTTCAAGTTATTGGGTTATTGGTTCGGTTATCGGTTTGATCACTTTTTTTAACGAATGAACCGATAACCCGATAATAATTTATTAAGTTATAATTTTAGCCTTCAATATATAAAACATTCTGGCAAAAAGATGAATCGGGTGTTGATGACAAGTGAAGGGGATGTTATTCAAATCTAAATTAAAATTAATTGCTTTAGCTGCGCTAATTCTATGCTCTTTCTCTTTTCACCAATTTTTTTCTAGCTAAACATATTTATAACTTATAAAAATTTTCATGTGAGATCTCAATGGTTAACCCGATAACGAACCGATAACGATAAATAACCAATTAACCAATAACCGGTTAGCCGATATTTTAGTGGTTTTTTAACGATTTAGCATGTCTACAAACCGATAACCGATAAATAAAACTGATGACCTTCAAATCCGAACTGAACCGATCGATACACACCCCTACACACATGCAAAACCAAAATACAGTGGAATATTTAAAAAGGAACGTACCTTCAGTCATTGTTGTTCAAGTGATGCAGGAAATCATCTCTGTCTTTCACAAACTTTATGTAAAAAAGTGATAAAGAGGAAAGCTTAAGAATCTTCTAGACTATGCCTTTCGAAGTGTGCCAAATTGATGGAGTCACATGCGCGCATATTTATAGGTGGAGCTAGGGACTCTTAGGGAAAAGCATTGACCTTAGGGACTTGTTCGTTAAATACGGTTTCTCTAAGTAATCATAATTAATAATCTCCTTCCATCAAGAAAACTTTCATATATACATGACCAAAATTATTATCTTCTCTCTCTCCCTCTCTCCCTCTCTCTCTCTCTCTCTCTCTCTCTCTCTCTCTCTCTATCTATCTATCTATCTATCTATCTATATATATATATATATATATATATATATATATATATATATATATATATATATATATATATATTAATTGGAAGATAAGGTAAATAATTTATTACCAAATACGTGGACCAGATAATTGTCTCTAATAAGAAACAGAATTCTTACATTCTTCCACTTAGGCCACAAATTATAATCAGATAATTCTTTATGAGTGATAAATATAATAATACGGCCATGGGCCTTATCAAATCATGTGCATGATTTGGAGGAGTTTAAAATACGAAATGACCTGGAGATGCTTCCATAAGATGTTGCATAGTTGATATGTGCTACTGCCTTTGAGTGAACTAACTGTTGCATTCTTAATCTCATCTTCTTATGAGTTATTTGGTTGTTGTGAGTTTTGGGGATTCAAATCTAAGGCAAATTGAAATGTTCTAGTCTTTATTAAAGTGTTTTATTGATAACTATCTAATTAATAAGGAAACGTGGTTATGAAGGTTTCATATAAGTGAGGCGATGAGCACTTATGTGGGTACTAGTTGTCACACCCCAAAATCTGAGGAGGCGAGACCGGCATAGATGTCTCACTTGATCAAGCGTACCAAACGGAAACTATAGGATAGACACCTATAGAATATATGGGCCGACAAGTCCATCATATATATATATATATATATAATATAATAAACAAGATAACATGAATAGGACTAACAAGGTCACAACATATAACCATTTGCACAATCAACAATCCAAACTAGGTGTAGGCATAATCCATCAGACTAGTTGGGCCTATATTTCTCAACAGAACGGTGTAGCGAGAGAAAGCATAGGCACTTGCTAGAAATAACAAGAGTTATAAGATCTCGAGCTCATATACTTATTAGATTTTGGGGACTCTGTGTGTTAGCTGCTGCTTATATGATAAACAAACTCCCAAGTTCAGTATTACAAAACAAATCTCCTTATGAAATCTTATACAATAAAAGATTTTCCCTAACACATTTAATGATTATTGGTTGCTTATGTTACTCCAAAGTTCTAAATGACACCGCCAAGTTAAAGTCCAAGTCTGATGGTAGCTCTTGGGGTAACCCTGGCCCAAGCGGTGGATGAGGAATCATAAGAGATGAACGTGGTTAAATGATTACAGCTTATGTTACTCATTTGGTGAAGCATCCAACAACTATGCTGAGGCAAATGCATTGCTGACAGGGATAGAGTGGCGCAATAACAATGATCGCAGGAAAGTGGAAGTGGAGTGTGACTCTGAACTCCTAATAAACTGGATCACGGGTAAGGCTAACCCACCATGGAATATCTTGGATACTCTTCAAGATATCAAGATGCTGATGGGAAAATTTGAAAATATCACAACAAACCACATCTATAGGGAAGGAAACAAAGTTGTTGATAGACTTGCCAAGTTTGGGGTTGAAAGCAAGGACACTATTTGGTTCAGAGCACCTCATCAACTACCTCTAGAAGTTAAAGGGGAATACAACATAGACAAAGCTCAATTCCCATCGTTTAGGGAGAAATATATTTACAAGTCCATTCAAAGATCTAGTTCACTAGATTAAATTTTTGCTTTTGATGTTCCTTGATGTTTTCTTCATACATAGGCTCTCATATGTTTTTTTTTGTGAGCTTTAGACTGAAATCCTACTATCCATATGTTGAATGGAGCCTGTTCCATTCAAGTAGGTGCTGACTGTGTCACTATAGTCTTTTGTACTTTAATGTTGATCAATAAAGTGCAAGTTTCACCAAAAAAAGAATTTAATAAAAGGTTAAAGTTCAAGTCTAAGTGTAACGTCCCAAAAGTACCTAAAAGCAGATTCGAGGGTTGAAGTGGAAAAAATAAAAAAAATCTACACCAGGTCAAAGAACGAGTCGTTCAGTGACTCGTCAAGTGACCTAATGAGTCGTTACATAACTCCTTAGGTGTGAAAGAGTGGGTTAATATGTTAGTATCAGGAGACCTGGAGGATAGGAGGACGAGTCGTTAAGTGTCCCCACGATTCGTTTAGTCAACCGTTAAGTATGCAGTGGTGGAGAAAATGTTGATTTCCAATGTACTTCACGGATTGGGAAACGAGTCGTCAAGTCCCTTGATGGCCGGTTAAGTGGCTCATTGATTGAGACAAGGATCAAAGTTTGGGTTTTTTGTCCAATGGCTACGGGGAAAACAATGACCTGTTACTTGACCCGATGGACCATCAAGTGGGTCGTTGGGTCCAGCAGGGCTATTTTTCTAGTCAGTTCATTAAGGGTATATTTTCCTAATTTGTTGAGTTCCTAACTCCTAAACTAAGTCGCTTTGAACATAAGAAGAAGAGTTTTAGAAGATTTTGTTCATCCTAATCCCTTATTCTACTCCTAACACTCTCATTAGAAGATCAAATCCTCTTTCAAGATCAAGCTAGGGTTCCTCATCAAATTCTCTTTCAATCTTCTTGGTTTTTCCAGACAAGCTTAGAAATCAATTTACCCACGTATGTAGGGCCATAAATGGAGGATTTCTTCCACCCTAATTCCCAATTTCTTCTCTAACTCATGAATTCAAGTCTCCAATTAAGTGTATTAAAAATTCTAGAGTTTAATTCAATTCTATGCAAATATTCATGCTATCTCTATAGGTTCAATTCTTTCATGTTTCAATTAATAATTCAAAACTATTGGGACAATTTTACTCTCAATTTAATTATTTATTTATGATTTCAAGTTTATGAAGATTATATCCTATTATGCTGATTTAGAAATTAAGCTTATGAGTCCATGATTTCAAGTACGATGAGCCAAATTATATTTTATAATTATAATGCATGATTTTCATAAAAAACCCTTTATAAATTGATGGATTTTAGAGTATGATGATTTCCTCAATATTCATGGACTTTATGAATATCAAGTTTATGATCATGGCCGACTGACGGGCCTATTTTATGGCTAATTCACGTATCTCAATCATGTTATGAATCTCATAATTTCAACTAGCCCATGTACTTCAAGTATGTTTCATAATTATGATATGAGCGCTATATATGTTATGAAAGTAGTGTTTAACACCGAATAGATCGGGGTGCCAGTGCACCTAGGTCTCAAAACTACGTGTCAATGTAGTCATGATGGGGTCCTTCTCGAAAGTGTCTCCCATGCCCGTATGGGCCACCCATGATTGATATCACACCTTTCATCATTCTATCCTTATAAAGGTACGAACACCCTCCCCATTAGGGGTTACAGGTTGGGCTCCATGTATGCTCACGTGGAGTATGTCGGTTATAAGAATGACTCACTGTTTCTTGTGATTGTAGTTACTCATGTTCATGACTTATAATATTATATAGCATATTTGACCCATTTATCAGTTTATGAGCTTTCATTCACGATTTCAAGTATGACAAATTATATGATTTCTATTTCTAAACATAGGTTCATTATGTTCATATTACGATGAATAACTTATGAATATGTATACTTCAGATTTATGTCTTTTAGCATGTTGTTCTTACTCTCATGAACTTTCTTGATTTATGCTCATGATTTCAAACTATTATTTTGCTAGCATGTTTTACTTACCTTACATACTTAGTACATTCAAAGTACTCACCGCATACTCTATGTTATCATTTCATGATATTGGTTTGGGTGATCCATCTCCATCTCGTCGATAGCACACTCCCGATTAGTCCGGTCATATTCTCGCTTGGGTGAGTCCTCAGTCTTCGGGAACGTTATCAGCTTTAAGTTTTTACCATGTCATTCAGTTTTAGACCTAGAGGGATAGTTGGGGGTGTTGTCCCATCAGCCCATTAGATATTCTAGAGGCTTTTCAGACGACATGTATATATACTTTCAACAATGTTGGTTGTTATTGCCTTTATGTGTATGCTTCTCAAATTTTCCCCATTTCATGCTTACGTTTTAAATTTTACTTTAGTTTATGCTCTTTAGTTTCTATGTACATGCCATGGGTTAGCTTGGAGCCATTCGAGGTTCTTGGTCCCGTGTCTTGGCCCGGGGTCCCAACTCGGATCGTGACACTAAGATGACAATTTATATGGGTTACTCTACAACACATAAAGGGTATCTTTTATATGATATAAATATCAAAACTGTGTTCGTAAGAAGGGATGTCAATTTAAGGAAGACATATTTCCCTTCAGAGTTCAACCATCAATTGCTCACACCTTATTTCCTTCGACATATCCTTACAGTCATATTTATGAAGCACCATGTTACACTTCTCACATACAGAATATGGAGTCATTCTGTTCCAATACAACCACTCAAATTGACTAAAGTCGGTCCTCAGAACCACTTATTATAGTTGATTCTTGTGTGAATCCAGTAGCTACTGTTGTCACTCCGCGACCTTGTACCTAGGTGTTGCCGACACTCGAAGCCATTGTTGGCCGAGCGAACTGCATAATATGGTGCACATAATGAGCATACATCTAATCATCATCGGAACATCAAGAGACTTAATATTCAAAAGTAAAATACTCAATTCATAAAAGAACTTGCCAAGTTTTTACATCATCATAACTAGTGATCTATGAAGCCTTAATCATAAAAAAACAACTGTTTATCCCACCCGGCATACATTTAACTCAACATCTAAAATCTGAATAAAGACTAGGTCCAAAACAAGGGACTCACCAATGGCTGAATGATGTAGGATCCTAGAGAGCAGCTCAACCATAGATGCGGGTATCTGAATCTGCATTATGAAATAATGCAGCACCCTGCCGAAGGAGCGTAACTACATAGAATCGTACTATATGTAAAGCAGCCGAATGAAACATAACATAACCGAAACACATGAGAGAATAACCACAATATAGGTATAACATGAAATGAGTTAAGGATACATAAATCAATAAGTAGAAACCCTTTTTTACGAAAATCATATCTTCATCATCATTCATTAAGTTCATTATGGAAGATTCTTAACTTAACCGATATAAACCACCATATAAATATGGAGTTTGATCTCTACCCCATTAGCTAAGCCATCTCATACATTACCGGGGGTATGAGACATACATAACATAGTTTGCTAGCAAGAATCTATAATAGCTCATATTAGGGGCATTTAAGAGTTGTCCGAACCTACGAAAGAGATCATCATCCTACGTCAGCATACGTAGTTTAAGACATGAAGCTTCTCGGTTAATAGAATAAATCCCCTTTCATTACATACCATATTTTTACTTGAAATCATATTTCAGCAACCAAGCTTATCATTATACGTCATCATCACATCATAAACGTAGCCCATCATTATCATAACTTTAAAAGTTCATAAATCATCATATTATAGTCACAGTTCATAAAAATCATTAAACTTCTTATTTTTAGAGGAAACTCATAGTATGAACAATTGACACTTCTCATAAGAGGATATGTGTATCTCATGAATGATTTAGGACGTTTTATAGGAGAAATGTGGTAGTAGTCGACCCATAATGAGCTAATAAAGAAGGTTCAAATGTTTGAAACATATTTGGGAGTGTTTTCGAGTGAAAATAACCTGACGCTTTAGGAGACGCCCAGCACTGAGCCTAAACTTCAGATGAATAAAGTTTGACAGAAGGGTGCTATAGGGGGTGTGTCGCACCTAGTTCTGAACTTTAGACAAAAAAATTTCAGCAGGTGGGCACAATGGGAAGCGCACCGCACCTGTGCACAACTTTAGACGAATAATTTTTCCACAAACGCGCCGTGCCTGCGTCTTTTCAGAATACAAATTTCGAATTTTTTTCTTTTCTTTTTCGAATTTACGTAGGGCTAAGAGGGTACTCTTATTCGTTCTCAAACATATACCAACAAGGATGATCAATAAGCATACGTAGGAATTCATGAATCATTAAAAATCATTCATCATAGACATAAGTTCTTGACCTTATTTCTAACCATTCAAGAAGGAGGGTTTTATTTGGAATTTCATGGACATAATGTGGAGAGTGAAATGAGGTACTCCTACACATGGATTAGTCTTACATAGCTTGTTATTGTCCTTGCAATGATCACCCCGAAGCAGCAATCCGTTCTTGTGTCAAGCTTGGATGAACTGCTCAAAATCTCAAGTGTTGAGACTTAAGAGTTATTCTTAAGTTTTCTAGAGAAGAGAGAGAGTTTGGTGCTAAAACCTTGAGTAGGGGTTGTTGAGGTTGAGTAGGGGTACCAAAATTAAGAAAAGTGGGCCCCAACTCACATTTTTAATATAGGCTAAGCCGAAAATCCGTTACTGCATGACGGTGTCTTAGTAAAATGTCCATAACTTCTTACTCCGAACTCCATCTGATGAATGGTTGGATGCATTGAAAACTAGATTCATAGATCTTTAATTTGGATAGATAGAACAATGCAAAACACTTCATTTAATGAAAGATATGATCATTTAAAATTAACCTTCATTTATGAACTTCACATATTCCTCAGTCTTCTCTTTGTACTTGCTTCCCCTTTTGGCTTCTCACCAAGTCCAACTTCCTTAACACCTTAAAAATGGTTCAAATCTTTAGAAGACTAATTATACAAGGTGTTAAAACTTCCCAAACTATTCCTATAGTGGCTACTCAACTTGAAAATAGGAGATCATATAGAGAGAGGAATCAACCAATATGGTGGAAAGATTTTGTGTCTATGAATGTTCATCAGGAAGTTCTCTATGCTATGTTTAAATACACCACATATGATCACTTATCTCCTTGATATAAAGCATTCATTGCCAATTTTTCCTCCACAATATAACATGATACTTATGATGAGGCTATTAAAGATTTAAGACGGGTGAATGCCATGAAAGTATAGAAATTGAATCATTAGAAAATAACCATACATGGGATATAGTGCCACTTTCTAAAGTGAAGAAGCCTATAGATTGTAAATGGATTTACAATGTTAACTACAAGGCATTAAGAGAGGTTGAAAGATTCAAAACAAGATTAGCTGCTAAGGGCTATAATAAAAAAGAAGGTATAAACTACCAAATGACATTTTCACCAGTGGTGAAAATGAAATTTGTCAAGTCTATTCTAGTTGTTGTTGTTGTAAAATATTGGCATATACATCAAATGGATATGTATAATGCTTTCTTACAAGACGATCTCTTTGATGAAATCTATATGGACTTACCTCAAGGTTTTTAAAGTTGGGTGAGACAAAGACAGCATCAGACTCAAAAAATTCTTGTATGGATTGAAATAGGCTCCTAGAGAGTGGACTACCAAGCTAACTGAGGCACTTATTAAGTTTAAATTTCAACAAAGTCAATATGATCATTCATTATTCATCAAGAAGGACATAAGACATCAGTGTAGTTTTAGTATATGTTTATGATATGCTTATAGAAGGTGAAAGATCAAGCTAATTGAATACACAAAGCTCAATCTAAAAATGCATTTAAGATGAAAGATTTAGGTGAGCTAAAGTATCTTTTTGGCATAGAATTTCCAAGGTCCAAACAAGGAATTCTGATGCATCAATAAAAATATACATTAGAACTAATCTCTATAACTGGACTCGGGGCATCTAAATCTGCCATGACACCTATGGACACCAACATTAAGCTAACCACAAAGGAGTATGATGATCATTTTAACAAAATAGAAAATAAAGGAGCAGAACTTCAGGTTGATCAAGCTACCTATCAAAAACTTATAGGTTGGCTTTTATATCTTACAATGACAAGGCCTAATATCTCTTACATTGTGCAGACCTTGATCTAATTCCTACAAGAACCTAAGAAGTCACATATGAATGCAATCCTTAGAGTGGTTAGGAATCTCAAAAAACAACCAGGTGAACGGGTCTTATTGTCCAGCAACCACATTATGAAATTACAACATAGTGATATTAATTGGGCTACATGTCCTCATTCTTAAAAATCAGGAACAGGGTACTTAATCAAGTTTGGAGATTTTGTCATCATATGGGAATTAAAGAAATAGATAACAGTTTGGAGACAATCAGTAATAGGGTACTTAATAAAATCATTGTTGCTACGGTGACTAAACTACTCTAGCTGATGGATTGAAAAAAGAACTAGATATCGAAGTCAAGGCTCCAGCTAACATTTACAGTGATAACAAAGTTGTCATGCAGATTGATCCAATCCTATATATTATAAGAGAACAAAACATATTGAAATTACTTCCATTTTATAAGAAAAAAATCATTCAATGTCTAGTAGCTACCAACTACATAACTACAAGGGAGCAGCCTAATGACATATTAACAAAGGAACTTGCCAGAGTTCAACGCAAATAATTAATTAAGCTCCAAGCTAGAGCTTCTCAATATCTTTGCATTGCCTAGCTTTAGGGGAAGGTACTTCGGTCCTTCCAACTAGCTACTGGATTAACTTACTAACATAATTAGTTAGTACTAATCCTCTGCTTGTTCGCCTATATTGTAAAGTTTATGATACTTAGTAGAACCAAAAAAGAACTTAAAAATAGGTTGAAAAAGAATGAGAATAGCATACTAGTTATTATAGGTGAAATTTCAAACTTGGAAATATTCATAATATCTTACATATAGCAGCCATTAGAAATACAAATGCATCCATAGAAGGAGTTAGAGTGGCATTTATAACGTGTTATCCAAACATAATTTTGCACACTAGCTAGAACTAGCTAATATTGCAATTATTCATCACACAAGTATAAACATACACACACATAAATATTTTTATTGGGTAATTAAACATCATTTTTCTATTTTTTAAGAAAATGACTCTCTATATTTTTGGTGCATTCAATGACAAAATCCAATAAACTTTGAGGAACTGGGATGGCTGAAGTTTTCTTTTCATACAGTAATGTCCATGTAGCACACTGGTATTCACAGGATAAGTTCATAGTGAAGGAACTATGAAACTCTAACAAATCTCCTTTAATGACTTTCCAAGTGATTGATTTCTTCTTAGGATCAACTGCTTCAATCACTTCATTAGAGATCTTCTATTTTCCATCAATAATTATCAAAATCAAAAAATAAAAGTGATGTTAGTCCTAGTTCGCCTGTTCAGTTCCCCATAAAAAAGTTTAGACATTCAGAAATTAATACATTCATCTTATTTATTTGTTTTTTCTCATTTTCTCCAAAAATTATTTGATGCTCATTAATAGGGGTGTCAAATGGCGGATTTAGGTTGAATTTTGATGGATCAAAATGAGTTGAGTTAATAAATGGGTGAGCCAATGACCCGACTATATAAAAGTTACTTTTTCTGAAAGGAATAGTTAAAATGGGCTAAATAACAGGTCATAATTCAACCCTCTTAATTCATCTAAGTCAAAATTTTCTTGTTTATTTTTTTATAATTTGTTTAAGTACCTAATGAAATATATATATATATATATATATATATATATATAATCTTGTATATAACTGTTACACCCTATAAATTCTTGACATTTAGATGGCCTATTCGCATGTTGGTTAAGAGTTTCAGAATGTCATACGTGCTAGAAAAAGGGCCCGTGGAGAGACCGAACAAGCGCCAAGTCGGAGTGTCGCAAGGCAAATGCGACATATAAATCGCATTCGACAAATGCGACTTAAATGCCCCAAGTATCTAAAGCCTTCCCACTTTGTTTTAAATCATTTCCCATCTTTTAATTTCCAGTAAGCGACCAAAAATAGAGGAAGACAAGGATTTCGTACAAATATTCGTCCGATTACACTGTCAAACGCAGTCCAAACTCAAATTAACTTCGGGTAGCGAAGTATAAAGCAGTAGGAAGCATTCCTGCGGAGTTAGTTTCGTGAAATTCAGCCAGCAAATCATCGTCCTACCGAGCTAAGGTAAGTGGAATTGCTCCAAATTAGTTTCAATATACTCCTAGCCCTAAAGTGAGTATTTCTCCCTTGTGGACTTCCGAGAAATAGCGAGTTTTCGGCTGTTTTTCTATAAGTCAAAATTTGGGCAGTATATATATTCAAAGTAGTGTTTTCTTCCAGAATATTAATGAATTTAGTTTTATTTCCTATGAATATGAATGCAGTTGGAAGAAATAGCTGGATATTGGTTGAGTTACGCCAATTAGTCAAGAAGTTGGCAACTGAGGTATGTAAAGCCAGTTTCTTCGGCAAGATAGTAATTCTAGTATAGTAAAATAGAATAAATTCCAGAAGAACATTTCAAAGCCGAGTATTATGCCCAATGTGAATTGAATAAGCATGCTTGAATAACTATTATGTCATATTCAGAATAAAAGTCAGTAAATTAGTATCAGACAGCGAGACATTATTCCAGACTCAGTATAACTCAGTATCAGATTCAGTACAATTCAGCAAGGGATTCAGAATAGAATATCAGAACATGGACAGTATTATCAGATTTAATATATATGTTATATGTGATTATTGTTGTTTGTTTGTAGAGACCTGATTGTTCTATGTTGGGTACCCTTAGAGCTTTCTTGCCGCCCAAGGGTTAATACTTGTGTCAACTCGCCCGCCAGAGGGTGAGGATACGTCACTCCTAGGAGTGGCATGCCGTCCGCCAGAGGACGAAGATGGGAGGCAGCATTCCCCATAGCAGGCTGATCAGCATTATAGCACACCCCCGTCGAGCGCTTGCGCCCGGGGTACAGATTACAGATTATAGATACAAATCTCAAATCACAGTTTACAATAGTCCTCCGGACTCAGATACAGCTATAGTCAGGGGCCTAGAAAGCCAAAGTTGCATAGTCAGGGGGCCGGCGGGATGCTCGTAGTTACTAGGTGAGTGGTGTGAATAGTTACTAGGTGGATGGTGACCCGGGTAGGGGTATATAGATTGCATGTTGATTGGTACCTTCCGGCTTATGGGGGTTGGTATAGGTTCTTGTATGCTATATGTGTTATTTATTAAATTGATAGATAGCAGGACGTCGCACTGACAGGTATGATTCTCACCTTCTCTCCAGTACAGTTAAGCTCATTTTAAATTCTGCTATTGCAGGCGGTCTTAGTCATCTTCTATACTTCAGTAACTATCAATATTACTGTTTATCTTCAATTATGTTCTAGTTATTGCTTTGCATACTCGGTACTTGTGGTACTGACGCCCATTTGGGGGCGCTGTATTACTTGTCTGCAGGTACTCATAGACGAGGAGCCGATCCCTCGTGATTCCAGTCAGCACACAGAGTCATCAGCTCCTGTCATCCGGAGCTTGACAGCTAGAGGTTTATTTCTCTTTTTGTTGTACAGTATGGGTAGGCCGGGGCCTTGTCCCGACCATCTTATTATCATTCTTAGAGGCTTGCAGATTGTATATTTCCTGTGGTTAGTCGTACCGATCGTGTGAGGCTGTGTGTATATTTTAGTTTGTTTATGATGGTCGTGTGGGGCCTCGTATAGCTGATAGTTGGTGACCTTGTCGGTCACACAGTAGTTTAGCATTTAGTTCAGCTTTTCAGTGAAACTAGTCAGCATGGTGGCCTTGTCAGCCCGCATAGGTTCCTTTACACTCCTGCGGTTCTGGTCAGCTGTTGTTTTCTTACAGGAGGCTATAGGACTAGTCGAATAGAGGTTGTATTTAAAGCCGTTATATAGCTCGTTGGTTCCATGAATCAAGGGTTAGAGCTAGCCTGACACCAGTAGTCTAGCAGTCCAGGTCTTAGTAGGGCACCAGGTGGCAGTCATGCCTCCCAAGGCGGGGCGTGACAAACTTGGTATCACAGCAGGTCGTATCCCAGGGAGTCTGCAAGTCGTGCTAAGTAGAGTCTTGTCTACAGATGTGTTGTGCACACATACCATAGGCAGGAGGCTGCAAGACATGATAGGATGGTTACTCTTTCTTCATATTCAGTCGTGCTATAGAGCAGTACAGTATAGGGTTGAGTCCCTAAAGCTCATCATACTCTTTGTTTACAGATAAAATGGCAGACCAGCGACATCCTGTCACAGGTAGAAGATTGGATACCGCAGTAGGAGAAGGCACCAGCAGGATGCCTCAGCCTCATTTAGAATCAGCCCGATCTGAGTGCGATACAGAGGCATCATCTCGACCTTCACAGCAGTCCCCATCCCACCAGGAGCCACTCGGGACGACATTACCTCCGACAGTTCCTGTACCTGCACCATCCGACCATGAAATTCAAAGCGCAGTAGTTATGTTGGCACAAATGATGGCTACTCAACGCCAGTCAGTGCCACCCGTAACAGTAGAATCATCAGGTGGGCCTGGCAGTTCGAGGGCTTGAGAATTTTTGACACTAGGTCCCTCGCAATTCACAGGGTCGGATCAGGCAGAGGACCCCCAGGACTTCCTGGATCAGATGCAGAGAATCTTCCGAGTCATGCATGTGACATCTACAGAGTCGGTTGAGTTAGTGGTATTCCGGCTGCGGGATATTGCTGTGTTGTGGTATGAGAGTTGGGAAAGGTCTCGAGGGAGAGATGTTGCCCCTCCGACATGGTCCAGCTTTTCAGAGGCTTTCCTAGACCGTTATCTGCCACGAGAAATTCGACAGGCCTGGATGGACCGGTTTTTGCACTTGGAGCAGGGGGCGAGAAGTGTACGGGAGTACGCCCTGCAGTTTAATTCCTTGGCCCGCTATGCTCCAGCCTTTGTTGACACCATGCCATCTAGAGTCCACCGGTTTATTATGGGTCTGAACCCAGAATATATTGAGGCATGCATGATAGCTACGCTGTGGGAAGATATGGATATTGCTCTGGTGCAGGCCTTTGCCCAGACTATTAAGGGCCTTAGACAGCGGCAATAGGATAGCAGACGAATAAATCAGGAACAGCGCCGCAGGGATAGATTAGATGAGATACAGGGGGAGATTTGGAGAGGGCCTAGGACACGATTGTCAGATAGGCCACCTAGACCCCCGCCTCCATCACAGCAGCAGAGGGGTAGATTTGGTTGCCGGGGACAAACAGAGTTCGGCGGGAGTTCTCAAACGGTAGATTCACCCCAGCAGAGGAGGGCAGAGTAGAGCAGGTATACACCCCCACCTTGCCCTATTTGCAGTCTACCCCACACTAGAGCTTGCATATATGGCTCCACAAGGTGTTACATATGCGGGCAGGAGGGTCATGTGATGAGAGACTGTCCAGCCAGGGGTCAGGGTAACTGAGATAGACAGGACAGGGCGTCAGCAGGGCCGCGAGCTTCAGCAGCCTCGGCAGTGTGTAGGCCCTCAGTCCCAGCAGGCAGGGGCTGAGGCAGATCAGGGGCCTCGAGTTCAGGTACGGGCCCAAGCCGTACCTATGCATTACCAGGGTGGCAGGACTCATAGGTGTCTCCAGATGTGGTAACAGGTATGATGACTATTTGCTCTCACCCTGCTTATGTATTGATTGATCCAGGATCTACCTTGTCCTACGTTACCCCATTTGTGGCTCGAAAGTTCAGTGTTGTACCAGAGTTGCTTCAGCAACTCTTTTCAGTATCTACACCCGTTGGTGACTCCATCATAGCCAGAAGAGTTTATCGAGGGTGTACAGTAGAGGTTGTTGATCGTCAGACCACAGTAGATCGGTAGAATTAGAGATGATTGATTTCGATGCCATTATGGGTATGGATTGGTTAGTGTCGTGCTATGCCAATGTAGAATGTTGGACCAAGACGGTCTGATTCCACTTTCCAGGGGAGGCAGTACGAGAGTGGAAGGGTAATACAGCTACGCCAAAAGGTAGGTTTATTTCCTACCTTCAGGCAAGGAAGTTGATAGCTAAGGGATGCATTTGCCACATAGTCAGAGTCCAAGATGTACGGGTAGAGCCTCCAACTCTCCAGTCTGTTCCAGTGGTTAATGAATTCCCCGACGTATTCCCAGATGAGCTACCTGGTATTCCCCCAGAAAGAGAAATAGATTTTGCAATTATTTTGCTACCAGGAACTCAGCCCATATCGATTCCTCCATATTGTATGGCTCCTGCTGAACTTAGAGAACTAAAGGAGCAGCTGAAGGATCTGTTAGATAAGGGCTTTATTAGGCCGAGTACTTCACCTTGGGGTGCGCCGGTTCTGTTTGTGAGGAAGAAGGACGGTTTCCTCCGCATGTGTATAGACTACCGGCAGTTGAACAAGGTTACAGTTAAGAATAAGAATCCGCTTCCCAGAATAGATGATTTGTTTGATCAGTTACAGGGGGCCATATATTTCTCCAAGATTGACTTACGGTCAGGATATCATCAGGTTCGAGTTCGTGAAAGGGACATTTCGAAGACTTTCTTCAGGACCAGATACGACCATTTTGAATTCCTAGTCATGTCCTTTGGGCTGACGAATGCTCTCGCAGTATTCATGGACCTGATGAATAGCATCTTCAGACCATACCTGGACCTATTCGTGATAGTGTTTATTGATGATATTCCGGTGTATTCTTGCTCAGAGGCAGACCACCAGGACCATTTGCGGATAGTGCTCCAGATTCTCAGGGACCGTCAGTTGTATGCCAAGTTCTCTAAATGTGAATTTTGGCTGAACTCAGTAGCCTTTTTGGGGCATATCGTGTCGGATGTTGGTATACAAGTAGACACACAGAAAATAGAAGCAGTAAAAACATGGCCCAGACCTACCACTCCGACCGAAGTACGCAGTTTGCTGGGATTAGCAGGGTATTACAAGAAGATTTGTGGAGGGATTCTCCACCATAGCGGCACCTCTGACTAAGCTGACGTAAAAAGCAGTAAAGTTTCAGTGGACGGAGGCATGTGAGCAGAGTTTCCAGGAATTGAAAGACAGGTTGACCTCCGCCCCAGTGTTAGCATTGTCAGAAGGTACAGAGGGTTATACAGTTTATTGTGATGCTTTGAGTATTGGGTTAGGATGTGTGTTGATGCAGCATGGTAAAGTAATTGCTTATGCTTCCAGACAGCTGAGGAAACACGAAAATAATTATCCTAACCATGACCTGGAACTAGTCGCAGTGATCCACACCCTAAAGATATGGAGACATTACTTGTATGGCGTCCATATGGATATTTTCATTGATCATAAAAGCCTACAGTATATCTTCACCCAGAAAGAGTTGAATTTTTGGCAGCATCGCTAGTTGGAGTTGTTGAAAGATTATGATGTAAATATTTTGTATCACCCAGGAAGAGCCAACATAGTAGCAGATGCCCTTAGCCGTAAGTCTATGGGGAATTTGGTGTACTTGCAGCCCGAGCAGTGGGAACTGGCCCGAGAAATACACCAGTTAGCCGGTTTAGCCGTTTGTGTAGCAGAAACAGAGGACAATAGAGCGGTAATTCAGAACACCGCAGTGTCGTCATTAGTTGTGGAGGTAAAGGAACGACAGTATGAAGATCCTAACCTGGTTCAGCTTAAAGACAGAGTTCAGCAAGGAAAAGCACCAGATTTGCATGTAACTGAGGATGAAGTGTTGCGATATAAGGGCCGCCTTTGTGTTCCAGATGTTGCAGGGCTTCGCCAGCAGATTATGGGCGAGGTACATTACGCCTGCTATTCTCTCCATCCAGGCGCGATGAAAATGTACCACAATATTAAAGAAATCTACTGGTGGCCAGGTATGAAGAGGGAAATAGCAGAATTCGTAGCCCAGTGTCCTAATTGCCAGCAAGTAAAAGCTGAACACCAAAAACCAGGCGGATTGACTCAAGACATAGCTATGCCTCTTTGGATGTGGGAGGCAGTAAATATGGATTTTGTAGCAGGATTACCCCGTACCAAGCATAGAAATGACTCGATTTGGGTAATTATTGACAGACTGACAAAATAAGCCCATTTTCTGCCAGTAAGGGTTACTTTCTCTGCCGAAGATTACGCTGAGTTATATATCAGAGAAATAGTCAGACTGCACGGTGTTCCAGTGTCCATTATCTCTGACAGAGGGGCACAATTTATAGCCAAATTTTGGCAATCATTTCAGAGAGGCTTGGAACCATAGATTAATCTAAGCACAGCTTTTCATCCTCAGACATATGGGCAGGCAGAACATACTATTCAAACGCTCGAGGATATGTTGCGAGCGTGTGTGTTGGACTTTGGAGGTAGCTGGGATGAGCACTTACCACTTATTGAGTTCGCTTATAATAATAGTTACCATTCAGCTATTCAGATGGCGCCTTATGAGGCATTGTATGGGCGAAAGTGCAGATTGCCAGTTGGCTGGTTTGAAGTAGGAGAGTCAGCGCTGATTGGGCCGGATATTATTCATCAATCAGAGGAAAAAGTAAAGCTTATTAAAGAACGCCTACTGATTGCTCAGAGCCGCCAGAAATCGTATGCTGATGTGCGGTGCAGAAACTTGGAATTTAATGTGAATGACTGGGTGTTCTTGAAAGTTTCTCCAATGAAAGGGGTGATGAGATTCGGCAAGAAAGGCAAGTTCAGCCCGAGATTTGTTGGGCCTTATCAAATTCGCCAAAGAATAGGCCAAGTGGAATACGAGTTGAACTTACCTCCAGAGTTAGAGTCTTTTCATCCAGTTTTCCACGTGTCCATGCTGAGGAAGTATATAGGAGACCCCTCCAGAGTTGTCCCAGTTTAGGATGTCCAGGTTATGGAGGAGCTGGCTTATGAAGAGGTTCCAGTAGCCATACTAGACCGGCAGATTCGCTGATTAAGAACTAAAGATGTTGCTTCTGTCAAGGTATTATGGCGTAACAGGAACCGAGAGGAAATGACTTGGGAAGCAGAGAAAGATATGAAAGTCAGAAATCCTCAGTTATTTAAGACATAATTAGCCAGAGGTACATTAGTATTGTTGTTTTATGAGTTGTCTTATATTTATGTGTATAAATGAAATAGTTGACTCTAGTCTATTGCGTGATGAATACTATAGTATTGTGTGGAATACCTGTATTGGAATTTTCTGCGTTTCAGGATTTTTGAGGTAGTCCATATTACAGGGAAAACTTTGCCAAAATTTTTCGAGGATAAGTCGAGTAAGTTGAGATTCCTGTGAGCAGGAGTTTACATTCGAGGATGAATGTTCTTAAAGGGGGGAGGATGTTACACTTCGTAAATTCTTGACGTTTAGATGGCCTATTCGCATGTTGGTTAAGAGTTTTAGAATGTCATACATGCTAGAAAAAGGGCTCGGGGAGAGACCGAACAAGCGCCAAGTCGGAGTGTCGCAAGGCAAATGCGACTTATAAATCGCATTTGACAAATGCGACTTAAAGGCCCCAAGTATATAAAGCCTTCCCACTTTGTTTTAAATCATTTCCCATCTTTTAATTTTCAGTAAGCGACCAAAATCAGAGGAAGACGAGGTTCCATACAAATATTCGTCCGATTACGCCGTCAAACGCAGTCCAAACTCAAATTAACTTCAGGTAGCGAAGTATAAAGCTGTAGGGAGCATTCCTACGGAGTTAGTTTCGTGAAATTCGGCTAGTGAATCATCGTCCTACCAAGCTAAGGTAAGTGGAATTGCTCCAAATTAGTGTCAATATACTTTGCCCTAAAGTGAGTATTTCTCCCTTCCGGACTTCCGAGAAATAGCGAGTTTTTGGCTATTTTTCGATAAGTCAAAGTTTGGGAAGTATATATATTCAAAGTAGTGTTTTCTTCTAGAATATTGATGAATTTAATTTTATTTGCTATAAAAATGAATGCAGTTGGAAGAAATAGCTGGATATTGGCCGAGTTACGCCAGTTAGTCAAGAAGTCGGCAACTGAGGTATGTAAAGCCAATTTCTTCGGCAAGATAGTAATTCTAGTATAGTAAAATAGAATAAATTCCAGAAGAACGTTTCAAAGCCGAGTATTATGCCCAGTGTGAATTTAGTAAGCATGCTTGAATAATTATTATGTCATATTCAGAATAAAAGTTAGTAAATTAATATCAGAAAGCGAGATATTATTCCAAACTCAGTATAACTCAGTATCAGATTCTGTATAATTCAGCAAGGATTCAGAATAGAATATCAGAACATGGACAGTATTATCAGATTTAATATATAGGTTATATGTGATTATTGTTGTTTGTAGAGACCTGATTGTTCTATGTTGGGCACCCTTAGAGCTTCCTTGTCGCCCCAGGGTTAATAGTTGTGTCGAATCGCCCTCCAAAGGGTGAAGATACGTCACTCCAAGGAGTGGCATGTCGTCCGCTAGAGGAAGAAGATGGGAGCAGCATTCCCCATAGCAGGCTGATCAGCATTATAGCACACCCCCGTCGAGCGCTTGCACCCGGGGTATAGATTACAGATTACAGATACAGATCTCAGATCACAATTTACAGGACTCCTCCGGACTCAGATACAACTATAGTCAGGGGCCTAGAGAGCCCAAGTTGCATACCCAGGGGGCCGGCGGGATGCTCGTAGTTACTAGGTGAGTGGTGTGAATAGTTATTAGGTGGATGGCGACCCAGGTAGGGGTATATATATTTCATGTTGATTGGTACCTTTCGGCTTGTGGGGGCTGGTATAGGTTCTTGTATGCTATATGTGTTATTTATTAAATTGATAGATAGCAGGACGCCTCGCTGACAGGTATGATTCTCACCTTCTCTCCAGTACAGTTAAGCTCATTTCAGATTCTGCTATCCCAGGCGGTCTTAGCCATCTCCTATACTTCAGTAACTATCAGTATTACTGTTTATCTTCAGTTATGTTCTAGTTATTGCTTTGCATACTCGGTACCTGTGGTACTGACGCCTGTTTGGGGGCGCTGCATTACTTGCCTGCAGGTACTCATAGACGAGGAGCCGATCCTCATAATTCCAGCCAGCACGCAGAGTCATCCGCTCCTGTCATCCGAAGCTTGACATCTAGAGGTTTATTTCTCTTTTTGTTGTACATTACGGGTAGGCCGGGGCCCTGTCCCTACCATCTTATTATCATTCTTAGAGGCTTGTAGATTGTATATTCCCTGTGGTTAGTCGTACCGGTCGTGTGAGGCCGTGTGTATGTTTTAGTTTGTTTATGATGATCGTGTGGGGCCTTGTATAGCTGATAGTTGGTGACCTTGTCGGTCACAGAGCAGTTTAGCATTTAATTTAGCTTTTCAGTGAAACTAGTCAACATGGTTGCCTTGTCGGCCCACATAGGTTCCTTTATACTCCTGTGGTTCTTGTCAGCTGTTGTTTTCTTACAGGAGGCTATAGGCCTAGTCGGCCAGAGGCTGTATTTACAGCCATTATATAGCCCGTTGGTTCCAAAAATCCAGGATTAGAGCCAGCCTGGCACCAGAAGTGCTTAGGCTCAGTAGTCCAGCAGTCCAGGTCTTAATAGGGCACCAGGTACCAGTCATGCCTCCCAAGGAGGGGCGTGACAGTAACATACCAAATAAAAAATATCTTTTAAAAAATATTTAATAAAATTTTATATTAATCAACTTAAATTACATATATATCTAATTATTAAATGGGTTAAATTAGACGGATCAAAATGAATTGGATTAAAATTGGGTGGGTCAGGTGAATTAGGTGTATCTAATTTTGTCACCCATTTTCAAGAAGATAATTAGACTCTCTGCCTCTTTTGTTGAATGATGTCTTTACAAATCAAAAAGAACATTTGAAATTGTGGAAAATATGGCAATCGTTAGGAGATTTAATTTATAAATATGACTAAAGTAATTTTTCAGGATTTTTTTTTTAGAAAAATATTTGAAATTTTCTTTCCTTCTCTTTTTTTCAAAGAGTATTTTGCTAAAACTTTGAGTACCAAATGTTATTAACAATGTCTAAAAATTAGTTGGACAAGTAAAGAAAATAATATATATATATATATATATATATATAGATAAATACATACACACACATATGTATATATGTATGTATGTATGTATGTATGTGTATATAGATATAAAGTAAAAAGTTAGGATAGTGATAAGGAAACACACAAGTGAAATGAGTTATTTTACTTAGAATATATTTTATGGTAACCAAATATCGTTAAATAACTTTTTCATAAAAAAATATTTTTATTTTAAAAAATGATTAAAAACTCTAAAACGTAAGAAATAAAAGTAAATCATATATATAGAGAGAGTAGAGAAATGTGTGTTACCGATGTAATATATTCAGCCAACTATCGTACCGGCCTTTACACTTTCATGAAACTCAAAACTTGACTTTATTAGGGGTAACATTGGGTATATTACGAGGATTAAAGTGAAAAAGATCATGAATCAAATGTACTCCGCACTTCACCTCTATTGAAGTTGTCAACTTGTCTTTCACATCCAGTTTTTCTACTTCGGTGTAGCAAAATGTTGTGAAAAGAATATGGTGAGAAAATGTTTGAAAGTTGTTCTTATATAAATTTTAATTGTGTGAAAGAATAGTAGAAAATATTATCCATAATACATACACAAATGCGGGCGCACAAAAGCAAACACACATGCATCTATCATTTTCTTCGATCCATTTTATTTGTCATATTGTTTTTTGCACGTCTCTTAAGAAAATATTAACTAAAAATGGTGTAAAAAGAAATGATTCAAATCATTGCTATTTAATTCGGACCTGTTCTAAAAAAGTCGAGGTATTTCAAATTGTTTGTTAACACAAACAAAGATAATTTAACTAAATTATCCTTATTTATTCTTTAATATTAATTTAATATTATTTTTTTTGTCGCCACATTAATTTCTCTCCATGTTATTAAACAAAAATAAAAATAAAAATTTATAATTAATTATATCTTAATTTTTCAAAAATAACAATTATTTTAGATTATCCATTTTCAGCAAGGATCACAGCTGAAATGAACCGAAGGAAGCATTATACTACTACTATTAGTAAATATGAAGGCACATGTTATGAATAGTTGTAGAAGAAGCAATAGAACTTGTACTTTCTGAAATTGTAAATTCTCTTTGTTCCAAAATGATATGCATTTTTCAATTAGGGTGTGTTCAGCGTAGAAAAATTTTCAAAAAAATATTTTTTGCGAAAATAAGTTGTTTCTTATTTATTTATTTTTTTACGTTCAGTATGTAAGTAAAAAATATTATTTTAAAACTATTTGTATATATCAAAGACAAAATTACAAGGATTAGAATGGGGTGGGTTGCGGTGGGTCAGGGTGGGACTGGAGAGTGGGGTGGATGATTGTGAAGGTGGAGAGGAGATAATGTTACTTATTTTTTCTTTTTTTTCTTAAAAAAATCATTTTTCTTATTTTCAAAAAAGTTGCTTTCCTAAAAAAAATATTTTTCAAAAATTTTAAGCAATTGAACACAAAAAATATTATGAGAACACACCTGAGGAAAGCAGGATATATTCATTCATATTTTAATTCCCTAACAACTATATACTCATTTTTCTATCCTAATTAAATCTTGTTATTCTCATAGTCCAGTTTGTGTTTACTGTTGGGTTTTGGATCTTTTTATCTTTATATGTGGATAAATAAAAGTTCGATTTGGATCAGTCCATTTCTGACCGTAAGCCCACTATCATGGTGCATATGTAAGACTTCTTTAGGTCTTATTTTATAGACACTGAGAAAATTACAGCAGCTATATAGAGAGGAAAAAGGTAGATTTTTGCATAGAAAATTTCAGCCCTAGCAGCTCGCTTCAAATTACAATTCTCATTTTGTTTCTTGTTCGATTGAGCTGATTTTTAGATATATTGTTTCTATCATCTTAATCTGATTAAGAACTAATAGAAGTGGATTTGGTATCCTGTAGCTTCAATTTTTTGCTCGTGAACAATAGCTGCATTTTTGGATGATTGATCTTTTTCTTCTTTACTTTTTTGGTGCTACCTCTTTATATTGTTGCTCGCTGTTTGGCACTTGTTTGGTAGCTATTTTGGAAAATATTTTGTAGCTCTTGTTGATTATAGTGGAGTTTTTAGTCCCGTGATTTTTTACTCTTCACATCGAAGAGGTTTTTCTACATAAACTTGGTATCTTGTGTGATTGATTTATTTTATCTTGCAATATTCATATTTGTTAGTAATTAGCTGCTGCCCAGACCTATTTAAATTCTATTTGAGTTCTTTCCTTGATTCAAATTGATTGAAAAAATTTTGATTTGAATATTCTTCCATTACTACCCTATCATGCTCTTTTATTTGTACTTTGTTTTTCCCAACACTTACTACTCATTTGGTTTATTTCTTTGTTGTCACTACTATTTTCAATTTACGATAAAAGCTAAATACTCTCTTTGATTTATTTTTTTCTTGAGCGTTATATTAAAATAAATAATTTTTTATTTATCCATTTGATTTTAAATTAAGAAAAATTCATTATTTTTCTTAATACTACCTTCATTTGTTTTTTATTAGAAAGTGTAGACCTTATGGTTTTTATGATCTAGTGACCCTATGTGAGCGATTTCTTGTTAATAGTTTAATAACATTTTGTGATACTTGGATGAATATTATTTTTTCATTACAAAAATAATTTATTAATATTTATTGTAAAATAAAAATTGAAAAATATATGTGAAATTCACTCGATGATTAATGTATAAACCAGTCTTTCTCCGTCTTTTTTACAATATGCTAGATAATATTTGATTATTTTGGCTAGTCTAAATTTATATTACCTGAATATATGATCCTCATATGATTGATGTTATATTTATCGAATTCTATTATAAGGTCTCAAAACTTAAGTTTTCGTTCATGAAATTCTAAATATTTTTAGCAAGAAACCAAGAGGTTTCCCATTGAAAGCTCTTCCTGAGGTCAAATGTAATCCGTGATTTTCCTTCTATCTTTTTTTCCCCAATAAAAATTCTAATTTAATGAGTTTATATAAAAGGTAATATAAATGTGGTCGTCCTAAAGAATAACTCTGCAATATACGAATTCAAATTTAGTTGAATTTTGATATTGATTTCGAACACCGAATGAAAAATAAAATATAAATGTAAATGCTGCCAATCTCTAATTAGTGGTGGCAAATGAGCAGATTAAATCAGATTTGAATTGATAAAAAATGAATATGAATAAGAATAAAAAAATAAATTGGGCAAGAATCTCCTAAATAAAAAGGATTTTAAGTTCGTAGAAGTCATGCTTTGATAGTATAATCGCCAAATAATTTGAGATTATCTTTGCTGGATTAAAATAATATTCTAAGATAATAGAATATTAATATAGTTAATCTAAAGTAATGCTAAATGAAGAAAAGAACACAAATATTTTCTGAAGGAAATCTAACGATAAAATATCTTCTTTAAATTTTTAAATGAGTTAAAGAAAAAAACATTACATTAAATTAATTGAAATCAGCTTTAACAATAAAGTTAGAATGTGTTTCACAACACCATTCTTGTTAGTTTCTTCCAAATAAAAATAGTGATAATCAAAACAAAATAGTGGAATAGAAGTTTATTAATATATTCTTAAGCAGTGCACGGTTTTCGGAGTTTGTATTTTTTTAAAAAATATATTTAATATTTAATTATTTTTAAATTAAAAAAAGTATTTAAATTTATTTAATAGACTAAATTTAAATTATAATATAAAATATTAGAAGAAAAATTTTCATAAATTGATTCATAAAATAATTCAAAAAAAAAAGATAAAAGGAAAAATAAGTAAAATAAAGTTAAAACTAACCTAATTGCACGTCTTTTACCCCCATTTCCCCACTACCTCACAAACACACACGTGAAGCGCAATTTAAACTTTTTAATTTTTAAGAAACAGTTTTCAAAAATAAAGACGTTAGGGGGAAAAGACTTTTTTTATTTAAAGAATCCTATATTTAAGAAAACAATTTTAAAAAATAATGACATATTTTCAAGTTGATAGGCATTATCAAGAAAATAACTTCTCCAACTTTATAGAGTCCAATTTTTCTCAATATGAATTTTTTAAGGAGGCTCATGAACTACATAGATATATTTGAGTAAGGATGAGAATAAGTTTGAATTGAGATAAAAATATTTTTTAATATTTTATTGATGAGGATGACAATATGTGGTGATTGTTATTTTTTCTTCTTCTTATTTATTGTTTTTATTATTTTTCTAAAGAGAATGAATTTATAGGAAAAATCACGTGTCAAGTTATGATAAATAGCAGAAAGTTATTTAACTTGAACCTTCCTTAAAAATTAATCTACATTATTATGTAAAATGTATTTAATTTGTAACTCTTTTTCTTTTTCGGTTGCATGAAGGATGGTGAATTTCTTTACTTTGATTATTTTTTTAATATATATTTCTTTGCAAAATTGGAATTTAGGTCAATATTAATGTTTCTAATTAACATTTTATAAATGTTTGTCTGGATTACTTTGCGTGTAGAAACAAAATAACATCTCTTGAAATTTTTCAACGGAAGAAAAATGAGATATTTCGGTGTTATCCTACACAAGAAATCTAAGCATATAATTATATGAGCTTAAATATTGAAGAAAAAGAGAAAAAAAAGGAAAGAACATGGATTAAAATTTTCTTTTAATCTCTTATCCTTTAGAGTTTAAAAGATATTGAAATTTTATATCCCTTGTATGAAAATTATTACAGTAATATCATATAAGAATACACATTTTGTTTTGAATTTCTTTTCATATCAGTGTTGTATGATTAACAATTATTTTTTAAACCAAAACTAATTCATAAGACTCATTTAATGAAGAAAATAAATAACTAAAAAAATATATAGCTAACTAGAAAGTATGCGTCGGAGAATTGAGTATATTTCTTATTATGAAGGTTCATGTAGGTTCATAACTTCTCATAAAAGTGGAATATAATAATATTTAAGAAAATAAATAGATCTTAGCTATACCTCTTTAAATTTGATAGGTAAAATTTTGAGAAACTATTTTTTTGGGTAACTAACAATTTTATTAATCACCAATAAACATTACAAAGCATAATTAAACTAACACAGTCTAGCTTTTTTTTCAAAAACTTATCTCTTCTACCACATTAAACTAGCTATCCTCCTTAACTATTAGTCTACTCCTATTTCAAAAACTCCATGAATACACTAAATTTTGAGTTCTGTTAGGCGATCGAATAGAACAAATGTAAGCCACTTTTTTTGCTAAATGATTTGACTCGTTGCATCTCTATTCAAACCTCTTTTGGTTACACTCCATCTAGATTGCATAACATGTTTCTGCAAATACTAGCCAAAGTACTTGAGCATCAATAAACTTTCCCTTACCATTGATGATTATCCGTTGAAGCATATGGGTCCAAGTTGCAGCTAAATTACATTGTCTTCCTAGCCACTGCCTTAGTATACCCCAGATTGTTTGTGCAAATAAGCAATCTGTAAATATATGATCTTTTATCTCTGCATTGCTCCTGCATAGCACACAAACTGGATCTATCCAAATCCCCAGTGAACCAATCTATCAGCCGTTAACAGTCGATTTTGTAAGGCCAGCCACATTGTGAAGATGGCCTTTGGTCTAGCTACATTCTGGAACATCAACACTTTCCATGGTGTCCTAGGCAAATCCCCCAAAAGTTGAAAGTATAATTCTCTAGTGAAGCTTTTCCTGCCATGTACACCTTGGGATTGGTGTTGTCTCCACAAATTCCTTGCCACCATAATCTTTCGAACCATCCAACTATCTTGTGGGATGCCCATGCTATCAAAATTTTGTCCCTTAATGTAATATGAATGAATCCATCTAATCCATAATACATCTACTTTGTGAGCTAAGTCCCAACAACTTTTCCCTACGACTGCTTTGTTCCATAACTTCATATTGATAAGATTAAGCCCTCCAGAAGATTTTGATGTACACACTCTATTCCATGCTACTAAAGCCTTTAAATTAATGGTATTCACCCCTGACCACAAATAGCTCCGGCACTAAGCTTCAATAGTCTTCAATACTTTTGCAGGTAAAAGAAACATTTGTGCCCAATATGCTTGTATACCAAAAGCTACTGACTGCACCATCTGAGTTCTGCCTGCATAGGATAGTTTCCTATCTGTCCATGATGTAATTCTACTTACTATTTTCTCAATTAGAGGTTGTTGTTGTAAAATAGTTAACTTCTTAGATTAAAGTGAAATTCCCAGATACCTGAATAGAAGCTCTCCTAGCGTATATCCAAGGTGCTGCAATATGACTGCTTGATCTGCCTGAGTAACTCCTCCAAAATAAATGGCACTTCTATCTAAATTTGTTTGCAAACCTGAAGCTTGAGAGAAAGCATTGAAACTCTGATTTATAGTTTGCACTGACTCCAACTCACCTCTAAAAAAAGTAGTAGATCATTAGCAAAGCACAGGTGAGTGAGTTGAAGTCGAGAACATCTTTGGATGGTATTTGAAAATTTTTCCTTGCTTGAGCTCTCGTAGACTCCTACTTAGATACTCCATGGATATGAAAAATAGATAAGGAGATAGTGGGTCTCCCTGTCTCAACCCTTTAGAAGCATTAAAAGGAGGAGAAGATTCACCATTAATGAGAATTGAATAGTTTACTGTCTAGACACACTCAAATATCCAATCAATAAACTTTTCAGGAAACCTGAGTTCCTCCATAACCTACTTCAAAAAACCCCATTCGAATGAATCATAAGCCTTCCTCAAGTCTATTTTGATCATACACCTAGGAGAGATATGTCTCCTATTATAAGCCTTCACCGGCTTATGAGCAATAATAATGTTGTCTGCTATCTTCCTCCCAGGTATGAAACCTGCCTGAGTCTCATTAATTATCTTAGCATAACTACTTGCAGCCTAATAGTTAGTATTTTGGAGATGATTTTGTACAAGACTATACAACAAGCTATTGACCGAAACTCCTTTATTATAGTAGGATGGCTAGTTTTTGGAACTAATGTCACTGAAGTGCAATTGACAGCTCTATACAATCTTCTCTTGTTAAAGAAATCCATGACATCAGCAATGATAACCTCTTTAACTATGTGCCACGTCTTCTTAAGAAAGACTGCATTATATCCATCTACTCCTGGTGATTTGTCATCTCCTATACTCATCAATGCCTCTCATATCTCATGCTCTATGACATTAACACACAAATCTTGTTGTTGTTCTGAGTTAGTACAGGTTCATTTCTCGTAGTGATCTTTTTGACTGCAGGTAAAGAAGTAGCAGCAGTACCCAACAATCCCTTATAGAAATGAATAATTTCCTCCTTTATAGCTCCATTATTAGTCAACTTGCTACCTATTAGGCTAGTGAGCTCAATGATCTATTTCCTATGTCGCTTCTCTTTCATTACTGAAGAGAAATATTTAGTATTGGAGTCTCCTAACTTGATCCATTTGTCTCTAGCCTTTTGCTTCATAATACTCTCCTCCAAGAGGTCCCATTTTTCTAGCTGTTCCAATGCATTTTTCTCCCTAGCAGCCAAATCATCAGTGAATTGCCTTCAAGTTGAGTTTGAATCTATCTCAACTCTATTATGGCTTGCTCTATTCTCAGTGCTATCCCTCTGAATTCACAATTATTCAACTTCTTCAAATAAGGTTTCAGCTTTTTCAATTTAAACCATGCATTCCTCATTGACCGAATCAAGATTCTAAACTTCATTAACAAGCTCAAGAAAATCCTGATGATCAGCCCAAATATTAAAAAATCGAAAAGGACTCTTAATAGTCATGTGATGGCCCCTTATGTTTAAAACCACAGGATAATGATCAGACACATTATGAACATCATATTCTATTACTACTTGTCCCCAAAAAAATATTCAATCATCATTACCAAAACTCTGCCTATCATGCTATAAATCCTACTTCCTTCTTATTGTTTGTTGGTCCATGTGTAATAATTCCCTTTTCATGATAGCTCAGTGAGTTTCAACTTATGAATGCAATTTGAAAAGTCTTTGATCTCAGCCATTGTTATAGGATTTCCATGTTTCCTATCTTGAAAATATAACACAGCATTAAAATCTCCACATACTAACCAAGGCTTAGAAGTGTAAGATTAAGAGCAAGGCATCCCACAACTTCCTTTGTTTTATTATATTAAAACCATACACCACAGTTAGTAACCATTCAGTGTCATCTTGTTTATCAACAATTAAGCAGTGAATCAGCTGAGCTTCTACTCTAATTAGTGTAATATTATACAATCTGCTATTCCACAATACCCATATCCTACCATTTGCAGCATGTTGGTAATTTTGCAAACTCATACACCTCGGCATTAGATTTTGCATTATTCTTTGAGCATTATGCTGCTTTACTCTAGTTTCCGCAAGGCCAGCTACTTTCACATCCTCATTTTATATATTGTTTGAACTCCTTCTGTCTGTACCACTTATTGGAGCCTATTACATTCCAAAACAATTAGGTCATTGAAAAAGAAGTAGTGTTCCCCCTTTATCTCTAAGAGTGGAACTACTTGGACTATATTTCCTTTGATTTGCCTCCGAGCTACTTCTCAGGTTGGCTGATCTCAATACAGGAAATTCATGCTCATTGAACATATTAAAAATTTCTTTTATACCTCCAGATTTATTAGGGCTAATTATCTGCACATCAGTAGCCTTAGCTGGACAACTTTTAGTACGTTCTTTCTCAGTATTACTTATATCCACTTCTTTAGATTTCTTGATACCATCAATGATAGGCTGAGCAATTTTACCTTTATACTGCCACTCTTGAGTTACCTTGGTTGGCCTCCTCCTTCTTCCTCTTCGAGGTTGCACAGGCTGTTGTGGCTGCTCTGGTAGCTCCTCGCAGATGTTGCCAATCTTCAAGCCACTTCTTGTTCATACTCTTTACCACTTGGATCTTTTACCAATACTCTAGTAGGTAGTAGTTTGGTCACATTCACTTTGATAAGTACCCTAGCAAAGAAAATTCGTGTCTTCTTCGATGTATACTCATCAGCAAATAGCGGATTTCCTATAGCACTAGCAATGCGACTTAAAGAATCACAACTGTATCCAGTCATAGGAAGTTTAGGAAATATAACTCAGAGGAGAATCTCAGTGAAAAAATCCTTATCAAAGTTCAACTCTGCCGACCATTGCTTCAAGATAAGTGGCCTATAGTTGATTATATATGGTCCTCCCTGCAAAATCAAATACATGTCCACCAGTGACTGGAATCTGACTATATAATACCCATCATCATGTAAATATATGATAGGAGGAGCCACTTTAGTCCAGTTCTGTTTGATATATCTATTCATAGCATTGAATCCTGGAGTTTCCCCAATCACATACACTACTAGAGCAGATTCCCATTTAGCAACCTCCTTTTCAATTTCAGCCTTATCTAACTGCACCACCACATTTCCATTTTCAATTGGAAGGGGGATGTAAGTAAGAGTCATACCATTCTCAGCTGCATGATTACCACTAAAAAGATTAGACCAAGGTACATCCTGCTCTTTAACCTGATCTAAAGTTGGAGGTATGATCCGCTACATACTTCTTTTTATTGTTCCAAGCTCAAGGATCTGCTTCACTATTCCATTGCCATGCTGCCCTAGATCTGTAACATTAAATTCTTCTTCTTCTACATCCTCCAGTATATGACCACCCGATGTTTTAGATCCATGTATCAATGGAGTATCCAGATCTAGTTCCATAGTTATTCCAGCTGAATCCATCATCACCACTACTTCATTAGTTCTTTGAGGTTTACTCAGTTGGTGTTCTTGAGTTTTATTAGAGCTTCTTGATCTCATTATTGGCATTTTTCGTGGTCGTCCTCGTCCTTTCCTTTCCCTTTAGCCATGGCTGACCAGTTGGCGGACGTTTAACTAACGTGCGCCATTAACTATTAGAAATTTGTAATCACCATGCATGAATCCTTCAAAGTTATTATCTTAAAATTTCTATTAAAATATTAGTATTATTTTTATTGTTGTTTGGAAATTATTGTTTTGATGAGTACACTTTCATTCTTTTTTACTATCATCATAGTTTTTCCTTCTTAAAATTTATGAAATGTTATGTGCTCTATATATTTGTTGCCTTTCCCTTCACCTTCATGCCTGCCCCTCACCCCCCTTCCTTTTTTTCTTTTTGCATATTGATCTGAATGTGTCACCTTAAAAATATTATATTTTATTAAAACTTGATATCATTATAAAATTTAAGTTATATGATGTCAAGAAATATGTTCCTTGATTCACCAAATAGAAATTAGATATAGTTCTAGTAGGATACGTAGAATTTTTCACAAGCGGTGTCACAATTTTAAAAGATGAGTAAATGAAAGAGTAAGAGTAAAATTTTTTTTAAAAAATGAGTCTAAGTGAGCTTGAACCCATGACCTTTTACATGAAAGAGGAAGCTCCTAACAATCAAGCCAATGCACAACTTTGTAAATAAGTAGTGTCCTTTTAGTATTTGTACCTTATAGTTTTACTTTTTATTATTTATATATATGCATATATAGTAAAATAATTCGACGAAGCAGTGTCATGTGACACTCCTCGGGTAAAGGTAAATCCGCCCCTGTATAGTTCAATAGTATATATCCAAAAAGAAATGTCAGCTTAATAATGGATATATACTCTTACGACGTATTCCCGTGCAATATTAATTTCTTTCAAGATATTATCTTAAATATATATCTGAACTCTCGAATAATTCATATCACCAGTAGCTCTTTATTTATTTTTCTCTTTATTTTTGCAAGAACTTAGATCGCATGATTTAGGTGATATTGTACCTTCTACATTATTTAAGAATCTGTATTATATCTTGATTAGTTATCTACATTATAGTGAGGTTGTCTACTCAATAAAATTTATATGAATTATCTTGTGTTGTTTCTACCATAACTCTTTTATATTTTTGCTATCTAATGAGCTTGATTTGGCATTGAACATGAATGTTATGGTGAATTAACGGCGAACTTGGAGGTTTTTATCAGATAAATTTAACATAGTTTTAATTATGATTTATTGCCTCTATTGTAACTACTCTCTATGTTCCATTTTAATTGCTAATTATATTAAAAATAGTTGTTTCAAAATATTTGCTAGTTTCAAAATTTAAGAGATAATTGACCATGTTTTTTCAATTCTCCCCTTATTACTTAAAGTCATACTAAAATGTGAAAAAAATTATTATTGTATGTACCTAAAAAATTAATAGGGATATATTAGTCAAATTATTATCCTAATTAACTTTTTGTTAATGAATGTGTAAATCTTATCCTAACAAATAAAATGAAACAGAAAAAGTACATGTTTCCTCTTATTCATTTCTGAATTTTTAATGATAAGTTTGATATTATACATGGAGATATTTATGCTCTAAACTTCTTTTACTTTTATCTATAAGAAGCATATAACTACACATGTTATATATGCAGGGCGGACCCACATAGACCCACGTAATTGCTAGAACACCATTACTTCTGACGTGGAATTCATAAATATTTATATAAAATTAATAAAAGTTAAACAAATAATACAAGAGCACCATTAGGCACAACCATGGTTTGGGTGTTTTGGTTGGAAAGGAAACATATTAGTCATTTAATCCTTTTAGGCTTCCCCTTTCCTTTTTTTTTTCTCTCTTTTTTTTTTTTTGATTTCTTTTTTAACTTTTTGTTTTTTTATTTTTTATTTTTTATTCCTATTACTAGAATCTACTATTCTGGTGACTTTTGAGATAATTTTTTTTATTTTTTTTATAATTACAGTTTAAAGATTGTGTCCTGTAAAAAAAATTATTTATTACTTTTTATAGATAAATCATATTATATAATTTATGTTCAATTTAAATTGAATAATTATTTTACAAATAAAATTGGTGTAAACAATAATGCTAGTATCTATGATTTTTTCTCAGATAGGAAAATATCAAAAATAAATATGTATTTAAAGATGTTTTCATTTTTTTTGTTGATAAAATTGACAATAATATTTATTATAGTTACATTAAAATATTTGTAGTGTCAGTTTTTTTAAAAAAACTTATACTTGATAGTTATAGCGATTGTACATTATCAGTCGGATATAAGCTTTAAATTTGATGATTCAAAATTTATATTTGTTGGAATTTTAATATATGTTTTCCTTATATTTTATATTTTGTTATAAAAATGTAGTATTCAGTTGAACCCATTAATTATATATTAGAATACACCATGTTCTCTAAATACAGAGAGCACTCACTGCTTTAAAATCCTAAATCCGTCACTATATATATGCAATTTTCTTCTTTATGTATCTTCCTTCATTATTTTATAATATTAAATCTATGTGACTTATATTTACTCCATATTTGGTGCGACATTGTTTTCAGTATAAAAGTGTATATATTTATTTTAGTATTATTTGAATAATAAACTTGACGTGTATTTAACGGTACATATTTTGAGTGCATTAATTTTTTGTTAGCGAGATAAGATTTTAAACTGTACCAATTTAAAGGATTTAATGTTATTTTCTCTTATCACTTTTATCTTAGAATTATTATTTTTTGATTCATTAGAATAACTTGCAATTAATACACTACTAGAAATAGAGATTATTGCCACCACAAATCAATGAAAAATTTATGTTATAAAACAGATTTTTCCACCGATCAATTCACTGGAAAAACACATGGTAGATTCTTATTGAAGTAGTGAGAAACTTCATGATTTTTTCATGTGAAAACTATTATTTTTTCTTCCCCCACTGATATCAGTGGGAAAAACCACTTAATATTTTTCGGTGAAAATTTTTAATGAAAATTAGTGATTTTTTAGTACTGATAACAATGTAATTATATTTTTTAATTATTAACCACGCGTCGAGCGAGTACATATACTAGTATTATTAGAAGGAGGGTAGTGAAGCACGAGGTTAAGCCAAGTGGCATATTGAGAACTAGCCACTTGACACTTTTACAACAAAAAAGTATTTCAAATTATTATATTATGATAAAATATAAGCGTTATAAGTATTAACTAATATTATTAATTCGACTTCTAAAATTATGCATAATTTAAAGTTGTAATACTCATATTTAACTAATTTATCTATATTTATATTTATACTATTAAGAGGAAGGTAGTGAAGCATAAGTTTACGCCAAGTGGCGTATTGAGAAGTAGCCACTTGACACTTTTACAATAAAAAAGTATTTGAGATTATTATATTATAATTATAATGAAATATAAATATTATAAATATTAAATAAGATTATTAATTCAATCCTAAAATTACGCATAATCTTAAGATGTAATATTCAAATTTAACTATTTATAATCAATTAATTACTATTGCTAGAAATATATATAATTGATTAAGTTTATTGCAAAGTCACTAATTATGGTGTGATATATTTGAAGATCAGACACTATAGAAAATAATATTGATTAGATTATTTGTTATAATTAGAGGCATAGCAGAATATATATATATGAAAAATATCACGCCATAATTAGAGTTATTCCAATATTTCTACAACATATTCTATATATTAATAACTTAAATTATTTAATTAGTATTACTATACAAGAAAAAATTATGAAATTATTGTAAAGTTACTAAATATGATCTGATATATTTGGATTTAAATCAAATATCGAAAAAAATAATATTGATTAGATTTTTCTATAATTAGGCACATATCAATATATAATTAGTTGATTAACAATTATATGATATATATGAAAAAAATCACGACATAATTAGATTCATTCTAATATAAAATATTCCTACGACATATTATATATATTTATAATTATAAATTATTTAATTAGCATTCCTATACAAGAAAAGATTGTGAAAATTTATTGCAAAATCACTACTATAGTTTACAATATATGTTAGGATATTTTCTATAGTATATCGACAACACGTATTTTTAGGATGTAATACTTGTATTAAACTAATTTAAATTAAATATAATTACAAGAATATTGTGTAGCAAATAAAAAGGGTTCTAAGAATCTATAATATATAGAATATTAATATATGTATTTGAATTTAAATCAAATAATATAAAAAAATTATAATATAATGGAGACATAGCATCACATCATTATTTGATTAGCAATTATATGATGTATATGGAAAAAAAATTATGTCATAATTATAGTCATTCTAATAGGAAAGATTCCTATAAATTATTATATATTTAGGAGGATTCTTTCAACATAACAGGAACGGTTCATAGCATACAATATAAGGAAAAAATTATATTGAAGCCATTACTTCCTTTATAAAATATCTTTTTGAAAAGCCTACTAAAATTGACTTTATTAGTGAGATATACAAAACAAATATGTAATGGTGTCTGAAAGTTCATGTCTTGCAATTATGGATGATTTTTTATCGCGAAAACTAGATAATTCAATTTCAATAGAGATGTTATTGCAGGATGAAAATGTGTTTATATCATCTTATTATTATTATTATTATTATTATTATAAATACATAAGTTAAACTTCCATCTTATAGATATAGTATATATATTGAATTTTTTGTAGGGAGATCGTATTCACGCAATTGTGGGTAGGTATATTATCCACATGTTCAAAGAAAAAAATAATGAGTTTGAAATTATATACCATAAAATTTTTTATTGTTGGTCCAAATAACACAAAATATAAGACCAACAAACACAAATTGAGGTTGATGTTTACTAATAGAATACTTGTGATTTGAAAGAAATGATCCATAATTCGATATGCATATCTTCAATCTACGACCTTATGAGTAGTTGATTGACCAATTTGATGTTGATAGAAATGACCTATTTGGTAATTATCAAATTTATTTTTTATTCATGTTGATCTATTTCAGCAAACTGATGAATATTTCTTTAAATGAACTGGATATCATAAGAGACACTGTTAGTCAGGTACAAGTACATTGCACAAGTAACGCGATAACGTCAATATTTTTATGAATATTGAGCTACAAGATTATAAGCTCGCCAACATGATTAGAATTAACATACAGATCTAAACATCTTCAACTACTCCTTCTTTATAGTAAAAAAAAATTGCATATTGTTTATATTAATTTTTTAAACTTAAAAATAAATTTTGTTAACCACATTTAGTGCTCTCTTTCGGTTGAAAGTTATCACATTTTTAATATTAAATATTTAAATTTTAAAAAAAATTAGCAAATAAATTGCAGTTGTTTACATTAATTTTTAAAAATTGTAGATTTTTTATATTAAAAATAAATTTCAATTATAATTTTTAAATTCAAACCTGTTATATGATACATATTAAAAACAATGATCATGTCATAATTAGAGTCATTCTACTAGGAAAGATTTCTACAACATATTATATATATTTAGGAGGATTCATTCAATATAATATGAACAGTTCATAATATACAATATATAGGATAGTAAAGCATGAGGTTAAGACAAGTGGCATATCGAGAAGTAGCCCCACAATTGACACTTTTACATCAACAAAATATTTCAGATTATTATATTATGATGAAATATAAATATTATATATTAACTAAGATTATTAATTCGATTCCTCAAATTAACATAATTTTAAGAAGTAATACTCACATTTAACTAATTATAATTAATTAATTAGTATTGGTTAACAAAGAAAGATTGTGAAAATTATTGCAAAGACAATAATTATGACGTGATATATTTGAATTTAAATAAGATACTATTATGAAAAAGTTTATATATATATATATATGTATATATATATATAGAGAGAGAGAGAGAGAGAATATTGGTACTAAATACATCAGCAACACATAATTTAAGGATGTAATACTTGCTTTAACTAATTATAATCATTTAATTGGTATTACTATATAAGAAAAAAATATGAAAATTTATTGCAAAGTTCCTAATTATGACATGATATATTTAAATTATTTATAATATAGATTAGAATATTTTTTATAATTATAGACATAACAACACATTATTATTTGATTCGCAATTATGATATATATATGAAAAAATATCACGGCATAACTATAGTCATTCTAATAGAAAAAATTTCTATAAAATATTTTATATATTTAGGAGGATTAGTTCAATATCTACTAAAATTGACATTATCAGTGAGATGTCCAAAATAAAGATGTAATGCTGTTTTAAAGTTTGTTTCATGAGATTGTAACAAATAATTTAATTTCAATAAAGATATTAATACATGATGAAAAGATATTTGTATCATCTTATTAAAATTATAAATACATATGTTGACTATCTTCTTATGGATATAATATAGATATTAAATTATGGATATAATATAGATATTAAATTTTTTATTGGAAGATCATATCGATGCACTTATTGGATATAATATAGATATTGAATTTTTTATTGGAAAATCGTATCAATGCACTTATGGGTAGATATGTTATCCGTATGTTCAAAGCAAAAAGAAATGAGTTGAAATTGTATACCATATTGTTTTTTATTGTTGATCCAAATAACGTGAAATATAAGACCAATAAACATAGTTGAGATTGATGTTTACTAATAAAATAATTGTGAATGAAAGAAATGATCCATAATTCGATATGCATATCTTCAATCTATGACCTTATGAGTAGTTGATTGACCAATTTGATGTTGATAGGAATGACCTATTTGGTAATTATCAAATTTATTTTTTATTCACATTGATTTGTTTTAAAAATGATGAATATTTTTTTAAATGAACTAAATATCATAGAAGAGTCTATTAGTCAGGAAGAAGTGCGCAATCACACAAGCAAAACAATAATGCCAATATTTTTATAATTATGAAGCTGCAAAAATGATGAATAAGTTCGCCAACATAATTCATACAAATCTAAACGTACTTCAACTACTCCTTTATAGCCAAAAAAATTGCATATTCTTTACATTAATTTTTTAAACTAAAAAATAAATTTTGTTAACAACATTTAATACTCTCTTTGAGTGGAAGTTATCACATTTTAAATATTAAATATTTAAACTAAAAAAATAAATTCAGCAAATAAATTTTAATTGTTTAAATTAATTTTTAAAAATTATGGATTGTTTATATTAAAAATAAATTTAAATTATAAATTTTGAATTCAAAGCAGTTATATGGCATATATGAAAAATAAATCATACCATAATTATAGTCATTCTAATAAGAAAGATTCTTATAAAATATTTTATATTTTTAGGAAGATTTTTTCAGTATAATATGAACGGTTCATAGTATATAATATATAGGATAGTGAAACATGAGGTTAAGCCAAGTGGTGTATTGAGAAGTAGCTGCTTGCAACAAAAAAGTATTTAAGATTATTATATTATCATGAAATATAAATATTAACTAAGATTATTAATTTGATTCCCAAAATTACGCATAATTTTAAGACGTAAAACTCATATTTAACTAATTATAATCAATTAATTAGTATTGCTTAACAAGGAAAGATTGTGAAAATTTATTGCAAAGACAATAATTATGGTGTGATATATTTAAATTTAAATAAGATACTGTCATGAAAAAGTTAATATAATTTATAATATATAGATTAAAATATTGGTACTAATACATCAGTAGCATATAATTTTAGGACATAATACTTGCTTTAACTAATTATAATCATTTAATTGGTATTACTATACAAGAAAAAGATCATGAAACTGCAAAGTCAGTAATTATGGTATGATTATTTGAATTGTTTATAATATATATTATAATATTTTCTATAATTAGAGACATAACAACGCATCATTATGTGATTTGCAACTATGACATATATATGGGAAAAAATCACCGCATAGTTATAGTCATTCTAATAAAAAAATTTCTATAAAATATTATATATATTTAGGAGGATTCGATCAATATGTACTAAAATTGACTTTATCAATGAGATATCCGAAATAAAGATGCAATGATATTTGAAAGTTCGTGTTGTGAGATTATGAATAGTTCCTCATCGTGAAAAAATAAATAATCCAATTTCATTAGAGATATTACTGCATAATGAAAAGATATTTATATTATCTTATCAAAATTATAAATACATATATTGACTATCCTCTTGTGGATAAGATATAGATATTGAATCTTTTATAAGGAGATCGTATTCATGCAATTATAGGCAGATATATTATCCGTATGTTCAAAGTAAAAATAAATGAGTCGAAATTATATACCATGAAATTTTTTATTGTTGGTCCAAATAACGTGAAATATAAGACTAATAAACACGAGTTGAGAGTGACGTTTACTAATAAAATATTATAAATGAAATAAATGATCCACTATTCAATGTGCATATCTTCAATTTATGACCTTATGAGTAGTTAATTGTCCAACCTGATATTGACAAGAATGATCTATTTGATATAGGGCTAAAGAAGTATTAGCATAACATACTAATAAATATATCTTGCAGTTGTTGTAAGTAAAATTTCTAACTTGCAGAATTATTATCTTACATATATTGCCCATTGGAAGTACATCCATAGAAGGAGGCTGAACTTGCAGAATTATTATCTTTACATATATTGCCCATTGGAAGTACATCCATAGAAGGAGGCTGACATACATAATATGTATTTTTCAAACATAACATTACTTAGAGCCTATCAGCTTGGCATATATAATATTGATATTCCATAAAACATAACATTATTTATTATTCATGCTAGCTATAACTAGTCAATATTATTAATTATATATATATATATATATATATATATATATATATATATATATATATATATATATATATATATATATATATATATATAGAGAGAGAGAGAGAGAGAGAGAGAGAGAGAGAGAGAATTATTGAATATCATATAATTTTCTATTTCTTGAGAAGGTGACCTTCTATATCTTTGATCAAATCCAGGAGATAAGCTAAGAGAGCGAGGGGTTCTGGAGTATCTTCAGTTTTTTTCTCGTACACAAGTGTAAATGTAGTCCATTCATGTTCACATGATGAGATAACAGTGATAGAATTGTATAATTTTAACAGATCTCCTTCAATCACTTTCCAAGTGATTGATTTCTTTTGAGGATCAAAGGCTTCAATCACTTCCTTTGCATACATTTCTTTTCCACCTATAATAATTAAAGTAAAAAAAAAATACAATAAATGTTACTCCTAATTCACATGATCAAATCCTCATAAAAGATCTAAATGTTCACAAAATAAAATATTTATCTTATTTATTTTGTTTTTCCTCATTTTTCATTTTTTAATTTTCCTAAAAACTATTTCATTCTCACGTAGATTGGATTGATCTACTTTATGTTCAGAATGAAATTTCCTTTAAAATATAAATTAACTTGATAATATTGTGTTGGGTAGAAGTAATTTTTCATGAAAAAAGTTCTTTCTATGAAATATTTGAAAAATATTTTTTGATATTTGATTGGTGTGCAAAAGATATATAAAATAATTATATATTAAAGACTAGTATAATGAGTGATTATGGAAATTTTGGGTGCTAAAGATTAATAATGTTTTTGTGTTATTTGGAGAGAACAAAATAAAGTCAAATGCTAAAATAGTTTTGATTAAGAAAATGACAATTACACCCTAGGTGAAAGAAGTTATTTTTTCTTCTTTGATGCAAAATGTTTTACTTGTAATATATTTATGGTAATCAAATAATATGAAGTAATTTTTTCATGAAAATAATTAAAAAAAATAATTTTCTTAATATGAAATACACCTCATTATAAAAAGTTTGATGCAAGCAAATGATATTGAGCGAGGAGAAATTTGTATTACCCTCAATATATTTCCAGCTAACAACTGAACCAACCTTTACAGTTTCACCTTCATGAATTTCAAAATGGTTGACGTTAGGGCTTATAATGGGTACATGATGAGTATTTGTATGTAAAATATCATGAAATAAATGTCCTCCACACTTCACCTCCATTGAAGCAATCAACTTGCCTTTCACACCCATTGTTTCTTCTCAAAATAGCAATAAGTTGTAAAAAGAAAGTTATAAGAAAATGTTTAGAACTTGTAGCCCTTATATAGATTTGAATTTGCTGTGAGATGCTAACTAGCAGAAACCATTATCCACCACATATCTATATAAAATAAATAAATAAATAAAAAATCACATATATAGATCACATGTTACTCGAGGGAATCAAAGATTACTATTTAGATCATTTTGTGGATAATTAGGTTTTAGTTAGTTATAAGTTTGACTTTTACAATGAAATATTACATATCCATGCTAATTAGTGATGATAAAGATGCATTTACAACTAATAAGGTATATTAATTTAAATAAATATTGATATTTATGAATACACTATTTTTAATTAAGAATCACAAAATTTTGAAAATTAATTTTTTGTTATAAACATATTTGTGTTGTAGTGAATGTCTATAAAGATATTTGTATTGTACTGGATACATGTGTTTATATCATTGTGAAAGTCTATCTTTTGGAGAAAAGTTAGGAGAAATTATCCCTATAAATAGAGGGGTTCTCCTTCATTGTATTTAATCCCTATCAAGAGAAATAAGAACTTCTCCCCTTCTCTCTTTCTCTATAATATTCTTGTTCTTTCTTTATTATTTCATAACACGTTATCAGCACGAGTCTCTGCCTTGAGCACTCACTTTGAAAGATCTGAGGTAAGAAAAATCAAAGTTTTCTTAGAAAGATGAAGGTTAGTATTTCTTGATATTTATGTATTTACTAATAACAATATCGATTTTGTATATGAACTTGAGGAACGACTTATTGATTCACTTGGCAATTCATGCCTCATAATTGTTCCAGAAGAACAATATTGTGAAAAATATATTTGTTCCAGAAGAACAATATTGTGAAAAATATATTTGTTCTAGAAGAACAATATTGCGAAAATATATTGTTCCAGCAGAACAATATTGTGAAAATATGTAAGAGAAATCATCTATGTTATATGCATACCTCGATTTGCTCCCGAAGTAGCAATATCTTAAAAGAGGTTTTAAGCTATCATACCTTATGTGGTTAAGGCATATTTAGATGATCATGTTCCATTCCTGAAGAATGAGAAATTGAGAACTTTTGAAAAATGTTACAAATATAGATTTAATATAGATCTAGTCCCTAAAGTGAAATCAAAGCATCAAAAATCCATATGGATGCAATGGGTCTTAGAGACACCATTAAAAGTGAAAAAAAAGCATAAAAAATTCATATGGATGCAATGGGTCTTGGAGACACCATTAAAAGTGAAAACAAATCATCAAATCAAGATCATGCTAAGGCTATGATATTCTTGCGTCATCATCTTGACGAAATTCTTAAAATTGAATATCTCACGATTAAGGATCCACTTGTTTTGTGGAATAGCCTAAAAGAAAGGAATGACCACCTGAAGATGGTCATCCACCCAAAGGCACGATATGATTGGATCCATCAAGACTATAAGTCTGTTCATGAGTATAGCTCATCAACATTCAAAATTGTTTCAAAGTTGAAACTATGTGGAGAAACTATTTTGATATGATTGAATATGTGGTAGTATACAAAATTAATTGAGAGCTCCGGAAGAGTTAATGTATTACTACCTGAAGGAATGAAATTATTGTAGTAAGTCTCAAAAGGAAACTTATAAGTTTCAAGGATATTGAAAAAAAATATTGAGACTATAAATTATGGGAAGATCTAATATCTTCATGCTACTACAATTGAAGCGGGTTATAAATATTTATGTAAAAGATTACCCGCTGGTTTTTTTATTTGTAGTACATAAATATGGGTATGATGATGAAATCACATACGAAAGTAAACTAGAAGTTTACTGAAATAAGTTGGCATAACCGGTTGGCCATCCCGGTTCAAATGTGATGCAAAAATAATTGAGAATTCACGTGGCTATATGTTGAAGAAATAAAAGATTCTTCAAGAATTCTCTTGTGTTGCTTGTTCTCGTGATAGAATGATCTTGATCAGCTAAGATTGAAATTATATTCCGTGAAATTTTGGAACTTATAAAAAGGTGAATATGGGCTCATTCACCTACCATGTGAACCGTTTGCTAATAGATGCATCTATGGAATGGTCACATGTGTTTTGATATCAACTTGCAATTGATTTTTGTAAGGTTGTTGCTCGAATTATTAAATTAAGAGCATAGTTCCAAATTATAAAATCATGTTGATAATGCTGATTCATATCTATGTTGGTTTAGCAAAAAAATTGTATGCCTCCAATTATAGCTAAATCATTGGTTATGAGAATAAAACTCCCAAATAAAATTTGGTATGAGATATGTTTATTTAACATATAGAAACACTTGAATGCATCAAGCCAACAAGGTTCCCCTATCACAATTGGTTCAGGGTCAGGGATCAAATAATTCCATCTAAAATTTGAATGTGGGATATATGATTCAATTGCCCTACCACAACGCACAAAGATGGGTCCCCAAGCGAGCTTGGGGAGTAAATGTTAGTTTTTCTAACATTAGGGGGAGAAGTGATTAGCAGCTGAAAATTGAGTGTGGGATGAATTATCTAGATCCTCAAGAAAAAGAAAAAGTGAACTTAAAGTTCAATAGATAATTCACTAGCAAAATATTGCAAATCAATTGCCAGATATATTTGCTAACTCTATTTTATAAATCAGTTGCAAATGCTCCAATGAAAGGTCCTTGAAGGACAGGGTCTTGATACGCCTGAAGCGTGATAGACCAAATGGTTCCAAATATAGAACTCCTTGAAGAAGGAGAGGAGCAAGTGATTAAGATGATCATAATGATGAGGCAAGTGCTTTAAGAAAGCACCACGACATAACACTTCATAATACCTTGGCAAAGGTTCAGGTTCCTGAAAATGACGAAAAATGAAGAGATCTCAATAAGTTATGTCGCATTAGAACTGATCGTCGATGATATTTTTGATACAATATAGTGCGCAATGTTGTAAAAGATTGTGAGGATCTGAATTCTACGTCTATTAAGGCATGTTGATGTAGAAATAATTATCAAGTGAAATGATGCGTATTGATAAGAATAAAGCTTATTGGACCTGTAGTCCAGACACTAGAAGATGTCACACATTTAAATACTAATTAATGTTATCACTTGACAAAATTTGTACGAAAATCATGAATGATTCGAAATGCCTGAAGCATTTACAAGTTTCTTTAAACTTGTTCATAATTCTTATATGAGGAAATCCTTAGTCCTGAAGTACCATATCTTAGTGTGATTGATGCACTAATATATCTTGCTAATACTACAAGGCATAACATTCGGTTAATTTGTTAGCAAGTCCCGATCTTATTGGTTATGCTGATGCTGGGTATTTATCTAACCCATGCATAAAGTTCGATCTCAAACTGGCTACGTGTTCATATGTGGAGGTACTGCCATATCTTGGAGATCAAATCATGCTGAGATAATAGATTTTCATGAAGCAAGCAGAGAATATGTGTGGTTAAGGTCCATGATACATCTCATTAGAGAAAAATGTGGTTTAAACTGTGACAAAGTACCCACAATTTTGTATGAAGATAATGCTGCATGCATAGCACAACTAAAGGGAGGATTCATAAAAGGAGATAGAACGAAGCACATCTCGCCGAAGTTTTTCTACACACATGAGCTCCAAAAGAATGGTGATATCAATGTTTAACAGATTCGTTCAAGTGACAATGTGGCTGATTTATTCACCAAATCTCTACCAACTGCAACTTTCAAGAAGATGGGGCAGAAGATCGGGATGTAAAGATTCAAGGATGTTCTCATTAGGGGGAGTTAATACGCGCTGTACTCTTTTTCCCTTACGAGGTTTTGTCCCACTGGGTTTTCCTTATAAGGTTTTTAATGAGGCAGCCAAAATGCGTATTATTAGATATATGTACTCTTTTTCCTTCACTAGATTTTTTTCCACTGGGTTTTTTTAGTAAGGTTTTAACGAGGCACATTATCTATCAAATAGACATTCCAAGGGGAGTGTTATTAAGATATTTGTGTTGTAGTGAATGTCTATAGAGGTATTTGTATTGTACTGGATACATGTGTTTATATCATTGTGAAAGTCATCTTTTGGAGAAAAGTTAGGAGAAATTATCCCTATAAATAGGGGGGTTCTCCTTCATTGTATTTAATCCCCATCAAGAGAAATAAGAACTTCTCCCCTTCTCTCTTTCTCTATAATATTCTTGTTCTTTCTTTATTATTTCATAACATTTTTTTTATTATTGCTTTCATAAATCATCCCTATCAAAATAATCGAAAATATTTCTGCCTAGGTAATCTGGCTCGCTACATACTTATTTTCCCAAAAATGGTTTAATTTGTCTGCTATATTATTCGTTTGCTTTTTTTTATTCTTGTAGTATGTAGTAAATGTAGAGATACAAGATTTAATTTATAATGGATTCATATGGAAAATAATTTGTGCTAATAACCCACTTAAGTAGTAGTCTTTAGACCGTTTACAAAAATAATATGACTTTTTAAAAAAATTATAAAAATACAATAATTATATGTAATAACCCGCATGGTCTTTGTGTTTTGGAATCCTTTTTCTCTGTTTGACTTTTTCTTTAGCCTTATTATACTATTTTTGATTTGCGGGAATTGGTAGCGCAGTTCCTGAGGAGATCGAGTGCGTTTCAGCAAAGAAATTTTATTTTTAAAGTTTGAAAGCAGAAGTTTAATCAAAGTCAACATTTTGCATTAATGAGTTCAAACTTGAGTTTCTATGATTCCATTAGGTTCGAAGGGTGATTTATGACGTAGCCGGATGTTTTGCACAGATTCTGAGAAGCTTAGGAGTGTTTTTGCTTACTGGTTTAGTTAATAGTTGAATTGACGAATTTGGGTTTACCACGGTCAATATTTTGTCAAGACGACATGAGATTAATGATTTGATAATTCTAGCATGTAAAAAATGCATTTCAGGAGTGTTTTGCATATTTGATTTGCATTCGGAAGACGAATAAGTTTCTGAGTGCTTAAACGGAATATGCTTTGCACAAGATATTTTGTTGTTCGTGCATGCATATTTTCTTATTAGTGATAACATGGAGGGTGTCATCATCACGGAGAGTATTTTGGATATGCATCGCGATTGCGTAGGGTCATTCACAATTGTATAAGAGGATTTCTTGGTCGGGTCAGGTTATCTCTTCATGATCTAGACTAGTTCTTCATGTTCGTAAAGGGTTGGCCCAGGTCAAAACATCGCAGTTGCAAGGGTATTTGATGCCTGGACAAATTTAAATCCCGTTTCAAATCGCATTGTTCTTATTTTGTTTTTAGGAGCTAGTGACCTTAGTTTTGAGCTATTCTGGAGGCGTTCTTCATGATGTGGCTTGAGGTTTAGATTGTAATATTGATTTTTGTTTTTTTTCTCCCATTTCATTATTTATTTATCATTATAATTTATAGATTTGATTAAAAATTTTGAAATTTTTTCTCAAAATCTAAAAATGTTTATCAATTTCATGGTCGATTTCGCATCAAATTTTTGATGAAATTTGAGATTTGAGACCTATAATCTATGGGTAAGCTGATTTTGTGACAAATTTATAGTTTGGACCTCAAGTGCTTAGGATTGACTTTTTGATCTTGGATAATAATTTAGTAATATGGGTGTCGATGAACTCATATTTTTACGGGATACATATTTGAATAGATGAGCATCATTCAAAGGATTTGATAAAAGGAAAGGTCATGTTGTGATCTTTGAAGCTTCAGATCTATAGTAAGTGGAGACTTTCTAGACTCAATTAAAGTATTTTATTGATAATTAACTAATTAATAAGGTAAGAGGGTGATGGAGTTCCAGTATAAGTGAGGTGACAAGCACCTATGTGAGTACTGGTATTATGTCATTGGTACTTGTTGGGGCAGTGAGTGGTTTGTGACTAATTGGTGATATCAATGTGTGCTAAAGCATGATTCTTGATATGTTAGCTTATTCGTGGTATAATTGACTTTTTGAATTACTCATCACTCCTTATATCTTGTAAACTTGATGTAAATGATCCATTAAAGAGATCTTTTCGGTAATTTATTTATGCTCTGTGCTTGCACTTGACTTCCATGCTCTTATATGATGTTTTATGCGTAATACACTTGTTGTATTTTATGGTTATAGCCTATTCTGATCCTATGGACCTGGTTCCAGGTGAAGTGATGATATTATTGCCTATATTGGTTAGTTTTTCATTGTGGTCTATATAGTCCTCGTTTCAGGTGAATTGATGACATATTTAATATTGACTGGTTCGTTGCTCGCATGGTTGTGATAGACTTGCATCCAGGTAGAGTCATGATTATTTGCTTATTCTGATCTAGATAGATTGGGTTCAAGGTGGGCATATGGACCTCGTGAATCGCCCATAGTTTACAACTATTATATAGAGGGAGCATGTGTATACCAGTTGAATTTCAACATTACGTTACTTCATATTATCTTATCACCAATATTATTATTATCGACCGATTTCCTTTGTTAAGTTTATTACTAAATTATAAGATAGTTTGTAATTATTTGTCCAAATCATTGATTTCTAATATCTAATTGAACTGTGAAATTGTTCTACTATTTATCTGCAAAATCTCATTTATATATTCTTATTGATCTGATTGATGTTTATGCTTGGAGGTAAGCAGTTACTAGGCCAACACTCGCCACTACTATAGTTTAGGATCGGTCAATGATGTTACTAAATATATGTACTACTCGTACTCACTCTACACTTACAACATCTTTGTGTAGGTTATATTCCAGACTCTAGTGGCAGCCAACGCATAGCTGAACATTGAGGATCTTGCTTTGGGGTAATCATGACAAGCTGTTTGACTCATACACAACACTAGACTCCAAATCTTTAGTGACTTTTAAAAAGTTTTATTACTTATTACAAACTTGTACTCATCTCTTTAGTCTCTCTTGTTATTACAATAGATTTTGGGAGATGTAACACATATTTTGGCATGCTTTCAGTTCTACAACACCGTTTATGACTTTTATACTATCTTCTTACTTTTTCATTATTCTTCTTTTTTATTTTTGAATTATACTATCTTATTTTTTACTTTGTGTTTGCCTATAGGGACTAGGTACGTGCCATAGCTATTATCTAGTTTTTGGGGTGGTGACAATTTGATATTAGAGCATTAGGTTCATCATTCTCATGATCTCAAGAGCATTGTCAAGTAGAGTCTTGCGAATTAGTACAATGATATTTGTATCTTTCTTCAATAGACTATAGGACATTTAAGAAACTTCCATTCTTTTAACCCTTATCGTATGTATCTGACTTTATTGGATGGTAAATCTCTTTGTTTCACTCGCTCACGGATGATGAAGACTCCTTCAACTGTGGTTGGAGATTAGGAGCCTGCACCCACATCGACTACCACGTCCATTGTAAGTGATAAAGGTAGGGGCCAAGGTAGGGGTAGAATCCTAGTCATAACACTAGCGAAAGGTAGAGCATTGGCAACTTCTCAAGGCCATGCTAGAGCAACATTTCTTAATATAGATGATATTCTTGAAGGTAAGATGATTCAAGCTGGTGAGGTTTGACTAGTATAGGTGACACCTGATTTTGTTTCTACAACAGTACTTCAGGACACTCTAGTCTATATGTTGGAATTTCTTGAGGGGATGGATCAAATGGGTGATGTTAGATGTATTTACATATCTTTTCACACTATTTGATGTATATTATAACCTTTTTTTAATATAAATTTGTAAAAAGTATATCTCATGAATGTTGATTATGAGATATTTTACTTATTCGGGCTATTTCTGTAAATGTATGTGCTTTTGCATAAATTGCAAAAAAATTGAAGAAAATGGATAAGTATGGAAGAAGTACAAAATCACTGTGTCATGGTGCACAACACAGTGCCATTCAATGCACTAGCAACCAAGGAGAAGTTACTACGTCGCAGTAAAATCCATATGATGGCTAGCGTGTCGTGGTGGAACGTGAAACAAATAATAGAATAAACTAAGTCCTAAGTAGTAAGGCAATGCACTGTGATGACAATGCAATAGAAGTCATCGCACTAGCCAGCACGATGCGTGAAAGGTGGTCTGACATTTGTTTTTAGTAGAATCAAAATTGATTGAGAGAGTTCATCTTAAGGGTTTTCTAACTCTACGAATAAATCTCAAAGGTGATTTTTTAAGGGGCATAGACATATTTTTCAAGGATTAGCAGTTGGAGCACATAGCACCACAAAATCTTTTGGGTTTTACATTTTTTCATCTCCCTTAGACATTTAAATGCATAATAACTTTTTTTTGACTTTTGTTATGAACATGAGCGAATAATACCCTTGTTCTGGAGTTATAATAGCTGCATGATTATTTTTTGCATGAACTTGATTTGATTTGTTAAGATACTATTATTGAGCTACGACCAGTGTAGTTATTACCTATTTTGGACGTAATTGTTTAATTTCTTCGCTACCTACTAAGCACATCTTTGAAACATAGATTTGACTCGTAGACGGACTGTAAATTCATTTGTCCTGCATAGAGATTGATTTGTAATTCGGATAGAGATATACCTAATCATCTCACTTGGTTAATGCATTTGTTAGTGTTTGTGTCATATTCTTGATCATCAAGAGATAGACTTGAAAGGATGGGCATGGATCAGAGGGCTAAGAGCTCAAGAGAGCCTAGTAACTTGGTGGGTATTAAAGGTCAAGTCAAGTGAATATTCAACATGAATGTTAAAGAAGGTATAACCCTGGAATATCATCTCTTGTTATGTTAAATCTTAACGTCCCGACAATTCATAGTGATAATTCTTAGAATAATTACTTAGTTTATTTTTTGTAGTATACCAACTTGTGTAAAAATATTTGTTTGATTAATTGATAATACTGAACTTTATAAACTATAAAAAAATGTACGTGGGTACGATATCCGACTCTTGAGTCACTATATTATGTGGCGATCACGTACGATTATGTGTGCATTGGGACCATAATAAGTTTTTTGCATATTTGCTAGGACCTTAAAAGTTAACGGTTTATTTACTGTTTTCCTTTAATATATTCTTTGTTGAAGTATTAATGATTTGATTTAGTTTTTTGAATGCATGTACCAAGATTTGAATGCAAAGAGTTGCTAGAAATAACAACTTAGAGGATTTGGACGAGGAACCTAAGAAAACTTTTCAGAGGAGGAGAAGAGAGTTAACATTTCTCAAAATCAACAAGCTCCCTCCCTTAAGGAGATGACAACTAACAATCTTATAGCAGTGCAATAGGTGGAAATGCCCATAATGGGTAGCGTCACCTTGAACATTATTAACCCCAATTTTACTAGGCGATTCGTGCACAAAAAGAGCATGATCCAGTTGCTTCCTTGTTAAAGGCAGTTAATAGGTGAGCCATACGAGGAACCTTAGTAGCATATTCAGATCTTCCTAGAGATTAGTGATACTTATATCGCTGCTACATTATGTCTGACCATGTCAGACTTACATTATTTTCATTCTGCTTACTAGGAGAAGCTAAGAAGTGGTTAAAATAAGAGACTCTAAACTCAATCATTAGATGGGAAGATTAACCCAAAAATTCTTCTCTAGATTCTTTCCATATGGAATGACAATGAGGTTATAAAAGGAGATCATTTCCTTTTTATAGAAGGAGGCGAGTGTAATGCCCCAAAATCTTAAAATCAATATCTAGGAAATAAATCAGAAAATCTAAAAAACTGCAGAAATATTACAGAACAATCAACCTGACGAGTCGTTAGGGGAGCAACTACTCGTTAGGTCAACCATGAGAAGGATGGCAAGAATTTATACTAGTATTTCTAACGGACGACCCCACGAGTCGTTATCAGGCCCTACGACTCGTTAAGTCGCCCATTTCCAAGTCGAATTATAAACTCTAATTCCTAATAACTCACAAAACTTTCAAGGTATGTATTCCTAAAGCCTTCAAGTTAGCCCAACTTAAAGACTAAAAATCCTAATTCAGTATATAACACACTAAACTAAGTTATATAACATCAATTAACACTCCTAATACAATAATGCTAAACTCTTATCGTAACTTTGTATTAGGACCTTATTATTTAATGTGTTTTTTCACCCTTTGGGTCTTGCTCAATCGGTCAATTTGTCGACGGCCTCTTTTCACTCTATTTCCGTGCACCTATGCTCTGAGTAACACTGCTTATAAATAAGCATGACTCTTAAAAGAGTTCTTCTCTACTTCAAACTGCTCATCACTCAATCTCTTCTTGACTTAGAGTTCTACTTCAAGTGAGACTCCTTCTTCAAGTCAAATTCCTTGCTTTTTCAGTGTTGTAGTCAAACTCTAACACTTCAATTCAGCACATGTTTATTCTCTTGAGTTTGTGTGATATAGCTTTATCTTCCATTCCTTTGTTTTTGCACACTTATTTTTATTTCATATTTACCATGTTACAAATTCAGCTCCTTTAGATAGTGTATTTTGTCAACTTCTTTGAAGCAACTTAACTTACATGTTTCATCATTATCTTGTCAATCATCAAAATTGTATAGAACCTAACAATGGATTAAAATTAAATTATAATTCACCTTTGGTGACTGCGTAGGTGTTAGCATGATTATCTGAATTTTGGGATTGTAAATTATATGGTGTTATATGCACTATATCTTGTGCTAATGCGATTAAAAGATTCTCTTCATTGTTTTACAAAAATAATTTGATATTTTTATGATGTAGATAAACATGATAAATGCCAAAGGAAAGAGGTTTACACAATATTTTATTGATATAGTTATAATCATAGGGAATTGAAATTGAGGAGGACTACTTAGGAATATGTAAATAAGTATAAATTATTTTTTTAAAAAAAAAGTTAATACCATCAATATCATCTCAAATACCACTTATTTGAATTAAAATTAAAAAAATAAAAACACCAAATAATATGCACCAAAGGAAACAAAATAATAAATGCCACATGCATAAGTTTGTTTTCCAATACACTCCCAAACTTTGAAAAGCTTGAGATTGAAAATTTATATATCGGACAATAACCGCTCAACTTTGAGGCATTTTAAGGAAATCCTATTTCTTGAAAATTGAAAAAAGATTCATCACATGATCTATAGTCAAATCCTGACACAGGAAAAACAAAAGTCACCCCTTTATTAGATGTTTAAAATAAGAAATCTAGAATGAAAGTTGAGGCTCTAGTTTTCTTGAATGTTTATTAGAACACCCGTACAAGAAATTAGGGATGAGCTAATGAAATTAGTGAGACACACACATATATCGACATGAGAACTTGATAAACGTCAAAAGATTTTTAACTTCAAATTGTCTTGTTCAATTTGAAGTATAATAATCCATAGGAATGGAAAGGATTATAGGTGAATTAGTGAGAAAAAATGAAATATGTTAAAGATTACATAATTGTTTAAAATTGTTAATGATAAAATAATTAAGTAAATTATATTCTATATAATAGTGGTAATTTTTGGAGCTTCAAATTTTTTGGGGCCCAGGGCAACTACGTTGCTTGTGTTAGGGTTACGACAACTCTTAAAAAAATAGAAGATATTTGATCGAAATCTCCCTAGGTGATAAGTTTTATGAAAAAAGGAATAACATAAAATTTAATATTTGGACGAATAGCCTTGATAAATATATATCCTTTAATTTTGTCCTTCCGTTTTATGTGATATATGGTGTTTAAGAAAGAAGGTATACTTCTTTAAAGAATAGATCAAACAAAATAGTACGTCCCATAAATTTAGACATGCAATATTGAAATATATGCCTAGCCACAAATTTAGAGGATTACTCCTAATTATAGTACAATACGATATAAAATATAAAAGGAACAAAGAAATTATAATCTTTATTTTTTTTATTTTTCATATATGGTGTTTAAGAAAGAAGGTATACTTCTTTAAAGAATAGATCAAACAAAATAGTCCATCCCATAAATTTAGACATGCAATATTGAAATATATGCCTAGCCACAAATTTAGAGGATTACTCCTAATTATAGTACAATACCGTATCAAATATTAAAAGAACAAAGAGATTATAACCTATATTTTATTTTTATTTTTCATACAAGTTGTGTCCTATGAAATGACAAAGAAAAAAAAAATAAAACTTAATGTTAGTGGTATCTATTGATAAGTTTTAGAACTAACGACTTACCTTTAAAAAGATCAATAACTCAAGAAATTTGAAACTCCTTAGGGAGGTGAACCTTGGTTAGGTTGCTATTTATCAATAAATAAAGAGTATCATTTGTTTAATTATTTGACTTTCTTGGCAAATTTAAAGCAAAAATTAATTATTTGACTTTTTTCGCCAATTTAAAGTTTCATATTTATTTATTTAATTAATTTCATGCCCCTAATATCTATATTGGGCCGTGCCTAATTTGCGAGAGGATATAAATGAAGGATGTAATAGCTGAAATGATTATTTGTTACTTTTCATAATTTTGGAAAAAAATTTGAAATTTTTGCATGTTGAGTTAAGAAATTTACTTTCTCGATAAGTTGATAAACTGTAATTGTGAAAAGGTCAACCAAAAAAAATATAAAAAAATAGAGTTTTGGTCTACTTGTGTTGTCAGATATTATCCTAATATTTTGAAAGATTGAACTAAGATTTGCAATCGTATTAAGTGAGCCTTAAGATTGTGATATTTCATGAAATTAACACACTAATAGGTGGGCAAGGGTTGCATACTACACATCATGCAACTTGAGTTGTCTGTTGAGTGCACTCCATTCGGATAGGTGGGCAAGCCTCATGTAAAGTACATATAGTGCATGGAATCTACTCTATAGACGGTTGAATTTCAACACATACGTAGAATCAAAATGCAGCAGAATATTTAAAAAGGAACGTATCTTTAGTCATTGTTATTTAAATATTGTGGAGAATCGTCTATGTTTTTCACGAACTTTATGTAAGAAAGGGATAAGGAAGAAAATCTAAGAATCTTCTAGCCTATGCCTTTCGAAATGTGCCAAATCGATGGAATCACACACGCGCATATTTATAAGTAGGGCTAGGGACTCTTAGGAAAAAAATTTAATCCTAGGGACTTGTTCATTAAATACAGTTTCCCTAAGTAATCATAGTTAATAATTTTCCATCAAAAAACTTCCATACATGCATAACAAAAAATTATTATTACTCAGAAGATGAAGTAAATAATTTATTACCAAGTATGTAGATCAGAGAATTGTCTCTAATAAGAGACGTAATTCTTACATTCTCCCACTTACATATTATAATCAGATAATTCTTTATGAGTGATAAACATAATAATAAGGCCATGGACATTATTCAATCATGTGCATGATTTGGAGGTGTTTAAAATACTAAATGACCTGGAGATGCTTCCATAAAATATTGCATAGTTGATATGAGCTACTTTGAGTGGGATAATTTTTGCATTCTTATATCTCATCTTCTGATGAGTTATTCGGTTGTTGTGAGTTTTGGGGCTTCAGTTCGAAGGCAAGTTGAGACGTTCTAGTCTTTATTAAAGTGTTTTATTGATAATTATCTAATTAATAAGGAAACATGATTATGGAGGTTCCATATAAGTGAGGCGATGAGCACTTATATGGGTACTAGTTTTCACACCCCAAAATATGTGGAGGCGAGACGGACATCGATGCCTTACTTGATCAATCGTACCAAATGAAAACTATATGATCGAGACCTATAGAATATATGGGCCTACAAGTCCATTATATATATATATATGACACATATATGCACAGTCAACAATCCAAACTAGTTGTAGGCATAATTGTCACGCCCTGAGTCTACACCCTAGATGAGATACGGTACTTGGAGTCACAAGTAAGCTCAAGTCAACCCCTGATTTATCACACACTAATATTCTAAGTTAAACATGCATAGCGAAAGATTTTAAAATTTAATAACATAAAACATTTATGGAAGCTAAAACTGAAGCATAAAGTTCAACACATCTGAACGATCTGAAAATCTGAAATCAAGTCTGTGTATGAAAGCCATCTAATAGATGAGTTGCTAGGACAAGCCCCTAGCTAACTCTAAGTCTAACTAAAAACAATGAAACGATTGAAAATAATAAAATAATGCCCTCAAAAGATGAAGACTCACACTTCTGCTGCTTTGGAGGATCTGAACGAAGTCGGCTAACGACGCTGAGTTTGAGAACTTGTGGCTGTATCATGAAATGGTACAACATAAAAGTATGCATCAATACTTTGAATGTACTGCATAAGTGAGAGAAAACATAACTAATATAATTCCTGAACTAAAATGACATGCAATGACCAATTAATATACTGAACTGAACAACTGAAATAAGTTGAGATGGTCAAAATGACCCTGTCTGATGGTCAAAGACATGCCCAAAGTATGAAAGTACTGAGTCTGGGATACTGTATTGAACTAATCTAAACTGATAGAGCTAGAACTTAACTGAGCTATTTATACTGAAACTAGACTAGACTGACTAGTGGGAGAGTCTATAACCGACATATAACCACGTGAGCTAGACGTGGAATTCGATGTATACACCCCACCTGTAGGACCCAATATACCTTTCCAGGGTATAAATGTATGAACCGAGTGATCACAAAAGTCTGGGGACAATCAAGCCAATCGATACTGTAATCTACGCTGGTTTTGGGAACCTGAGTGAGCTGGAACCCCGGTTCGCTCGGTGCTAAGTCCTACTTCCACTGAAAAACCTAAACTGAGTACTAAGCAAATAGCTTGAAACTGGGGTCCAAGACTAGTCAGGGATATATAACTGAAAGTACCCTGAGAGTCTTATCCGACCATATTCTGAAACTGGATTCTAGATTGGTTAGAACTGCTTATCTAGAAGCGTCATAATTGTCTAAGAACAAACTGTAATCTAAACTGGGTCCTAGGCTATTCAGAGCTATTTATATATCTAAAATATCATGACAGCCTGGTGGACGAATAACTGAGTTTTGAATCTAATTCTGATAACTGAGAGGTGGTACTAACACCTTGGAAATTTCTGTAGTCAAACTGATCAGTTGACAAATTCTGAATAGAATTGAGGAAATTCTACATTCTAACTGAACCGAACTATTAAGAAGCTAACAGAGAATTCAACTTATTCCGACAACACGGGAACCCACAATATGGCAAAATTTCAAGAATTTAGGAAATCTCATCCGACAAGCTATTACACCCCGTAAGTTTCTAGTGTTTAGTCGGCCTATTCATATGTTGGTTGAGAGTTTTAGAGTGTCATACATACAAGGAAAGGGCCCGGTGAAAGGCTGAATGAGTGCCAAGTCGGGATTTCGCAAGAAGAGGCCGAACCAAGCTGGCCAGAGGGGCAAAGTGGCGCGGAGCTGCTCCTCTGTGTTAGCCAACGTGGCACGGAGCAGGATCAGCACGTTGGGCAACATGCCACATTACCTTGTCTGCTGCCTCAAGTATATATAGGTCTCACCCTTAGATTTAATGTTATTTACTTATATAATCACGGCCAGAACAAAGGGAAAACGAAGGAAAACAATTAATTTTCATCCGATTACGCCGCTAAACGCCTTCCAAATCCAAATTAACTTCGGGTATCGAAGTATAAGGCTGCAGGGAGCATTTCTATGGAGTTAGTTTCGTGAAATTCGCCCGGCGAATCGTCGTCCCGCCGAGACAAAGTTGTTGGAATTGCTCAAAACTAGTGTGAATACGATCCCAGGCTTAAAGTAAGCATTTCTCCCTTCTAGACTTTCGAGAAATAATGAGGTTTCGACCGTGTTGCGTAAAGTTGGAATATAGTTAATATTTATATATAAAGTTTTCCTTTTTGCCGAATTTAGTGTTAAAACTAATCCTATCTTTCCGGTAACACGGTTTTAGTTAGGAAGAGCTATTGAATACTAATTGAAACTCGCAAGTTAATCAGTAAACAACGAACGAGGTATGTTAAGGCATTTTCTTTCAGCAAGTTAGTTTCTTTAGCATAGTAATCCAATATGAATCCTAGTAAAGCATGTCAGCAGTATGTTATCATGTTTAATTGTTGTTGTCAGTTGAGACTCGTAATTGTATTGTTTTGGGCTGGATTATACCTGCATAGCTTCTGTGACCAACCCAGGGTTAATAGCTGTGTTGCCGCCCTCCAGGGGCGAGGATACGTCGCTCTACGGAGCAGTATGCCATCCAAAAGGGAAGAAGATGGGGATACAGATCCTCATATTGCCGTGGTTGGCATTATACACACCCCCACCGAGCGTTTACGCCTGGGATGTAAATATCAGGAGTCCTCCAGACTCAGACTCAGACACAGCTATAATCAGGGGCCGAGCGGGCCCAGTTGCAGACCCAGGGGATCGGCAGGATGCTTATAGCTGGTAGTTGACTCAGTATGACCTGTTAGGGGTATATAGATTGAGGTGTACTCACTAGGGCTAATGGGGGCCCAGGTAGGTTGTTCTGTGCAGATTGTACCTTCCGGCTTATAGGGGCCAGGTAAGGTTTATGTTTGCTTTAGTTACTGAAGGTTAGACAGTAGGATGCCTTGTTTGTCAGATATGACCCCTACACTCCTTATCACAGTTATGTTTAGTCCTGATTTCACTACTTTAGTCATTCTCAGTATGTTTCCTTTACTTCAGTTATTGTCAGTTCTATTTCCTTACTTTCAGTTATTTAAGGTTACTGCTTTACATACTCAGTACCTGTGGTACTGACGCTCTCTTCTGGGGTGCTGCATTACTTGCCTGCAGGTGCACATAGACAAGGAACAGGTCCCTCGTAGTTCCAGATAGCTGTACAGAGCCATCAACTCATTTTTGTTTCGGAGCTTGTGTGATAGAGGTTTATTTCTTTTGTTTATATAGTATAGGTAGGTCGGGGCCCTGTCCCGACCATCTTATTACTCCTAGAGGTTTGCAGATTGCATTACTTCCCTTTGGTTAGATGATATCGGCCGTGTGGGGCCCATATATGTTTTAGACTATGTTTGTTGGCCGTGTGGGGCCCTATTTAGCTGTTGATTGGTGGCCTTGTCGGTCATAGCTCAGTTTAGCATCGGCCTTTACTTTCCAGTTATAACTAGATATCATGGTGGCCTTGTCGGCCCGCATAGGACTCCCAATTAATTGTTTGTCTTTGGTTAGCTGTTTATTTTCACATGTGGCTATAGGCCTTGTTGGCCGGGGGTTGTATTTACAACCGCTATATAGCCCGTTGTTTTCTTGATTCTAGAGTTAAAGTTATCCTTGCACCAGAGGTGCTTAGGCTCAGTCAGCCCAGTAGTTTAGGTCCTAGTAGGGCACCAGGTGCCAGTCATGCCTCCAAAGGTGGGGCGTGACAAAATTGGTATCAGAGCAGGTCGTATCCCAGGGAGTCTGCAAGCCGTGCTAAGTAGAGTCTTGTTTATGGATGTGTTGTGCACCACATACTATAGGTAGGAGGCTGCAAGGCATGATAGGATGGTTACTCTTTCTTCTTATTTAGTCATGCTATAGAACGGTACAGTATAGGGTTGAGTCCCTAAACTCATTATACTCTTTTGTTTACAGAGAAATGTCGGACCAGCGACACCCTACGACAGGCAGGAGGTTAGATGTAGTAGCAGGAGAGGGCACCAGTAGGGTGCCCCAGCCTCAGTTAGAATCGTCCCGATCCGAGGACCATACGGAGGTATCATCTTGACCTCCCCAGCAATCTCCACTACATCAGGAGCCGCTTGGGATGGCCGGTGTGACGGCACCGCCTCCGGCAATTTTTTAAACCCGTACTATCTGACCAGGAGGTTAGGAGCTCGGTGGTTATGCTAGCCTAGATGATAGCTTATCAGCGCCAACTAGTGCCACCTATAGTTGCAGAATCCGTATGAGGGCCTGGTAGCTCGAGAGTCGGAGAGTTCCTAGCACTAAGTCCCCCGTAATTCACAGGGACAGATCCGACCGAGGACCCTCAAACTTCTTAGACCAGATGCAGAGGATTTTCAGGATGATGCATGCTACACCTACAGAGTCAGTTGAGTTGGCGATATTCCGGCTATGGGACATCGTCGTACTGTGGTATGAGAGTTGGGAGAGATCCCAAGGGAGAGATGTTTCCCCTCCGACCTGGCCCAGCTTCTCAGAGGCTTTCTTGAATCATTACCTACCGCGGGAGATTCGACAGGCTTGGGTTGATTAGTTCCTACACTTGGAGCAGAGGTCGATGAGTGTTCGGGAATATGCCATACGGTTTGATTCCCTGGCTCGATATGCGCCAGCTTTTGTGGACACAATGCCAGCCAGGGTACACCGCTTTATTATGGGGCTGAACCCGGAATATGTTGAGACATGCATCACAGCCACACTGCGAGAGGATATGGATATCGCCCCTGTGCAGGCTTTTGCTTAGAATATTGAGGGTATCAGAAAGCGGCAACGGGAGATTAGGAGGACAAGTCAGGAGCAGTGCCGTAGGGACAGACCGGGTGAATTACAGGAGGAGTTTCGGGGAGGTCCTAAGCCACAGTTATCAGATAGGCCGTTAAGACCCCCGCCTCTACCGTAGCGGTAGAGGAACAAGTTTGATCGCCGAGGGCAGCCAGAGCCCGATGAAGGTTCGAGAGCAGTAGGTTCACAACAGCCGAGGGGAGTGGAGTAGAGTGGGTTTACAATACCACTTTGTCCTATTTGCCGTCGATGCCACTTTGGAGCATGCAGGTATGGTTCCACCGTATGCTATATTTGTGGATAGGAGGGCCACCAGATGAGGAATTGTCCGGCTAGGGGTCAGGGTGACCGGGATCGACAAGATAGGTCCTCGGCAGGATCATGAGCTCCAGCATCCTGGGCAGGGCGTAGGCCCTTAGTTTCAGCCGGCAGAGGCGGAGGCAGATCAGGGGCCTCCGGTTCAGGTGCCGGCCCAGACCGTACTTATGCACTACCGGGGCGACATGAGTAAGAGTCGCACCAGATGTTATTACAGGTATTCTAAACATTTTCTCTCATCATGCCTATGTGTTGATAGATCCAGGATCCACCTTGTCCTATGTTACACCGTTAGTGGCTCGGAAGTTTAGTATTATGCCGGAATCACTTCAGCAACCTTTCTCAATGTCTACACCCGTTGGTGACTCTATTATAGCCAGAAGGGTCTATCAGGGGTGTACAGTAGTGGTTGCCAGTTGTCAAACTACGGCAGACTTGAGAGAACTAGAAATGGTTGATTTTGATGCTATTATGGGTATGGACTGGCTAGCTCCATGCTATGCCAATGTTTAATGTTGGACCAAGATTGTCCGATTCCACTTTCCAGGGGAGGCAGTAAGGGAGTGGAAAGGTAGTACAACCACGCCAAAAGGTAGGTTTATTTCCTATCTTCAGGCGAGAAAATTGATAGCAAAAGCGAGCATTTATCATATTGTCAGAGTTCAGGATGTTCGGGCAGAGCCTCTGACTCTTCAGTCTATCCCAGTGGTTAATGCATTTCCCGACGTATTTCCAGATGAGCTTTCTGGTATTTCCCCAGAAAGGAAAATTGATTTTGCCATCGATCTATTACCAGGAACTCAGCCTATATCTATTCCTCCATATCGTATGGCTCCTACTGAACTCAGAGAACTAAAGGAACAATTGAAGGATTTTTTAGACAAGGGCTTTATCAGGCCGAGTACCTCACCATGGGGTGTGCCAGTTCTGTTCGTGAGGAAGAAGGATGGCTCCCTCTGTATGTGTGTAGATTATCGATAGCTGAATAAAGTCACTATCAAAAATAAGTACCCGCTTCCCAGAATAGACGATTTGTTTGATCAGCTACAGGGAGTGAGGTATTTTTCAAAGATTGACTTAAGATCAAGATATCATCAGGTCCGGGTTCGTGAAAGAGATACTCCAAAGACTGCCTTCAGGACTAGATACGACGACTTTGAATTTCTACTCATGTCCTTCAGACTGACAAATGCCCCAACAGTGTTCATGGATTTCACGCCCCGCCTTGGGAGGCATGACTGACACCTGGTGCCCTACTAAGACCTGGACTGCTGGACTACTGACCCTAGACACTTCTGGTGCCAAGATGGCTCTAACCCTAGATTCATGGGACCAACAGGCTATATAACGGCTGTAAATACAGCCTTTGGCCGACTAGGCCTATAGCCTCCTATAAGAAAACAACAACTGTCCAGAACCACAGGAGTATAAGGGAACCTATGCGGGCCGCAAGTCCACCATGCTGACTAGTTTCACTGAAAAGTTGAACTAAATGCTAAAATGCTCTGTGACTGAAAAGGTCACCAACTATCAACTATACAAGGCCCCACACGACCCTCATAAACAAACTAAAACATACACACGACCTCACACGATCGGTACGACTAACCACAGGGAATATACAATCTGCAAGCCTCTAAGAATGATAATAAGATGGTTGGGACAGGGCCGCGGCCTACCTGTACTGTACAAAAAAAAGAGAAATAAATCTCTAGCTGTCAAGCTCCGGATGAAAGTAGCTGATGACTCTGTGTGCTGGCTGGAATTACGAGGGATCGACTCCTCGTCTATGAGTACCTACAGGAAAGTAATGCAGCGCCCCCAAACGGGCGTCAGTACCACTGGTACCGAGTATGCAAAACAATAACTAAACATAACTTAAAATAGACAGTAATACTGATAGTTACTGAATAACAGAAGATGGCTAAGATTGTCTGGGATGGCAGAATCTAAGCTAAGCTTTACTGTACTGGAGAGAAGGTGAGAATCATATCTGTCAATGCAGCGTCCTGCTATCTATCAATTTAATAAATAAGACATATAGCATACAAGAACTTATACCAGCCCCCATAAGCCGGAAGGTACCAATCAACATGCAATCTATATACCCCTACCAGGGTCTCCATCCAAAAATAACAATTCACTCCACTCATCTAGTAACTATGAGCATCCCGCCGCCCCCTTGGGTATGCAACTTGGGCTCCCTGGGCCCCTGACTATAGTTGTATCTGAGTCCGGAGGACTCCTGTAAACTGTAATTTGAGATCTGTGATCTGTAATCTATAATCTGTGCCCTGGGCGCAAGCGCTCGACAGGGGTATGCTATAATGCTGATCAGCCTGCTATGGGGGATGCTGCATCCCATCTTCGTCCTCTGGCAGATGGCATGCCACTCTTTGGAGTGACGTATCCTCACCTTCTGGCGGGCGAGTCGACACAGTTATTAACACTGCGGTGGCAAGAAAGCTCTAAGGGTTCCCACATAAAATAATCAGGTCTCTACAAGCAACAACAATCACATATAACATGTATAATAAATCTGATAATACTGTCTGTGATATGATATTCTATTCTGAATCTCTTGCTGAATTAAATTGAATCTGATACTGGGTTATACTAAGTCTGGAATGATATCTCGCTGTCTGATACTAATTTACTGACTTTTATTCTGCATATGGTATAATAACTCAGACATGCTTACTGAATTCACACTGGGCATAATACTCGGCTTCTAAAACTTTCTTCTAGAATTTACTCTATTTTACTATGCTAGAATTACTAACTTGCTGAAGAAACTAGCTTTACAGACCTCAGTTACTGACTTCTTGGCTAACTGGTGTAGCTCGACAAATATCCAGCTATTTCTTCCAACTGCGTTCATATTTATAGCAATTAGAACTAAATTCATCAATATTCTGGAAGAAAACACTACTTTGAATATCTATATAGCCCAAACTTTGACTTATCGAAAAATAGTCGAAAACTCGCTATTTCTCGGAAGTCCAGAAGGGAGAAATACTCACTTTAGGGCTAGGAGTATATTGACACTAATTTGAAGCAATTCCACTTACCTTAGCTTGGTGAGACGACGATTCGACAACCGAGTTTCACGAAACTAACTCCATAGGAATGCTCCCTGCAGCTTTATACTTCGCTAACCGAAGTTAATTTGAATTTGGATTGCGTTTGATGGCGTAATCGGATGAATATTTGTATGGAATCCTCGTCTCTCTCCCTCTCTGGTCGTTTAAACATGGATAAATGACTTAAAGTTGAAGGTGAGGCCCTTTATATACTTGCAGCAAAATACATGGCAACGTGGCACGCTGGCCAACACGCCGTTTTGGCTCCGTGCCACGTTGGCTAACGGGGAGGCCCCAGCTCCGTGCCACTTTGCCCCTTTGGGCAGCGCGCTTCGGCCTCCTCTTGCGAAATTCCAACTTGGCACTCGTTCGGCCTTTCCCCAGGCCCTTTTATCACACGTATGACATTCTAAAACTCTCAACCAACATGCGAATAGGTCGACTAAATGCTAGAAACTTACGGGGTGTAACAATGGACCTGATGAACAATATTTTCAGACCATACCTGGACTTGTTCATGATAGTATTTATTGTTGATAATCTGATGTATTCCCGTTCAGTAGCAGATCACCAGGATCATCTACGGACAGTGCTCCAAATTCTCAGAGATCGCCAGCAATATGCAAAATTTTGTAAATGTGAATTTTGGCTGAATTCAGTAGCCTTCTTGGGCCATATTGTGTCAGATGCTGGTATACAGGTAGATACACAGAAGATAGAGGCAGTGAAAACATGGCTTAGACCTACCACTCCAACTGAGGTACGTGGTTTCCTGGGGTTATCCGAGTATTACAGAAGGTTCGTGGAAGGATTTTCCATTTTAGCAGCACCTTTAACCAAACTGAAGCAGAAGGCAGCAAAATTCCATTGGACTGAGTCATGTGAGCAGAGCTTTCAGGAACTGAAAGATAGATTGACATCAGCATCGGTGCTAGCATGGCCAGATTGAACAGAGGGCTATGCAGTCTATGGTGACGCTTCAGGTTTTGGGTTAGGATGTGTTTTGATGCAGCATGGTAAGGTGATTGCCTACTTCTCCAGGCAGCTGAGGAAGCATGAGAAGAACTACCCTACCCATGACCTGGAGTTAGCAGTAGTGATTCATGCCTTGAAAATATGGAGACACTACCTATATGGCGTCCACGTAGATATTTTCAATGATCAGAAAAGCCTGCAGTATATTTTCACCCAGAAAGAGTTGAATCTACGACAGCTTCGCTGGTTAGAGCTGTTAAAGGATTATGATGTGAATATTTTATATCACCTAGGGAGGGACAATGTTGTTGCTGATGCCCTTAGCCACAAATCCATGGGAAGCCTGGCATATTTACAGCCCGAGCGGCAGGACTTGGCCCGAGAATTGCATCAGCTAGCCAGTTTAGCCGTTCGTATAGTGGAATCTGGAGACAATGGAGCGGTAATCCAGAATACCGCAGTGTCATCATTGGTTGTAGAAGTGAAGAAACAGTAGTATGAAGATCCTAGCCTGGTTCAGCTCAGAAATAGGGTCCATCGAGGGGAAGTGACAGATTCCCAGGTAACTGAGGATGGAGTTTTGAGGTATAGGGATCGCCTCTGCGTTCCAGACGTGGCAGGGCTTCGCCAACAAATTATGTGTGAAGTACACTATGCCCGTTACTCTCTCAATCCAGGTTCAAAAAAATGTACCATGATGTAAAAGAGATTTACTGGTGGCCGGGAATGAAAAAGGGGATAGCAGAATTCGTAGCTCAAGGTCCCAATTGCCAACAGGTGAAAGCTGAACATCAGAAACCAGGTGGACTGAAATAGGATATAGCCATGCCTTTATGGAAATGGGAGGCAGTTAATATGGATTTCGTAGTAAGGTTATCTCGTACTAGGCGTAAATATGATTCAATTTGGGTAATTGTTGACAAGTTGACAAAATCAGCTCACTTTCTGCCAGTAAGGGCTACCTTTTCAGCCGAAGATTATGCTGAGATGTATATTAGGGAAATAGTCCGATTGCATGGTGTTCCGCTGTCAATTATCTCTAACAGAGGGGCACAATTTACAGCTAAGTTTTTGCAATCTTTTCAGAGAGGCCTCGGAACGCAGGTTAACCTGAGCACAGCCTTCCATCCTCAGACAGATGGGCAGGCAGAACGTACAATCTAGATGCTCAAGGATATGTTACGGGCGTGTGTGCTAGATTTTGGAGGCACCTGGGATGAACATCTACCGCTTATTGAATTTTCCTATAATAATAGTTATCATTCAACAATTCAGATGGAGCCTTATGAAGCGTTATATGGGCGGAAGTGTAGGTCTCCAACTAGTTGGTTTGAGGTAGGAGAATCAGCATTGATTGGGCCAGATATTATTCATCAGTCAGAAGAGAAAGTAAAGCTTATCAGGGAACATCTGCTGACAGCTCAGAGCCACCAGAAATCTTATGCTGATGTGCGACGAAGAAACCTAGAATTTAATGTGGGTGACTGGTTATTCCTGAAGGTTTCACCGATGAAGGGTGTGATGAGATTTGGTAAGAAAGGAAAGTTCATCCCGAGGTTTATTGGGCCTTATCAGATTCGCCAAAGGATAGGCCAGGTGGCTTATGAGTTGGATTTTCCTCAAGAATTAGAATCCTTTCACCCAATTTTTCGTGTATCGATGCTGAGGAAGTGTATAGGAGATCCCTCCCGAATTGTCCCAGTTAAAGACGTCCAAATCACTAAGGAGTTAGCTTACAAAGAAGCTCCAGTAGCCATATTAGATCGGCAGATTCGTAGACTGAGAACTAAAGATGTTGCTTCCGTTAAGGTGTTATGGCGAAATAAGAACCGAGAGGAGATGACCTGGGAGACAGAAGATGATATGAAAACCAGATATCCTCAGTTATTTCAGACTTAGTCAAATTGTGCAGCTAGAGGAATGTTGTTGTTGTTGTTGTTTCATAAGTTGCATTACATACATGTATATGTGAGATAATTGACTTAAGTCTATTGTGAAATGAATTTCATAGTATTGTGTGGAGTACCTGTATTGGAATTTTCTGCATTTCATGATTTCTGGATAGTCCATATTACAGGGGAGACTCTGCTGAATTTTTTTTTCCAGAATAAGTAATTGAAAGGTTAAGGTTCTTGCAAGTAGAAGTTAATATTCGAGGACGAATGTTCTTAAGGGGGGAGGATGTTACACCCCGTAAGTTTCTAGCATTTATTTGGCCTATTCATATGTTGGTTGAGAGTTTTAGAGTGTCATATGTACGAGGATAGGGCCCGGGGAAAGGCCGAACGAGTGCCAAGTCGGGATTTCGCGAGAAGAGGCCGAACCAAGTTGGCCAGAGGGGAAAAGTGGCACGGATCTGCTCCTCCGCATTAGCTAACGTGGCACGGAGCAGAATCAGCGTGTTGGGCAACGTGTCACGTTGCCTTGTCTGCTGCCTCAAGTATATATAGGCCTAACTTAGATTTCATGTTATTTACTTATATAATCACGGCTAGAACAGAGGGAGAACGAAGGAAAACATTTATTTTTCATCCGATTACACAGCTAAACGCCATCCAAATCCAAATTAACTTCGGGAATCGAAGTATAAGGCTACAGGAAGCATTTCTACGGAGTTAGTTTCATGAAATTCGCCCGGCAAATCGTCGTCCCGCTGAATCATCGTCCCGCCGAGCCAAAGTTGTTAGAATTGCTCCAAACTAGTGTGAATACAATCCTAGGCTTAAAGTAAGCATTTCTCCCTTCTAGACTTTCAAGAAATAACGACGTTTCGATCGTGTTCCGTAAAGTTGTAATATAGTTAATATTTATATATAAAGTTTTCCTTTTTGCCGAATTTAGAGTTAAAACTAGTCCTATCTTTCCAGTAACACGATTTTACTTGGGAAGAGCTATTGAATACTAATTGGAACTCGCCAGTTAATCAGTAAACAGCGAACGAGGTATGTTAATGTATTTTCTTTCGGCAAGTTAGTTTCTTCATCATAGGAATCCAGTATGAATCCCAATAAAGCATGTCAGGAGTATGTTATCATGTTTAGCTATTGTTGTCAATTGAGACTCGTAATTGTATTGTTTTGGGCTGGATTATACCTGTATAACTTCCGTGACCACCCCAGGGTTATAGCTGTGTCGCCGCCCGCCAGGGGCGAGGATATGTCGCTCTACGGAGCGGCATGACGTCCGTAAAGGACGAAGATGGGGATCCAGATCCTCATATTTCCTTGGTTGGCCTTATACACACCCCCGCTGAGTGTTTACGCCTGGGGTGTAGATATAAGGAGTCCTCAAGACTCAGACTCAGACATAGCTACAGTCAGGGGCCGAACGGGCCCAATTGCAGACCCAGGGGATCGGTAGGACGCTTATTGCTGGTAGTTGACTCAGTATGACTTGGTTAGGGGTATATAGATTGAGGTGTACTCACTAGGGCTAATGGGGGCCCAGGTGGCTTGTTCTGTGCTGATTGTACCTTCTAGCTTATGGGGGTCAGGTAAGGTTTATGTTGCTTTAGTTACTGAAGGTTAGACAGTAGGATGCCTTGTTTGTCAGGTATGACCCCTACCCTCCTTATCACAGTTATGTTTAGTCCTGATTTCACTACTTCAATCATTCTTAGTCCGTTTCCTTTACTTCAGTTATTGTCAGTTCTATTTCCTTACTTTCAGTTATTTAAAGTTACTGCTTTACATATTTAGTACCTGTGGTACTGACGCCCTCTTCTGGGGTGCTGCATTACTTTCTTTCAGGTGCACATAGCCGAGGAGTAGGTCCCTCGTAGTTCCAGTTAGCCATACAGAGCTATCAGCTCCTTTCTTCCGGAGCTTGTGTGATAGAGGTTTATTTCTTTTGTTTGTACAGTATGGGTAGGTCGGGGCCCTGTCCCGACCATCTTATTACTCCTAGAGGCTTGCAGATTGCATTACTTCCCTGTTGTTAGATGATATCGGCCGTGTGGGGCCCATATGTGTTTTAGACTGTGTGTTGGCCGTATGGGGCCTTATTTAGCTGTTGATTGGTGGCCTTGTTGGTCATAGCTCAGTTTAGCATCGGCCTTTACTTTCTAGTTATAACTAGATATCATGGTGGCCTTGTCAGCCCGCATAGGACTCCCTATAATTGTTTGTCTTTGGTTAGCTATTTACTTTCACAGGTGGCTATAGGCCTTGTCGGCTGGGGGTTGTATTTACAGCCGCTATATAGCCCGTTGTTTTCTTAATTCTAGAGTTAGAGTTAGCCCTGCACCAGAGGTGCTTAGGTTCAGTCAACCCAGTAGCTCAGGTCCTAGTAGGGCATCAGGTGTCAGTCATGCCTCCTAAGGTAGGGCGTGACACAAGCAGTGCTATAGTTTTCTTATTTTTGCTAGGGGCTAAAATCATTCTTATCAAGAGAAGAATTGCTCAACCTCTAGACAATAAGGAATACTAGGAAATCAACCCAAATCACACTTCATGAACCAGATGAAATTTAATACGTAATATGTTCCATTCGAAATTCAGAGCTTAAATTCACTTTTGCAGGAACACCAACAATTTGGTCAAGAACTAATGGAGATCATATCAAAAATAAACATGGATATCATTCTATGTGAAATCAATGAAAACAAACATGTAATATTTTCGTATTCGAAAGCTTAGGGCTAAGACTGATAGAGACACTATAAGAGGGTTTTGGGGGACACAGGAGAATAACTATCCCCTTGTTGAATTCCCACATACTTGGCTAAGAATTCCATTGAGGAGGAAACATAAATTTCTGAGATGAATGAAGAACCCTGGACCTTACTCTGAAAGCTCTTGAGAGACTCTTTGATGTTTTTCTGAGAATATATGTGGGGAATGAGGGGAGAGGTTGTTCATTCCCACTAATAGGTTTGAAATTACATCTAAAATGACGTAGTTTAAAGTTTATAAGAGTAGGAAATTAGTAAAAAATCCTTAGAAAGTCGCAGGGAAAAAATGATTGTTAGTCCTCACGGGTGACCTAATGAGTCGTGGTCATACTAGTTGAGAACACTGTCTATAAATTCCTAAGGGCCGCCACGAGGAACCTAATGAGTCGTGGTGAGTGACCACGACTTGTGGTCACCTGTCGCGGACCACACTGCCCAAATCAATAAAGCTCCCCACGGGTGACACCACCATTTGTAGGGTCCATAACGAGTCGTGGTGAGGACTTGTGGGGTACAGTACCTAGGGGTACACTACCTAACTTTTAGGAAATCCTTCACTAGATGATCACGACTCACCTCACGACTCGTGGTGGGTGACCATGAATCATGGGGTCCTTTCATCAAGTACACTGCCCAACTCTTTAATTTTCTGACCCCAGCCTGACCACGAGTAACCTAACGGGTCGTGGTGCCTGACCACGAGTCGTGAGGTCTTCCGTTGGGTACACTGTCTCTCCCTTTTCATTTCTCAATCTCCCTTCCCACAACTGACCTAACGAGTCATTAGTTCTGATAATGACTCGTTAGGTGAGTCATTTTGAAGCATTTTCTACAGATTTTTCTAGATTTTTTGATTTAAGTCCCGGATCTAGTCGTTGAGTTTTTGGGGCATTACGATAATCCATCTGTCACGCCCCACCTTGGGGGGTATGACCGGCACCTGGTGCCCTATTAGGACCTGAACTGCTAGACTACTGGGCCTAAGCACATCTGGTGCCTGGCTGGCTCTAACTCTGATTCACGGAATCAACGGGCTATAAAGAGGCTGTAAATACAGCCCCCGGCTGGATAGCCACCTGTACAACAACAACAGCTAACCAGAATCTTATCAACATAAGGGAACCTATGCGGGCCGACAAGGCCACCATGCTGACTAGTTACTTATGAATCAAAATAACATATGCTAAATAGCTACGTGACCGATAAGGTCACCACTACTAACTGGATATGGCCCCGCACGACCAACATAAACAACAATACTAAACAACTAAACATACGCACGACCCCACACGACTGGCTCAACTAACCACAGAGAGATATATACACAATCTGCAAGCCTCTAAGAATACTAATAAGATGGTCGGGACAGGGCCCCGACCTACCCATATTATACAACAAAAGAAAATGATGTAAACCTCTGAATATCAAGCTCCAAATGACAGGAGCTGATGACTCTGTGCTAGCTAGGATCATGAGGGATCGGCTCCTCGTCTATAGGTACCTACAGGCAAGTAATGCAGCGCCCCAAACGGGCGTCAGTACCACTGGTACCGAGTATGTAAAGCAAACTGAACATAACTGAATATAAGCAACATAACTAAAAATTCTGAACAGTAGAAAGTATCTGAAACTGTCTGGGTTGGTGGAATTTGAAATAAGCTTATCTGTACTATAGATAAGGTAGGAGCACACCTGTCGTCATGGCAACCTGCTGTCTATCAGCTATTAGATATCAAGTATATACATATATATAACATACAAGGACCTATACCAGCCCCCATAAGCCGGAAGGTTCCAACCAACACACAATCTATATACCCCTACCTGGGTCAAAACCATCCAAAAGTAAATCACTCCACTCATCTACTAACTACGAGCACCTCTACCGGCCCCCTTGGGTCTGCAGCTCGGGCTATGGCCTCTGACTATAACTATGTCTGAGTTCGGAGGACTCCTGTAACTGTAAACTATAATCTGTATCTGTATCTGTATCTGTAATATGTCCCCTGGGCGCAAACGCTCAACAGGGTAAGCTATACTACTATGTTGATCAGCCTGATATGGGGAATGCTGCATCCCATCTTCGTCCTACTGCGGACGGCATGCCACTCCTTGGAGTGACGTATCCTCACCCTCTAGCAGGTGAGTCGACACAACTATTAACCTAGGGGTGGCGAGGACGCTCTAAGGGTGCCCTCATAGCACAAACAGGTCTCAACAAACAATAATCACGTATAACAAGCATGTTCAATCTAAAAATACTATCCATGTTTTGATATTCTATTCTGAATCTCTTTTCTGCATTAAACTGACTCTGTTACTGAGCTAACTATATCTGAAATAATTTCTGGCTGTCTGTGTCACACCCCGCCTTGGGGGGTATGACTGGCACCTGGTGCCCTACTAGGATCTGAACTACTGGACTGCTAAGCCTAGGCACGTCTGGTGCCTGGCTGGCTCTAACTCACATTTCTGGAAACAAAGGGCTATATAACGGCTGTAAACACAGCCCCCGGCCCATTGGCCTATAGCCTCCTGTACCTGTAATAACAACTGACCAGAACATGCAACTATAGGGAAACCTATGCGGGCCGACAAGGCCACCATGCTGTCTAGTTATCTGCAACTCAGCAACAAAATACTAGAAGGCTACGTGACCGGCAAGGTCACCACTACTGTCAAGCTTATGGCCCGACACGGCCAACATAAAAGAAGCAAAAGTACTAACAGCTAACAACTACGCGGCCTCACATGATCGGCTTAACTGACCACAGGGAAATATACAGACTGCAAGCCTCTAAGAATAGAAATAGAAGTGATCGGGACAGGGCCCCGACCTACCCGTACTATATAACGAAAGAACTAAAATACACCCCTGGAATTCAATCTCCGGATGACAGGAGCTGAATACTCGATCGCTGACAGGAATCACGTAGTGTCACCTGCTCGTCTATAAGTACCTGCAGGCAAGTAATGCAGCGCCCCACCGGGCGTCAGTACCGCTGGTACTGAGTATGTAAAGCAACAACTGAAAGAAATGTCTGAGAAATAATGATATAACTGATGAAACTGAAATAGAAAGAAATGAATTAACTGTCTGATAATGTAAATCATACCTTCTCTCATTTACACTGGAAAGAAGTAAAAGTCATACGTGGAGACATATCCCTCTACTGCTGATCTACTCGTATCTAACATAGCATGGCATAACATGAAATAACATAACATAGCACACACAAACCTTACCCAGCCCCCATAAGCCGGGAGGTACAACCAGCACAGAATCTATACCCCTACCCCAGTCATCCCATCTCCTATAATGGCTGTAAGCATCCCGCCGGTCCCCTGGGTATGCACTTGGGCTCGCTGAGCCCCTGACTATAACTGCATCTGAGTCCGGAGGACTCCTGAATCTGCACCCGGGTGTATCCGCTCGACTGGGGTGTGTAAGGGCCAATCAAGGCGCAAATATGGGGAAAACTGGCATCCCATCTTCGTCCCCTGTGGGACGGCATGCCACTCTGTGGAGCGACGTATCCTCGTCCTCTGGTGGACGAGTCGATACAGCTATTAACCCTGGGCGGTCATGGATGCTAGGTAGTCCAACCCCAAACAATACAATGGTCTCAACTAGTAATACTGTCTGTATATCTCACATACTGAGGCTAATAGGGGTAAGGTATCGTGTATATTACATGTTGAGCTAATGATAGTAAGCTGTACGTATTTAATACGTGCTGAGGCAGGTAAATATATATAAATATGAATATAGTCTCCTGCCGAGCTGTACTGGGGCAAATGCTATATAAGATAATGTTTCTGCTGAAAACTCTGCTGTTTACTCAGTTTCTGTATACACTATATGCTGGACTAGTGATAGAAATAGGTACATACTTAATACATGTTGAGGCTGGAAATAATATATATGTATGTACGAATGTAGTCTTCTGCCAGACTGTACTAAGGCTAATGCTGAACATGATATAGTCCTTCTGCTGAAACTACGCTGTATACTGATTTTCTATAGTAACATGATTTACTATTCCTAACATGCTTTCTAACTTCGTTTCAACTTATCATTCTATTTTTGAGCTGTCTTACAGGTACTACTTGCTCTACTGAGTTTCGATTGAGCACAAAGATATACTAACATCCCGTGTAACATCGCATACTGAGCATACTGTGCAGTTTCTAATGCTTATATTAGAATCTCTATCATACTAGCAAATTTCACGCAAGTTGTAACTCGATACTTTCAATATCGTAACAACAGTCGTAACAAATGTAACACATGACTTCTGGACATTCTACTGGCCTTTAAATTACTGTACTGTATCACGATTTCTTAACTTGCCGAGGAAACTAACTTTACATACCTTATCTTCGACTATTCGTCCGTCGGACGAGGTTCGGCCGGTACTTCAACTATTTTCTCCCAACTGCATTCATAAATACGTCAATCAATACTAAATACAGCTTTATTGTAAAGAGCGACGTTACTTTCGATATAGTTTATAGCCTAAACTTAGGCTTATCGAAAGACGGTCGAAAACTCGCTATTTTTCAGCGGCCCAGAAGAGAGAAGTATTCACTTCTCAGCTAGGAACACATAGACATTAATTGAGAGCAATTCTACTTACTTTAGTTTGGTGGCTCGCCGATTCGTCGGTCGTATTTCGCAAAACTAATTCCGTAGAAATGCTCTCTGCTGCTAAATACTCGGGTATCTGGGATTAATTTGAGTTTGGGCAGCGTTTGGCAGCGTAATCGGACAAAAATTATTTAATTCCTTCGTTCCTCTTTCTTTTCTCAGTGTTTGCCTCTGTTTTCTGGAAAGTTTTTAAGTGTGGAATGAGTTTAAACCGAAGTGGGGGCTTTATATACTTGGGCCTGAACTTGGGCAACGTGTCACGGAGCCATCGCGGAGGCCTCACCTCCGTGACACGCTGCCATCGCGGAGGGGCTCTGCCTCGGCTCCTCCCGCGATGGTTCGACGGGTTTCTCGTCCGATCTTTTCCCGGGCCTTTCTCCAACACGTATGACCTTCAAATATGCTTAACCAACGTGCGAATAGGTCGTCTAGGTGCCGGAAATTCTACGGGGTATAACAGTCTGATACTGATTTACTGACTTTTATTCTCAATATAGCATAATAACATAAAACATGCTTGCTGGAATTATATTGGACTCAATACTCGACTTTAGTATTCTTTCTTCTAGAATTCACGCTATTTGCTATATTAAGATTACTAACTTGCCGAAGGAACTAGCTTTACATACCTTCGCTTCCGATTTCCCGACTAACAGGCGTAGCTCGGTCAGTACTTCTGCTATTTCTCCCATTTGCATTCATATATATATCAATTCGAACTAAATACGCTAATAATCTGGAAGAAAACATCACTTTCAATATATATATAGCCCAAACTTTGGCTTATTGAAAAACGGTCGTAAACTCGCTATTTCTCGAAAGTCCAGAAGGGAGAAATACTCACTTTAGGGCTATGAGTATATTGACACTAATTTGGAGCAATTCCACTTACCTTAGCTCGGTAGCACGACGATTCGCCGGCCGAATTTCACGAAACTAAATCTGTAGGAATGCTCCTTACTACTTAATACCTTGGTATCTGGAGTTAATTTGAGTTTAGATCGCGTTTAATAGTGTAAACGGAAGGAAATTTCAAAGAATCCTTCGTGCCCTCTGTTTCTCTATTATTTTTTGGAAATTTAAGTTAAATGAAGAAAAAACCGAAGTTTGGAGACTTTTATACTTGGGGCTGCACCTCACCTCCATGACACGCTGTGTATCACAGAGCCTAGCCTCCGTAACATGCTGTGTATCGCGGAGGTGAGCCTCTGTGACACTCTGGCCATCGTGGATGAGGTCTGCCAGCCTTCTCTTGCGATGGTTCGACGTGTCACTTATCCGGTCTTTCCCCGGGCCTTTTCATATCATGTATGGCATTCAAAAACTCTTAACCAACATGCGAATAGGTCATATACATGTCATGAATTTATGGGGTGTAACACCATCATACTTGTTAGGCCTATATTTCTCAATGAAATAGTGTAGTGAGAGAAAGCATAGGCACTTTTTAGAAATAGAAAAAGCCATAAGATCTCAGGCTCATATACCTATTAGATTTTGGGGACTCTGAGTGTTAGCTGCTGCTTATATGATAAACAAACTCCCAAGTTCTATATATTACAAAGCAAGTATTTTCACCCCATTATCCTAAGGCACGAAGTTTGAGAGCTCTAGTGAAAATTTTCAAGGGCTTGAGAAATTTCTTATTTCAAGGTAAGATTTCCGTGTTAATCCTTCCATTTTGTGATTCTCTAACACTTAGAATTAAAGATACTCTTTAATGGTGAATTCCTAGATAAGAACCCTAGGTTTGTTAAAACTAGGGGTAGGATTATGGGAATGATGCGGTGTTTATTTCTAGGCCTAAACATTGTAAATTGATACTTTCAAGGGTGAACATGGTTATAAAACATTGTTTTAGTGATAGTTTGAGTCCTAGAATTTGGTGAATCTTAAACCCCTAACCTTAAAAACTGTTTTGAGGAGGTTAAAGGGGTAAAAACTCCATTCATTAGGATTGAATAATCATTGTAGATTTGGATTATTATTATGTATCCTTTCTATTTATTTCCCATTTAATTTGTGGTTCTGCGTACGATCCTGAATGATATCTACAGTGGTGTTCTATCTTTTCATTTTCATATTTATATTTTAATACTCCTCCATAGCTATGATTACTAGAATCTGATTCTACTATGTAGATGAATTTCTTGTTTTCATCCGGAAAATATAGTTTTGGTAGTTCTTTACACATTTCTTTTATCCTTTTTATGTATTTTTTATCTTTTTCATCAAAGTGATATTCTATATCCTTTTTTAATTTTCGTTGTAATGGTTTTAGATTTTCTGCTAGTTTTGGTACATATTCCCTTACTTGATTAACTAATCCTAAAAAGGATTGTAGTTTTTTCTTAGTATCTAATAATTCTTCAGAATTTATTATTTTTTGTACTATGTGTGTTTGCATTTTTACTCCATTTCTGTCTATTTGTATTCCTAAGAATTCTATTTGATTTTTCAGTATTTCGGCTTTTTCTTTACTTAGGCTTATTCCTGATATTTCTACTATATGTATGAATTTTTCTAGTAGTCTTATATGTTCGTTTTTAGTTCTTGAATATAATAATATATCGTCTATGTATACAATACAGTTTTCTAATTGGTTGAAGTAATTATCCATAAAGTGTTGGTATCTACCTGGTGCATTTTTATATCCAAAGGGTAATACGTTCCATTCGTAAAATCCTTGGGGTACGGTAAATGCTGTTAGTTGTTTAGATTCTTCTTCTAGTTTTAAGTGGTAGAATCCTGATTTACAGTCAAATTTACTGAAATAATTATATCCTTGTATCTGTCTTATCTTTAAAATCTTATTCGGTATTGGGTAATTATATGTTCTAGTTTTTGCATTTAAATTTCTATAATCTATTACCATTCTGCTTTTCTTTCTTTTTTGTTCATTATGTTTATTTACTATAAATGCCGGGCTATTATGTTTACTATTACTTTCTCGTATGTAATTATTTTCTAATAACTCTTTTATATGCATTTGGAATTCTTTTTGGTCTTCAAAATTATATCTTAGGGGTTTTTGTGTTATTATGCTATTTTCATCTACTAATTCGATTTTTACTTTTGTTTTATGTTTTTCCCATCCTTGTAATGGGTTTTCATTATATAATGATTTTAGCTTATTTTGTAATATTTGCATTTTATCAATTGTAAATATTATCATTTCAATTTTCTGGTCGTTAGTTGTTATATTTTCTAACTTTTGAGTAATTTTTTCACTTCCTTTAATCCATGGTGTATTTTTTCTTATTTTGTTATTTACTCTTTTTGCTCCTACTTTTTTATTACATGGGGTGGTAAACCACCAATGTGTTTTTGTTATAGTATGTGGGTATAGCTTTTCTAAAAATGGCATTCCTAATAATATATCTCTATTAGTAAACTCGTAACTATACATTTCTTCAATTGTTAGTATTTTATCCCATATTTGTATTTTTGTATTTTTGGTTTTGTGTGTTATCATACTTCCTTCGTTATTAAATCCAGTTACTATAAGTGGTGTTTTTAATTTTTCCCATTTTTCTTCTAGTAGGCAATTATGTTTACACATATTTGCTCCTGCTCCTGTATCTATCATAGGTGTATAATATCTGTTGTAATATCCTTCCACTATTATTTTCATTAGTATGTAGATTTTTGTCATTCTTTCATATTAATGTTCTTTTAATGATTATCTTTTTATTTTCATAGTGTATTACTAGCTGTCTTTCATCTATATTATATGGTTTGACTGTTTCCAGTCATTTTATTCCTAATGTTATATTGTCTTTACCTTGGTATATTTTGAATTTTATTTTTATTGGTACTCCACCAATAATTAGTTCTTGTTCTGTACTTTGTTCCATGTTTGTCAATATTCCTGGTAGTTCTGTATTTATACTTTCATTTCTTGTAATTTCTTCTTCTTTTATTAGTTCTCTTGTGACATAGCTTTCGTTTTGTCCTGTATCTATTTTTATTAAATATTTTCGTTGATTTAATATTCCTGTTATATAATATTGGTAAGGTTGTATTTCATCCATTTTTTGTTCTAATGATCTTGGTTGTATATCATATTCTATCCTTCTTGAGGTGCTATTTCTAGATGATGATGGTGTATCATAATTTATTCTTTTCGATGTACTCAATCTTTCTTTTACTATTTCCAAATCCTCCTCTATATCCATATCTTTGTAACTATAGTCATTATTATCAATAACATTAACTATTTTGTCAAAAGGATTTTCTATTTTAATTCTTTGAATTTTGTTTTTGGCTGTTATCTTATGTTTTGTAGTTAATACGTATAAGTTTTTACATCTAGCTGTAAATATTTTACTACCTGGTGCCAGTTCTATTCCTCACATTTTCCAGTATAATACTAGAGATTTATCTATATTTCTGTCATCTAATGCTACTGAGTAGTTAGCACTTATAATAAATTTAAATTTTTGGTATATTAAATTTCCTCTAACTGCACTTATTATGCTTTTTCTATTGGGTGAATAATCCTATCATCTGCTAAATATAGTTCAATTGGTGTATCTATTCCTTCTCTAAAACATGCTTTTATGAGTATTTCTGTTGCTCCTAGGTGTACGTATTTTATTGGATTTCTAGCTTTTATTTCTTGGATTTCCTTGTTTATTATCTTTTTATTTATTATAGGTATTTTAGCCTTTCCTTGGGTGTATTTGCAGTCTATTATATGTTCTTTTTGGCTTACTACGTAGTATTCTTCTTGTCTTATTTTAAAGAAATTTCTTAGTTTAGGTATTTCTAATATTTTGTCTACGCTTAAATCTAATTCTTTTCCTTTTATTTGTTCGAACATGTTGCTGTCAAATATTATTTTTTGTTCTGAGCTTTCTTTATCTTGATATTCTTCTTTACTTATAATCCTTACATCCGTTTCAGTCATTATCTGTTTCGTATTCATTTATCTCATTTTCATTATCTATCTCATTTTCATTATCTGTTTTTTCGTATTCTGTTAACTCATATATACTATCTTCATCATTTAGATTATAGTCTATATAATCTATTTGTTTATATTTTTCATCTTCGATTATTAATTCTACTTCTGAAATTTGTTTTTTATTTACGTTTTTAGGTACTCTACAGTCTCTAGTTAAATGTCCTAATTTGCCACAGTTGTAGCATTTGCATTCTGATATATTTTTCTTAGCTCTGTGAGGTCTCTTTTGTTTGTGATTTTTTATATAGTATCTTTTTCTTGGTTTTTTATGCTTATATTTTGTTCTAAATGGTCTGTATTTTTTAATTCTCTTCTTGTATTTATATTTATTTGTGCAACCGAATTGTGGTGCCGTTCTAGTTGTACAACATGCTAAGTTTTTTACTAGTATTTTTTCCATTTTCATTTCTTCTTTATGTTTTTCACATAGTTCTGTAAACCATTTTTGTAGAAATTTTATTCTAGATCCTAGTGTATCTATTAGTCCTGATTCTTGCCAGTCTTTAGTTATTTTTGAACTAAATGGTTCTGGTAATTTTGTATAGTATAGTTTTCTTATTTCTCTACTTTCTTCATTTGTATATAACCCTTTATAATAATATTCTTTAAATGCGCATGTGTATTCATCCATATAACTCATTTTACATATACTTAATTTGTTTATAAGATTTCTGTTTAGTTCTTTATCTTTTTGCCGTTCTTCTATTTCGGTAGTCATACTACTAAATTCATTTCTTATTGCCATTTCGTATTTGGTTAATATATCTATAGATGTTGTTGCTGGTTCATTATTAGTTTTCTTATTATTTCTTAATGTTTCTAAGCTTTCTGATGATAAATTTTGTAGCCATATTTTTGTTGTTCCTATTAATGTTCGTTCTATGTATCCAGGGGCATCTGCTATTAGTATTTTGTTATCTATTAGCTGTTTTGAAATATATCCTATCCATAGCTGAATTGTTTTATTTGTATCTGCAACACAATCTAAGTCTAAGAAATTATATTGTTCTATATTTTGTCTAGGTGTCCAGTTTTTATTTAATCTTTTATTCCATAATGTTTTGCTTCTATTTTCCCTTTCGTAAGTATAATAGGTTGGACTAGTATTTGGTCTTCTTGGACTTCTAGTTCCTGATGTACTAGGTTTTTCGTCTATGTCTTCTACATTAACCTCTATATTATTTTCCTTTTCTATTAGATTAGTATAAGTTTCTGATGTTTCTGAATATTGATCTAGGTTTTCTTCATCATTTTGCTCACTTATGTCGTCTATTCCTATTTTAGGCTGATTTTCTACTGTACCTGATTCTTCTAGTAATATTTTAAATTTTTCTATTTGTTCTGTAAGTCTTAACTCTTCTCGTTGTTTTTCCCTTGCTTTTAATTTTTCTTCATATAGCTGTTTAAGTTTTTCTAATTCTTTTTCCAGTTCTTGGATTCTCGTGTCTTTTTCTTCTTTAATTTGCTGAACTTCTATTTGTGCTTGTTTTTTAATTTTTTCTATTTCCTTTTTCCTATCTATTTCATCATTTTCTTTATTAATTCTTACCATAGCTGTTAAGCTATCTTCTAAGGTTGCCGATTCTTTTTCTAACAACAAATATAATTGATCTCCTATCTTTTTAAATCTTCTTCCTAAGTTTGAGTGTATAATTTTTATTTCTGTTCCCTTCTGGCTCATAAATTTTTCTTCTTCTACAGGGTATTCTTCTTTGTTCATATTAATCCGTGTTGTAATTTATATTCTAAGTGTTGTAGTTGTAGTTCTAAATTAAATATTGTTCTCCTTTGTGTTTTTATTGATATTTGGCACACTCCTGCAATTATATTATAATTTAACCTTTCTTTTCTAGATTCAATTTCTTCCGTTATTTCATTTATTTTGTTAAGTAATTGTTGCTTGTATTCTTCGCTATTATCAATGTTATTTTTCATTTCAGTTTTTTCAAATATTTTATATATTTATATTCTGTTTCTGAAATTATATCTATTAAATATCCAAGTCTAACATTATTTGTTTTATTTAAGCTTAAGAGTTTATATTCAGGATATAATATTTTTAACCGATTTTTTAATTTTTTAGCTTTTTTATGGATATGACCTTTCTTTGATTTATTCTGTGTTTGGTTCATTGGTTAAACATTTTATTATAGTATTCTATTTTTAATGGTTCTAATCTTTGTAACTCTTCTATACATCCATATGCATACTCTAAATATTCCAGATTACGTTCCAGATTACTATCTTTCATATATTCCCTTATATTATCTTGTAATAAAAGCTTTGTTAATCTTATACTTTCCATAGTATCTAACCAATATTCCATATATTCATAATTTACCATTTTTTAGTCTAAATCCTTATCTAATTTTCTAATTTCTTCTATAGTCATCTCCGTCCAATCTTGGTTAATTAACTTCATAGTTTCTTCTAATTCTATTATCTCTTCTAATATTTTAGACAATAATTTCATTATACATAAGACAAGTAACTCATATCTATAATTTCTATGTGATAGGTTTGAACTCATTTTATGAATTTTTCTAAACATAATATTCCCTCTAATCTCCTTTAGGCATTATTCAGAATTATCCAGTTATTATATCGTTATTTTGAATAGTCTTTTTCGGTCATTACTATGCGTTTTCAGCTTCAATCAGTTACCCTAACATTGCCTCAACTCTGTGTACTTCCCTAAAACGGCTCACCTGGCCTCACCGGTTTCCACCTTAGGATGGCATAGTCTGGGCTTACTTACTCTCAGCTTACTAACCACTTACATAGCAAACTTAATCAAGCCTTTATCATGACGATATAACAAGAAGATAATAACAGATAATACTTTAAGAGATTATAAGGAATATAGCTGTTTAGCTATTCATAGTTATGAATAAACATACCTCAGTTTGTACCTTTGCATCATTGCTAGATTTTTCCATTTGGTTTATCTTTTTGGTAGATTTATTTTTTAGTTTTGATTTTGTAGCTCTGATACCAATTTGGGGGTAGGGGTGCGGAAGTAAGAGTTGAGAGAGAATATGTATGTTGGATTGTGGATGCCTTTGGCTTCCGTCTGAAGTTGTATTTATAATGAAATTTACAAACATTTACATCTGGCCTTTACTGTTTATGAACGACCTTTACTGTTCATAAATAGTGACTGGTGGCCGACAACTATACTATTTACTTTACGACTTTCTTGCTAAAGAAGCCGCCCTCTACTGTATACTTTATGACTTTTGTACAAAATCTGTCGTCCTCTACTATTTACTTTAGGACTTTTCTAAAAAGAAAGCAAAAAACAAAAACTTTACATTAGTATCTGCTTTTTATCTTCTGATGGCCTACATCTCTTCTTTTTTCTGATGGCCTACATCTTTTCCTTTTTATCTTCTTTCTTTTCAGCTTCCTTCTTTCGTCTTTTTCCTTTTATCTCTGCACATGTTGTTTTTCTCTTATCTTGGCCGTTGGATTGTTTCATCATTATCTTATTCCAACTGCACATCCGGAATTTGGTCGTCATTTTCACCATGACACCTGGAACAATGGTGATCCGGATATTTTTGTCCTACGGTCTTGCAGTATCTTGTTAGTAGAGCTGGGGAAATATAGTTTCTCCGTATAGCTCTTGTCGTAGGTATTTCTTCTGGTTTAAGCAGACTGAGTATCCATTGTCGTACTTCTTCCATATCTGCTTCTTTATGTTCTCTGGAGTTTGCGTATATCATCGTCTGATCTCTTGAATAGTAGCTCCAGATGGAATTTCCATTTAAGAAATTATTAGCTAGCTCACTTAGTATCGTAGCTAAGCCAATAATTCTTTTGTTGGCATAGAAATCCGGTATATCTGTACAATTTATTTCTTCTTGTTGGTCTATCTTTTCCGGTATAATCATTTCTCTTGTTAGTCCTATCTTTACCACTTGTATAATAGGTTTTATTTCATTAAATAATATTTCTGCAGGTGCTGCGTATATTTTAATATAGAAAAATGTGCCTTTTGTTATTCTTTTGTATGTCATAAATGCCTTATGTAGTTCCGGTATGGTTGCTATTTCGTCTCCTGTTTTTGTATATACTGTATTAAGCAATCCATAGTTGTAGCATGTTCTGACTAGGTTGGAGTTGGTATTTGGCTGTGCTATTAGCTTGTTGTATCCCTGTAGATATTGAGTAACATAATCTTCTTCTGGATTTTTGGTAGTTATAGAGCGTGGATTTTTGTTTAAGAAAGTTTGTATTTTGTGGATGTTTTGTATGTAGGTGTTGGCTATATGGTTATAGGTTTGTCTAGTTTGGTTTAGACTTTCTTTGTATGTGCTGGTTTGTGGAGTAGGAGGTATATTCTTCATTGTGAATTGTTTGTCAAATAGTTGTTGTCTTCTGATAGTATCTCTTCTTTCTTTAGGTCCTGATGTACCTGCAGAAGAAGTAGATGGGTTGTTAGCTTGGGTTTTAAGGAGTTTCCCAACGTCTCCTTTTAGCTCTGGAAGTTTGGTGCCTTCCGATTGGCATAGCTCTGCGTTTTTTAAGTCACGCTGCTGACTGCTATCTTCTTCCATCCTTTTTATTTCCGCGTTTTTTAAGTCACGCTGCTGACTGCTATCTTTGCTTTTCAGCTTTTCCATATCATCTTCTAGCTTTTCCACTTTTTTGCAAAGTGTACTTAGCATTCCGAGTATTTGGTCCATCTTATTTTCATCTTTTTCCATGTCTTGAGATGTAATCTGCAATTGTATTTTTCTCAGTTTTGATGACTTCAATTGTAAATGAGAAGTTTAATATGTTTAATACTAATCTTCTTATTTCTTTTGTTGTCACAGAATCTTGTACCTTTTTAGTTATCCACCATTTAACTTGTGTGTTATCTGTTCTAACAATAAATTTGTTATAAACAATATATGGTTCAAATGCAAGCAAACATTTATATAATGCAAATAGTTCCTTTCTATTTATTTCCCATTTAATTTGTGGTTCTGCGTACGATCATGAATGATATCTACAGTGGTGTTCTATCTTTTCATTTTCATATTTATATTTTAATACTCCTCCATAGCTATGATTACTAGAATCTGATTCTACTATGTAGATGAATTTCTTGTTTTCATCCGGAAAATATAGTTTTGGTAGTTCTTTACACATTTCTTTTATCCTTTTTATGTATTTTTTGTCTTTTTCATCAAAGTGATATTCTATATCCTTTTTTAATTTTCGTTGTAATGGTTTTAGATTTTCTGCTAGTTTTGGTACATATTCCCTTACTTGATTAACTAATCCTAAAAAGGATTGTAGTTTTTTCTTAGTATCTAATAATTCTTCAGAATTTATTATTTTTTGTACTATGTGTGTTTGCATTTTTACTCCATTTCTGTCTATTTGTATTCCTAAGAATTCTATTTGATTTTTCAGTATTTCAGCTTTTTCTTTACTTAGGCTTATTCCTGATATTTCTACTATATGTATGAATTTTTCTAGTAGTCTTATATGTTCGTTTTTAGTTCTTGAATATAATAATATATCGTCTATGTATACAATACAGTTTTCTAATTGGTTGAAGTAATTATCCATAAAGTGTTGGTATCTACCTGGTGCATTTTTATATCCAAAGGGTAATACGTTCCATTCGTAAAATCCTTGGGGTACGGTAAATGCTGTTAGTTGTTTAGATTCTTCTTCTAGTTTTAAGTGGTAGAATCCTGATTTACAGTCAAATTTACTGAAATAATTATATCCTTGTATCTGTCTTATCTTTAAAATCTTATTCGGTATTCTTTGTACATTCGGAGGTATTGAGAAAAGGCAAAGCTCCCACGAAGTAGCCGCTTATTCCAGTTCTGTGATTCAGGTAGGTTATGGTATACCTTTATGTTAAACTGTAATTAGTGAAGCGTATACACATGTATTATTAATGTAAAGTTGATAATGGTAGAGGAATCATATAATATGATGACATAATGAAAGATTTGTGGTGACGTAACTAAAGATTGGAGGATTAGTCCTAAGTATGGAGCATGTGTAAAAGGAAAACCTAGATGATATTTAATTATTGATAAAATACTTTTGATGTGATATTCTTGATAAGTACCCTTGACTTGATATTCTTGATAATGTGTTCTTGATGTTATGATCTTGGTAGTGGAGTCTTGAGGTGATATTCTTGACAACAGGTTTTGATGACATATGATTATAGTTGTTTTTGATGGTATATTTGATGGTGTGTTTGATGGTATAAATTATAAATGTATCTTTGCGCATGTGTTGTATAAAGGAGAGAAACAAGAATGAAGCGAGATAAATAAATCTGATGGAGTTATGTGAACCTGTTGGTTCCCTTTGTATGCTATGAATGAGCAGGTGAATTGATGATGTAAAGTAACTAGCCTAGAAATGAATCTGAGGTAGGAAAAGAACAAGTAAGTGTATGAATTCATAGTTAACTATGTTGAGTGCTTTACTCGATTTTATCTAATTAGTCTTATGTGTTGATGAATTGACTTGGAGAAAAATTAGAAATACCAATGGGACAAAGGTTGACTCGAATAAACTGCCTTAAGATGGAAAGTCACATAACTAAGGTGTTAAATAAGGTTGAAAGAACCTGAATGAATGATGGGTCCTTAGGTAATAAGAGGGCTGGCAAGGTTAGACTGGAGAATTATGAATGATATCTTTGCGATGGCTTGGTTGTAAATTTTGATTGAGGAAGGATTACATGTTTAATAATTACTAACTAATACATTAGTAAGTAATAGTATAGGAAGAATCACTTCTTAAATTAGATAACTGATAAATATGGTGAGTTATGGGTATAGCTAATGGGTCTTCGTGCCTTGATCGTGTAGAATAATGTTGATATCTTATATGATTGTAGATGAGGTTTTAGAAGCTCAATGCGATTATTTTCATGGTAAGAGTTAAGGGAAATTGAGATAAAAAATGTGTGCTTATGTGGTATCATATGTGTTTATACTTGATGAATTGTTCTGATGATTGTTGATTTATATACCTTGTTGAGTGGTCACCTGAGTTGACTGAGTGGAATTGCATGATAAATATATTGCTTGTTGTTGATTTATTACTTCTTTCTAAATGGTCACATGAGTTGTTGAAGTATAATGTAGGAAATTCTATGTTGAGGATCCGTGGTATATAAATAGGATTGCTGAGCTGTCATACAAGTTAACTGGTTGATATGATGTCGCATATGTTGAGGAGTGAGGATAATAGATTCTTAATCTGTAGTGAACGTGAATGAGATTGATGAGTCTTGTGTGTATGAGAGTCTTGTGTCCAAGGTGAGCATCCGGATAAGTAGAGTTGTATGTGTATGAGTACTTGGATATGAGTGGCTCATGCCCGAGGTGAGCATCCGGGTGAGCAGTATGAATGGGTACACAGATAGGTATGACTAAACGTTCGTACGACTGGGTGTATGGATATAAGTACACAGACAGGTATGATTCATATGGCTAGGTATATAGTACATATATTTCTAGAGTTCCCTATAGGTCATAACTGGAAGGGCAGAAATAAGACCCACTGACATGTGTGTACAGTGATGTGACAGAGTGTCACGCCCCGAGTCTACACCGTGGATGTAACACGATACTTGAAGCCACAAGTGACCCAAAGTCAACCCATGGCCTATCATTCACTAGCATTCTGAGTAAACATGCACAACAGAAATTTTAAATAATATCACAAAAATATTTATGAAAGGCAAGTCTGAAAACATAAAGGTTAAAACACTTGAGTAATACTGATAAATCTGAAAATCTTGTTTGTCTGAAAGCTATCTAACTGAGGAGTTGCTGGGACAAGCCCCCAGCTAACTCTAAGTCTAACTGAAACTAACATATGACTGAAAGCGAGAAATAATTCCCTTGGATAATGAGGACTCACACTTTGATCGCTAAGATGGAGAATCTGAACTACATCATCTAGCGGTGCTGAGTCTGAGAACCTACAGCTCTATCATGAAATGATACAACATAAAAGTACGCGTCAGTACTTTGAATATACTGAGTAAGTGAGAGAAGCATGGATAACATGATAGAACTAGTACCTAAACTGATACGACATGAAATGACTAGCTGAAATGCTGAAAACTGATACAACTGATAATAAATTGATATAGTCAAAAGTGACCTTGGCTGATGTTCATAAACATGTCCTAAGTCTGAAATACTGCACTGAACTGATCTTGATTAAAGAATCTAAGAGTAAATAGTACTGACTAGTGGGAGAGGCTATAACAAACATATAACCATGTGAGCTAGACGTGGAGTCTGATGTACACACCCCGTTAGTAGGACCCAATATACCTTGCCAAGATATAAAGGCATGGACTGTGAAAATAACTATCAAAAGGGGGTTGTTAGGCCAAGTAAATAAAACCTACAGTGGCAACTTAGTACTGTAACCTGGGTGAGCTAGAACCCCGGCCCTTTCAGTGCTAAGTCCTACTCCCACTAGAAAATCCTATTACTGCTACTACTGACAAGCGGATAGCTCGATACTAGGGACCAAGACTATACTGACTCAGGGATACTATCTGAGAGTTCCCTGAGCATTGATCTTGGGCATAATTGCATGCCCAAGTGATACTTTAATACTTCATTTCTACTTGTTTATATACTTTTATGTGTGCATTCTCATGTGATTTGTATGTAAATGTGGATTTATACTAACCAACATGATTAGTATTGTTTTGCAGGCTAGAAGGAATTTTCGGAAGCTAATCTACGAGTTGGTGAAGTGTGGAAATGGACTCAGAAACAAGAAGTAGAAGTCGACAAGGAAATGGGCCAAGTTGGTGCTCCGCGATGGGGGCCGTGTCACGCTACCATCGCGGAAATAGTCTGCCTAGAGTTGAATTTTATATCAAATTCCAGTGGAGGTGCGAATTACCTCCGTGGCACGGAGATGATGCTCCATGATACACGCCGTGCCACACTGAGGATAATTATCCGGAACCTCAAGTTCCAGTGGAGGAGCGTGATGGCACCGTGGCACGGAGGTGAGGCTTCACGATACACTCTATGCCACGCTGAAGGAAATTACTTGGATGCTGAGTTCCAGTGAAGGACCGCGACAGGGCCGGGGCACGGATGTGATGCACCGCGATACACTCCGTGCCACGTTGCCAGTTATTCCGGGAAAAATTCTATAAATAGCACACTTAGGTTTTATTTTAAACCATCTGACATTTTGAGCAAGAACGTGGGAAGCAGGCAGTTGAGAAGAAGAATTCTTAGGGTTAATTCTATTCCTTTTTCTCTTGAATTTCAATTGTTTGTATGAATTCTACTTGTTTGAAGATGTTTAATCCGCAAATGAGTGGCTAATTCACCTTTTGCTGAGGTTAATGATCATTGTAGAGGAATGTAATTAACGATTATTTCAGTTTTCTTCTTCTCGATAACGGTTGTTCTATCAATTCTTGTTTTTACTACGTTAATATTTGGCCAATGTTAATGTATATGCTAGAATTCCAATTTTGATTCTGAAAGGGAAATTAATTGGATAGATGTGAATTGGTGGAATATGATCTTTTCTTGGTTGACAAAATTAAGAGAAGATTTATGTTCAGAATTGAAATATATCTGTAATATCATATTTGGTCATTTATGGAATTTGTTATGTATGGCTAGAGCATGGGTTTTTTGCATCACAGAAATGTGTAATGTAAGGCTCATGATTCTTTAATTTGTGAGGAGTTGAAAGACCTAATCCATGGGTTATTAATTTCTGACTAACAACTGAAGAGAAGATAGACTGATTTTAATTAGTAAATTACATCCCTGCATGTTTGCCTTAACCTCAGCTTGTTCATTGCTATTGTTCAGACTTTAATTTACAACATTTACTTAGGTTCACATCAACTCTTAATATTGACTCAAAAACATTACTTGTTTGGTTGTCTACCTTCTTAACGATATCGTTCACTAACAATTAGGATAATTACTACCATAATTCAGTCCCTGTGGGATCGATACTTGGCTTGAAATAAAGCCACTTTACTACTTGTACGACCACGTGCACTTGCGTGTAGTTGGGTCTGAATAAGTTTTTGATGCCGTTGCCGGGGACTGGCAATTGGTTATTTAATTCTCTTAGTGTTAGTTTACAAGTTCGATATAAGTGTTGACAACTTGATCTTACTCTTCCTCTTGCAGGTACTAAATTTTTTTCTGAACGCTGGCAAGAGATAAGGAGTTGGTGGATTCATTTATAGAGCCAAAGAGACAATTTCATCGACAAAGAAGGGAAGCTCTAGAGAAGAAGCTTCAGTTTCTAAGACAGGAAATTCTGGAGCAGCAACAGGAACCACCGATTGTGAGGGCAGTTATAGTGCCCGAAGAGATGGTAGCAAGACCGATCCACGAAGTGGAAATCCCACACGCAAATAATGTAACATCCAGCATCCGCAGACCGGAGCCAGGAGGGAGATTCAAACTCAAGCAGAATATGGTGCAGTTATTGCACACCAGCGGGCAATTTATAGGTCTCTCTCATGAAAATCCACAACATCTCCAAAACTTTTTGGAGATAAGTGACACCTATATCCCCACTGGAGTATCATCCGACTATGTGAGGCTTACATTGTTCCCGTTCTCACTGTTGGGGGAAGCAAAGAGGTGGTTGAAAGATGAACCACCAAATTCTATCACTACTTGGGATGACCTCGCAAGGAATTTCTGATACGATTCTTTCCATCAGGGTAGACAGCCAGACATAGAAGTCAGATTCTAAGTTTCAAACAGAGAGAGGATGAGAATTTGTATCAGGCTTGGGAGAGATTCAAGTCAATGCTAAGGGATGTCCTCATCATGACCAGTCTAATGATGTGTTGGTGCATACGTTCATTGAGGGTTTGGAACCGCATACAAAGATTCTATTAGATTCAGCAGCCGGTGGGCAGGCATTAGAGAAGACCTATGAAGAGCTTTACACTTTATTACACCATATTTCACAAGGAAATCCAGAATGGAATGCGGATTCAACTCGAGGAGGAGCAAATAAAGCGGCAGGGGTTTTTGAGGTGGATGGTTTTACAACTATCGCTGCACAGATAGCTGTTTTGCAAAATCAACTTAGAACCCATTTCAGCAATGTAAGCTTGAGTCGGGCACAAGCCCCAGTCAATGTAGTTCATCAGGCATGGTGTGAGGTATGTGGAAGTAGTGAACACTCAGCTGAGTGTTGTGGTGCAAATCCAGACTCGGTGAATTTTGTTGGAAACGTCTAGAGGAACAGTAATCAACAGTATGGCAACAGTTACAACCCAAATTGGAGGAATCATCCGAAGTTTTCATGGGGGAGTACTAGTCATCAAGGACAGAGTTCAAATCAGGGCATGCAGAGAAACCAAGGGGGGCATCAAAATTTTCAGTCACAATATGGAGGAAACAATGCACCTCCTCCACCACCCAGCAACATCGAGGATATGTTCAAAACCATAATAGCTAACCAAGAACAGATGCAGGCTGATTATGTGAAATTAGTGGCTGACATGAAAAATCAGCAGTTAGCTACAAAGGCATTGGAGTATTAGTTTGGACAGTTAGCTGGAGCTCAAAACACTAGACCAAGGGGAGGATTACCAAGCGATACTGACCCAAATCCCAAGCAGGTCAATGCAGTTACTACCAGGAGTGGAACTCAACTCAAGGAGGTGGAACCAGAAAGGCCACCTCAGCAATCTAAAGCATCAGAAAAGGATGAAGAACATGATGATGTGAGGGGGAAGGAAAAGGCAGCCGAGATAGAAAGACCACCGCCCCCGTTTCCTCATAGATTAAAAAATCACAAGGAGGAACCGTGCTTCAAGAAATTCATGAAAGTGTTGCAACAGGTACATACTAATTTACCTTTAGTTGATGTTTTGCAGGGAGTGCTGAAATATGCCAAGTACATCAAGGACATTGTAGCAAACAAAAGCAGATTGACAGAGTACGCTACAGTGGCGCTTACTGAGCAGTGCACTTCCCAAATACAGAATAGATTTCCAACAAATCTCAAGGATCCTGGGAGCTTTACCATTCAGATTACAATTGGGAAATCTATTCAAGGTCGCGGATTGTGCAATTTGGGAGCAAGCATAAACTTGATTCCAACATCGGTGTTTAAGAAGTTGGGACTGGGAAGCCCTAGACCAACTACTGTAATCTTGCAGCTAGCTGACCGTTCATTGGCCAGACCTGATGGTATTGTGGAGGATGTGCTAGTGCAAGTGGGCTCCCTCGTTTTCCCGGTGGATTTTATAATTCTGGATTATGAGCCGGATGCGGAAGTTCCATTTATTTTGGGACGTTCCTTCTTGGCGACCGGGCGAGCCTTGATTGATGTGGATGCTGGGCAGCTAACCATGCGAGCGCATGAAAAAGTACAGGTTTTTGATGTGTACTAGGCCATGAAGCTACCGGCCATTTATGAGGAGCTATTAGCAATCAGTGTTCTAAATCAGGAATCGACCTTTCAGATTGTTGACTCACAGGACCCATTGGAGAGAGCCTTGGTGTACTACAATCATTTTGGGGACAGTGCTACATATGAGATGGTGCAGACTTTGAATGAGCCAAAATGGTTCTTCAGGAAACAGGACTTTGAACCGTTGAATAGGTCCTTGGAACCCTCGCCAAGGCCATCAATTGAGGAGGCACTGAAATTGGAGTTAAAGACTTTGCCTCCACATCTGCAGTATGTATTTTTGGGTGAAGATGACACCTTTCCAATCATCATTTCAGCAGAACTGACAGATGCACAAGTGAAAGATGCATTGGTGGTCCTTAAGAGGTGGAAGAGAGCAATGGGTTGGCAGATGTCGGACATCAAGGGAATCAGTCCAACTTTTTGCGCATACAGGATATTCTGGAAGAAGGATCCAAGCCAACTGTGCAACATCAACGGAGGTTGAACCCAGTGATGAAATATGTAGTCAAAAAGGAAGTGATCATGTGGTTCGATGCAGGTGTGGTATATTCCATCTCAGACAGTGAATGGGTTAGCCCAGTTCTGTGTGTTCCAAAGAAAGGAGGGATGACCGTGGTCACCAATGAAAAGAATGAGCTAATCCCCACACGCACAGTCATGGGCTGGCGAATTTGCATGGACTATAGGAAGCTTAATGAGGACACGAGGAAAGATCATTATCCGATTCCATTTATTAACCAGATTTTGGACAGGTTGGCAGGTCAGGAATATTATTATTTTCTGGATGGATATTCCGGCTATAATCAAATAGCCATAGCACCGGAGGATCAGGAGAAGACCACTTTTACATGTCCTTATGGGACATATGCTCTCAGGCGAATGCCATTTGGTCTATGTAATGCACCAGCCACATTCCAGCGATCCATGATCGAGAAGGAAATGGGCCAAGTTGGTGCTCCGCGATGGGGGCCGTGTCATGCTACCATCGCGGAAGCAGTCTGCCTAGAGTTGAATTTTATATCAAATTCTAGTGGAGGTGCGCGTTACCTCCGTGGCACGAAGATGATGCTCCGTGATACACATCGTGCCACGCTGAGGATAATTATCTGGAACCTCAAGTTCCAGTGGAGGTGCACGATGGCACCGTGGCACGGAGGTGAGGCTCCGCGAGACACTCCGTGCCACGCTGAAGGCAATTACCTGGAAGCTGAGTTCCAGTGAAGGTCCGCGACAGGGCCGTGGAACAGAGGTGATGCTCCACGATACACTTAGTGCCACGTTGCCAGTTATTTCAGGAAAAATTCTCACTAGTATAAATAGCACACTTAGGTTTTATTTTAATCCATCTGACATTTTGAGCAAGAACGTGGGAAGCAGGCAGTTGAGAAGAAGAATTCTTAGGGTTAATTCTCTTCCTTTTTCTCTTGAATTTCAATTGTTTGTATGAATTCTACTTGTTTGAAGATGTTTAATCCGCAAATGAGTGGCTAATTCACCTCTTGCTGAGGTTAAGGATCATTGTAGAGGAATGTAATTAATGATTATTTCAGTTTTCTTCTTTTCTATAATGGTTGTTCTATCAATTCTTGTTTTTACTACGTTAATGATTGGCCAATGTTAATGTATATGCTAGAATTCCAATTTTGATTCTGAAAGGGAAATTAATTGGATAGATGTGAATTGGTGGAATAAGATCTTTTCTTGGTTGAGAAAATTAAGAGAAGATTTACGTTCAGAATAGAAATATATATGTAATGTCATATTTGGTGATTTATGGAATTTGTTATGTATGGCTAGAGCATGGGGTTTTTGCATCACAGAAATGTGTAATGTAAGGCTCATGATTCTTTAATTGGTGAGGAGTCGAAAGATCTAATCCATGGGTTATTAATTCCTTACTAACAACCGAAGAGAAGATAGACTGATTTTAATTAGTAAATTACATCCCTGCATGTTTGCCTTAACCTCAGCTTGTTCATTGCTATTGTTCAGACTTTAATTTACAATATTTACTTAGGTACACATCAACTCTTAATATTGACTCAAAAACATTACTTGTTTGGTTGTCTACCTTCTTAACGATATCGTTCACTAACAATTAGGATAATTACTACTATAATTCAGTCCCTGTGGGATCGATACTTGGCTTGAAATAAAGCCACTTTACTACTTGTATGACCACATGCACTTGCGTGTAGTTGGTTCTGAACAAGCGTCATATAGGACCATATTTGAAAACTGAGTTGTAAGACTGGTCAGAGCTGCTTATCTGGAAGCGTCGTAACCATCTAGAGAACAAACTTATAATTGAACTAGGGTCCGGAAGCTGGTTAGAGCTATAACTGGAATGTCGTGACCACCTAATGGACCAAATACTGAAATCGAGTCTGAGTCTGATAATTGAGAGGCACCACTGACACCTCGAAAAAAGATTATAGTCAACCGATCAGCTGACATAGCTGACTAACACTGAATATGCCAGTACTTTGACTAAAGCTTAAATGACAATTATGAGAAAATATATAGTATATAGACTTTTTGATTGAATGTGAATATCATGCAAGTAACTGAGTTTCTTTAACACATACAAGTATTATAGAAGCCATTAACTCTGAAAGATACAAACAATTTTCAAGAATTCAAAGCTTAAGCAGGATCCTAATTTTTGACTTTTCAACAGTTAGGGATGAATTTCTAAATTGATGGAACAAGCATCATTTTAATTACAAGCTGGTTGAAAATAGCTAAAATTATCATAGGATAGGATTTTACATGACATAATCCAAGAACTATTGCAAAATTTCGAATTCACAACTCAGGGCTATGACTGAAAGTGAATAGGGAGAGAGCTCTGGGGGATGAAGGGGAGAAAAATATTCTTGCTAAATTCCCACATACCTGTAGAAAAAAACCTGGTGAAAACTCCCTGAGATGAACTAAGATGAAAATCAACCCTTGCTGCTGCTCTACGCCTTCTGTTAGAGTTTCTACGCACTGTTCTTGAGGGAAGTTGAGAGGAATGAATAAAAAGGTTGTTCTAACCCTTTAACTTCCCCCCTATACGAACCCAAAATTACATGGTTTAGGGATTAAAAAGTGGGAAATTACAAATGTAACCCTGGGAATTGAAACTGAAATCTGATCGACAAGAACCAACGGGCCTCAAGACGAGTCGTTGGTCAAAACAATGGCCCGTTGAATCTAGTCGTGGTTTATGGGTTAAGAAATTAAATTTACAAGGGTGACCCACGATTAGGTACATTGGTCAATTAGAAGTAACAATGGGCCGTTGATACCTCCCGTTGGAACTGGTAAGAAAATAGGGTACGGGGACAACGAGTGATAAGAACGACTCATTGGTAGGACCAACGGGCCATTGTATCCCCTCGTGGTTAAAATGGCTGGGTTTTGGAACTGAACAACGGTTAGTAGCAATGGTTCGTTCATAGAAACAACGGGCTGTCGTTACATCTTGTTGTCTCAGGGAAAGGTCCAGTAGACCTCTGAACTAGGGATTCAATGGACGATAGGACGACTCGTTGATAGGAACAACGGGTCATCCTATGTCTCATTGTTTCCCCTTGAAGGAAGGCTTCTACTAACCATGACCACTTACAACGGTCCGTTGCTTCCACCAACGGTCCGTTGTGGGGGTCGTCTGAGATAGAAAATTTTTTGGTTTCCTTGGGTTTTTCATGCAACATCTGAACTTGGTCTAGGAATGTTTTGGGATGTTACAATATCTTCCACTTGGGATCATTCATCCTCGAATTAAGATCAAAACTAGGAAAAGAGATGCGATTTCAAAATTTGAGACTATGAACTATTTTCTGAAAGAGTAACGGACTCCACACTGACTTAACCATACTAACAGAGTTGATGCAACTAGGATGCTCATGTGAAATCTAAATAGAGCTGATGAGTACGAAACTGATTAGAGTACTGAGAAGGGATTTAGTACCTGATTCTGGAACTGAACTGGAAGAGGACAAGTGAGGGTATCTGGCCATCATATCTGCTTCTTCTTCCCATGTGGCTCCCTCAACTTACTAATTTCTCCAAAGCACCTTGACTGAAGCTATCTCCTTATTCCTCAGCTTACAAACCTGATGGTCAAGGATCTGGACTGGTACCTCCTCATATGTGAGACTATCCTTTATCCCCACACTGTCCAATGACACTACTGATTTTGGATCACCAGTGCACTTCTTAAGAAGTGATACATGGAAAACTGGGTGCACAACTACTAACTCTAAAGGTAACTCCAACTCGTAAGCTACCTTACCAATCTGCCTCAGAATCCTGTAGAGTCCCACATATCTTGGACTGAGCTTTCCATTCTTTCCAAACCTCATCACCCCTTTCATGGGTGAAATTTTCAAGTATACCTAGTCATCAACTACAAACTCCAATTCTCTTCTCCATACATCGGCATAAGACTTTTGACGGCTCTGAGCTGTTTTCCAGCTCTCTCGGATGAGCTAAACTTTCTATATTGCCTCGTGTACTGAGTATGGTCCTATCAGGGTAGCTTCGCCAACTTCAAACCACCCTATAGGAGATCTACACCTTCTACCATACAATGCTTCAAATGGGGCCATTTGGATGCTGGAATAGTAGCTGTTGTTGTACGCAAACTCGATAAGAGGCAAATGATCATCCCAATTACCCTTAAAATCAATTGTGCACGCTCTTAGCATATCTTCTAGGGTCTGAATGGTCCGCTCAGCTTGTCCATCGGTCTTCGGGTGAAAGGTTGTGCTGAGCTTGACCTGGGTACCTAGTCCTTTCTAAAAAGACTTCCAGAAGTGAGAGGTGAATTGTGTTTCCCTATCTGAAATAATTGCCAAGGGCACCCTATGGAGTCTGACTAACACTCGGATGTAAAGTTTGGCGTAGCCCTCAGCTGAGTTTGTGGTTTTGACTAGGAGGATGTGAGTTGACTTAGTTATCCGATCTACTACCACCCAGATTGAGTCATGCTGTCATCGAGTCTGGGGTAGACTTGTAATGAAGTCCATATTCACTTCTTTATACTTCCATGTGGGTATACTGATATCTTGAGTCATGCCTCCGGGTCTCTGGTGTTCTACCTTGATTTGCTGGCAATTCGGGCATTATGCTACAAATTCCACGATATCCCTTTTCATGCTATTCCACTAGTAAATATCCCGCAAGTCGCAGTACATTTTAGTAGCACCAGGGTGAATAGAGTATCTCGAACTGTGAGCCTCGGCTAGTATCTGTTGTCTTAACTTACCAACATCCTGTACACATAACTTGTCCTGGTAACGAAGCACCCCATCTCCCCCTTGGGAGAAAGCTTCTATCTCTTTTCTGAGGACTGATTCCTTAAGTTTAAGTAAAGTGGGATCCTCACCCTGTATGGACTTGACTTAAACTACAAAGGATGAAGTTGACCCGCTTTGAATTACCACGCCACCTTCAACTGAATCCACCAACTGCACTCCTAATTGGGCTAGCCTGTGTACTTCTTTCGCTAGCTCCCTCTTGTCTTCCTCAAAGTGAGCCACACTTCCCATAGACCATCTGCTTAGGGCGTCAGCCACCACATTGGCCTTACCCGGGTGATACATCACACTCATGTCATAATTCTTTAGCAACTCCAACGACCATCTTTAACGCAAGTTTAGGTCCTTCTAGCTGAACACATACTGGAGGCTCTAGTGATCTGTGAACTCATCCACGTGAGCCCCGTACAAGTAGTGTCTCCATATTTTCAATGCGAATACCACTGCTGCCAACTCTAAGTCATGAGTTGGATAATTCATCTCATGAACTTTGAGTTGTCTGGAGGAATAGGCTATCACTTTGCCCCACTGCATCAGAATGCAACCAAGTTAGACTCTGGAGGTGTCACAATATACAACAAACCCATTTGTTCCTTCTAGAAGGATCAAAACTGGAGCGGTAGTGAGTCGAGTTTTTAAATCCTGAAAACTCTTCTCACACTCATCCGACCACTAAAATTTCACCTTCTTCTGGGTTAACTTGTCCAATGCTATGGAGGAGAAACATTCCAACCATCGGTAATAGCTTGCTAAGCATAGGAAACTCCTGATTTCGGTAGGAGAGGTAGGTTTGGGCCAATCCTTCACTGCTGCTATTTTATGGGTATCTACTTGTATCCCCTCAACTGAGACCACATGACCTAAGAATGTCACAGACTTTAACCAGAATTCACACTTGCTAAACTTGGCGAATAATTGGCGATCTCTGAGGGTCTGTAATGCTAACCTTAGGAGATAGGCATTCTCTTCTTCATTTCTGGAGTACACTAGAATGTCATCAATAAATACAATGACGAACATATCTAGATATGGATTGAAAACCCTGTTCATCAAATCCATGAAGGATGTTGGGGCATTCGTTAACCCAAAGGATATCACCACAAACTCGTAGTGACCATACCGAGTTCTCAATGCTGATTTCGGTATGTCACACTCCCTAACCCTTAGCTGATGGTACCCCGACATGAGATTGATCTTGTAGAAACAACTGGCTCCCTGAAGTTGGTCAAACATCGTCAATTCTGGATAGAGGGTACTTGTTCTTAACTGTGACCTGGTTCAGCTGACGGTAATCTATGCACATTCTGAGGGTACCATCTTTCTTACGCACGAATAACACTGGAGCACCCCAAGGAGAGATGTTGGGTCTGATAAAACCTTTATCAAGAAGGTCCTTTAGTTGCTCTTTCAGCTCCTTAAGCTCAGCTAGAGCCATTCTGTAAGGAGGGATGGAGATGGGCGGAGTGTCTAGGAGGAGATCTATTCCGAAGTCTATTTCCCGTTCAGGGGGAACTCCGAGGAGATCCTCAGGAAACAAACATGGGAACTCGCTGACAACTGGAACTGACTGAATGGCTAGGGTCTTAGAGCTGGAATCCTTGACCTGAATCAGATGGTATTGACATCCATTCGAAATGAGTTTCTAGGCCTTAAGGTAAGAAATAAACCTACCCTTAGGCGCTAAACTACTGCCCGACCATTCTAACGCTGGTTCATTCGGAAACTGAAACTTGGCAACTCTTGTTCTGTAGTAAAGTGAGGCATAGCAGGAGTGTAACTAATCCATGTTGAGGATAAGATCAAAATCAACTATGTCTAGCTCTACGAGATCAACTGGAATTACTTTATTCAGGACTGAGACTGGGCAGTCTCTATACACTCGGCTGGCTCTAACTGACTCGCCAACTGGGGTAGAGATTGAGAATGGTTCTGAGAGGACCTCTGGACTTATATTGAAATGAACTGCTATATACGGAGTCATGAATGAAAGAGTAGCTCCTGGATCTAAGAGGGCATACACATCTAGATGGAAGAGACGTAACATACTAGTAACTACGTTAGGTGAGATTTCCTTATCCTGACGAGAAGATAGAGCATACAAATGATTCTGGCGCTGACCGCCATATGTACCTGATGAGTTGTCCTACTGAGCTGGTCGGCCTGCTGGAGCTGCTGAGGTAGTGGATTGTGATCTCCCTCGCCCTGGTAATGGGCACTCTCTGAGTCGGCGCCCAAACTTTCCACATCCCAAACAACCCTCTCTGCCTTGTAGATACTCTCTAGGATGATTCTTGCCGCACTTGGGGCTAGCTGGATACCTATTCCTTTTTCTGTGGGCCTAAGACTGACTGCCAAATGACCCACCCCTCCGATCCTGGCGAGACCGAAAGGTTGGGCGCTAGCTGAGCTAGGTGCTTGGGCCCTCTGCTGTTGCTGCTGCTGTGGGCGGCTACCACCGCCAGATCTCTGGTGGCCAAAATCTGAATGACCAGTTCTCTCCCACTTGTTCTTATACTCCATATCTTTCAACTTCTCAGCCTCAATCTACTGGGCATAAACAATTAGGCTAGAGAGGTCCATGTCCTTGATCAACATCGCGGTGCTGCACTCCATGAAGACCAGATTAGATACTCCATTAACGAACTTCAGCATGCGAGCCCTTGGCTTGGCCACCATCTTTGGAGCATACTTTGATAACATGGTAAACTCCAAAGCATACTCCTCTACTATACGGTTTCCTTGTCAAAGGTTCATAAACTCTTCCATCTTAGCCTTCCTCGGCTCCCGGGGGAAAAACCTATCCAAGAAAGCTGTGCGGAATTCTTCCCACTCCACTGGTCCTGCTTCCGCTGGCCGCTCCTCCTTCCACTTCTCATACCAAACCTAGGCTACCCCCTTAAGCTGGTAGGAAAATAGGTCAGCGCTCTTGGAGGAGCTGACACCCATAATGCGGGTAATCTTCCTGACCTCATCTATAAACTCTTGGGGGTACTCCACCACTTTTGTTTCGTGAAAAATTGGAGGATTCATTCGGGTAAAATCTCATACCCGAGCAGCTGCTACGAACCCATTTGTGGCTCTCGGAACCACCTGTTGAGTCACCTGATTGGTTGCGGTTTGAGCCAATAACTGAATGGCCGCTCTAAACTCTATGGTAGAAACTAAATCATCTTGAGGAGCTGCGGGGTTTGGTTGGGAAAGTCTGTTGGCATTTCCGGCCCTCCTTTAGTTACCGCGTCTGGGAGGCATGGTTCACTAAAATGAAGTATAGCACGAATTAGAAGGACAGTTATGGAATTGAACTTTAACACATGATAAAGAATATGAACAAACTCGTAACCCCATCGTCATAAGTTTGGCGCGCTTCACACCCATGAAAAGGGCTCTACTTGATGCGGCTTTCAGACATTTCAAGGATACTCTAAACCTAGTTCTTTGATACAAAGTTTGTCATGCCTCGAGTCTACACCCTGGACGTAACACGGTACTTGAAGCTACAAGTGACCCTAAGTCAACCCCTGGTCTATCATTCACTAGCATTGTGAGTAAATATGAACAATAGAACTTTTAAATAATAGCATAAAAACATTTACGAAAGGAAAGTCTGAAAACATAAAGTTCTAAAAACTTGAGTAATACTAATAAATCTGAAAATCCTGTCTGTCTAAAAGCCATCTAATTGAGGAGATGCTGGGACAAGCCCCCAGCTAACTCTAAGTCTAACTGAAACTAACATATGAACGAAAGAGAGAAATAATGCCCTCAGATAATGAGGACTCACACTTCGATTGCCGAGATGGAGAATCTGAACTGCGGCATCTAGCAATGCCGAGTTTGAGAACCTGCAGCTGTATCATGAAACGATACAACATAAAAGTATGCGTCAGTACTTTGAATGTACATAGTAAGTGAGAGAAACATGAATAACATGATAGAACTAGTAAATGAACCGATATGACACGAAATGACCAATTGAAATGCTGAAAACTAATACAACTGATAATAAATTGATATGGTCAAAAGTGACCCTGGTTGATGGTCATAAACATGTCCTATGTCTGAAATACTGCACTGAATTGATCTATACTAAAGAATCTGAGAGTAAACTTTACTAACTAGTGGGAGAGGCTATAACTGACATATAACCATGTGAGCTAGACGTGGAGTTCGACGTACACACCTCGTCGATAGAACCCAATATACCTTGCCAGGGTATAAAGGCATGAACTGTGAAAATCACTGTCAAAAGGGGGCCGTTAGGCCAAGTAAATAAAACCTACAATGGCAATGTAGTTCTGGAACCTGGGCGCGCTGGAACGCCGGCCCTTTCAGTGCTAAGTCCTACTCCCATTGAAAAATCCTATTACTGCTACTACTGACAAGCGGATAGCTCGATACTATAGCACAATACTATACTGACTCGGGGATACTATCAGAGAATTCCTCGAGCGTCTTATAGGACCAGATTTGGAAATTGAGTTCTAAGACTGGTCAGAGATGCTTATCTGGAAGCGTCATAACCATCTAGAGAACAAACTAATTACTGAACTGGAGTCCGGAGGCTGGTCAGAGATATAACTGGAATGTCATGACCGCCTAATGGACCAAATGCTAAAATCTGAGTATGAGTCTGATAATTGAGAGGCACCACTAACACCTCTAGAAAAGGTTATAGTCAAACTAATCAGTTGACATTGCTGATTAACACTGAATATTCTAGTACTTTGACTAAAGCTGAACTGACAATTCTGAGAAAATATATAGTATATAAACTTTCTGGCTGAATGTGAATATCATGCATGTAACTGAGTTTCTTTAACACATACAAGTATTATAGATGCCCTTAACTCTGAAAGATACAAATAATTTTCAAGAATTCAAAGCTTAAGCAGGATCCCAATTTTTGACTTTTCAACAGTTAGGGCTGAATTTCTAAATTGATGGAACAAGCATAATTTTAATTACAAGCTGGGGGAAAATAGCTACAATTATCATAGCATAGGATTTTACATGACATAATCCAAGAACTATTGCAAAATTTTGAATTCACAACTCAGGGTTATGACTGAAAGTGAACAAGGAGAGAGCTCTAGGGGACGCAAGGGGAGAACAATCTCCTTGTCGAATTTTCACATACCTGTAGAAGAAACCCTGGTGAAAAATCTCTGAGAAGATCTAAGAATAAAATCAACCCTTGCTCCTGCTCTATGCCTTCTATCAGAGTTTCTATGCACCATTCTTGAGGAGAGTTGAGAGGAATGAATAAAAAGATCATTCTAACCCTTTAACTTCCCCCTATACGAACCCAAAACAACACAGTTTAGGGATTAAAATGTGGAAAATTAAAAAGTAACCCTGGGAACTGAAACTGACTTCTGGCCGAAAAGAACCAATGCGCCTCAAGATGGGTCGTTGGTTAAAATAACGACCCATTGAATCCAGCCATGGTTTTTGGGTTTAGAAATTAAATTTACAAGGGTGATCCACGGTTAGGTACAATGCTCCGTTGGAAGTAACAACGGACCATTGATACCTCCCGTTGGAATTGGTAGAAAACAAGGCATGGGGATAATGAGTGATAACAATGACTCGAACGTACGTGGTTCACACTACTGGGTTTTAGAACTGAAAGACGATTAGTAGCAATGGCTCGTTTGTAGAAACAACGGGCCGTTGTTACATCTTGTTGTCTCAGGGAAAGGTCCAGTAGACCTCTGAACTCACGATTCAATGAACAATAGGACGACTTGTTGTTAGGAACAAGGGGTCATCCTATGTCTCATTGTTTCCTCTCAAAGGAAGGCTGCTACTAACCACAACCACTTACAACGGTCTGTTGGTTCCACCAACGGTTCGTTGTGGGGGTCGTCTTAGATAGAAAAATTTCTAGTTTTCCGGGTTTTTTCATACAACGTCTAAATTTGGTCTAGAAAAGTTTCGGAGTGTTACACAGAGGCGTGTGCCTATTATAACCTTAAATCCCTAAGATCAGACCTGGGAATTGAAATAGAGAAAATAGGACTTTCTGCTCTAGGTCACAGAACGAGTCATACTGTAACCTGTTAGGATGACCATGGGTCGTTAAGTGACTCGTGGTGAGAAGGTTTGCCTTGTTGGAAATTTTCAAGTTGGGGTGACTAGGGGTGTGACCATGAGTCATGGTCAGCCCCATGAGCCGTTAGGTCACCTGTGGTTAGGGATAGACAGTACACTTAGTGGGTCCTTACCACAATTTGTTGGAAAGCACCACGAATCGTTGTGCCGCCTGTGGTGACCCCCTTGACGAGTGGTGACCACAAGTTGTGTTCACCAGTAATGACTCGTGATGTTCCCTGTGGTGAGTTCCAGGTAAAGCTTTGGCAGTGAACTTGACGACTATGGCAACAACTCGTGGTCAGAGGTAACGACTCGTCTAGTCCCTCGTTGGTACTGGCAATCAATTTTTCACTGCGAATTTAGCAAGGGCTTATCCGTAATTTCTATGATTCTATTGCCTAAATTACATCGTTTTAAGCTATGAATAGTGATTTTTAAGAGGGATAAGTTCATTCTAGGTTATTCCTATTCATGCATGCAAGTATAGAGGTCTAGAGAGATGATCAAGCTCAATTTCTTTTAAGTTCTCTCAATTCTTCCTTGGGCAATCAGAGAAGTTTGTAGAATCAGATTCTCTCAGGTATGTAGGGCTATGAATGGGTGAAATTTCTCACACCCATGCCCAATTCCTTTCTAATTCATGAAATTCTATTAAAAATTTTATGGGATTTTTATCCTAATTCTTATGAAATCCTTATGATCTATCTATGGGTTAATCCCTCTCATGTATAAATTCATGTTTATTAAATCATGGGTAGATTTTATAACTATTTCAAATTATAAATTTATAGATTTAAATCTCTACAAACTATGTCCAATTATGCATGTTTTACGAAAGTTCAAATAATGATTCCATTTTGATTTGATGTTCATTAACCCATTATGATTTATGGATTATGATATGTTTTACCTCAAGTACTAACCATGAATTTATGAGATATCAAGTATATACATGTTTTACAAGTATGCATGAATTTCATGATTTAGGGATTTATGATTTTTGGCCAATTCATGGGCCCTTGTTAGGGGTGTTCATGGTTCAGTTTGGGTCAATTTTTGATTAAAACCAAAACGAAACCAATTTAGTCAGTTTTTAAATTTTTAAAATCAAATCAAACAAGATAAAATAAATAGCTATTGGTTTGGTTCTTGTTAGTTTGGTTCGATTTTTCGGTTTATAACTAGCTAATGATAAACTAATAATAGTAAAATAACAGAGACATGAGATAATTATTTGAAGTGAATATTAGGAATAAAAAAATTTCTCTCTACTATCACGAGATGAATGTATCTGAATCTTCTATTATTTTTTAACACTATTTCAAAGTTTTAGCATGTTTAAGTTGCATAAATGTTGAGGTTTTTCCACTTCTCATGCTTGTCTAATATCCACACAGAAACAATATACAACTTTAAATAGAATCGTCAACCCTTCAAAAATCAAAGAGGCAAACAATTGAAGAGTAGATGGAGCTAAGAAAATTTTAAAAATCTCTAATATGTCACACCACATATAAATAATTAGACTTAGAATGTTGGGTTTGGACATATTTTTTAAGTAATAGAATTTAAAAGTGTTGTAGTGCATGTGAAATAAAGTATACTAAAATCAAATTAATGATTAAAAGGTATAAAATATTTTTAATTATTTATGAAAAACTAATAACATATATTCAAATAATTATAAAATTTATGTATAAAGTTTATCGGTTCGGTATGGTTATTTCTTCAATTTTTTAAAGTAAAATAAAAAACAAACCAAATATTATCGATTTTTAAAATTTAAAACCAAACCAAACCAATCCAAACCAAATGCCAGTTTTGTTTGGTTTGCCGTTTGGTTTTTCACCAAACCGTGAACGCCCCTAGTCCTTGTTCATGGATAAATATGTATTTTAAATGGGGATCAATCATGATGTTATTTATTTGGCCATGAATTTTATGGATGATGATATGGTTACTATACGAGCCTAATGTGCATGTTTTTGGGAGCAGTGTCTAGCACCGAGTAGACCTGCGTTTAAAGGACTACGCCTTGTGTGTCAAAACTATGTGACACCGTAGGTTTTTATATATATATATATATTTCAATATTAATGGATCCCCTCTTTGTGATATCACATATTGCACATCCCTTGCCTGGCAAGCCTGGGACGACACTGCCCACTTGAGTGTGATAGTTGATGCATCATGTAAGGTTTTACCATGATGGTGCCGATTAAGACAAGTCCTCTCAGTGTTCCTCATAATTTATTCATGGTTATTTTTATCCAACTTGTCTCAATTCATGTTTAATAAGGTTTTTCTCTTATGATTATGATTATGATTATGAATGATTTACAAGTGTTTTGAAAACCTTGAGTCTTATGTTTACGTTATGATCGTATTGTCCTATTCTTATGAATATTTATGTATTTTAACTGTCCATTTTACTTATCTTGCATACTTGGTACATTCCACGTACTGACTTTATACTCTATGTTGTATCGTCTAATGATACAGGTTTGAGGGATCTTTCTCAGTAGCATCCTTAGCCTCTGCTTCCCCACTCAGATCTGTCCAACTAGCATCAGTGAGTCCTTATCCTCCCAGGAAATTCAGTCTTCTTGGTTATGTCTTTCTTCAGTTTCATACTTGTCGGGTTAGTTGGGGGTGTTATCCCATCAACCCATCAGATATGTTAGAGGCTTTCAGATTGTATGTAGTAATCATATTTTCATGTATGATGTGAATTCTGGTTATGATGTTATGTTATGTTTAGAATTACTTTATATTTATTTTGTTAAATCTTCTGCCTTTATTGATTGAGTTAGGTGTATGTTCATGCCATGGATCGACTTGAAATCTCTCGGGGCTCCTTGTCTCGTGTCTCGATCTGGGTCTATGTTCCGATAGTGAAAGTGTCAAGCACATTATTGATGATATAAATGTGGCAAATAGCAGTACATGTATGTTTGATATACATACGGATGTGTGACAGAGTTTAGTGACAGTTATGACACTGATACGGGTACAAATACTTGATATGATGAAATTGATGATGACAGCTTTATTTACCGTGTGTTCTGTGTGCATGTAGTCTACCATATAATCGTGTCATACTTGTTTTGTAAGTCTTGATGTTTGATGAAATTGATTTGGTATGAGTTAATATTTTCATATATAAATGTTCAATAAATGTGATTATATATCATTTCTAGATTACTCTTGACTGTGAGAATGTTTCATAAAAAGAGGGAATAAATTAAACGTTTGTGATAAGATGAAAAGTTGTGAAGTGTATATTTTATTGAGTGTAGATTGCTACATTTTTGTATGATGATAATCCTTGTGTAATGAATGAGGTGTTCAAAGAAGTAAGGTTACCAGAAAAGTCAAGTTACTGCTACAGTGACAGAATTTTTGCTGCAGTGAGACTGCGGCAATGGTCAAGTTACCGCTATAGTGAGGCCTAAACAGTGTGCAGACCAACTTTTGTAGCTAAGTTGGATGAAGAATTATGGATATATGGTTAAATAACGGTCGTGAATAAATAGTAAAGAAATTGTCTTTGCGTTTGCAGAATCATGCCTCCCCGCAGAGTTAACTTTAGAAGGAATGAAAATGGAAATGGCCACGGGTTGGCAATAGAGATGGGCACCAACTGGCCCCACGAGCCCATGATCACCATGCACCAGAGTTGGTTGCCCACGTTGCATTCAGGGAAGCCATTCAGATGCTAATGCAGGACTTGACCACCCAGGTCAACCAGCAGGTTGTAGCGCATGTCCCGCAAAACCAGATGTGGCGGAAGTGAGGGTTAGAGGCTTTTTTAGGATGAACCCTCCCGAGTTCTTTGGATCGAAGGTGGATGAGGATCCACATGATTTTATTGAGGAGATTCTGAAGATCACCCAGATTATGGGGGTGATTGGGAGGAGTGTGCTGATTTGCCCTTATATCAATTAAAGGGGGTCACACACATTTGGTTCAAACAGTGGAAGGATAGTAGGGCGGTTGGAGTAGGCCCTGTCAGTTGGAAGGTGACTAGTAAAGCAGGGCCTCAATATAGAGGGACTAGAGAAGCATGCAGACAGAGTGCACCTTTCCTTCCTGCGAGAAGTGTGGAAAGAGTCATATAGGAGAGTGCTTGTTGGGATCATATATCTGTTATGGGTGCGGTAGATCTGGCCACATGCACTGAGAGTATCCCTTGGCTAGATAGGGTGATGGTAAAGGTCGTGCTCAAACTACCAGATTAGCAATAGCACCAGCATGCCCAGCCTAATAAGGTGCATCCACCAGTGGAGGTGGCAGCGAGCATCAGAATAGGTTTTATTCCCTTGCCTCCCGCCAGGAGTAGGAGACTTCGCTAGATATGGTTACCGGTATGTTACGGGTAATCCATCTTGATGTATATGAATTGTTAGATCCAGGATCTACCTTGTCCTTTGTGATGCCTTATGTGGCCAGTAGTTTCGGAGTCAGTCTTGAAATCTTGTAAAAATCCTTCTATCTCTACTCCAGTCAGTGATTCAGTTATAGCACGGTGTATAGGAATTGCCCTGTCACAATCCTTCAGAAAGTCACCTCAGCAGATCTAATAGAGTAGCCATGATCGAGTTAGATGTTATCCTCAACATGGATTTGTTGTTTACATGTTATGCGTCAGTTAATTGTAGAACCCATGCAGTAGAGTCTGATTTCTGGGTGAGCCAGCCTTAGAATGGAAGGGTAGTTTGGTTGTGCCTGTAGGTCATTTCATTTTCTGCATTAAGACCATAAAGATGATTTTCAAGGATTGTGTGTATCATTTAGATAGGGTTAAGGATGCCATGTCTGAGACCCCGATTATCCAGTCCATTCTAGTAGTATGTGAGTATGCAGAAGTGTTCCCAGATGATTTACCAGAAATCCTTCCTGAGTGGGATCTCGATTTTGGTATTGATCTTTGTAATGCCCTGGGAACTCAAAGATTAGACTAGAGACTTAAAAATAGAAAATTTATAGAAAAACTGAAAAAATTTGTCACCAGGCACAAGACGGGTCATTAATTGACTCGTTGGTGGTGCCCGCGAGTCATGATGTGACTCGTGGGGAGGCTAGGAGATGAGGGTTGAAGGTTGGGAGAAGGATACCCCACGGACGATACCACGAGTCGTGGTCAGTCCCCATGACTCGTTAGATCAGTCGTGGGTTATGGCAATTGATGGGATGAGAAAAGGAGGCATTGTACTTGACGGAAGGACATCACGATTCATGGTCAGTCACCACGAGTCGTGAGGTGAGTCGTTACTAGCTGGATGAGAATTTACTAAGTATAAGGAAGTGTACCTAACGGATGGTGACCACGAGTCGTGGTCACCCCCAATGACTCGTTGGGATGTCCGTGATTAACCTAGGTGACTTGATGACCAGTGCACTTCATGGATCATGTAACGAGTCATGGCCATGAGAGACGACTCGTTAGGTCCCTCATGGTGAATTCAGTGACCTTCAGGAAATAGACCACGAGAGGTCCCAACAAGCCTTGGTCTCAACCAACGACTCATTGAGTGATCCGTTGGGACCCCCATCGACCAGATTTAAGATTTTAGCCCAGGCATATTTTTGTAATCTCCTACATATTTAGTCCCTAAACTACGTCGTTTTAGGTAAAATTTCAGGGATATTGGAAGGTTTGAACCGTTTTTCCCCTCATTCCCCACATAAAAATTCTTATAAACTAATCATATTTCCTCTCAAGAACTCTCAGGCAAGACTAGGGATTCACACCCATTGCACTAGATCCAAGCTCCTTCTCCAAGGAAATTCAACTCAGGTATGTGGGAATTCAACAAGGGAATAGTTCTTCCCTTGTTTTCCCAAAATCTCTCTAGTTTACGCTATGAATCCTAGCCCTTAGTTTTTCGAATGTGAAGAGAATCCATTTAATTTTCCTTGAATCCATATAGAATGATGTCTATAATTAATTTAGTTGTTTATTCCATTAGTTTATGATTTATTTATGATTATTCACACAAGAGGTGAATTCTAGTCCTGCAGACTTTTCGAATGTTAAGAAATTCCTTGATAGACCTCATTGAATTCATGTGAAATATTACTCTATGTTAATTATAGTTATTTTTCTCAATTTGTTTCACTAATAATGAAAAATATTGTGAGATGAAAATCTAGTCCTACTCATTGATTTAGAAAATACCAAATTCTGCTGTAGTGCTCGAATATCAATTTTAGCTTGAAATTGCAAACTTGTTGGGAAATCCAATGATGCCATAGGATGGAATCCCTATTAGTTTATTTCCAGCTAAGCTTAGCAAGAATGCTAGAATACTCAGTGTCAGTCAAAAATGTCAGCTGATTAGTTTGACTACAGAAATTTCTGAGGTGTAAGTATCACCTCCTAGTTATCAGAAACAGATCCAGAACTCAGTTTATTGGTCCACTAAGTGGTCATGACACTTAGACAGACATCTTGACTAGCCTTAGGACCCCATTCAGATTACAGTTTGTTCTTAGACGGTTACACACGCTTCTAGATAAGCAGCTCTGACTAGTCTAGAATCCAGTTTTAGAATCTGATCTGATAAGACTCTCAGGGTACTTTCAGTTATATATCCCTGACTAGTCTTGAACCCCAGTTTCGAGCTATCAACTTAGTGAATAGATTAGAAATTCCAATGGGAGCAGGACTTAGCATTGAGTCGACCAGGGTTCCAGTGCTCCTTGGTTTGCAGAACTACGTTGCCAGCGTAGGTTACAGTATTTATGGGCCTTATTGGCCGCAGACTTTAGTGATCACCCAGTTCATGCCTTTATACCCTGGAAAGGTATATTGGCTCCTACCGGTGGGGTGTATACATCGAACTCCGCATTTAGCTCACGTGGTTATATGTCGATTATAGACTCTCCCACTAGTTAGTTTAGTTCAGTTTAGTTTAGTTTAGATTAGATCAGATCAGACTCAGATTTAGGATATGCTTTGACCATTAGACAAGGTCTTTCAGACCACCCTAGTTATTTCTGTTTAGTAGCTTTAGTTGGTCATCGCATGTCTCTCAGTTAAACATTTCTTTATTGTTTATTTCATTGTGTTGTGCTAATCTCACTTACACAGTACATTCAAAGTACTGAAGCATACTTTATGTTGTATCGTTTTATGATACAGCTGCAGGATCACAGTCCCAACTTCGTTAGTCGTTTACTTCTCGAAAACGTCAACTATGCGAATTGGTGAGTCCTTATTCTCCGAGGACGAAGATTTATTGTTTGACTTATGATTTCATTTCTTTTAGTTGGTTTAGAGCTAGCTGGGGGTTTGTCCCAGCAGTTTATCAGACTTAGTGGCTTTTAGAACTAGACCCAGTTTCTAGTCTTGGTTGTTTTCTCGCAGCCTTGTAGCTTGTTCTATTATTTTTAGTATTATGATTCAGTATATGTTTATCAAATATTTATATTCTTACTATAAACTTCTGTTGTATGTATTTTTATGTCACTCAATATGCTAGTGTATGATGGACCAGGGGTTGACTTGGGGTCACTTGTGGCTCTAGATAATGTGTTCTGTCCATGGTGTAGACTCGGGGCATGACAAATTTGGTATCACAGCACTAGGTTAAGAGTATCGTCGGTTGTCTAAAAGCGGCATCGAGTAGAATCCTCTTCATGGGTGTGAAGCGCGCCACACTTATGACGGGGAGGCTTCTAGTTGTCATTAGGAAATTTTCTTTTATTTCATACTCCTTAGCGTACGTTGAAATTTAGTTTCAAAAATCATTCTCCTAAATCATTCTGTGTTTTGTTTCAGTGAAATATGCCTCCACAATGTGGAAATGGAAGAGAGGTCGGAAATGCCCAACGAAATACTCCACCAGCCTTGGCAGCCCCACAAGACGATTCAGTGTCAACCGCTGATTCAGGGAAGCCATTCAGTTGCTCGCCCAAACTATGATTAACCAGGTGAACCAACAAGTGGTTCCGATTAACTAAAATGGGTCCGCAGTAGCTGCTAGGGTGAGGGACTTCACCCCGATGAACCCTCCATCATTTAAAGGATCCAAGGTGGGGGAGGACCCCCAAGAGTTCATAGAGGAGATCCTGAAGATTACCAGTATAATGGGTGTCAACTCCTCTGAGAGTGTTGACCTGGCTGCCTACCAGCTAAAAAGGGTAGCCCAGGTCTTGTATGAGTAGTGGAAGGAGAGGCGTCCAGCAAAAGCAGGACCGGTGGAGTGGGAGGAGTTCAACACTTCTTTTCTGGATAGATTTTTCATGAGGGCGCTTAGGGAAGCCAAGGTAGCAGAGTTTATTAACCTGAGGCAGGGGAGTAGAATAGTGGAGGAGTATGCTCTGGAGTTTACCAGGTTTTCCAAATACACTCCAAAGATGGTGGCCGAGCCAAGGGCTCACATGCTGAAGTTTGTGAATGGAGTGTCAAATCTGGTCCTCAAGGAGTGCAGGTGTGATACTAATCAAAGATATCGAACTTTCAGGTTTGATTGTTTATGCCCAAAAAATAGAGACTGAAAAACTAAGGGACATGGAAAGAAAAAATAAGGGGGCTAGGACTGGCCGGTCAGATCATGGCCACCAGAGGTCAGGCAGTAGCAACCGCCCATAGCAGCACCAGGTAAAGCAGCAGAAGGCTATAATGCCTAGCTCAGCCACTGCCCCTACCTTTTGATCCTGCCAAGACCAGATGGGTGGAGCATCTGGCTCTCAATTTAAGAGCTACAGTGCCGGGAACGGATATCCAGCTTGCCCCAAGTGCTGAAAGAACCATCTGGGAGAGTGTCTTAGGGATTAAGAGGGTTGTTTTGGTTGTGGACAACTCGGGCATCGGCTTAAGGTGTGCCCGTCAGTAGGGAGAGGGAGATCACAATCCACCACCTCAGCAGCTCCAACAGGCCAACCAGCTCATCAGGCTAACACATCAGGTACGGAGGGCGGTCAATGCCAAAACCATTTTTATGCATTATCATCACGTCAGGACCAGGAGAACTCACCAGATGTGGTTACGGGTATGTTACATCTTTTTTACCTTGATATATATGTCTTTCTTGATTCCTTTCCTTGTGCATCAATAAGAAGGAAGAGCGGGATGTATCTACCATCTAGTTCGAGTCACAGATTCCAACTCTGAGACCCCAACTATCTAGTCAGTTCCTGTTGTCAGAGAGTCTTCAGATGTGTTCCCCAAAGATCTTCCCGGAGTCTCTCCTGAACGGGAAGTTGACTTTGGCATTGACCTTATTCTAGATCCTCAGCCCATCTCCATTCCTCCTTACATAATGGATCCGGCTGAACTTAAAGAGTTGAAGGAGCAGTTAAAAGTCTCCTAGAAAGGGCTCTATCAAACCCAACATCTCTCTCTGGAGTGCTCCAGTGCTATTCATGCTAAAGAAAGACGGTACTCTTAGAATGTGCATTGAGTACCGTTAGTTGAACAAGGTCATAGTCAAGAGCAGATATCCCCTACCCAGAATTGATGACCTATTTGACCAACTTCAGGGAGCCAGCTGTTACTCCAAAATAGATCTCAGATTGGGGTATCATCATCTAAGAGTTAGAGAGTGTGACATACCGAAAACAGCTTTCAGGATTCGGTATGGATACTTCGAGTTCGTGGTTATGTCCTTCAAATTAACGAATGCCGCTACGGCCTTTATGGACCTAATGAACAGATCCTTCAATAGTATCTGGATATGTTCATCATAGTATTCATCAATGACATTCCAGTATACTCCAAAAATAAGGAAGAGCATGTTAATTAGTTGAAGATAGTACTTCAGACACTCAGAGACCGTCAGTTATTCACCAAGTTCAGCAAGTACAAATTTTGGTTGAAGTCTGTGACCTTCCTGTGTCATGTGGTCTTGGGTGAGGGAATTCAGGTTGATCCTCAAAAGATAGCAGTAGTGAAGGACTGGTCCAGACCTACCTCCCCAACCAAAATCAAAAGCTTCTTGGGTCTAGCCGGTTATTACTGACGCTTTGTGGAAGGCTTTTCTTCTATAGCATCTCCTCTAACCAGACTGACTCAGAAGAAGGTGAAGTTTCAGGGGTCAGATGCGTGTGAGAAAAGTTTTCAGGAATTAAAAACTCAACTCACTACGGCTCCAATGTTGACCCTACCGGAAGGATAAGAAGGATTTGTAGTATATTATGATGCTTCCTGAATTGGATTCAGTTGTGTTCTGATGCAGCGGGGCAAAGTGATAGTCTACGTCTCCAGACAGCTCAAAGCACATGATAAGAATTGTCCCACTCATGACTTGGAGTTAGCAGCAGTGTTGTTTGCACTAAGAATATGGAGACATTATTTATACGGAGTTCACGTTGATGTTTTCGCCAATCACAAAAGCCTCTAGTACGTATTCAGTTAGAAGGACCTAAATCTTCACCAACGAAGATGGTTGGAACTCCTGAAGGATTATGACATGAGAGTGTTATATCATACAGACAAAGACAATGTGGTGGCGGATGCCCTAAGTAGAGTTTCTATGGATAGTGTGGCTCATGTTGAAGAAGGATAAAAGGAGTTGGCGAAGGATGTTCACAGGCTAGCTCGGTTAGGGGTGCAATTGGTTGACTCAGTTGAGGGTGGAGTGGTGATGCAAAGCAGGTCAGACTCCTCCTTGGTTTTGGAAGTCAAGTCCAGACAGGATGAAGATCCCATCCTTCTTAAACTCAAGGAAGCGATTCTCAAAAAAGAAGTTTTAGCTTTCTCAAAAGGGGGAGATGATGTGCTCCATTACTAGGGAAGATTGTGCGTACTCGATGTTGGTGACCTGAGACAACAGATATTGGCTGAAGCACACAGTTTGAGGTACTCTATCCACCTTAGTGCTGCCAAAATGTACCACGATCTGCGGGGTATTTATTGGTGGAACGACATAAAAAGAGATATTGCTGAATTTGTAGCCAAGTGTTTGAACTACCAGCAAGTCAAGGTAGAGCATCAGAGACCGGGAGGTATGAACCAAGATATCATCATACCCACATGGAAGTGGGAAGAAGTGAATATCAATTTTATTACGGGTCTACCTCAAACACGTCGACAACATGACTCCATCTGGGTAGTAGTAGATCGGATGACTAAGTTAGCACATTTCCTTCTAGTCAAAATGACAGATTCAACTGAGGACTATGCTAGACTTTATATCCAAGAGTTTGTCATACTTGATGGGGTGCCATTATCCATCATTTCAGACAGAGGCACTTAGTTCACCTCACATTTTTGGAAGTCTTTGCAAAAGGGACAGGGCACTCAACACAACTTTTCACCCGGAGACATATGGACAAGTTGAGCGGACTATTCAGACCCTACAAGATATGTTAAGAGTGTGCCCAATTGATTTCAAGGGCAGTTGGAATGACCATCTTCCTCTTATCGAGTTTGTGTACAGCAACAGTTACCACTCTGATATCCAAATGTCCCCATTTGAGGCATTGTATGGAAGGAGATGCAGATCTCCCATTGGGTGGTTTGAAGTGGGTGAAGCTTCTATAATCGGGCCAGACTCAGTTCATGAAGCTATGCAGAAGGTACAACTCATCAGAGAAAGATTGAAAATAGCTCAGCGTCGTCAAAAATCTTATGCTGATGTGAGGAGAAGAGAATTGGAGTTTGTTGTGGATGACTGGGTCTATTTGAAAATTTCTCCCATGAAAGGAGTGATGAGGTTTGGAAAGAAGGGAAAGCTCAGGCCGAGGTATGTGGGACCCTACAGAATTATGAGGCGAATTGGCAAGGTAGCTTATGAGTTGGAGTTACATTCAGAGTTGGCATTTGTGCACCCGGTATTCCATGTGTCACTTTTGAAGAAATGCATCAGAGATCCAACTTTAGTTGTGCCATTAGACAGTGTAGAAATAAAGAATAGTCGCTCATATGAGGAGGTCCTAGTCCAAATCCTTGGTCGTCAAGTTCGTAAGCTGAGGAACAAGGAAATAGCTTCCGTCAAGGTCTTACGAAGAAATCAAAAGGTGGAGGGAGCTATGTGGGAGGCGGAAGTAGATATGATGGTCAGATACCCACACTTATTTCCTACCAACTCTATTACAACTTGAGATATTAGTTTTGGTCCTAGAACTCAATTTAATTTCATGTTCAAATCATGTATTCAAGTTTCTTTTGCGTTATGGATGTATGTATGAAAGGTAAATTCAGTTCAGTTATGAATTTTGAAACAAAGGTAGTCGTTCTGTCAGCTTTGGATTAAAATGAGCAGTATTTGAAAATTTTGATTTTGCTATTCTCTTCTTTCCTGTGTGTTTTCCAACATTCGAGGACGAATGTTCCCAGGGGGAGATATTGTAATGCCTCGGGAACTCAAAGATTAGACCCGGAACTTAAAAATAGAAAATTTGTAGAAAAACGGGAATCAATCACTAGGAACAGGACGGATCATTAAGTGACCCGTTGGTAGTGCCCACGAGTCGTGATGTGACTCGTGGGGAGGCTAGGAGATGAGGGTTAAAGGTTGGGAGAAGGCTACCCCACGGATGAGACCACGAGTCGCGGCCAATCCCCATGACTCGTTAGGTCAGTCATGGGGAGTGAAAATTGATGGGATGAGAAAAGGAGGTAGTGTACTTGCTAGAAGGACATCACTGTTCGTGGTCAGTCACCACGAGTCTTGAGGTGAGTCGTTACTAGCTGGATGAGAATTTTCTAAGTATGAGGCCCTGTACCTGACGTATGGTGACCACTGTAGTGGTCACCCCTAGTGAGTCATTGGGATGACAGTGATAAACCTAGGTGACCTGATGACCAGTGCACTTCATGGTTTATGTAATGAGTTGTGGCCATAAGGGACGAGTCGTTAGGTCTCTTGTGTTGACTTCAGTGACCTTCACACAGTAGACCCAACGAGAGGTCCCAACGAGTCGTGGTCTCAACCAATGACTCGTTAAGTGACCCGTTGGGACCCCGTTGACCAGATTTCAGATTTTAGCCCAACGATATTTTTGTAATCTCCTATTTATTTAGTCCCTAAACTGCGTAACTTAAGGTAATATTTCAGGGATATTAGAGGGTTTTAACGGTTTTTCCCCTCATTCCCTACATAAAAACTCTTATAAACTGATCGCAATTCCTCTCAAGAACTCTCAGGAAAGACTAGGGCTTCACACCCATTGCACTAGATCCAAGCTCCTTCTCCAAGGAAATTCAACTCAGGTATGTGGGAATTCAACAAGGGAATAGTTCTTCCCTTGTTTCCCCAAAATCTCTCTAGTTTACTCTATGAATCCTGACCCTGAGTTTTTCAAATGTGAAGAGAATCCATGTAATTTTCCTTGAATCCATATAGAATGATGTCTATAATTAATTTAGTTGTTTATTCCATCAGTTTATGATTTATTTATGATTATTCCCACAAGAGGTGAATTCTAGTCCTGCAAACTTTTCGAATGTTAAGAAATTACTTAATTGACCTCATTGAATTCATGTGAAATATTGCTCTATGTTAATTATAGTTATTTTTCTCAATTTGTGTCTCCAACAATGAAAAATATTGTGAGATGAAAATCTAGTCCTACTCATTGATTTAAAATATCTCGAATTCTGCTATAGTGTTAGAATATCAATTTTAGCTTGAAATTGCAAACTTGTTGGGAAATCCCATGGTTCCATTGTATGTAATACCTATTAGTTTATTTCCAACTCAGCATAGCAAGAATGCTAGAATACTCATTGTCAGTCAGAAATGTCAATTGATCAGTTTGACTACAGAAATTTCTGAGGTATCAGTATCACCTCCTAGTTATCAAAATCAGATCCAGAATTTAGTTTATTAGTCCACTAGGTGGTCATGACAGTTAGACAGACATCTCTGAATAGCCTTAGGACCCCAGTGAGATTATAGTTTGTTCTTAGAGGGTTACGACACTTCTTGATAAGCAACTCTAACCAGTCTAAAACCTAGTTTTAGAATTTGGTCCGATAAGACTATCAAAGTACTTTCAGTTATATATCCATGACAAGTCTTGGACCCCGCTTTCGAGCTATCAACTTAGTGATCAGATTAGAAATTCCAGTGGGAGCAGGACTTAGCACCGAGCGGACCAGGGTTCCAACGCACCCAGGTTCCCAGAACTACGTTGCCAACGTAGGTTATAGTATTTATTTTCCTGATTGGCCCCAAACTTTTGTGATCACCCAGTTTATGCCTTTATACCCTGGCAAGGTATATTGGGTCCTACCCGGTGGGGTGTATACATCAGACTTCACATTTAGCTCACGTAGTTATATGTCAGTTATAGACTCTCCCACCAGTCAGTTCAGTTTAGTTTAGATCAAATCAGACTCATATTCAGGATATGCTTTGACCATTAGACAGGGTCTTTCAGACCACCCCAGTTATTTCAGTTCAATAGATTTAGTTGGTCATTGCATGTCTCTCATTTCAACATTTCTTTATTGTTTATTTCATTGTGTTATGTTACTCTCACTTACTCAGTACATTCAAAGTACTGACGCATACTTTTACGATGCATCATTTTATGATTCAGCTGCAGGATCACAGTCCCAACTTCATTAGCCGTTTACTTCTCGAAGACCTCAGCTCTACGAATTGGTGAGTCCTTATTCTCCGAGGATGAAGATTTATTGTTTGACTTATGATTTCATTTCTTTTGGTTGGTTTAGAGCCAGCTGGGGGTTTGTCCCAGCAGTTCATCAAACTTAGTGGCTTTCAGACTTAGACCCAGTTTCTAGTCTTGGTTGTTCTTTCGCAACCTTGTAGCTTGTTCTATTATTTTCAGTATTATGATTCAATATATTTTTATCAAATATTTATATTCTTACTACAAACTTCCGCTATATGTATTTATATGTCACTCAAATTGCTAGTGTATGATAGACCAGGGGTTGAATTGGGGTCACTTGTGGCTCCAGGTACTGTGTTTCGTCCAGGATGTAGACTTGGAGCGTGAAAACCTTCTTCCCGATATGTAGCCTATATCTATTCCTCCTTATAGAATGGACCCATTCAAGTTAAAGAAGTGTAAGGAGCAGTTGAAATACCTGTTAGACAAAGGATTCATCAGACCGAGCAAATCCCCATGGGGTGCACCAATTCTCTTTGTCAAAAAGAAAGATGGTTCTCTTCATATGTGTATTGATTATTGTCAATCGAACAAGTTCACCATCAAGAACAAGTATCCTCTCCCTATAATGTATGATTTGTTTGACCAACTTCAGGGTGCTAAGTGCTTTTCGAACATAGATCTTAGATTTAGATACCATCAACTCAGGGTTCGGGAGAGTGATATCCCAAAGATAGCCTTCAGGATGCGGTATGGTCATTATGAGTTTGTAGTCATGTTTTTTATACTAAGAAATTCTCTTTCAACTTTTATGGATTTGATGAATAGGGTGTTCAAGCCATACTTGGATATATTCATGATCATGTTTATCGATGACATCCTGATATACTCTCCAAGCGAGGAGGAGCATGTCGCTCATTTGAGGGTGGTACTACAGACTTTCAAGGATCGATAACTGTATGCTAAATTCAACAAGTGAGAGTTTTGATTGAACTCAATGGCATTTTTGGGTCATATGGTGTCAAGTAATGGTATAAAGGTGGACTCTCAAAAGATAAAAGTGGTGAAGAATTGGCCTAGACTGGTGAATCCTTTAGACATCAGGAGCTTCTTAGGCTTAGTTGGATACTATCGGAGATTTGTTGAGGATTTTTTATCTATTGCAGCTCCATTAACCAAATTGACTCAAAAGAAAGTGAAGTTCCAATGGTCGGAGGCTTGCGAGAAGTGTTTTCAAGAATTGAAGACTCGAATCACCTCAGCATCGGTGTTAACCCTACCTGAGGTACCGACGGGTTTGTGGTCTATTATGATTCTTCGAGGATCAACTTGGGTTGTGTATTGATGAGCATGGAAAGGTTATAGCATATGCTTCCAGGTAGCTGAAGGTTCAGGAGAAGAATTACCTGACCCATAATCTTGAATTGGCGGTGGTGGTATTTTCCTTGAAGATTTGGAGACACTATTTGTATTGGGTCCATTAAGATGTGTTTATGGACCACAAGATCTTACAATATGTGTTTACCTAGAAGGATTTAAATCTACGCCAAAGGAGGTGTTTGGAGCTACTCAAGGATTATGATATGAATGTCCTTTACCTTCCGAATAAGGCCAATGTAGTAGCAGATGCACTTAGTAGACTCTCTATGGAGAGTGTGTCCCATGTAGATGAGGGAAGGAAGGATCTGCTGAAGGATGTGCATCGACTTGTACGGTTGGAAGTTCGTTTGGTTGACTCAATTGATGGTGGTGTTATAGTTCAAAATGGGTCGGAATCATCCTCGGTGACTGATGTGAAAGCTAGACAAGACGAGGACCCTATTTTGGTCATGTTAAAGGAAACCGTTCAGAATCAGAAGATAGAGGTCTTCTCCAAAGGGGGAGATGGTGTGCTTAGGGTTGCTTGTGTGTCTCGAACATTGATGATTTGAGAAATCGGATGTTGCATAAGGCTCACTGTTCCAGATATTTCATACATCTAAGTTCCACCAAGATGTATTGTTACCTACGGGAAGTCTATTGGTGGAATGGCATGAAGAAGGACATCACAAAATTTGTAGCTAAGTTTCCAAATTGTTAGCAAGTGAAGGTTGAGAAAGAGCAGGAGGTGTGCTTCAGGACATCCGTATTTCTACTTGAAAATGGGAGGAAATCAATATGGGCTTCATCACAGGGTTACCTTTCACTAGTGGACAGTATGACTCCATTTAGGTGGTCGTGGATAGGTTGACCAAAGTCGCTTATTTTCTATCAATCAAAACTACAAATTCAACGAAGGATTATGCCAAACTGTACATCTGAGAGTTAGTTCAATTGCATGGAGTGCCCTTGTCGATCATATCAGACAAAGGTACTCAGTTCACTTTTCAATTTTGGAGATCATTTCAAAAGGGACTTGGTACTCAGGTCAAGCTCAGTACAGCATTTCACTCGCAAACAGATGGTCAAGCGGGTTGGAAGCATGTGTGATTGACTTCAAGGATAGTTGGGATGATCACTTGCCTCTCATTGAGTTCGCGTACAATAACAATTATTATTCCAGTATTCAGATGCCTCCGTTTGAGGCTCTCTATGGGCGGAGATGTAGATCTCCTATTGGTTGGTTTGAATTCAATAAAGTTGAGATGATAAGACCAGATTTAATCTATGAGGCCTGGAAAAAATTCATCTCATACAGGACAGATTGAAGGCAGCTCAAAGTCGCCAAAAGTCCTATGCGGATGTGAGAAGGAGGGAGCTTGAATTCGAAGTTGATGATTGGGTGTTTCTAAAACTTTCTCTCATGAAGGGAGTGATAAGGTTCAGAAAGAAATAAAAACGCAGTCCCCGTTATATTGGCCCATACCGGATTGTGAAACGGGTCGGCAAGGTGGCATATGAATTGGAGTTTCCCTCAGAATTAGCTTCTTTCATCCTGTTTTTCATGTATCGCTCTTAAAGAAGTATTTGGGGGATCCAACCTTAGTTGTTCCGATGGAGAGAATAGGTGTGAAAGACAACCTTAGTTATGAGGAGATTTCGGTGGGGATATTTGATCCTCAGGTTTGAAGGCTAAGAAACAAAAAAGTAGCTTTAGTTAAAGTTCTATGGAGGAATCAGCATGTGGAGGGAGCTATATGGGAAGCTGAAGCAGATATGATGGCTAGATACCCACATCTATTATCTACCGACTCAATTCTAGCTTGAGGTATTAGATCTTGCCCTAAAACTCTATTTAGTTTCATGTTTAGTTCATGTTCCCTAGTTTCTTTTATGTTTATGAATGTATGTATGATTCCTGAATTTAGTTTAGTCAAGTAGTTTAGTTCGGAGGCAGTCGTTTCATAAGTTTTCATCATATATGATCAGCATTTGAGTATGATGATTGCATTTCTCTACTTTTCCATATGCTTTCCAACATAAAAGGACGAATGTTCTCAAGGGGGAGATATTGTTATACCCCGAAAATCCTAAGGTCAGATCCAGGAGTTGAAACGGAGAAAACAATATTTTCTGCACCAGGTCACAGAATAAGTCATCTTGTGACCCTTAAGGATGACCACGAGTCGTGATCAGCCCCACTAGTTGTTAGGTCACTTGTGTCGCCCGTGGTGACCCCCACCCCCCCTCGTATTCTAGCAGTGTAGAGGACGAGTGGTGACCATGAGTCATGATCACTAGTAAAAAGACTCGTGATGTTCCCCGCGGTGAGTTCAAGGCAAAGCTTTTGGTAGTGCACTTGAAGACTTTAGCAATGACTCATGGTCAGAGGTAATGAATCGTCCAGTCCCTCGTTGGGACTGGCAGTCAGTTTTTCTCTACGAATTTAGAAAGGGCTTATCCGTAATTCCTATGATCCTAAGGCCTAAACTACATTGTTTTAAGCTATGAATAGTGATTTTGAAGAGGGGTAAGTTCATTCTAAGCTATTCCTATTCATGCATGCGAGTATAGAGGTCTAGAGAGTGATCAAGCTCAATTTCTTTCAAGTTCTTCTCAATTCTTCCTTGGGCAATCAGAGAAGTTATAGAATCAGATTCTCCCAGGTATGTAGGGTTATGAATGGGTGAAATTTCGCACACCCATTCCCAATTCCTCTCTAATTCATAAATTTCTATTGAAAATTCTATGTGTTTTTTATCCCAATTCTTATGAAATCCATATGATCTATCTATGAGTTAATCTCTCTCATGAATAAATTCATGTTTATTAAATCATGGACAGATTTTATGACTATTTTGAATTATAAACTTATAGATTTAAATTTCTACAAACTATGCCCAATTATGCATGTTTTATGAAAGTTCAAGTTATGATTTCATTTTTATTTTGATGTTCATTAACCCATTATGATTTATGACTTATGATATGATTTCTCTCAAGTACTTACCATGGATTTATGATATATCAAGTATATACATGTTTTACATGTATGCATGAATTTCATGATTTACGGGTTTATGACTTTTAGCCAATTCATGGATCTTTGTTCATGGCTAAACATGTATTTTAAATAGGGATCAATAATGATATTATTTATTTGGCCGTGAATTTTATGAATGATATTACGATTACTATAGGAGCCTAATGTGCATGTTTTTGGGAGCAGTATCTATTATCAAGTAGCCCGACGTTCAGAGGACTATGCCGGTGTCTTAGAACTATGTTTCACCGTAGGTTTATATGTATATATATTCCAATATTAATGGAGCCCCTTTTCATGAAATCACATATTGTACGTCCCTTACCTGGTAAGCCTGGGATGACTCTTCCCACTTGATTGAGATAGTTGGGGCATCATGTAAGGCTCTACCATGATTGTGTCACTTAAGACGAGTCCTCCCATTTTTTCTCATGATTTATGCATGGTTATGTTAATGAACCTTGGCTCAAGTCATGTTTAATAAGGTTTTTCTCTTATGATTATCATTATAAATGATTTACAAGTGTTATGAAAACCTTGAGCCTTATGTTTACGTTATGATATTTACGTTATAATCATGTTATCATACTCTTATGAACTTTTAGGTATTTTAACTGTCTGTTTTACTTACCTTTCATACTTGGTACATTTCACGTACTGACCGTATGTTGTATCGTCTAATGATACAGGTTCGAGGGATCTTTCTCAGCTGTATCCTTAGCCCCTGCTTCCCCACTCAGACCTGTCCAGCTAGCATTGATGAGTCCTCATCCTCCTGGGACATTAAGTGTTCATGGTTGTTATGTCTTTCTTCAGTTTTAGACTTGTCGAGTTAGTTAGGGATATTGTCACATCAACCCATTAGATATGTTAGAGGGTTTCATACTGTACATAGTAATCAGCTTGTCATGTATGATGTGAATTCCGGTTCTGATATTATGTTATAGATTTCCGCTATATTTATTATATTAAATCTTCTGCCTTTATTAATTGAGTTAAATGTATGTTTATGCTTGGGGTCAACTTGGAGTCTCTCGGGGCTCCTTGTCCCGTGTTTCGATCCGGGCCTATGTTCGGGTCGTGATAGTGCTCAACACATTACTGATGATATAAATGTGGCAAAGAGTTGTACAAGTATGTTCAATTTACATATGGATGTGTGGCGGAGTTCAGTGACAGGTATGACACCGATATGGGTACAAATACTTGATATGATAAAATTGATGATGACAGTTTTAATTACCATGTGTTCAATGTGCATATGGTCTTCCACATAATCATGTCATACTTGTTTTTTAAGTCTTGATGTTTGATGAAATTGATTGGGTATGAGTAAATATTTGCATATATAAACACTGGGTAATTGTGATTATGTATCGTTGCTGGATTACTCCTGACTGTGACAATATTTCATAAAAAGGGAGAATAAATTAAATGTTTGTGATAAGTTGTAAAGTTGTGAAATGTATATTTTATTGAGTAAAGATTGCTACAGTTTTGTATGATTATAATCCTTGTGTAATGGATAAGGTGTTGAAAGAAGTAAGGTTACCAGTGAAGTCGAATTACTGCCTGGAGCAGTACCGCTATAGTGAGAGAATTTTCGTTGAGACGAGATCGTGACAATGGTCAAGTTACCGCTGCAGCGTGGCCTAAACAGTATGTAGGCCAACCTTTGTGGCTAAGCTGGATGGAGAAATACAGATACATGGTTAAATAGTTGTTATGAATCAATAGTAAAAAAAATTGTCTTGGTAATTATTGAGTGGTTGTTTAAACTGAATTATTGATTGCATATTAATTTTATGTTGTTGCATAAACTAATTGTAGTCAGCCGATGATTCCTACCAGTACATATGGTGTACTGATACTACTCTTGCTACACCTTTTTGGGTGTAGGTTGTGGCAGGTGAATTGCAGTTTCAGGATTGACGAGGCGATACTTAGCATGAGCTTCTACATTTCTTTCACAGGCGAAACTGGCTTTTTACTTGTCAGTATTCTAAATAGAGCTCTTGTACCTGTCTAGACTAGTTTCTTGGGAGAGTCAAGGTTTTGGGGAGCATTTTATTCTAATTTTAATAGTATTTCAATAATAATGTTGGTTGGTGTAAGTTTATGAGATCCATAATTATTATTTTATTTGATTAGAAAGAGGGCTCTCCTATCGAGTCAGAGTTGATGTAGGTGCCCAAACAACCTGCCTAATTATGTCATGACACTATTATATGATATAGATATCAAAATTATGTTCGTAAGAAGGGAAGTCAGTTTTAAGGAAGGCATATTTCCCTTCAAAGTTCAACCATTCACTACTCACACCTTATTTCCTCCAGCATATCCTTACAGTCATATTTATAAAGCACCATGCTACACTTCTCACATACAGAATGCGAAGTCAACCTGTTCCAATACGACCGCTCAAATTGACTAAAGTCAGTCCTCAGAACCACTTGTTATAGTTGATTCTTGTGTGAATCTAGTGGTTACTGTTGTCACGCCATGGCCCTCGGCCTACATGTAGCTGGTACTCGAAGCCATTATCGGCAGAGCGAACCACATAACATGGTGAACATCATGAAGATACATCTAATCATTAGCGAAACATCAAGACACTTAAGATTCAAAAGTAAAATGACTCAATTCATAGAAGAACTTTCCATGTTTTTACATCGTCAAAACTAGTGATATATGAAGTCTCTAATCATGAAAAGAACAATTGTTTTAATGGTGCAAGGCACCCGACATACCTTTAACTCAACATTTAAATCTGAATAAAAATTAGGCCCAAAACAAGGGGCTCACCAATGGGCTAAATGAGGTAGGCTCCTAGAGAGCATTGACGTGCCCGATTCGCGCGTCCGCAAGTGTACGGATCGTGCAAGTAATATAGTGGCTCTTTTTCAGAACCGGATTGTTGAACCCACAGGGACTAGACCCATTCCTCTAACTATCCATTTCTAGTGTGATCTTAAATACCTCAAGTGTTTGTTATAGACATTTTCAATCGAGATTAATTAAGTCTAAGTTTGGGTCAACGAAGTATTCTGAAATTACTCTAGGAGCAACATAGAGTTAAAACCAATTAATCATGCGATACTACGATTTGCAATGGGTTAAGCATGGAACTATCAATTGTTATTTCACACAATTAGAATTGCATATTTATGGTCTTTCGAGCCTCTAAACACGGAAATCTAGCCTCACTGCATCATTGTGAGCGAGGAGTTTAATTTCTAGTCGCGGGCAATCAATTATGTTGTGGTTTACAGGGAAACGATTAGGGACTTTCGTGCGTCTAACCATTTAACTCAACTTAGCCTCACAACTACTTCTTTGAGTGGTGATGTGACCTCCCAAGTTGGTCTTTCATAACCCCCGTGTCTCAACCAAGCACGGTGTTTGGTATATTTCTATCCTGACACAAAAATCTCTCCCGAGATACAAACGTGCTCCTCACATTATCATGTCCTCACCTAGGTAATGCTTTCTCAAGCTATTACTCAAGCTAACAAATATGCTTTCATGGTGATCAATCATAAAAACAACCAACAATCCAGAATGCAAGACGAAAACAACAATCAATAACTTAATTCCAAAACAATTTCATAAAATCACAATCATAATTCATGGTTTCAACCCTAGAGGAAGGGTTCTTGCCATTCATGTTCGTAAAACTACACTAACTACTACTAAACTAACATACTTACATGAATTTGGTAGATGAGAAGGGAATTTGACAAACCCTAGATGAGTTCTCCCACTTCTCCCTTCACTCCTAGGTAGTTTTCCAGAATAAAATCGTGACAAAAATGATTTTAGGAGCTAAGGGTTCAATTTATACTATGCTGAAAAATTGCAAAATTTGGCCTGTGGTGGAACGACAATGTGTCACGGAGCTGAACGCCTTACTTGACCTCCGTGACATGTTGGTAACGCGTACCCTCACTAGAATGTGCAAAAAAATGCAATTTTTGGCAAAGTGTTGCCGCGTTGGCAGCGTGCCAAGGCCCCTATCGCGCAGGGTGCCAGTTATTGCATGTTTTCTTGTTGACTTTCACGTTTTGCTCTTGATTCCATTCCTCCACTTCACCAAATCATGAATTAGTTCCTCAAATGCATTATTAACCTTCAAAAACAAGGACTAATCATGTTGGTTAGTATATATTCACATTTACATAAAATCACATGAAAATGTATAAAATAACTTAGATAAACAAGACTAAATTGAGGTATAAAGCATCACTCGGGCATGCTATTTTTTCCCACGATCACCTACCCCACACTTAAAGTCTTGTTCGTCCTCGAACAAACTATTACATCTCATACATATGGAGACTCATCCATAACTCATTTAGCAAGAATATTCAAGCTACGGCTACAATGATTACGTAAGATAACAAGCTAAAGATAGAGCATGCACGATTTGATCATTGAAATGAAGTACAACTATGTTAAGACTTCTTAACCTCAAGAATTGACTCTCAATCTTAGCAAACTCATGCAAATCAACTGATTAAGAAATCCCACATGAATTATATCCTTCATTCAACATGTGCCCCTCACGGAAAGAGAGTTACCCAATCACACGCAAAAATAATTTTTAAATCACAACATGTGTGGGTACATGAATAGAATTACGCTCACTCTCACAAAGAATTCACATGCATCATGTAATGACCCATAAGCTTTCCCTTAGTGTTTTATTCCACTAATTTAAGGATGTGTGAATGTAAGATCAAGTAGGACTTAATGGGTTGTAATGTAAGCTAAGGGACAGGCAGGTACTATTCTGGCCAATAATAGTAACTATCTTTCCCAAGCGCTTTTAATACATTACGCCCTCATTACGAACTTCCCTTCCCTTACTTCACCTTTTTCTCCTTTCAGCTTTCTTTTTCCTCTTATGTTCCCTCTTTCTTTAGGCACTTTTAGCTTATTAGTAAGGAGCTCTATAAAAAAAAATTTCATTAATTTGTTTTCTAACTCCTTAATAATAATCAACCATTTTCACACAAGTGCACCTTTGTCCTTTTCTCCACTTCTACAACTTGCTACTTTTCCTTTCTTTTCACTCCTTTACTCTTTCATATTTTTCCCTTAAGCGCTTAGGAGTTTTGGATCAAATTCAAGGCTAATGAAAGAAAAGGGATTAATTTCTCAAGGTAGGTAAAATGAGGGATAAAAATTTGGTTCATTCAAAATGCCTAGATCATCTCCTACACTTCACAGCCTTCATTTCATTTTATAAACACACCAGGCAAGTTCTAGACAATCCACAATAGCACAGAATACTCAAAAACCTTACACTCATGGCACATGCTCAATTCAAGACACATTCAGCAGACTCTTAACTCAGCTAATCACAAGAATTCAGATTAAGCTTCAATCATATTGAGTCACATTCAAGAGCCTAAGTGTCTCAAACAAAGTTATACACTTGCATGCTTCACACTGAACATACTTGCCTCTTACAATCACGTATAGCACATAACAAGAACATCAAGCACCAATTAGTTATGGTTTCAAAAACCCAAAACCTATCGACTAATTTTCCTCAAGACGGTCGTCATCCATCAATCATTGGAAACAGTCCCTAACTATGACTAAAACGTTATATACAGACAAAGGAAAGAAAAAGAAAAATTTTATTCTTCGGTTCAAATACCCCCCGTCGGAAAAGAACCGAAAAGAAAAACCAACAGGTGATGAAGTCATGCTTGACTCATAAAACAATTTTCAAAATTCTTCTCACAAGCATTATATTCACCAAAAATCGTTAAGCACAAAAAAATTGAAATTTTCTTAAAATTTCCCTCACCCCACACTTAAATCATGCTATGTCCTCATAGCATCAAATTAACATTTAAAGGATGAGAAATACTCCCTGAGCCTCTATGCCAAGCTAAAAGCATGCTTTCCTTTCAAGTATTCAGAGGTGGGTGTTCAACCCCACACTTCTTCTCTTCCATGCTCTTTAGCTTCCACCATCCCGGTACTCAGACTTCCCTTCCATCTGTCCTTAACTTTCCACCAAAAACACAAACAAAATGAAAATAACAAAAGCACACAAAAATCAAAATTACAAATTGTACCTGAGGTACCCTTGGGTTGCCTCCCAAGCAGCGCCTTATTTTATGTCGTGGCACGACGTGGACTGTCCTTTTCAGGACATCCTCATACCTGGGTTCTCTTTCGAGAACCATCTCCTTTTTTTTGTTGTTTAGAGAAAAAAGCCTCCACTCTGTTCCTCTCTTTCTCCAACTTCTTCTCAATTTGAAGTCCTCTATCAGACTCGGGCTGAACACTTGACCTTGCCTTTGGCCGTGCACCTGTGGAATCCTCCACCCCACACTCATCCTCTGCCAACACACTAACCTGACAAAGGTTAGTGTAGTGTGCGGATGGGTTCATTTCTTGGTAAACGCAGAAGAGTTCTTCATCATCTTCGACCCTCATTTTCAGGTTCCCTGCTCTCAGATCAATCACCGCTCCACTGGTGGCCAAGAATGGCCGTCCCAAGATTAAGGGTACCTGGTCATCAACCTGAAAATCTAGAACAATAAAATCAGCAGGTATAATAAACTTACCTACTTTGATGAGGAGGTCCTCTATTATTCCATCAGGTGTCACTCGCGACTTGTCAGCTAGCTGCAGCATCAACCTTGTTGGCCTCGGTTCTCCCAACCCCAGGTTGTTGAATAAGGATTGGGGAATTAGATTAACTGCTTCCCCTAAGTCACACAAAGCTCGTAGCACCTCAGCTTTACCAATTTGTATCGGGAGGGTAAAACTCCATGGGTCTTTGAGCTTCTTTGGCATTTTGCTCAATACCCTGTGACTGCACTCCTCAGTCAGTGCTACAGTCTGGACATCCACCAATCTAACTTTGTTTGCCATCACGTCCTTCAAGTATTTAGCATACTTGGGCATTCCCTGCAAGACATCAATAAGAGGCAAATTTATGTGAAGTTCTTTGAAGCTCTCAAAGAACTTTTTGAAGCATTCCTCCTCCTTGCTCTTTCTGAATTTCTGAGGGAATGGTGGTGGTGTTCTTTGTGCTGGCTGCAATGAAAGTTGCGCATTTTGTTGTCCAGCACTCTGATTATCTCCCATGTTGATGGATGGTTCTGGTCTAACCAACTACGGCTGCACCCCCTTTTCCAGCTCTTTTGGCACTGCATCAGCTAATTGCTTACCACTTCTCAGACTGATGGCATTGATCTGTCGGGGGTTAGTATCTGTGTCGCTGGGTAATCCCCCTTGTGATATCATGTTTTGAGCAGCTGCTATCTGACCCACTTGTTTTTCAAGATTGCGGGTGGCCATTTGCTGATTCTTTAAGTCTGTTGCCATCCTCGCCTGATTTTCCACTAACTGAGTTTGGGTCTCCATAATTTTCTGCAGTGTTTCCTCAATGCTGCTACTCAATTGCCCATCATTATGCCTACTCTACTGATACTGTTGTTGTTGAGGTTGCATATAATTCTACTTTTGGTTTCCACCCCAAGAAGAATTCGGGTGGCCCTGCCAATTTCTGTTGGAGTTATTCCCAAAATTCTGATTCCTATGCACATTACCAACAAAATTGACTGATTTCGGATTGGCTCCACAAGATTCTGCATTATGCCCATTATTACCACAAATTTCACACCAACTCAGAGCTTGCTGAACTGCATTAACCTGGCCCTGGCGTTGGTTCATACTCAGTTTATTGAACTGAGTCATCATCTGATGCTGGAACGAAGCTAACTGTGCTGCCAAGGCATTCAAACCATCTACTTCTATCAACCCCGATCTATTTCCTACCCCCCTCGATGACTTGCGGTTCCACTCTGGATTTCCTTGAGCAATTCTGTTCAACAAAGTGTACAACTCATCATATGTCTTATCCAAGGCTTGCCCACCCGATGCAGAGTCTAGTAATATTTTTGTGTGTGGGTCGAGACTTTCTACAAAGGTATGAGCCAGCACTTCATTTGATTGCTGGTGATGGGGACAGTCTCTCAACAATGACTTGAATCTTTCCCAAGCCATATATAAGTTCTCATCAGGCCTCTACTTGAAACTGAGTATTTCACTTCTCAACTTTGCAGTTTTGCCTGAAAGGAAGAATCTGATAAGGAACTTCTTAGCCAAATCATTCCATGAAGTTATGGAGTTCGGTGGCTCAGCCTTCAACCACTTTTTCGCCTCTCCCAACAGTGAAAATGGGAAGAGGGTCAGTCGGGCATAATCTGTGGAAACGCCGGTGGGGACAAATGTGTCACTAATCTCTAAAAAGCTCTGTAAGTGCTGCTGCGGGTCCTCATGTGCCATCCCAGTGAATTGACCACTGAATGTAATAGCTTCACCATGTTATGTTTAAGCTCAAAGTGCCCTCCAGGCTCCGGTTTACGGATGCTAGAGGTCACATTCGTCGCTAGTGGGATTGCCACTTCGCGAACTGGTCTTGCTGCCATTGCTTCTGATGACAATTGTACTTGTCCCGCGGGTGGTTGTTGTTGTACCTTTTCTTGATTTGATGTTCGCTAGAGCTACTCTCCTTCGCAAATAGATTTGACGTTCAGGTTCAAGCAACGGTTCCACAAGCTCTCTATTTCTAGCCAGCTCGGCAGGACAACCTGTCACCTGCAAATAAATAGACTAAGACCAAGTTTCTCAACACTTAAGGAAATTTAGAAATCACACAAAAACAGATAAATTATCAAAACTTTGCCGAGTCCACGGCAACGGCGCCAAAAACGTGACGTGCCCGATTCGCGCGTCCGCAAGTGTACGGATCGTGCAAGTAATATAGTGGCTCTTTTTAAGAATCGGATTGTCGAACCCACAGGGACTGGACCCATTCCTCTAACTATCCATTTCTAGTGTGATCTTAAATACCTCAAGTGTTTGTTATAGACATTTTCGATCGAGATTAATTAAGTCTAAGTTTGGGTCAACGAAGTATTCTGAAATTACTCTAGGAGCAACATAGAGTTAAAACCAATTAATCATGCGATACTACAATTTGCAATGGGTTAAGCATGGAACTATCAATTGTTATTTCACACAATTAGAATTGCATGTTTATGGTCTTTCGAGCCTCTAAACACGGCAATCTAGCCTCACTGCATCATTGTGAGCGAGGAGTTTAATTTCTAGTCGCGGGGAATCAATTATGTTGTGGTTTACGGGGAAACGATTAGGGACTTTCGTGCGTCTAACCATTTAACTCAACTTAGCCTCACTACTACTTCTTTGAGTGGTGATGTGACATCCCAAGTTGGTCTTTCATAACCCCCGTGTCTCAACCAAGCACGGTGTTAGGTATATTTCTATCCTGACACAAAAATCTCTCCCGAGATACAAACGTGCCCCTCACATTCTCATGTCCTGACCTAGGTAATGCTTTCTCAAGCTATTACTCAAGCTAACAAATATGCTTTCATGGTGATCAATCATAAAAACAACCAACAATCCAGAATGCAAGACGAAAACAACAATCAATAACTTAATTCCAAAACAATTTCATAAAATCACAATCATAATTCATGGCTTCAACCCTAGAGGAAGGGTTCTTGCCATTCATGTTTGTAAAACTACACTAACTACTACTAAACTAACATACTTACATGAATTTGGTAGATGAGAAGGGAATTTGACAAACCCTAGATGAGTTCTCCCACTTTTCCCTTCACTCCTAGGTAGTTTTCCAGAATAAAATCATGACAAAAATGATTTTAGGAGCTAAGGGTTCAATTTATACTATGCTGAAAAATTGCTAAATTTGGCCTGTGGTGGAACCGCAACGTGTCACGGAGCTGAATGCCCTACTTGACCTCTGAGACACGTTGGTAACGCGTACCCTCACTGGAATATGCCAAAAAATGCAATTTTTGGCCAAGTGTTGCCGCGTTGGCAGCGTGCCACGGCCCCTATCGCGCAGGGTGCCAGTTATTGCATGTTTTCTTGTTGACTTTTACGTTTTGCTCTTGATTCCATTCCTCCACTTCACCAAATCATGAATTAGTTCCTCAAATGCATTATTAACCTTCAAAAACAAGGACTAATCCTGTTGGTTAGTATATATTCACATTTACATAAAATCACATGAAAATGTATAAAATAACTTAGATAAACAAGACTAAATTAAGGTATAAAGCATCACTCGGGCATGCTATTTTTTCCCATGATCAAGCATCTCGATTGTCGATACGTGTACCTAAATATGCGTTATAGGATAATGCAGCATCCCAGCCAAAGGGGCATAAGTACATAGGATCGCACTAAATATGAAGCGGCCGACTGAAATATAACATAGCTAAAAGATATGAGAGAATAACCACAATATAGGTATAACATGAAATGAATCAAGGATATGTAAATCAATAAGTAGAAACCCTTTGTTTATGAAAATCATATCTTTATCATCATTCATTAGTTCATTATGGGAGATTCTTAACCAACATAAATTACCATGTAAATATAAAGTCTGGTCTTTGCTCAATTAGCTAAGTCATCTCATAACTTGTCAGGGTATAATACATAGATAACATAGTTTTCTAGCAAGGTGTAATACCCCAAAAATCATAAGACCAGACCGGGAGTTGAAATAGAGAAAATAGAAATTTCTGCACCAGGTCACATAATGAGTCATTCAGTGACCCGTCAGGAACCCCATGAGTCATTAAGTGACTCGTGGGGAAAGGCTGGGACTTGGTTGAAAATTTCAGGTTTTTGGTGACTACGGGTGTGACCATGAGTGGTGGTCAACCCCACGATTCCTTAGGTCACCCATGGTCAAAGGAGGTTGAAGGATGAAAGAAACTTGGACAGTGTACCTAATGACTAGTCACCACTGGTAGTGGTCAATGCCACAATTCGTCAAGTGGGTCGTGGTCAACAGTTGGTTAAGGGTTGATTGTTTTTGTGGTAGTGTCCCTAACGGGTATCACAGTCCCCCGTGGTTACCCCTAGGAGAATTATGGCAATGCAGGTAACGATTGGTGATTATGAGTTGTGGTGACTAGCAATGATCCGTCCAGTCCCTCGTTGGGACTGGCAGCATGTTTTTCCATGAAAATTTATTAAGGGCTTTTCCATAATTTTTAAATTTCTAAGGCCTAAACTACGTCATTTTAGGCTTAGTTAGAAGGGTTTTAAGAGAGTTAAACCTATTCTAAGTCTTACCATTCCATGCATGCAAGACTAGAAGGTTCTTAGGGGTGATCAAGGCTAAAAATCCATCAATTCTTCTTCAACTTCCTTTGAGTGTTCAAGGAAGAGAGTGAAATCAAATTACCCAGGTATATGAGGCTATGAATGAGAGTTCATTTTACTCTCATGCCCTGAACTCTTCTCAAATTCTATGGATTTCAATTCTATGTCAAGTTTCATGATCCATGAGGTTTATTCCAATTCTTGTGAAATTCTATATGATCTACCGATAGGTCAATCTCCTTCATGTATTAAATTATGTTTTATGATCTATGGGTATATTTTATGACTATTTCGAATATAAATTTATTGATTTGAGTTTAAATCCAATTATGCCCAATTATGTATATTTTTATGAATAATCAAGTTATGATTTTGTTTGATCTTGATGTAAATTACCCGGCTATGATTTATGCTTTATGATATGATTTTTCTCAAGTACTTCTTATGGATTTATGAGATATCAAGTATATACATGTTTTACAAGCAAGCATGAATTTCAGGATTTATGGATTTATGATTATGGCCTAATCACGGGCCTTATTTCATGGCTAGTTCATGTATTTCAAGAATTCTTATGATTATGATGATTTAACTATCCCATGAATCTCATGTATATTTTTATTATTATCATATGAGCACTATATATATTTTGGGAGTAGTATTTAATACCGAGTAAACCTAGGGTCCAAGCCTCCCCTGAGTCTCAGAACTATGCACCAACGTAGCCATGATGGGACCTCCCTCGTGAATTTTCTTTTTGCCCAAATGGGCCTTTCATGAGTGATATCACGCCTCTTTTCTTGGTTTTACCCTTGGCAAGGTACGAACACCCTCCCAACTAGGGGTTTACAGGTCGGGCTCTATGTATGATTATATGGGGTAAGTCGGTTAAAGAACCTCCCATTGTTCCTCATGATTTATGCACGGTTATGTTTTTGCACTTTGGCTCAAGTCATGTAAATAAATATTTTCACTTATGATTTTGAATATGATTGATTTATGAATGTTTGAAAACCTCGAGGCCTTATGTTTACATTATGATATTTACGTTATGATCATGTTGTCCTACTCTTGTGAACTCTTACGTATTTTAACTGTCTGTTTTACTTAGCTTGCATGCTTAGTACATTCCAAGTATTAAATGCATACTCTATGTTATATCATTTTATAATACAAGCTCTGATATCCAGATCAGTCCCGCTGCTAGCTAAATCTCCAATATTTGTACTTCCAATCAGAGTTGGTGAGTCCTCATCTTTTGAGGGCCTTTCGATTCATATATGTTTTAGTACTTTCAGTTTTCAGACTATAGTGAATAAGTTGGGATCTTGTCCCATCAACTCATCAGTATTATAGGCTTTCGGACATAGTTTGTATTCAGTTTCAGAATTATGTATATACTCATATATTATGTTATGTTTAGACTTTTGGTATGTTATTCATGTTGATATTTTGTTATATTGAATGAGTTAGATGTTATGTTCATGCCATGGGTCTACTTGGAGCCTCTCGGAGTTCGTTGTCCCCTGTCTCGATCTGGGCCTATATTCGGGTCGTGACATAAGGATCAATAATAGTCCGTACTAGGGGCATATAGGAGTCACCTGAACCAACAAAAGTGATCCATCATCCTACGTCGGTATACGTAGTTTTAGGCATGAATCTTTCTTGGTTAATAGAACTACTCCCCTTTCATTATTGTCACGACCTGATACTCTGGAAAAGACATGATACTTGGAGTCACAAGTAACCCTAAGCCAACCCATGGTATATTATAATACGGGTAAACTGAGTAAACATAAGCGGAAATTTTGAATAAATAAGATCATTTAAGAAAAAAACTGATTTGACAACAGCCTATACATTTGAAAAAAACAATACTGAATATTTGAGTCTATGTCTGAAAGCCAACTATTAAATAATGAGTTGCTGAGACAAGCCCCCAGCTAACTCTAAATCTAACTAAAAATAAATATCATCCTCGAAAGATGAGGACTCACCAAAAGCTGCTGATGGTATCATCTAAGGGAAAACTATTGATGATGCTAGGGCTGAGAACCTATGCCTATATCATGATGCGATACAACATAGAAGGTATGCGTCAGTACTTTGAATGTACTGAGTAAGTAAGAGATATAATAAACATGAACGAACAAGGAACTGAATTGTAGTGACATGTAATGACCAACTAAAATACTGGAAACTGATACAACTGAAGTATAACTGACATGGTCAATAGTGACCCTAACTGATAGTCATAGATATATCCTGGATCTGAGATACTGATCTGAGCTAAACTAAACTGAGTTAAACTGAAATTATATTAACTAGTGGAAAAGTCTATAACCGACATATAATCACATGAGCTAAACATGGAGTTCAATATATACGCCCCATCGATAGGACCCAATATACCTTGCCAGGGTATAAAGGAATGAACTAGATGATTACAAATCTAGGGCCATTGGGCCAATAATATAACCTATGGTAGTAACGTAGTTCTGGGAACCTAGGTGCACTAGAACCCCGGTCCGCTTGGTGCTAAGTCCTACTCCCACTAGATAGTCATAATCTGACTGCTAAGATGATAGCTCGAAATTGGGGTCCAAGACTAAATCAGTGATACTTATTTGTAAGTACCCTGAGAGTCTTATCAGACCAGATTTTATAACTGGTGTTCTAAGACTGGTCAAAGCTGCTTATCTGGAAGCATCGTAACCGTCTAAAGAACAAACTGATATCTGATAACTGATAACTGATTCTAGTAACTGATATCTGGGAGGCATTACTAACACCTCAAGAAAAAACTATAGTCAAACTGATCAGCTAACATTTCTGAAATATACTGAAGATACTAACATTTTGACTGAAACTAGACTAGCATGCAATGGACTGAGAATTCAACTGATATTAATAATATGGGGATTCCAACACTGATAGAATCAAGCAACATGAATAACTAATCAATTATGCAAGACTCTAATTACTGCAATCAAGAGTTAGGGCTAAAACCATCTTTACAGGAACATGTATCCACATGATCACTAGATATTGGAAATATTACAACAATTAACATAAACAATATTACACATGATATAGCTAGAATCTGGATGATAATTTACTCAGTTTGAAAAATTCAGGGCTTAGAACTGATAAGAAAATTTAGATGGATTTTGGGGTACAAGGGAAGGACAATTCCCCTGCTAAATTTCAACATATCTTGTGAAGGATTCCTGAGGAAATACTTGAGAAATTCTGAGAAAAAGAAGTCGAAAACCCTTACCGTTCTCTGTGCTTCCTGACTGTGATTCTATGTTTTGACTCTTCAGGGAATGAGAAGAATAAGGTGGGAACATCGATAACCCCTCTAAATCCCCTTACTATAACCCAAAAGATGTAGTTTAGGGATTAAGAAGGTGGGAAGTTACAAAAAAAATCTGGGAGAAAATCTAGGAAACTGCCCTATCAGGGACGAACGAGTCACACAACGAGTCGTTGGTTGACACCACGAGTCATTGGGACTAGTCGTCAGTCCTGGGCTAAAACCTTGGGCTTATTGTGTCACATCCTGAGCCTACACCCTCGATGTAACACGAAACTTGAAGTCACAAGTGGCCCCAAGTCAACCCTTGGTCTATCATTCACTAGCATTCTGAGTTAACATGCACAGCGGAAATTTAAAATAATAACATCAAAGCATTTTCTCTAAAAATTTAAAAATACTAAAAATAGCGAGTTAAAATATCTGAAAACAAATTTGAAACCAAGTCTAGTCTTAAAACCATCTAAATGAGAAGTTGCTGGGACAAACCCCCAGCTAACTCTAAGTCTAACTAAAACTAATAAATGACTGAAAGAAAGAAATAATTCCCTCAGATGATGAGGACTCACACTTCAACTGCTGAGATGGAGAATCTAACTGCGGAGGCTAGCGGTGCTGAGTCTGAGAACCTACAGCTGTATCATGAAATGATACAGCATAAAAGTATGCGTCAGTACTTTGAATGTACTGAGTAAGTGAGAGAAACATGAATAATATAGTAGAACTAGTAACTTAATTGATACGACATGAAATGACTAACTGATATGCTGAAAATTGATACAACCGGTGTAAAATTAATATGGTCAAAAATGACCGTAGCTAATAGTCACAAACATGTCCTAAGTCTGAGATACTGAGTCTGAAGTACTGCACTGGACTGATCTGGACTGAAGAGCCTGAGAGTAGACTGTACTAACTAGTGGGAAAGTCTCTAACCGACATACAACCACATGAGCTAGACATGGAGTCCGATGTATACACCCCACCGGTAGAATCCAATATACCTTGCCAGGGTATAAAGGCATGAATTGGGTGATCACAAAATTCTGGGGCCAATCAGGCCAAATAATACTGTAACCTACACTGGCAACATAGTTCTGGGAACCTGGGTGCGCTGGAACCCTGGTCCACTCGGTGCTAAGTCCTACTCCAACTGGAAACCTATACTGAAATGTTAAGCTAATAGCTCGAAACTGGGGTCCAAGACTAGTCAGAGACATATAACTGCAAGTACCCTGAGGGTCTTAGCGGACCAGATTCTGAAATTGGGTTCTGACTGGTCAGAACTGCTTATCTAGAAGCGGCATAACTGTCTAAGAACAAACTAAAATCTGAACTGGGGTCCTGGGGCAAGTTAGAGCTATATATCTTAAATGTCTTGACTGCCTAGTGGAACAATAACTGAATTCTGATTCAGATATATCTAGGAGGTTTTACTGGAACCTCAAGAAAATTCTATAGTCAAATTGATCAGTTCACATTATTCTGGTCAACCCGGAGGTTGCTAAAATCTGACTGAGACTAGATTGATGTTTCGGACTAACACTGAATATTCTAGTACTTTGACTGTAGTTAAACTAACAATTCTGAGGAAAAAAACAAAGTATATAGGCTTTCTGACTGAATTTGAATATCATACCAGTAACCGAGTTTTTAACGCATAAAAGCATTATAGAAGCCCCTTACTCTGAAAGATGCAAATAATTCTCAAGAATTCAAAGCTTAAGCAGGATTCTAATTTATGACTTTTTCAAAAGTTAGGGCTGAATTTCTAAATTAATGGAACAAGCATCATTTTGATTACAAGCTGGTGGAAAATTAGCTACAACAAACATAAATTAGAGTATCGCATGAATTATTCAAGGTATGAAAACAATATCTTCACTTTCGATAAACTCAGGGCTAGAACTGATAGTGAACAAGGAAAGCGTTTTAGGGGACAAAAGGGGAGAAAAATCTCCTTGTTGAATTCCCACATACTTGTAGAAGAAACTGATGAAAATCTTTGAGAAAAACTGAGAGGATCGTCGTTTGTCCTAGCTTCTGTTATGTGCTTCCAAAGGAATTCTATGCTCTGTACTTGACAATGAGGGAAGGAATATGGGGAGAAACCGTTAATTACCCCTTCTAAAAACCCTGAATGCACCCCAAACGACATAGTTTAGGGACTAGGTAGGTGAAATTTTACAAAAATAACCCTGGGATTTAAATCTAAAATCTGGCCGATAGGAACCAACGGGCCTCAAAACGGGTCATTGGTAGAAACAACGGCCTATTGAATTCGGATGTGATTTCTAGGTTCAGAAACTAGGTTCACACTGGTGACCCACGGTTAGGTACAACGCTCCATTGGAAGCAACAATGGGCCATTGATACCTCCCACTAGAATTGGTAGGAAAACAGGGCACGGGGACAACGAGTGGTAACAACGACTCATTGGCAAACCAATGAGCCGTTGTATCCCCTCTTGGCTCACACTACTGGGTCTTGGAAGAAAGCGACAGGTGGTCACAATGGCTCATTGGAGGCTACCACGGGCTATTTTTCCCTCCCGTTGTCTCAGGGAGGGGGGGTTCGGTAGATCTCAGAATTTGGGATTCAACGGACGACAGGACGACTCATTGTTAGGATCAACGGGACGTCCTATGACTCATTGTTTCCCATCGAAGAAAGGATTCTTCTAACCACGACCACTTACAACGGTCGTTGGTTCCATCTACAATCCGTCTTGGGGGCTGTCTGAGACAGAAAATTTTCTAGTTTCCTGTGGTTTTGTCATGCAACGTCTGAATTTGGTCTAGGAAAGTTTTGGGGTGTTACAATATCTCCCACTTGGGATCATTTGTCCTCGAATGAAGACCAAAACCAGGAAAAGATCTGAGATTTCTAAAATTGAGGCTATGACTAATTTCAGAAGGAGTAACTAATTCCAAACTGACTTAACCATACTACCTGAGCTGATGCAACTAGAATGCACACAGAAAATCTAAATAAGGCTGATGAGTATGGAGCTGAGTAGAGTATTGAGAAGGAATTTAGTACCTAATTTTGGGTCTAAACTAGAAGGGAACAAGTGAGGGTATCTAGCCATCATGTCTGCTTCTGCTTCCCATGTGGCTCCCTCAACTCGCTGATTTCTCCATAGCACCTTGACTGAAGCTATCTCTGTATTCCTCAGCTTACGAACCTGACGGTCATGGATTTGGACTGGTACCTCCTCATATGAGAGACTATATTTTATCTCCACACTGTCCAATGGCACTACTGAAGTTGGATCACCAATGCACTTCTTCAGAAGTGACACATGGAAAACTGGGTGTACTCTGCTAGTTCTGAAGGTAACTCTAGCTCATAGGCCACCTTACCAATCCGCCTCAAAATCTTATAGGGTCCCACATATCGTGGACTGAGCTTTCCTCAATCTCATCATCACTTTCATGGATGAAATCTTCATTTATACCCAGTCATCAACTGCAAACTCCAACTCTCTTCTCCGCACATCAGCATAAGATTTTTGATGGCTCTGAGCTATTTTCAACCTTTCTCGAATGAGCTGAACTTTCTTCATTGCCTCATGTACTGAGTCCGGCCCTATCATGGTAGCTTCACCAACCTCAAATCATCCTATAGGGGATCTACACCTCCTACCATATAATGCCTCAAATGGGGCCATCTGAATGCTAGAGTAATAGTTATTCAAACTCGATAAGAGGCAAATGGTCATCCCAATTACCCTTAAAATCAATTGCGCACGCTCTTAACATATCTTATAGGGTCTGAATGGTACGCTCAGCTTGCCCATCGATCTGCAGATGAAAAGCAGTGCTGAGTTTGACCTAAGTGCCTAGTCCCTTCTGAAAGGACTTCCAAAAGTGTGAGATGAACTGTGTTCCCCTATCTGAAATGATTGCCAAGGGCATCCCATGGAGTCTGACTAGCTCTCGAATGTAAAGTTTGGCATAGTCCTCAGCTGAGTCTATGGTTTTGATTGGGAGGATGTTAGCTGATTTAGTCATCCGATCTACTACCACCCAGATTGAGTCATGTTATCGTCGAGTCTGGGGTAGACCTGTAATAAAATCCATATTTACTTCTTTCCACTTCCAAGTGGGTACACTAATATCTTGATTCATGCCTCCAGGACTCTGGTGTTCTACCTTGACTTGCTAGCAGTTCGGGCACTTTGCTAAAAATTCAGCGATATCCCTTTTCATGTCGTTCCACTAGTAAATATTCTGCAGGTCGCGGTACATTTTAGTTGCACCAGGGTGAATAGAGTATCTTGAGTTGTGTGCCTCAGCCAAATTTGTTGTCTCAACTTACCAACATCCGGTACACACAACCTACTTTGGTAACGGAGCACCCTATCTCCCCCTTAGGAAAAAACTTCTATCTCTTTTCTAATGACTGCTTCCTTAAGTTTAAGTAAAATGGGATCCTCATCCTGTCTGGATTTGAATTCAACTAGCAAGGATGAACCTGACCCGCTTTGAACTACCATGCACCTTCAGCTGAATCCTCCAACTGCACCCCTAACCAAGCTAGCTTTTGAACTTCTTTCGCTAGCTCCCTCTTGTCTTCCTCAATGTGAGCTACACTTCCCATAGATCATCTCCTTAGGGTGTCAGCCACCACATTGGCCTTGCCTAGGTGGTATAGCACACTCATATCATAATCCTTTAGTAGCTCCAACCACCGTCTCTGACGTATGTTTAGTTCCTTCTGGCTGAACACATACTGAAGGCTCTTGTGATCTGTGAACACATCCACGTGAGTGCCATACAAGTAATGCCTCCATATTTTTAATGTGAATACCACAACTGCCAACTCCAAGTCATGAGTTGGATAATTTTTATCATGAATTTGAGCTGTCTGGAGGCATAGGCTATCACTTTGCCCTGCTGCATAAGAACGCAATCGAGTCCAACTCTGGAGGCGTCATAAATAACCAACCCATCTGATTCTTCCAACAAGGTTAACACTGGAGTGGTAGTGAGTCGAGTCTTCAAATCCTGAACACTCTTCTCACACTCGTCCAACCACCAAAATTTCACCTTCTTCTTGGTTAACTTGGTCAAGGGAGATTCTCTGGAGGAGAAACCTTCCACAAACCATTGGTAATAACCCGCTAAGCCCAGGAAGCTCCTGATTTTAGTGGGAGAGGTAGGTCTGGGTCAATCTTTCGCTGCTGCAATCTTGTGATGATCTACCTGTATCCCCTTACCTGAGACCACATGACCCAAGAAAGTGACGGACTTAAACCAGCATCCACACTTGCTGAACTTGGTGAATAACTGGCGATCTCTGAGGGTCTATAATTCTAGCCTTAGGTGATTAGCATGCTCTTCCTCATTTATGGAGTAAACTAGAATGTCATCGATAAATACAATGACGAACATATCCAGGTACTGCTTGAAGACCCTATTCATCAAATCCATGAAGGCTACTGGGCATTCGTTAACCCAAAGGACATCACCACAAACTTGTAGTGACCATACCGAGTTCTAAATGTTGTTTTCGGTATGTCACACTCTCTGACCCTAAACTGATGGTACCCTGATCTGAGATCGATCTTGGAGAAACAACTGGCTCCCTGAAGTTGGTGGAACAGGCCATCAATTCTAGGTAGGGGATATATGTTCTTGACTGTGGCTTTGTTCAGCTGACAGTAATATATGCACATTCTGAGGGTACTGTCTTTCTTTCGCACGAATAGAACTGGAGCACCCCAGGGAGATATGTTGGGTATGATAAAACCCTTGTCAAGAAGGTCTTTTAGCTGATCCTTCAACTCCTTAAGCTCAGCTGGAGACATTCTATAAGGAGGGATGGAGATGGGTTGAGTATCTGAAAGTAGATCTATTCCGAAGTCTATTTCCCATTTAGGGGGAACTCCCGGAAGATCCTCAGGAAAAACATCTGGGAAATCATTGACAACTGGAACTGACTAAATGGTTAGGGTCTCAAATTTGGAATCCTTAACCCGAACCAGATGATATAGACATCCTTTGAAAATGAGTTTCTGGGCCTGAAGGTAGGAAATAAACCTACCCTTAGGCATTGAACTGTTTCCCGACAATTCTAACACTAGTTCATTCGGAAACTGAAACTTGACAATTCTAGTTCTGCAGTCAACTGAGGCATAGCAGGAGTGTAACTAATCCATGCAGATAATAAGGTCGAACTCGACCATATCTAGCTCTACAAGATCAGCTAGAATAACTTTACTCAGGACTGAGACTGGGCAATTTCTATACACTCAGTTGGCTCTAACTAACTCGCCGACTGGGGTGGAGACTGAGAAGGGTTCTGATACGACCTCTGGGTTGATGTTGAACTAGACTAATATATAGGGAGTCATGAATGAAAGAGCGTCTCATGGATCTAAGAGGGAATACACGTCTAGATGGAAGAGACGCAACAAACTAGTAACTACATCAGGTGAGCTTTCCTAATCCTGACGGGAAGATAGAGCATAGATACGATTTTGGCGTTGACCGCCATCCATACCTGATGTGTTAGCCTGCAAGGCTGGTCAACCTGCTGGAGCTAATGATGTGGTAGATTGTGATCTCCCTCGCCCTGCTGACGGGCACTCCCTAAGCCTGTGTCCAAGTTATCCACACCCAAAGTAGCCTTCTCGTCCCTGAAGGCATTCTCCTGGATGATTACTACCACACTTGGTACAAGCTGGATACTTGTTCCCGTTACTGTGAGCCTGAGACTGAGTGCCAGATGACCCACCCCTCTGATCCTGGCGGGACCGAAAGGTTGGGGCACTGGCTGAACTGGGTGTTGGGGCTCTCTGATGTTGCTGTTGCTGTAGGCGGCTACCTCAGCTAGATCTTTAATGGCCAAAATTTTACTAGCCAATCCTTTCCCTTTTGTTCTTATGCTCCATATCCTTCAGCTTTTCAGCCTCAATCTATTGGGCATAGACAATCAAGCTAGAAAGGTCCGTGTCCTTGATTAGCATCGCGGTCCTGCACTCCTTGAGTACCAGATTAGATACTCCATTAACGAACTTTAGCATGCGAGCACTTGGCTCGACTACCATCTTTGGAGCATACTTTGATAACCTGGTGAACTTCAAAGAGTACTCCTCCACTTTCCTGTTGCCCTGTCGCAAGTTCATAAACTCTTCCATCTTCACCTCGCTCAACTTCCGAAGGAAAAACCTATCTAGGAAAGCTGTGTGGAATTCCCCCCACTCCATCGGTCCTGCTTCCACTGGCCACCCATCCTTCCGCTACTCATACCAAACCTGGGCTACCCCTTTAAGTTAGTAGGTAGCCAGGTCAGCACTCTCGGAGGAGCTGACACCCATAATATGGGTAATCTTCCTGACCTCATCTACAAACTCTTGGAGGTCCTCCCCCACTTTCGATTCCTGAAATGTTGGAGGGTTCATACGGGTGAAGTCCCGCACCCATGCAGCTGTTGCCGACCCATTCGTGTTCACCGGCACAACCTATTGATTCACCTGGTTGGTGACTGTTCGGGCCAGCAGTTGAATGACCGCCCTAAATTCGGCGGTAGACACCGAATCATCTTGAGGAGTTTTCGGGGCAAGTGGGGCAATCTGTTGGCATTACCGTCCCTTCTTCCGTTACCGCATTTTGGAGGCATAGTTCACTGAAACGAAATAGAGCACGAATTAGAAGGACATTTCTAGAATTGAACTTTAACGCATGATAAAAAGTATGAACAAAAGAGAGTTTTTCCTAATAACATCTCGTAGCCTCCTTGTCATAAGTGTGGCGCACTTCACATCCATGAAAAGGACTCTACTCGATGTGGCTTTCAGACTTTCCGAGGATACTCTAAACCTAAGGCTCTGATACCAAGTTTGTTACATCCTGAGCCTACACCCTGGACGTAACATGATACTTGAAGTTATAAGTGACCCCAAGTCAACCCTTGGTCTATCATTCATTAGCATTCTGAGTAAACATGCACAACGGAACTTTGAAACAATATAATAAAGCATTGATGAAAACAAGTCTGAGAACATAAAGTTCAAAACACTTGAATAATACTGATAAATTTGAAAATCATGTCTGTCTGAAAGCCATCTAATAGCGGAGTTGCTGGGACAAGCCCCCAGCTAACTCTAAGTCTAACTGAAACTAATACATGACCGAAAGAAATAAATAATGCCATCGGATGATGAGGACTCATACTTCACTGCTGAGGTGGAGAATCTGAACTGCGGCGTCAAGCGGTGCTGAGTCTGAGAACCTGCAACTGTATCATGAAACGATACAGCATAAATATATACGTCAGCACTTTGAATGTACTGAGCAAGTCAAAGAAAACATAATAGGATACAATGTCTGAACTGATATGACATGCAATGAAAAATAAGTAAACTGAACTAAACTACTGAAGTAAATTAAGGTGGTCAAGATGACCCTGTTTGATGGTCAAGGCATGTCCTAAGTCTGAAAGTACTGAGTCTGAGATGTTGATCTGAACTGAAATAAACTGATAGACCAGAATTGAAATGAGCTGCTTTTTTTAAATGGGACTGAACTGACTAGTGGGAAAGTTTATAACCGACATATAACTACATGAGCTAAACGTGGAGTCCGGTGTATACACCTCACTGGTAGGACCCAATATACCTTTCCAGGGTATAAAGGCATTAACTGAGTGATCACAAAAGTCTGGGCCAATCAGGCCAAGTAATACTATAACCTACACTAGCAATGTAGTTTTGGGAACCTGAGTGTGCTGGAACTCTGGCCCACTCGGTGCTAAGTGCTACTCCCACTGGAAAACCTAAACTGAACTACTAAGCTAATAGCTCAAAACTAGGGTCCAAGACTACTCAGGGAAGTATAACTGCATGTACCCTGAGAGTTTTATTAGACCATCTTCTAAAACTAGGTTCTAGACTAGTTAGAGTTGTTTGTCTAGAAGCGTCGTAACCGTCTAAGAACAAGCCGCAACTGAACTGGGGTCTTGGGGTTGGTCAGATCTATATGCTAGAATGTCATGACCGCCTAATAGACCAAAAACTATAATCTGAGTCTGATTCTAATAACTAAGAGGCACCACCCTGACACCTCGAAATAAGACCGATGTCAAACTGATCAGTTGATAATTTTCTAAAAGATTTTGAAGAGATTCTATGTTGTAACTGGTCTGAACTAATAGAAAACTCAACTTATGCCAACAACACGGGAATTTCATTATCTGACAACAATTCAAGAATTTAAGAAATCTCATCTAACAAGGCTAAAATAATTCTTATCAATGAAATAATTGCTCAACAACTATATAGTAAGAAAAGGAAATTCAGCCCAAAACATTCTTCATTCACTAGATGAAATTTAATAAGCAAAATCATTACTCGAATGTTAGGGCTTAAATTCACTTTTGTACGAACATTGACAATTTAATTAGGAAATGATGAAGATAATATGAACAACCAACATGGATATTATTCCAAGAGAAATTAACGGAAAAAAACATGGAATTCATTCATATTCGAAAGCTCGGGGCTAAAACTAATAAGGGAGTTATGCTAAGATTTTAGGGGACACAAGGGAAGGACAATTCCCTCGTTGAATTCCCACATACCTAACTAAAATTCACCTAGAGAAGAGGACTTGAACTGCTGCAATGGATGAGAACCCCAAGCTTTCTTGAGAGTTTCTGGAGAGGACTTTCGATAAGTTTCCTGAGAATAATCGTGAGAATGAGGGGAGGAACTGTCCCAACCCTCTAATAAGTATTCCATTCAAAATAACGTATTTTAGAGCTTAGGAGAATAGAAAATTACTAAATAGCCCTTAAAAATTTGCTGGAAAAAACTATCAGATTCCCCTAACAGGTGACCTAACGTGTCATGGTGACTGACCATGACTCGTGGTCACTCCCGTCATGTACACTATTTTGGACCCTCAGTAGGTCACCATGAGGGACCTAACGAGTCGTGGTCACTAGTCGTGGACCACACTAGTTCACTACTGAAGAATCAACTCTAGACTAGGTAACGAGTCACTTAACGAGTCTTTGCCACAGGTGACGACTCGTTTCACCCACTCGTCAAGTAGATAGTCAACTAAAAATATTTCGAACTCGGGCCTGACCACGAGTGACTTAACGGGTTATGGTCAGTGACCACGACTCGTGATGTCTCTCGTTGGGTATGCTGCTTCTCATTTTCAAAACTCACCCCTTCTTCACACGACTGACCTAACGAGTCATTGGGTCTCATGAAGACGCGTTAGGTGGGTCATCCTGAAGCATTTTTGCAGCTTTTTTCTGGATTTTCTAATTAAAGCCCGAAATTAGATTTTGAGTTTCCGGGATATTACAATTCTACTCCACCTACTTCAAACTAATCAATGGGTGATTTACATCTTTGCCTACACAGAGCCTCATAAGGTGCCATTTTAATATTGGCATGGTAACTATTATTATGCGCAAACTCAACCAGTGGTAGGTGATTATCCTAATTTCCGCTGAAGTCCAGAGCACATTCTTTCAAAATATCTTTGGGCATTTGAATTGTGTGTTCGGCCTATCCATCAATCTATGGGTGAAAGGCAGTACTATGATTTGCATATGTCCCCAACCCTTTTTGAAAAGACTTCCAAAATTAGGTCATCAATTGAGAACCTCTATCGAAGTTAATGGATGCAGGGGTTGCATATAGCCTAACAATCTCTCAAATAAATAACTTGGCATAATCCTCTGTGAACGTCGTCCCAACAGGCAAAAAGTGTGAAAACTTGGTAAGCTGATCCACAATCACCCAAGTCAAGTCATGTTTTCATAAGGAACGAGATAAACCAATTACGAAGTCCATGTTGACAATCGCCCATTTCAACTTTGGAAGTTCAATATTCTATGCTAGGCCATCGGGCCTCTGGTGCTCTGTTTTAACTTGTTGGTAATTTGGAAAATTAGCCACATAGTTTGCTATGTTTTCTTCATATCGTTCAAATAATAAATATATTTTATATCATGGTACATTGTAGTAGAACTTGGATGGATAGAATACCTGAAGTTGTGTGCTCTGGCCATAACCCTTTCGTGTAGATTGTCCACATTTGGAACATATAATTTGCCTTGGTACCTTAGAGTACCATCTCTCCCTAGTTCAAAAGCCATAGTCTTCTTCTTGTGAACTCCTTTTATCTTGAGCAAGATTGGATCTTTGTATTGCTTCTCCTTCACTTATACTACTACGGACGATTCCGCCATATTCTAATCTAACAACCGATCTCCGAGACTAGACAATCTATGAACATCTCTGGTCAATTCTATCTTTCTTTGTTCAACATGTGCCAGACTTCCCATGGACCATCGGCTAAGAGCGACAACTACTACATTATCCTTTTTAGGATGATAGAGAATGTCAAGATCATAGTCCTTAAGCAACTCAGGCCATCTTCGTTGTCTGAGGTTCAACTCTTTATATTTGAAAATCTACTGAAATTACCGTGGTCTGTGAAGATATCCACATGAACTCCATACAAATAGTGATGCCACATAATTAATGCAAACACTACATTGGCTAATTCCAAGTCATGTGTTGGGTAGTTCCACTCATGGGTTTTTAACTGTCTGGAGAGGCTACAACCTTTTCCTGTTGCACCAAAACACAACCAAGACTAGTGCCTGAAGCATCACAGTAGACCACGAACCCATTGGTCCCCTCTAGTAAGTTTAGAACTGGGGTTGTGATCAATTTGGTCTTTAACTCTTGGAAATTTTTCTTGCATGCATCTGACCATTGGAACTTTGCCTATTTCTATATCAATTTAGTCAATGCAGAAGATATGGTCGAGAACCCTTCAAAAAACCAACAAAACTGGGAGCTCCCCTTCTTTCAAAGAGATGAGGATAGGTAATTCATATTTCATTTGATGGTTAGAGGCGAGTTAAAACTTGCTCTTGATCTTTGTAGGAGTCATGGGTCTAGCCAATTCTTTATCTCTTGTATCTTTTGGGAGTCAACCCGGATACCCTCATCGGATACCACATGGCCTAGGAATTCCATTGAATTCAACCAAAACTCACACTTTAAAAACTTTGCATACAACCGATGATCTCGAAGAGTCTGCAGTACTAACCTGAGATGGTCTGCATACTCAGCCTCATTTCACAAGCACACTAATATGTCATTGAGAAAGACAATCATAAAGAGGTCAAGATAATATTTTAAAATTCTATTCATGAGGTCCATAAAAGCAGTTGGGGAGTTTTTCAACCCAAAAGATATAACAAGGAACTCAAAATATCCATACTGAGTCTTGAAAGCTATTTTCAAGACATCTCCATCTCTAACCTTCAATTGGTGATAACTCGACCTGAGTTTATTTGTTCTTAATCATTACCTTGTTCAATTTTCATATTCGATACACATATGTAATGCTCCATCCTTCTTTCAGACAAACAAGACTAGCTCTCCTCATGGTGATACACTAGGTCGAATAAACCCCTTGTCAAGTAGGTCCTTTTAATTCTCCTTTAGTTTTTCTGGTGCTATTCTGTACGGAGGAATAGATATTGGCTTAGTACCAGGAAGAACTCCAATTCCATAATTATTCTCCTTATCCGAGAGAATCCCCTGGAGTTTATCTAAAAATACCTCTGGACGTTCCTTGACTATAGGTACAGATAGAAGAGAGTGTGCATCAACATCAGTGTGTCTTACGTGAACCAGATGATACAAGCATCTCTTAAAAATTAGTTTTCTAGCTCTAAGATAAGAGATAGAACTTACCCTTTGGCATAACATCATTATCCTTCCATTTTAAGTCTAGCTTATTAGAAAACTGAAAGGTAACCACTTTGGTTCTACAATTAACGGTAGCATAACAAGATGAAAACCAATCCATTCCCATAATGACATCAAAATCAACTATCTCTAATTCAACTAGATCGATCGTCGTGGCTCTATGACCCACCGTAATCGTACAACCCCTATAGGCTCGTTTGGAAATAACTTACTCACCAACTGGAGTGAAAATAGAGAATGGTTCGCCTAATCGTTCAGGTTCTAGACCAATCTTTTTGGAAACATAAGGGGTCACATAAGAGAATGTGGATCCAGGATCCATTAGTAATTACAAATTGTAAGTGAAAACCTTTTAGCATACCTATAGCAACATCTAGGATACCTCTAGGTATTATCGACCTGATAAAGTAGATAGGTGATTCTTCCCGCCGCCTCTACTATTATTACATCGCCTTGTTGGGGTCTAAGAATCATGTGGAGGAGCTGTCTCAAGGGCTACTATATTTTGAGATGAAATTGCATTGATACAGTTGCCCCATCTGGCTGACGGAAAATCTCTCTAAAAATGGCCTTTAAGACCGCATCCATAACGTACATGCATCCACACCCATGCGACACTCCCCGGGGTGCCTCTTACCACATCTGTTACAAGAAAATTATTATGAATTACTCTGTGTCACACTACCCTATAATTGAGAGCCTGGTGCTCTCAGTTCTATCTTTTGCCATGTTGGCCTCGCTATCATTCCTATATCTAGGAAGCAGTGCATTGGTGGTAGATGGTGCCCTGTCTAATGATCTCCCATTGAAAAAGTTCCTACCAGTGTTATGGTCATTATAGCCAGCTGACCTGGCCCTCTTGTTCTGATTACTTTCTCTGTGTGCTTTGATCCTCTTCTTTAAGTCCTTAATTTGTTGAGAATAAGCCATTAACCTGAACATATCCATCTCTTTCTTCATCCAAGCTGAGGTACAATCATCGGCCAAGTGAGTAACCAGCCCATATACATAACGGCACATCTTTGCCCGCATAGTACAAACCATCTCTGGAGCATATCGTGATAATTGTGTTAACTAAAGGCTATACTCTCTCACACTCATAGAGCCTTGTCTGAGAGATGTAAACTCCTCCTTTCTATCTTCCCTCAGCTCTATCAGTAGGAAGTGATCAATGGATGCGTCCATGAAATCATCCCACACTATAGGGATTGCATCTTCCCCTTGGGATAATTCCTATTGTTCACACCAAGTGGTAGATATATCCTTTAGTTGATAGGAGATAAATTCCATTGCCACTGTCTCACTAGCATACATGACTCATAAAATCCTATGCACCTCATCAATTAATTTTTAGGGATCCTCCTCTATCTTGGACCTCGTAAACACTGGTAGGTTCATACTGAGGAATTCTCTGATCCTTAAAGTAGTCAAACCCTGATAAGATCCCATATTCTATGATGGTGTGTCCTAATGTTGAGACTATGCTGCAACTAATTGAGTTAGCATTCGAATCGCTTCTCTCATCTTCGCATTCATCATACTAGGAGGTAGTACATACGCTGTAGGGTTCCCCATAGGACCCTCTGTCAACGGTGGAGAAATATGAGTGGTATGTCATGCTGGATGAATCTGGTACCTCATCTGAACTCACTGAGGTTCACTAGAGTTCGCCCTGTCGGTGATGTTAGCCTTTTGGCTTCAGATTTTTTTCCTCCTAGCAGGCATTTTCTAAAAGAAATGAAATAACACGAACGTTGAAATATTCAATTAGAGTTCAACTCTACAACGCGATGTAGAGTAGGAAAGAAGGGTAACATTCTTATATGCCTTGTAGCTTCTAAATTATAAGTGCGGCACGCTTCACACTTATAAGTCAGACTCCACAAGATACAGCTCATAGACTCCCTAAGACACTTGAACCTAGTGCTCTAATACCAAGTTTTTCATGCCCCGACGCTGAGCCTAGATATGGCCGGCACCTGAAGCCGTTGTTAGCTGAGCGAACCACATAACATGGTGAACATCATGAGCATATATCTAATCATTAGCGGAACATCAAGACACTTAAGAATCAAAAGTAAAAATACTCAATTCATAGAAGAACTTTCCAAGTTTTTACATTATCATAACTAGTGATCTATGAAGTCTCTAATCATAAAAGAACAACTATTTTACCGAGACAAAGCATCCAGCATACCTTTAACTCAACATCTAAAATCTGAATAAAGACTAGGCCCAAAACAAGGAGCTCATAATGCTAAATGAGGTAGGATCCTAGTGAATAGCTCGACCATAGATACACGTACCTAAATCTGTATTATAAAATAATGTATTGACCCAGCCAAAGAGGTGTAAGTACATAGGATCATATTATATGTAAAGCGGTCGAATGAAATATAGCATAGCTGAAACACATGAGAGAATAACCATAATATAGGTATAATATGAAATTAGTTAAGGATACATAAATCAATAAGTAGAAACCCTTTTTTACAAAAATGATATTTTCATCATCATTTATTAAGTTCATTACAGTAGATTCTTAACTTAACCGACATAAACCATCATATGAATATAGAGTATGATCTCTACCCAATCAGCTAAACCATCTCTTACTTTTTCAGAGTATGAGACATACATTTACATAGTTTGCTAGCAAGAATCCATAATAGATCGTACCAGGGGCATATAGGAGTTGCCCGAACCAATAAAAGTGATCCATCTTCCTACGTCGATATATGTAGGTTCAGGCACGAAGCCTTCTTAGTTAATAGAACTACTCCCCATTCATTACATAGCATAATTTACTTGAAATTGTATTTCAGCAACCAAGCTTATCATTATACGTTATTATCATATCATAGATGTAGCTCATCATTATCATAACTTTGAGAGTTCATAAATCATCATATTATAGTCATAGTTCATAAAAATCACTAAACTTCTCATTTTTTAGAGGAAACTTATAGTATGAACGATTGACACTTATCATAAGAGGACATGTGGATCTCATGGATAATCTAGGACATTTTGTAGGAGAAACGTTGTAGTTATCGACCCAGAATGGGCTAAAGAAGAAGGTTCGAAACTTTGAAATATATTTGATAGTGTTTTAATGTGAAACCAACCTGGTGCTTTAAGAGATGCCCAGCGCCTAACCCTATACTTCAGACAAATAAAGTTTGATAGACGGGTGATATAAGGGGTGCACCGCATCTGGGTCTAAATTTCAGACAAAATTTTCTAGTAAGCGGGGGTGATGGGAGACGCGCTGCGCTTGGACACAAACATTAGACGAATAATTTTTCCACAAGCGTATGCTACAAGAGCCGCGCAGCGCCTGGGGCTTTCCGGAATGAAAATTTTGAATTTTTTTCTTCTCTTTTTCAAATTTACGTGGGGCTAACAGGGTACTCTTGTTCGTTCTCAAGCATATACCATCAAGGATGATCAATAAGCATATATAGGAGCTCATAAAACATTGAAAATCATTCATTATAGACATACGTTCTTGACCTTATTCCTAACCATTCAAGAAGGAGGTTTTTACATGAAATTTCATGGACATAATGTGGAGGGTGAAATGAGGTGCTCCCGCACATGGATTAGCCTTAAATACCTTGTTATTGGCCTCACAACAATTACCACGAAGAAGAAATCCATTTTTGCGTCAAGCTTGGAGGAAGTGCTTAAAATCTCAAGTGTTGAGACTTAAGAGTTGCTTTTAACTTTGCCAGAGGAGAGAGAAAGTTTGGTGTTAAAACCTTGAAAAGTTTGTGGTTTTGGTGTTGATATAACGTGGGAGGTGTTTCTCTAAACTAAGGAGGGTTTTGGAGAACTTCTGAGTTGTTGGGGTTGTGTAGGGATACCAAAATTAAGAAAGGGGGCCCCGACTCATGTTTTTAATAGAGGGCAGTCCGAAAAACTACCAATGCGTAACGGTGCCTCTGTAAAATGCCCATAAATTTTTTTACTATGGAACTTCAATTGACGAATGATTGAATACGTTGAAAACTAAATTAATAAGGCTTTAATTTGTATAGATAGAACACCCAAAAACACTTCATTTAATGGAAGATATGATAATTCAAACTTGACCTCATTCCTCACTCTTCTCTTTGTACTTGCTTTCCTTTTCGATTTTTCATCAAGTCCAACTTTCTTAACACCATATGAATGGTTCAAATCTTAGGACCACTAATCATATGAGGTGTTACAACTGCCCAAACTATTCCAATAGTGGCTACTCAACTTGAAAATAGGAGATCATATAGAGAAAAGAATCCACCAATACGATTTAAAGATTTTGTGTCCATGAATATTCATCAGGAAGTTTGTTATGCTATGTATAAATACACCACATAATCACTTATCTCCTAGATATCAAGCATTAATTTCCAATTTTTACTCCACAACATAACATGATACTTATAATGAGGCTATTAAAGATCCAGGAGGGGCAAATGTCATGCAAGTAGAAATTGAAGCATTAGAAAATAACTATACATGGAATATAGTGCCACTTCCTAAAGGAAAGAAGCCTATAGATTGTAAATGGATTTACAATGTTAAGTACAAGGCATTTGGAGAGGTTGAAAGATTCAAAACAAAATTAGTTGCTAATGACTATAATAAAAAAGAAGGTATAAACTACCAAAAGATATTTTCACCAGTGCTGAAAATGAAATTTGTCAAGTCTGTTCTAGTTGTTGTTGTTGTCAAACAGTGGCATATACATCAAATAGATATATATAATATATTTTTATAAGATGATCTCTCTGATGAAATCTATATGGACTTACCTCAAGATTTTTAAAGTCGGGAGGGAGGGGGGAGATAAAGACAGCATGCAGACTCAAAAAATTCGTGTATGGACTAAAAAGGCTCCTCTATAGTGGAATACCAATCTAACTGAGGAATTTATTAAGTTTAAATCTCAAAAAAGTCAATATGATCATTCATTATTCATCAAGAAGTACATACGGAAGCACTATAGTTTTAGTATATGTTGATGATATGCTTATAACAGGTGACAACATCAATCTGATTGAAGACACAAAGCTCAATCTACAAATGACATTTCAGATGAAAGATTTAGGTGAGCTAAAGTACTTTTTGGGCATAAAATTTGCAAGGTCCAAAAAATGATTCTAATGCATCAAAGAAAATATGCATTAGAACTAATATCTGAAACTGGAATCGGGGCATCTAAACTTGCCATGTCACCTCCAATGTTAAGCTAACCACTAAGGAGTGTGATGATCATTTCAACAAAACAGAAAATAAAGGAGCAGAACATCAGGTTGACCAAGTTGCCTATCAAAAACTTATAGATTGGCTTTTATATCATACTATGAAAAGGCCTGATATATATTACATTGTGCAAACCTTGATCCAGTTCCTATAAGAACCTAAGAAGTCATATATGGATGCATCCCTTAGAGTGGTTAGATATCTCAAAAATAACCAGGTGAACGGGTCTTATTGTCTAACAATCACGCTAATGAGATTACAATATATTGTGATATTGATTGAGCTGCATATCCTCATTCTAGAAAATCAGTAACAAGGTCTACTTAATCAAGTTTGGAGATTTTGTCATCATATAATTAAAGAAATAGATAACAGTTTGGAGAAAATCAGTAATAGGGTACTTAATAAAAGCTTGGTTGCTACTGTGGCTGAACTACTCTAGCTGATGGGATCGAAAAAAAAACTAGATATTGAAGTCAAGGCTCCAGTGAACATATACAGTGATAGCAAAATTGTCATGGAGATAGCATCCAATCCTATATATTATGAGAGAACAAAATATATTAAAATAGACTTTCTATTTTATAAGAAAAAAGATCATTCAACGTCTTGTAGCAACCAACTATATAACTACAAGGGAGCACCCTAATGACATATTAACAAAGTACTTGCCAGAATTCAACATGAATACTTAATTAAGCTCCAAACTAGAGCTTCTCAATATCTTTGCATTGCCTAGCTATAGGGAAAATATTAAAGGGGTAGTTACTTAATTTATTAGGGGTATTTTTGTCCTTCCATCTAGCTACAGGATTAACAGACTAACATAATTAGTTAGTTGCTAATTCTCTTTCTAAAAGTAGTTATTACTTAGTTTTAGTTAGCTGAGGGATAATTGTGTATATATATAGGCGAAGATGATTTCAGGCGTCTCTCAAGTCTCAATCATATTGTAATTGTATTGAGATTAGTGTTTGCTCAGATAATATGTAATATTCTACTTATTTGCCTATATAGTGAAGCTTATGATACTTAATAGAAATAAAAAAAAAAGAATTTTACAAAAAGGTTGAAAAAGAATGAGAATATCACACTAGTAGTTATAGGTGAAATTTCAAACTTGGAAACATTCATAATATATTACCTATAGCAACCATTAGAAATACAAATGCATCCATAGAAGGAGTTAGAGTGGCATTTATAACGTGCTCTCCGAACACAATTATTTATTTTGCAGACTAGCTAGAACTAACCAATATTGCAATTATCATCATAAAGCACAAACATACACATGCATAAATATTTTTATAGGATCATTGAACATCATTATTTTTGTATTTTTTTGAGAAAATGACCCTCTATATCTTTGGTCAATTCAATGATCAAATTCAATAAACCTTGAGGATCTGGGATGGCTGCAGTTTTCTTCTTATACAGTAATGTCCATGTAGCACACTGATGTTCACAGGATAAGTTAATAGTGAAGGAACTATAAAACTCTAATAGATCTCCTTCAATCACTTTCCAAGTGATTGATTTCTTCTTAGGATCATCTTCTTCAATCAATTCCTTAGCGATCGTCTCTTTTCCATCTATAATTATCAAAATCAAAAAATAAAAGAGATGTAATTGTTAGTTCGCCTGTCCAGTTCCACATAAAAAATTTAGACATTCAGAAAATAATACATTCATCTTATTTATTTGTTTTTTTTCTTATTTTCTCCAAAAATTATTTGATACTCATTAATAGTGGTGTCAAATGGGCGATTTTGGTTGAATTTTGATGGATCAGAATAAGTTGAGTTAATAAATAGGTGAGCCAATGACTTTCTTATATAAAAGTAACTTGGTCTGAAAGGGATGGTTAAAATGGGCTAACGAATAGGTCATAACTCAACCCGCTCAATTCATACTAAATCAAAATTTTCTTATTTATTTATTAATAATTTTTTTAAATACCTAATAAAATATATGTCTCTCTATTATTTTAATAATATATCAAATAAAAAATATTTGATAAAATTTCTCATTAATCAATTTAAGTTATATCAATTTAATTATTAAATAAATTGAATTGGGCGAACCAAAATAAATTGGATTAAAATTGGGTGAGTCAAGGGAATTAGGTGTATCTAATTTTGTTACCCATTTCCAAGAAGATCATTAGACTGTCTACTTCTCTTCATGAATGGAATTGTCTTTACAAAGCAAAAGGAACATTTGAAATTGTGGAAAATATGGCAATTGGTAGGAGATTAATTTATAAATATGATAATACTATGTTTGGTATCACTTAAGTAATTTTTTGGAATTTGTTTTTCAGAGAGTATTTTGCTAAAACTTTAAGTACAAAATATTATTAATAATGTTTAAATATTAGTTGGACAAGTAATATATATATAGAGAGAGAAAGAGTTAAAAGTTAGGATAGTGTTAAGGAAACACACAAGTGAAAGGAGTTATTTTACTTGGGAATATATTTTATAGTACCCAAACATTGTTAAATAACTTTTTCATTAAAAAATATTTTTATTTTTAAAAAATATTAAAACACCAAAATATAAGATATGAAAGTAAATCATATATAGAGAGCAGAAAAATGTGTGCTATTGATGTAATATATCCAGCTAATTATTGAACCGGCTTTTATGATTTTACTTTGGAGAAATTCAAAACTTTTGATCTTACTAGGGATAACATTGGGTATATTACGAGGATTAAAGTGAAAAAGATCATGGATCAAATGTCCTCCGCACTTCACTTCTATTGAAGTTATCAACTTTCCTTTCGCATCCATCTTTTCTACTTCGGTATAGCAAAATGTTGTGAAAAGAATGTGGTGAGAAAATATTTGGAAGTTATCCTTATATAGATTTTAATTGTGTGAAAAGATAGTAGAAAATATTATCTATAACATATATATATATATATATATATATTATATATGCGCGCGCACAAATGCAAACACACATGCATCTATTATTTTCTTCGATCTATTTTATTTGTCTTTTTCTTTTTGTGTGTCCCTTAAAAATATATTCACTGAAAAGGTAATTCAACTAAATTATTCTTATTTACTTATTTTATCTCAATTTAATATTTTTTTTTGTCACCATATTAATCTCTCTCCATATTATTGAATAAAACGTAGAAACTAATAATTAATAATTAATAATTATATCTTAATTTTTCAAAAATAACAATTATTTTATACTATCCATTTTTTATAAGCACCACAGGTAAAATGGACCGGATGAAGCATTATACTGCTACTATTAATAAATATGAAGGCACATGTTATGAGTAGTTGTACAAGAAGCAATAGAACTTGTAATTCTTGAAACTGTAAATTCACTTTGTTCCAAATTGATGTGCATTATTCAATTAGGGTGTTCAGTATGCAGAATTTTTTTAAAAATATATTTTTTGGCAAAATAAGTTATTTCTTATTTATTTATTTATTAAGTAAAAATTATTTATTTTAAAAATATTTGTATACATCGAACATAAAATTACAAGGATGAGGATGGTGTGGGTCGTGGTGAGTCAGGGTGGGAGTGGGGAGTGGGGTGAATGATTGTGAAAGTGGAGAGGAGATAATATTATTTATTTTTTCTTTTTTATTAGAATTTTTTTTTTAATTTTAATAAAATTATTTTCTTAAAAAAATATTTTTTAAAATTTTTAACTAACTTAACACAAGACAATAGAAAAATATTTTTCTTAATACCGAACACACCAAAGGAAAATAGGATATATTCATTCATATTTTAATTTCCTAACAACTATATACTCATTTTTCTATCCTAATTAAATCTTGTTATTCTCATCGTCTAGTTTGTGCTTCCTGCTCATTTGGTTTATTTCTTTGTTGTTACTGCTGTTTCAATTTGTGAAAAAAGCTAAATATATTTTTTATTTTATTTTTACCCGATCGTTATATTAAAAATAAATAATTCTTATTTATTCATTTGATTTTAAATCAAAAAAAATATTATTTTTCTTAATACTGCCTTCATTGGTTTTTTATTAGAAAGTGTAGACGTTATGATCTATGATCTAATGTACTAGACAACTTTGAGTGATTTTTTATTAATAGTTTAATAACATTTTGTGATACTTAGACCAAGTTGAATAATTTTTCATTACAAAACTAATTTATTAAATTTAGTGTAATAAAATAAAAATTGAATAAATGTCCGTGAAAATTCACTCCACGATTAATATATAAATCAATCCATCTTGAATTTCTTCATCTTTTTTACCATATTCTAGATAATATTTGATTATTTTACTAATTTTAAATTTATATTATCTGAATATATGATCCTCATATGATCGATGTTACATTATCGAATTCTATTCTAAGCTCCCAAAAGTTTAAATTCTCATTCATGGAATTTCAAATATTCTTAGCAAGAACTAAGAGGTTCCCCGTTGAAAGCTCTTCTTGAGGTCAAATATAATTCATGATTTTCCTTCTATTTTCTTTTTCCTGGATAAAAATACTAATTTAACAATTTTACATGAAAGGTAATATAAATGTGGCCGTTTTTAAAAAATAACTCTGTAATTCACGAATTCGAATGTAATTGGATTCTTATTGATATCGAACACCAAATGAAAAATAAAATAAAAATAAAAATACTGCTAGTCTCTGTTTAGTGATGGCAAATGAGCAGATTAGATCGGATTTGAACTGACAGAAAATAAATTGAATTGCAATCCACACCTATGCATATGGATAAAAAAATAAATTGAGCAAAGTATAAATTGAAGTAAAATGATTCTACCCCACTTTAATCTCCTAAAGAAATTGACTTTTAACTTATACATATTACAAGATATTAATTTTAAAAATCTAGTAAAATTAGATATATGCTAATTAAAATCTTCTCAAAATAAATTTAGTTAAAAATAGTCAAACGCAAATTAATAAAAAATATTAATTTTGAATAAATTAGCTTTAACTTAGCTTCAACCTTCTAAAAAAACATTAGAAAAATAATATAAATTAGTACAATAATAGTAAATTTAATTTAATTTCATAAGTAAAATTTACAGAGAAATTTAATATAAATTAATGACGGACAATATTTCTTTTGTTTTGAAAGGAGATTTCCAATAACAAGAAAGAAAAAGAGTAATGGCAGACAATATTTATGAATAAATAATAAAATTTTGTAGTTAATTTTTTTAATAACAGATTATCAAAAGATTCTATTAGTTACTAGCTATATAGCTATAAAATAGAGATGAACTTTTTTGGAATATCAGCAAAGTGTAAGCGTATAGCAAGATTTATTCTTTTGTTTGTTGTAGCGTCTCTTGATGCGCCTTCAAAGAAAAAACAATTCATATCTTTCTGTTGAAACTAGATTAGAGGTCAACACGTTCAAAATTCACGACCAAAATACTTGTAGATTGACAAGAATTATTCTTTTTTTGAGTTGATCCCTAGATCTGTATTTTTCTTATATAGAAAGGAGATTTCGAAGGCTATGAAATATGCAAAAGTTAATGTGAAACTCCTTCTGGTAGGACTCAAATTAATTTTTGAAGTTAACGCTTCAATTTTGCATGTTCTAACTTCGGACAGCACGCTACATGAGCACTCTTCTCTTTGTTTTTTTGTGGGTGTCATATGCAGCTTAACCTCTCACGGAAAGAGTAATATGTAGTTTATTCTCATACCTTAATGAGCGTTTGACAACTTGCAATTTACGTTCATACGTTAAAAAGCATAGCAATTGTGGAACAAAAGCAACATATTGCCTCCGGAGCTTGTAGTTGCACTTTGAGATTCGCTTTTCTTCGCGTCCTTCAGGAGTTGAAGCCTAATCCATTCAAGCCACAAAGACGACCAATAGATTTAGTGATGATATTGTCTTTGTGAGGATCGTTGTTATTCATTGTGAAAGTCATCACACCAGTTGATCTTGAAGGTTGCTGACTTTGAATTGCAAGAAGAAAAGATGAAGGGCAAAGTTGGTCCCACTTGGCTTGCCAATTTATTTACGATAAATTTTTGTGTGATGAAAATTGATTGCGAATCATAAATAAAATTTGATGAAATAGAAGTTTTATTAATATATTTATGCGTATAATTCTCTTTTTTCCTTGATTCTTCTCTCCTAAATATTTTTTTTGTGATTCAAAGGCTATTAGTAACATATTTCTCGAGAGTAGGATAATTTGGACCTTCCTTGCGATGTATTTGATATCTAGAAACATCGGACAGAGACTTTGAGAAAGATAGTATTTGATGTCTTGATCTCTTTGTAAATATCCCAGGAATTTATGCATGGGATTTCGAGATACATCTTCAAGAAAATATGTTACCCTTTATATATGTGTGAGTTGGGGATTACAGTAAAGTAGTCTCCAAGAACCCTAACAGAGATTAAACTCCTTCCCGACTCATATAAAAATTGGATATTTACACAGTATAATATAAAAGTTAAATGAATATCTATGAAATTAACCCGATGATTAATGGACTAGTTAATCTTGAATTTCTCTGTCTTTTTTATAATATTCTGGATAGCATTTGATTGTTATTGTCAATGTTGAACTTATATAATCTATAGGGATGTAATGGGGTGGGACGGATACGGGGCAAAGTGGTTTTAGGCTTCGTGAATTCGGAGCGGGTTAAAATAAAATTTTTAAAATTGATGCGGGACAGGGCGGGTTGCGGGTTATGCTGTTCTATGCAGGTATAATAGTAATCCTTTTTGAAAAATCATTTTTGTTCTTGACACATTAGAGCTCTTGTTTTTAAACATGTGTTTCATTTGATTATCATTTCTAAACAAAAAATTTCTCTAGTTTTCTCCCCTCTATACTATCATTTCTTTTTTCTCTTATGATTTAATATTAAGGGTGTACTTGATTGATCAAAAATTTTTAAAAATATTTTCTTAAGGAAAAAGATAAATTTTTTAAAAATAAAATAAAAATTTCCCTAATAAAAATAGAAAAAATAAGTCTCCAATTTTCTTCAGGCTAATAGCTGACAAATTTTATTATGCTTGAGAACTTCTTATAACTTTGGATTTTTCAAATCCTCTCTGCTCATTGAAAAATTATTACACACATGGCACACAATTTTATTCTCTTTGGAAATACTAATCAAAATATGAAGTGCTTTAGGTATCAGCGGAGATCTCTCTGCGTTTTGTTGAATATGTAGCGATATAATAATAGTTTGAGGAAGATTAATTTCTCACGGAAAGTTTATTCGCAGGGTTTGAGTGCATAGCTTGCTTATACTTTCTTTATTATGCGATGCGGATTTATGTGGACGGGTTTACAAGAAACAAAGTGGAGTAGATTGAAAACATCAAATTATATTACGCGATGCAAGTTGAAGTCTTTACGGATTTATATGAGTTTGTCCTGCAACTGTTCCATTGTCATTCCTAATTATCCGAATATATGGTCCTCATACAATATTGTATTTATCGAATTCTATTTTAAGATCCCGAAAATTAAATTCTCATTCAAGAAATTCTAAATATTCTTAGCAAGAACCAAGATGTTTCCTCTTGAAAGCTCTTTCTGAGGTCAAATATGATTCTCGATTTTCCTTCTAGCGTAGAAGTGGATTCCACAACACAGCCATTTTAATTCAACAAACATATGAAAATATAGCAAAGTTGGATATATTAAGACCTTATTTATTTGCGCCTTAAAATTTGGTTAATCAAAATTTTTTATTTATTGCACTTAGGATTTGGTTTATCAAAATTTTTTATAAAATATTCTTTTAGAAAAATAAGTTTCTTAAAAATGAAGAAAATTACTTTCCTAACGAAATTAGAAAAAACAAGCCTCGCAATTGGCATTTCACACTGATTGTCTCCTCCCCACTTTTCAATAAATCTCATCTTCGCTCTCACCCAATGTAGTGCCCATTCCCCACACCCTTAACACCCACCCTATGTAGCGCCCATTCCCCACACCTTAAACACCCCCCCCCCCCACATCTTCCATAGTATTTATTTAGGTTATACAAATACCTTTAAAATATATTTTTTTCTTCTACAATCGAACATAAAAAAATAAGTAAGAAACCCACATCTTTTCCTAAAAAACATTTACATTTCTTTATACTGAATACACCCTTAATGTAAATATTAATTATAGTCATTCAAATCTCAGTCATTAAATTCGTTTATATTTTAAGTCTAAATTTTAATCATTCATATTTTAACAATTAAATATGCTTGTTTTTGTAATGTTACCGCCACTTTAATAAATTGAAATGATCAAAAAGATACATAAGACCTCATTTGTTTTTAGGAAAAAAGGTCAAACTTACCTTTTTATTATATGCAAAAATATATATATATCAATTTTACTCTTCACTATGCAAAAAAGATATGTAAGACCTCGTCTGTTGTTAATCTTGACGAAGAGATATACGACAAACTTATAGAAGAGTAATCAAAGGATACTCTAAGAAATGGTTAAATTCAGTGAAAGAAAAATAGCTTTTATATAAAAGTGAGTAGTTCTATTCAAAAAGATTTTATCGAGTCTGGTCCAAATAAGCAGTGAAAAGTCTTATAAAAGTAAAAATAAAGTCCATAACGAAGAATCCTAAAAAACAACTAAGAAAACAAAGAAGAAGAAAACAAAAGAATCATATATATAAATTTTAAATATCTAATTTCTTTAGAAATCCATACCTGACCTGTTCTTCCACTTTGAGTTCTTTTCTTTTCATTTTCCTCTTAAACATGCAGGTCTATGTTTTTTCCTCATGCATCCTCACTCAGTGGCAAAGTTAAAAATTTCATAAAGAATATTTAAGATTCAATATATTTATAAGAAAAATAATTTTAATCTATATACTTCGTATAAATTTTTATACATATATATATAATATAATTTTTCAACGAATAAAATTTGACTGATCACTCTTTATTCCATATGGCTACGCCCGTATCCCCCTCCACCATCCTTCTTGGAGAGGATTCTGTTAGCTGTACTTATATTCATAGTTTGCTTATTCGTTAACCAATAACCAGTATTCTAAATTGATACTGTTGGACCAGAAATTTATTTTGAATTTTAAAATTATACTAATCAAATAATTTGATAATAATTATAATTAAAAAAATTAAATTTCATATAACTATATTAAATAATATTCATAAAAGTATATTCAAATTATTATGTCAGAGATTGGATTTAGGACTTATCAAGTATTTTTTTTAAAAGGGTAAAAGGGCAAATATATTCCTCAACTTTGCGATTTAGAGTGGATATACCCCTCGCTAAAAGAGTGGTGCATACATAGCCTCACTGTTTAACATATGGTGCATATATACCCTCGTTGTCTAACAAATGGTGTATATTTATTATTTTTCATTAGCAGACTGAATTTAAAAAAATTTAAAACCAATTTGTTAATATTAAAAATATCACATGACTTTAAAAAGTTACTTCACTTACTTTTTTACCCCTACAGACCCAATGCAACTAAAAACAATTCAATTCCTCTTTTATTCAAATAAGTTTCAAACTTATTTTATGACTGAGTAGAAGATGGTTTGAGGCATTTTTTTTCATTTCGGCAAGTCTAGAGGGGTAAAAAAAAAGAAAAAGTTACATAAATTAGTCAATTTAATTATCTATTTACGATAATTAGCAAATCTATTAAAATATTATTAAAAAATAGCAAAATAATTACAAAAATAGCGAATTACAATTTTTTTAAAACAATTTCTATTGTATCAAATTTTCTATATTCTCTTTCCAACTTACTACGTTCTCTCTCCATTTTAATCCATTTATTATTTTATTGTAACTGTCCAAAAGTTTCTTTTCCAATTCCGCAAAATTTCATCTGATTTCTCTCTCATCACCCCCTTTTCTCTCTTTCAAAATTTTCATTATTTCTGTCGATTCCCACCCCCTTCTCTCTCTCTCTCTCAGTCATGGCGATGTGGATGCAAAGAATTGTAGATCTTTGGAGAAGCAAAAAAGGATTCAAAATTTTTGGTGAAAAAGATGCAGAAAATTGTAGTTCCCCATTGGTCTACCAGATCTATTCTCTAATCTGTCCCGGGTCGATGGGAAGGTGCTCCTTATATCTCCACTAACTACTCCGGAGATACCATTGTCGGATAAATCGAAACTCCAGATTTAATTAGCAATCTTTTTAATGGAGAAACCTTTGCTTCACCAATGTCGAAGAAATCAAAGCAGAAGATTTTATTAGCAATCTATTATTGCCGAATTTCTCAAACTTTTGTCTTTATGTATCAAGGACAGATCGATACCCTGCAATTTTTTAAAATTTTTGTCTTTGTATATCAATGCGGAATTGATACATGTATCAATATTAGATTTCTGATAATTTCATAATTGTTATGTACCAATGCATTGCTTTGTGTGTATCAATATATTGTATTAATTTGTTATTAGTATATATCAATATTTTCAATGATACATGAATATAAAATACCCATATTACTTTGTTTATCAATTTAATTTTTTTTAAAATTATTTGATTTATTGCCCATGTATCAGTATTATCTTGAATAAATTACAAATTGAAAATTATCCATTCATGTTCATCAATGTATGACAACTGTATCATTTTTTATAAAACATTTAATGTTATAAAATTCTGCATATTATAGATTCTTTGATTGTGTATCTGTTTTTTTTTTTAAAATTTTGACTATTGAAACTGATGATACTGTTTTTATGTATTATATTTGTATATGTATCAAAAAAAAATTTATGCTTATTAGTATGCACCAATATTTCTAGTAAAATACATAACTTTCCAGATAGATGAGTTTTTGATACATGTATCACTATAAATTTGCAAAAATTTTCCTAATCTGCACGATGATATACCCAAAGAAAAAAAATATTCTCCAAAATCTACGACTTCAGATGAATTTTGGTTTAAAATTTTAGATATGGAAAAAAAATTCAAGATCATAAAAATAGTGATTTACTCCCATTGATTACGTAACTTCCCTTACAAAAATAAAAACACCAATTAAGGAGGAACTGAACAAACAACACCGAGAGTTTCAATCCACAAATGATTCGATACATATAAAGATGCTACTTGAACTCGACTCCGTGAAACTTTATTTGAGTGAGAGGAACAAGGAGAAATTGTAGGGTTTGAAATTTAGATACAGTCATAATGATTACAGGAAAATGTATCAAAAAATAGAAAAAATATGCTATTTTCTGTAAATTTAATAAACCACGCTATTTTATGTAATTATTTTACTATTTAGTGCTATTTATGAAAATTACTCTTTAAAAAAATTTTTTTTTTTAAAAGTCATGTGACATTTTTAAAATTAAAAAATAAGTATTAATTTTTTTTTAATTTTGTAGATATAGGTCAATTGACGAAAAAGATAAATATGCATTATTTGTTAGATGACGAGGGTATATATGCGCCCTTTTTTAATGAAGAATATATCCACTCTAAATCACAAAATTGAGAGGTATATTTGCCATTTTTCCCTTGTAATAATAATAATAATACAATACAATACTTATGATATATTATGAAATATAATAGGTAACTATCATCCAAACAGAATATAAAAAGATGAGGCACTTAAATTGAGAGTGGATCATTTGATTTTATGCTTGTGAGGTGACGCTATGTAAAAATTAAGGATAAATTTGTGCCAAAAAAATAATTGTCCAACGTCGGAAAGGTCCATAAAGAGCAACATGAATATAAGAATGAATATGTTTCCTCTCCACCAATTGAATGCAAGAATATATGATATTATCATCCATGGGATTCCATTAACCGGTGGATATTGAAAAACAAAGAGGGGGTGGGGGTGAATTTTAAAAATAATTTAAATATAGACCAGTCAACTCTCAGAATCATTCAGCTACTGAGTTTCTACAGAAGATGTTAATGCAATAATAATCAAGACGCAGTAAAGTGTAGGAATGTAAATGACACAATAGTTTTATACTGGTTCGGATCACCAGGGCGGTGCCTAGTTCAGTCTCTTTGGGTTACAAGGGTTTTGTTAGAGCTTGTAAGAGGTTAGATTACAAAATGTTTCACCAACTGTTGATTGACGCAGCCTTTACCTGTATATCTACCTAGCTCTTTCTCTCTTTTATGATCACTGATATTTCTTTTCAAAATACAATGAATTAGTAAGACAAGAAGCTGTCAGGTTGATCAAGTGAAGTTTAATAGTCTTCATGGAGTCTTCAGTGCCTTTTTGTAGTACGTGTTTTGCATTTGGAGAAAGGTAGAAAATCAATCCTTTTGATCTTGGTTGATTTGCTCTAAAGTAAGCCAAGAGATTTGTTATCTCAATCACGCTAGATGGATACATGATTGAGATCTTGATGATCTCCAATGATGAGATGTCATGCATATCTTTTCTCTCTGATGGTGTTTTTCTTTCTTTTGTAGGACCCTTGAAGCTTGTCTTCTTATGTTCTTTAGTCCTTCAATTCTTTCTTCAATAGGTGGCAAACTGATTTTCTTTATTGATGATTTGATTTGCTCCTTAATTGATTGATTTCGCTCCTTTTTTGACGATTAAGTTTCCTTGTAGGTGTTGATCCATATTCAAATAGGATGTATTGACCTCTTTTAGTCGACTTGAGATATTTTGAAATTTTGCTCCCTGATTCTTCTTCACAGCTAGTTGACTTCGAGTCCTTTAATAGTGGGTTGCTAGTTTCTTGAGATCCCTTTTTGTCCTGCATTAAATAAAATTGATTAGTCATCATTAAAATAATAATAATAATAAAAGAATGTGTTCAACAATTTTCACCTTTTTGATGATGATAATTCTGGGGATGTAATTTAGAGACACTTCCCTAAAGGTGGGATCTTCTTTGGGTTTCTCCCCCTTACTTGATGCATGTTGTTCTGAGTGTTCTCCCCCTCACTAGATGCATGTCGTTCATTTTGCAGATACTGTCTAAAAGAGCTTGACAGAGTATGTTAGAAACAACTTTTTTTGTGCCATATAAAGTAACAATTTGAATGAATGAGTAATAAATAAGTCAGAGCTTAACAGGCAAAAAATGAGGCATTTAACTTAACGAACTAAAAATTTCATAAGCATACGTCATAGACAGAACAAAACATCAACCAAAAACATTCAGAACCAAAAACATCCAAAACAAATCATATACAGAACCCAGGAAAGTTTTAGACAGAACCCAGACAAGTTTCTCCTCCTTCATCACAAAAAATGACACATAGACATAGCTCACGCAAGGGAGGGATTTACAAAATAGAGAGGATCCCAAGAGTTAATGATGACCAAGAAAATACTTCAGCATATTTATAATATGCTCAGAAAAGGAATGATAGGATTTTTCAATGCGAGTAGAGAGAGAAGAGTAGGAGTTCTGACCAACAACAGCTAATCCATTATCAGAGACTTCGACTCGGGTAGCAACAAAGTCGACTTACTTGAGCACCAGGTTGAAGGATTTCACCCCTTCCCGTTGAATGAGAGAAAGTTGAGCTTGCAAACTTGTCATATCAGTAGAAAACTTTCCCAAAAGTTCAGTGCATTTGTGCAGGTTACCTACCATTGCACCAACTGACTGTTTGATTTGCTGAGCTTTAGATAATAGAGAGTTGACAATAGCACCTTGAACATCATCTAACTTGACATTGATTGAACTTTTAGCAGATGCATGTTTCACTTTTGGGTTTGTAACTGACCTTGTTTACCCAGACTCCTTCATCTAGACATAACCCATACTAGAGAAAACTCGATTATTGTAGGTGGAAGAGATTTCTTTCACAGGAAAACTTGATACATCAACACCTATGGCTTTTATTATCTGAGTCACAATCATCCCATAGGGAAGGCTGGTGTTACCGCCAGGGTCTTGGAAGCTTTCTGAAAATCCATTCTGGCCAATTTATCTTCAGTTTTCCCAAAAGACAGTAGACAACGAACACATCTCTTGTAGATAGAGTGCTCAAAGAGACTTTTTGGGGGAGAAGTGTTGTGGCCACGATATGAGAAATTATGGGATTCTCAAAACAGATAGTGGCAGGTCCGAAATCAGCAAGCAGGGTACCATCATCAGCTATGAAGGATTTAGCTTCGTCAAGAGAAACCTCAAAGTTGTCCGAACAGGAACTAGAAAAGAAGGGCATGTATCCAGAGAGGTGAGCATCAAACACTTTTTCAAACACATTGTGACTTAGGAAGATTCTTTTTTTCAACACTAGAGTTTTCAGATCACCACTGTCATTACACATTCTAAGATTTGCATAAAACATCCTGATGGGTTCTTCTACCGCTTCATTAGCACACAGCAGAAACAGACCATCCAATGCTTGAAAAGTAAAAAAGTAACTTACAGAGCAATGAGATTCCTCAAGCTATTCAAGATAGATGACTCCACCATGAGCAAAAGGTCGATCTTTAAGGATAATAAATTTTTCTTTCTCGAAAACACTTCAGAAGTTTTGCATGTCATCCAAATCGAACGAGATGGATGAGTCAGTTTTACCCTTCTTGGGAACAGAGGAAGAGGGTTTCTTAAGAAGGGAGGAGGCGGATTCAGGACATTCGTCGGAGTATGAGTCGGAAATCTCAATATGAGTAAGGGAAGGAGATAAACTTTTAAGACTTTTTCTGGAATGAAGAGAATATTTAGGAGGGTTTTTCTCCATGAGAGAGTTGAGAGGAGAGAGAAAAGTGGAGAGGAACTATGGAGAAGAGGGTTTTAAAGAAAAGAGGGAACTGATGGTACAGAGGGATGTCAAGGGGTGATAGACTTTCAAGGACATAAGCGAAAAGACGGGTAGTAATGATATAAGGGAAGGGAAATGATGCTATTAATTATGGTAATTAAATGGCACTCAATTAAAAATAAGGAAAATAATTTTAATTTTGGAAAATAGAAATCACACTGAGACTTTTTCTTAAAAAACAGAATCTGTTTTCCAAAAGTGGTTTTGTAAAATTATCAACTAATTGATTTTCAGTATCAACAAATTCTAACAAAAACTCTCCATTTTCAACATGACCAAGAATGAAATGATGCTTTATATCAATATGTTTAGATCTAGAATGATGCACAGTGTATTTAGACAGACTAATAGCGCTAGTGTTGTCACATAAGATAGGAATACTTTCATAATTAAGATCATAGTCTAAAAATTGATGCTTCATCCATAATAACTGAGCACCACAACTTTCAAAGGTCAAGTATTCGGCTTCTGTAGTTGGGAGAGAAACTGAATTTTGTTTCCTTCTTTGCCAGGATATAAGAGCTTCTGCAAGAATTTGACGATCTGCTTATACTTTTTCTTTCAGATTTATCACCAGCAAACTCTTCATCCGAATAATCGATTAGATCAAAATTTATTTATTGAGAGTCCCATAGACCGAATTCTTGATTTCCAATGAGATAATTGATGATTCATTTTACAACAGTCGAATGAGATTCCCTGGGAGTCGATTGATATCTGGCACATTTGCACACGCTAAACATGATATCTGATCGACTGGCTATAAGGTAGAGAAATGAACAAATCATTCCTCGATAGAGTTTTTCATCAATATTTTTCCTTGAAGGGTCAGCATCTAGACACGTTGAGGGGCTCATGGATGTTTCGACAGCCTTTCCATTTTTCAGACCGAACTTTTTGATCCACTCCTTGGTATATTTTGTTTGGCTAATGAAGTTTCCTTTAGTTGAATAATGAATTTGCAATCCTAGAAAAAATATCAGCTCTCCTATCATGCTCATCTCAAATTCTCCTATGATAAGGTCTGCGAAATTCTTGCAAAGAGAGGCATCAGAGCTGCCAAAAATGATATCGTCTACATAGATTTGTATAATTAAAATGTAAAATGAGGAATGCTAAATAAAAAGAGTGTTGTCATTTTTTCCCCGACGAAAATCATTTTCAATAAGAAAAGAACTTAGTTGCTCGTACCAAGCTTTTGGGGCTTGCTTCAGACCATAAAGAGCTTTAGAGAGCTTGTAAACATGGTCATAATAAGATGAATTTCAAAACCAGGAGGTTTTTTGACAAACACTTCTTCTTTAATAAACCCATTTCAAAAAGCGTTTTTGATATCCATTTGAAAAAGTTTAAAGCATTTGGAAGCAAAATAGGCTAATAAAATATGTATAGATTCCAACATGGCTACGGGAGCAAAAATTTCATCGTAATCAATACCTTATTGTTGAGAGTATCCTTGAGAAATTAACCTTTCCTTGTTTCTGACTACTTTACCTTTTTTTCTCAGTTTCATTCTGAAGATCCATTTTGTCCCGATTATAGATGCCTTGTTAGGCCCAGGTACAAGAGTCCATACTTGATTTATTTCAAACTATTCCAGTTCATCTTGCATAGCTTTCAACCAAGATTCGTCTACGAGATGTTGTTCAATTCTTTTATGTTCAAGCTGAGATACTAGAGCCAATGAAGATTGATTTTTGAGATAGGATCTTGTTTGTCGTTGAGTATTTGGATGACCAATAATAAAATCATTTGGATAGCTTGCTTCATTTCTCCATTCTTGCAGAATATTTGAAACCTTAATAGACTCAGTAGCTTCTATTTTACTTAGATCTAGGGTCATAAATGGGTTCAAATTTGACACTTCACCAACATGCCTTTCTTCAGAGTTTGATGACTTTTGCTCAATTGATATCTCAACATGGTGAGAAGTAGTTTCACCATCTTCCCCTGCATCATTCTCAATATTACTCGGAGAAGGATTAGAATCATTAAAGACAACATGAATGGATTCTTCCACAAATAAAGTACGTTTGTTAAAAACTCTAAAAGATCTACTAAGAGGAGCATATCCAATAAAAAGTTCTTCATCACTTCTAGGATCAAACTTACCAAGATTTTCTTTACCATTATTGTAAATAAAACATTTACACCCAAATGGGTGAAAGTAGCTACTATTCGCCTTTTTACCTTTTCATAGTTCATAAGGAGTTTTTTTCAACACAAGCCGAATGAGACATCTATTAAGAATATGACATGCAGTACATACAGCTTCAGCCCAGAAGTGATCAGAAAGATTTTGTTCGATGAGCATGGTTCTAGTCGTTTCCTATAGTGAGCAATTTTTCCTTTCAACCACCTCATTTTGAGGAGTACGGGGTGAGGAGAAGGTCTATATATACCCCTGCTTGTTACAGAATTCTTCGAAAGATTGATTTTCAAATTCTCTTCCATGATCACTATGAATGGAAGTGATAAAGTATCCTTTTTCACGTTGAACCTTTTTGCAGAAGATTTCAATGTTTGTCAAGGCTTCATCTTTGTAAGCTAAAAACATGACCCAGGTAAAATGTGAGAAGTCATCAACAATAACAAATGCATATTTCTTACCACCAATGCTAGCAGTTCTTATTGGACCAAATAAATTCATATGAAGAAGTTCAAGGATTTTAGAAGTACTCACAATGTCTTTGGATTTAAAAGAAGATTTGGTTTACTTACCCAGTTGACATATATCATATAGAGATTTGTTTGAAAAATTTATTTTAGGCAAACTAAGGACTAAATCAAGTTTAAAAAGCTTTTCAATAGTATGCATGCTTGTATGACCTAGTTTCTTGTGCCAAATACCTGCATCATTTGAGATTGCTACAAGATAGGTTAGTGTCGGTAAGTCAACATTATTTAAAACATAGATATTTTCCACACGGTCACCAATAAGAACAATATTTTTAGAGATATTATTGATGCTGTAATTGATAGCATTGAATAGTACGTCAAATCTTGTGCCACATAGTTGACTGATACTCAGAAGGTTGTGTTTTAAACTATTAACTAGGTATACTTCAATTAGGTCACACGAGGGACTTATGGTGATAGATCCGACTCCAACCACTTCGCCTTTAGCATTGTCTCCGAATCTGACATATCCTCCATCAATTCTTTTAACATATCTAAAATTTTCTTTTGTTCCAGTCATATGTCTGGAGCATCCACTGTCAATTACCCACATTCCCTTTTTATAGCTTACTTTTGGTTGCTCCTGCAAAACAAGAAAATTAATTTCTTTTAGGTACTCAAGTTTTCTTGGGTCCTGATGAGATAGTGGGAGGAGGATCATGTGATATATTCTTTTTCCTCCAAATCCATCGACCATGAGTTGGTCTATGAAACTTGTAGTTAAAGAATTTATGACTAATTTTACCACAAGAGTAACATACAAGAAAGAAGGAAGACATAGAGGAGTAAAAACTGGTAGAAGAGTAATCAAAAGTTCTTTTGTTTGAGTTGACTGGGTTGTGACAGGGTGATTTCTTGATGCTATATAATTGCATCTTTACTTCACCTAGTTCTTCCTCAAGAAGTATTCACCAGTCTTTATTTTCTTTAGCGAGTTTATTATATTCATCAATAATTTTTTGAAGTTCATCTATAACAAGATCCAAGGAGTCATGAAGATCTTGAAACTTAGAACAAGAGTTAGATATTACCTCACTTGATCCTTCAAGGGCCATGAAATAGATATTTGCGGCTTCTTCAGTTTCTTCATCTGTAGCTTCTTTATCACTCCATGCTCCCATGAATTTTGAATTATTGTTTCTTTTGAAGTTCCTTTTCTTTAACTCAGGGAAATTTTGCTTAATGTGTCCTAGTTTTCCATAGAGATAACAGCGATCCTCACTATTTTCATTGTCTCAGTATCCAGCTTGAGGCCTCTATCATCTTTGGTTGAGAATGTGTCATACTCCTTGGTTGATTAGAGACAATCCTTCACTATCCTCTTCTTCTTCCACCTTTTCATCATCATTTTGCACAGTGTTGAAAGCTACTGACTTCTTCTTTTCTTCCTTGGTATATATGTTGAGATAATTCTGCTCGTAGGCCATCAGATTTCCTCGAAGTTCATCATAAGTGAGCTTTTCCGGATCTCCATCTTCAAGGATTGTTGCTTTTATTTCCTAGGCTTTGGAAAGACTCCTGAGAAGTTTTCTGAATTGCGTACTATTAGGGAATACCATTCCAAGTGATTTTAGCTCTCCAACTATCTTGCTGAATCGTGAGAACATGGATTCAACTTTCTCTTCATCTGTCATTTTAAACAATTCATATTCATTGACCAAAGTATTTATTCTAGCTTCCTTCACTTTCGTGGTGCCTTCATAAGTTACTTCGAGCTTGTCCCAACAGTGTCACAAGCGGAGATCTTGTCGTATTCAGTTCCACTAACTGAATAGTATGCAAGCTAATATCTCTGGCGTTAGTTTGAATTACCTCTTGTTGTTCCTTGGTAACTTTAAAAGTTTCCAGATCGGTCTTAGTAGTATATGTTACTCGAGGAATGCTTGGGACATTTCTTCATTACTACCCACGCTTGAAAATCATTTGCTTGAATATATATTTTGAAACATTCTTTCCAATGAGAGTAGTGTTGACCATTGAAGTAAGGTGGTCTGGATGGTGAGTGTCCATCCTGCAAAATTGCTCCTGGAATTTGATAAGAAGCCATGGGATCTTTTTCACATCTTGCGGTAAAGCAATATGAATGAGACTTGCTCTGATACCAATTGAAAAACAAAGAGGGGGTGAATTTTAAATATAGACCAATCAACTCTCAAAATCGTTTAATCAACTGAGTTCCTGCAGAAGATGTCAATGCAATAATAATCAAGATGCAGTAAAGTGTAGGAATGTAAATGACACAATAACTTTATACTGGTTCGGATTACCAAGGTGGTGCCTAGTCCAGTCCCTTTGGGTTACAAGAGTATCTTTAGAGCTTGTAAGAGATTGGATTACAAAGTGTTTCACCAACTGTTGATTGACACGACCTCTACCTGTATATCTACCTAACTCTTTCTCTCTTTTATGATCACTGATATTTCTTTTCTAAATACAATGAATGAGTAAGACAAGAAGTTGTCAGGTTGATCAAGTGAAGTTGCATAGTCTTCATGGAGTCTTTACTTCCTTTTTGTAGTGCGTGTTTTTGTCTGGAGAAAGGTAGTAGATCAATCCTTTTGATCTTGATTTATTTGCTCTAAGGTAAGCCAAGAGATTTGTTATCTCAATCACGCTAGATGTATACGTGATTGAGATCTTGATGATCGCCAATGATGAGATGTCGTGCATATCTTTTCTCGTTGATGGTGTTTTTCTTTCTTCTGTAGGACCTTTGAATCTCGTCTTATTGATATGTTCTTCGGTCTTTCAATTCTTCCTTCAATAGGTGGCAAATTGATTTTCTTCACTGATGATTTGATTTGCTTCTTAGCTAATTGATAGCTAATTGATTTCGCTCCTCTTTTCTTCTTTTGACGATGGATGATTGATTTCACTCCTCTTTTCTTCTTTTGAAGATTAGGTTTCCTTGTAGGCGTTGATCCACATTCAGACAGGATGTTTTGACCTCTTTTAGTCGATTTGAGATCTTTTGAAATTTTTCTCCCAAATCCTTCTTCGCAGCTAGTTGACTTCGAGTTCTTTAAATGTGGATTGCTAGTTTATTAAGATCCCTTTTTATTCTGCATTAAATAAAATTGATTAGTCATCATTAAAATAATATTAAATGATTTAGTTTAACCGTTATGTTTTCTTTATTTCCACGATTTTTTCTCCTTTTCCCTTTGCTTTGTAATTGTTAAAAAAAAATATTATTGAATATTTTAAAAATAATTATTATGTCTATAATTATATTGGTAATGCAATTAATTCTACAGTTATTTTTCTTTTTTGAATAGTAATTAATTGGCTATTATTTCTAATTTAAATGATCAACGTAACTGATCAATTTAAATTAGTGTTGATTACCTGGCATTTGTGGTTGTTAAATGCTCTCCAATAGTTAGACATTCCCATTACAATAAGAATGTTCACTTTGGTCATTTTTTTGTATATTTACATAATTACATCCTTTACCTTAATTTCAGAGAGTTCTAGAAGAAGAATAATTCTTCCTCTTATATTATGTCGGTTTTTATTTATTTAATATTTGTTAGTTTGTGCGTTCCTAATTTTTTATATTATAAAAACTTGTTGAATTTTAAAAAATACACCTGTAGCAGGTGAAATATCCTTCAAGACAGTGTTTTTGATATGTCTCAAGCAATAAAAATTTCTTACCGTTTCTGTGATCTAAGTATAGTTTTCATAAGATTTCCAAAAGTAATAATGACAGGACTTAGATACATAATTTGATTTGAAAGCCATGAAAAAGAAGAAGAAGAAGCCATTGATTTGGCTGATAAATGCATCATGAAGATTCTATCAAGGCTGGTTGATCTTTCTGATTAAAATTGTCAACATGGAGCTATGGAATATGCTTGGCCCGACCCTGTCAAAGATATGCCCCTCTTAATTTTGCGTGTTATCTTTACTCTTTAAGCATATGAATCTTATGTGATGGAAATTGAAAAAAACTAATTTAGTCATTATAATTGTCGAAATTCTAATGCTATAAGTGTTCGTTGCTTGATCATACACCACTGATAATGAGAAGCGGACCCACATGTATGAATTGGGGTTCATATTAACTTCGAAAAAGATTATGACATATATATCTACGGGAGGATTATATATTAGTTTGTTCATACTCAAACACAAAAGTCAATTTATTGCGCTGGTTTGATAGGTGTTTGCAATTTGGTTGCTGGCGCTTGACAGCTTGCATTTGAATCCCCACGACTATATTTCTCTTATTTTTTCCACAAAAAATGCAGATAAATCATGCATGTAGCGGGTTTCAAATCGGAAAACTCAAGGTGTAAACTAAATTCCATCACAATCAAATCATACATCAAATTGTGTTAGTTAAATTCGTCTAATTTATATTTATTAGTAACACATTGAATTTTATGTATGTTCAATAATATTTTCTGATGAGGCAATATCGGTGTCACGTGACATCGTTTTGACTAACATGCATCCTCTTTGATGGTGCCTCTGTCATTTTCAAATCCTGATTTTGCCTCTGATTATAATGTTGAAGGAATTTAGTTTTAATTATTTTCAAATTTAGAATAAATAGAAAGTTGGTAATGTGAGACTTTCAGATAATTATTTTCAAGTTTCAAGTATATGGATTAGTAACTAATATTCTAAGGAATGAATATTTCTCTTTGTTTTAATTGTTTTTTAAATTTTACAATGATCTAGAGACACTTTCTTATTGTTTGCCGCAATGTATTCTAGATTGGCTATCTTTTCTTTACGAAATCCCAGGAGACTCTTGCTTGTAGGCGTAAGGAAGATTTCTAATTCATTGCATGAGAACTGAGATTAACCAGGGTGAAATCCAATACCAAGAGGATCACCATCAATGGGAGATTCAGCACCAAGATAAGCAAAAATTGGATAACTTGAAGTGAATCGCCCCAATACTTGGAATTAATTATGTACCTTTTCTAAAGGTTGAGTAACTTTTTGGTTCATGAAGTGATCAAGTGTCTGTGTATAGTAAATAAGTCTGAAATTCTTTTGGAAGATTTGTTGAAGAACAAGAAAGGGTATTAATATCTTGAAGTATATTTTCAAGAACTGGTGTGGGTCTTGGGATTTTATGAAATTTTAAAGAAATTGAGGTTTTTGTGAAGATCAACAAGAGAAGCAAAAGAAGCCATTGGATAAAAAAACGTTTATCATCTTCATTAGAAAAAAGACTTTGCTAAGGCATGTTTCTTGGTGAGAATCATTTTATAAGTAGTAATTATATTCTTCTTTTTGATTAATAATAGATTTAAAACAATGTCATTGTTTTTAACAATTTTATAAGGTGATTTATTAAATATGTGCATTTTAAGATCTCTTCCGATTCTTGAGCCTTAAAATTTTAGGTCAGTTTCATTTTTCTTGAACCTTAAAATTTTAGGTCAGTTTCATTTTCTCTTTTCCTTCCTTTTTTTTAAAAAAAAAACATTTTGATAGGTTGCACGACTATAGTTTTACTTGTTTATGTTAGCTTATTTTTTAGGTCAAGAATATTTACCTCAGTTTTATCATCATCTTCTGAATCTGAGTCTCCCACAACCATCAAAGATATTTTTTATCCTGAACCTTTTTCCTTCTCCCTTTGTTCCTTCTCAGCTCTCTCTTTCCTCCATTCAATTTTCCACATGAGACAATCCTTAATGTGATGATCAGGCTTATCATATTTGTAGCACCCATTTTTCTGTGATATCTCTGAACTCTTGTCCTTTTTAGTAGGATTTCTCTTTCCATTATGTTTACCTCTTTTGAATGATCTCTTGAATTTTCTTGTCATTTGAGACATCTTCTCATCATCAAAGTTAGATCCTTCACCATATCCAAATGGTGGTGCAACATTCATCTTGATCTTTTCTTAAGGTGTTAGTCTCTTGAAGATAACCTTCTCTGGTACCAATTGTTAGTCTGCACGATTAAGATTTTAGTTACTTAGCTTGTCGCCTATGAGTGAAATAGGTTGCCTAATGTGTTTCAACTAAGCAGTAAAAGTAGTAAGTAAGGAATACAGTATTTTTATGTGGAAAGCAGTCGGCTCACAAGGGTGAAAATCCAAGACCTACACCTCTGCAGGATTTTCCCCAAGCTTCACTAACACTGTGAGCCTCAAGAAAATTCAGATTATAAATACTTGCAACCTAGGAACTAACTCTGATCCCTCTTACAACAATCAAAAAGAAAGTTGTGACGCCTCCAAGTTACCCCTAACTTGAAGCTAATTTTTCCTCAAAAAAATACCTAACAATGCTTCTAAGAAAGTTGGAAATAGGAACAACTCAATAACAATCCTAATACAAAAAGCTAGAATTGAAGACACTCTGGTAAGTACTTCTGATTTAAAAGAAAAATTGCATCTTTTCTCCAAAAGAAAACTTTTCTCTATGATGTATACTCTGGTTAATAATCTTGAAGAACTAACAACTAATAGAGATCAACTGTTTAGTGCTCTTGCTAGTCTAAAGTTTGACTATATTGATCTTAAAAATAGCAAGAAAGCCACTGATGAAGAGAACAGTACCCTAAAGGAACAGGTTAATAAACATGAGTCAACTAATCAGGACCTAAAATCTGATTAGTTAAAAAGGTCCTCGTCTTAAAATGAAGAGACAACCAAAAATTAGAAAATGGTTGAGTCTGAACTCAAGGAGTGAAAGACTGATCTCTTTAGTGAAAAGGAAAAGTGAGAAAAGCAAATCTATAAATATCCAGATTGAAACTGGATCTTAAGAGAGCAAGCAGATGGACCAAGTCATCTAGAATCATAAATAACTTAAATGGAAAGAACTAGTAGTGCTCAAGAAACATCAAGTGGCTAGACTTAGTTCTTATAAAAAAAAAGGGGATATTGGTGTTATGGAGAAGAGTTCTGAGAGTGCTTTTGAAAATAAAAGTGTTGAAGGAAGATGCAACAAGTGAGGAGGAAAGTTTGGGTGGTCTGGGGACTGAACTTAGTTCACCCTTTGGTTACAATCTTTGTGATAAACAATAAATATCTAACAAGGAGGATTTCAGTTAAAAAATTATTAGTGAAGGCACGAAACAGGTTCTGCAACCTGGTTTATCAAAACCTAATAGAGAGGACGATGCTCCATATTTTGGAGTTGTGTCAGATTCTAAAAAACAAAAATTCATTCTCATGAGTTCTATGAATTTGGTCCATCCAAGTGTCTGCTTTCTTTAGGTTGTCACTAGTTTAGGTATTTCTTTGCAATTATCTCTTTGTTATCTTTTCGGTTGTCATGTCTTTGATTGTAATTAATTTACACAGGGTGTGGTGGTCTTCACACTTATTTATGACAATCTGTTTCTCTTTACATTGATGTATTTTTCTTGGATGGCTAGTATCCTCAGATGAATATTTGAGAAATTTTGATAATTTTTATGATTGTATTTGTGATAGACCCAGTGGCATTGCTATCATTCAACTAATTTTATGAATAATGAAATAGGTTTTTGGATGATGTCGAAAGGGAGAAGATTTATACGCTTGTAATATTTATAACCCAGTATTTTGATATTCTGACCTGGTTCATCTGAGTGGTTCTTTGAGCTGATTGAAAGAGGATACAAATTATATGAGTTTGTCATCATCAAAAAGGGGGAATTTGTTAGGATTTGGTATGTTTTTATGATTGACAAAATAATTGAAGTGTTGGAGTTAGACTACAACACAAAAGAGCAAGGAGTTTGTCTTGAAAAAGGAGTCTCACTTGAAGTAGAACTACAAGTCAAGAAGAATTTGAGTTGATGTTGAGTTTGAGGCAAAGAAGAACTCTCTGAAGAACTCCTTATTGCTGCATAAATTCAGTTGTGTGAAGCAAGGAGTTTGTGTCCATCTCAAACACTATTACATCAAGGAGTCTTTATCCTAAAAGTGTTTGTGTTTAACCAACTTGCTTTCACTTGTTATTATAAATATGCAGGCCTTTATTGAAGAGAGGTACACACCTATACTGAGAGAAATAATAGAAATTAAAGCATAAAATGAAGATTATTCTTACATTTATGTCTAACCATTCAAGTGCAAAGGCTGATACAAAGAACTAGATTGAAGAACCTGTTTCATGGATATGTTTCACTGTGTCTTCAATTCTAACTTTTTGTATTAGGATTATTATTGAGTTGTACCTATTTCTAACTTTCTTAGAAGCATTGTTTAGGTATTTTTCTGAGGAAAAATTAGTTTCAAGTTAGGGGTAACTTGGAGGCATCACAACTTTTTTCTTGATTGTTGTAAGAGGGATTAGAGTTAGTTCCTAGATTGCAAGTGTCTGTAATTTGAATTTTCTTAAGGCTCATAGTGTTAGTGAAGCTTGGGAAAAATCCTTCAGAGGTGTAGGTCGTGGTTTTTCACCCTTGTGAGCCGATTGCTTTCCACATAAAATACTGTATTCTTTACTTATTGTTTTTACTGCTTAGTTTAAACACGTTAGGCAACTTGTTTCACTCATAGGCGACAAGCTAAGTAACTAAAACCTTAGTCGTGTAGAATGCACATTTCATGATGAAGTTTGGAATTTTATTTACTGTGTTATAGTTACATGTTACATGATGGTTTGAAATTTACATTATAAGTTGTATAAAGGGGTGTTTGACATGTTGAGAAGGTAAGACTTGACATTCACCTAATGATTCTTTCTTTGTTGAGTTAGCAAAAGAGAATCAAAATCATTAATTTTTGTGAGTTTTTACTTTTCATGTTTGTTAAGTATGATTTCAATAATCATGACATGGTAAAAATATGCTTGCCACATTTAAGGAAAGTAACTAGAAATCAACAAATCACTTTGAAAAGATTTTGTGTGTTGTTCAACAAATCACTAAGAGGAAGAGTTCAACAAGGACTCTATGAATCCAAAATAGATGAGGAAAGGACTCTCAATTGATATCCAAAAGACACTTTACTCTAGTTGTATTCAAGGAGGATCAGCACACTGATATTCTATAAAATGAAGTGATTGAAGGTTATTCATTCACAAATAGCATCTTCTGCACCCCATTGATTTTTATCTTAACTGATAATCAAACCTAAAGAACTAAGGAGAGTTGAAAATGCTCGAGATAGTTCCTTAATCTTTTTAGTCAGCTATTGCAGATTATCTTTTGAATCAACTTTTCAGTGAATGTAATAGGTTAGGTTTTGAAGTTGAAAATATTGTGTTCGCCAAATTTTTTATTGTAAATTTGGTTGTTACTATTTTAAACTAAAGGGTAGTTTAGAAAAGGTTTGGAAATTTGTAAGAGCTTAGGGTAGTTCCATTCAATTTCGGGGGGTAATCTAAAATTGGCTCGGTGTTGTGTTAGTGAAAGTTGAATTGAAATCCTACTAGGACGTAGGTCGTGATTTTTACATCCATTCAAGTCTAGATGATTTTTCACGTATAAATCTGGTGTCTATTGTTTACTTACTAACATTTTCTTTTCCACTCAACTAAAAGATAACGGTAAAAGAAACATTGGTCAGGTATGTTCCCTAAAATTTCAAGGAGTAGCATAAATCAGAAGTGATTAAAAAGTAGGTATAGACCCAATTCACCTCTCCTCTTGAGTCTAATTAAGAATTCATTTCTACCAATTGGTATCAGAGTAGGTTTCTCACGTTTAGGTTAACTCCTTTAAGAGATCCGTTCAATGGTTTCTGAAATAATTCTACCAGAGGGACAATCCAGCACTAAACATTCTCTCTTCAATGGCCAGCGCACACTACAAATTTGGAAAAAAACATATGGAAATCTACTTAAAGACTGAATATTATCAGTATGGTTGATCACATTGAAGGGGCCTTTAATCCCCACCAAAGTAAAGGCTGATAGAACCAAAGTACCCAAGACTGAAGATGAGTTTGATGTAGACGACTTCAGAATGATGGACAAAAAGTTTTCAAACTTGAAATCTTAATATAAAACTTTCAAAAACAGAAAATTGAGTTTGAAACTATTCAGAAAATACTTACCGATTAAAACAACAAACTGGAGGGGACATTCTTTTCTCTGAAAGATGAAAACAGCAAACTAGAGGGGATAGTCTCTTCTCTAAAGGCTTAAATGCTCAACATTAAAAAATCGCAAATAGTGAGAAATGGATAGGTTAACAGCGGTCAAAAGTCACTTGAATCTGAAGTTATCTCTCTGAAAATGGAACTAAACAAAGAGATAAAGCAAAATTCAGAGTTTCAAGATACCTTGAATCATATTAACCTAAACTTGTAACATTTAAGAAATGGAATAAATCTACAGAAGCTTTAACTTGGCTAAACGAACATTACAATAAGTGTCACAACGGAATTGGCTACAAAAGCAAATCAGTCAGATGGGATATTAAAAGAAAGTATGTGGGTCTGCCTGAATATCGCTTATATAGTCATTGTGGTCATACAGAACACTATAAATATGAATATTTAGCCAGAATAAAAGCTCTTGAAAAAAAATAGAAATATTGTCAGATGGATAAGAAAAGATTTAATTTTTCAAATTATTAAAAGAAAGGGAACCAAACTAGTGTGGGTTCCCAAAATCTAACGAGTAATTTGTGTTTGCAGGCTGAAGTGAGAGGGAGCAACAAAAAATTATATCTTGAAAATAGTTATTCCAGGCATATAACAGGTAATGAAAAAATTTCTCTCACTGACAACCTTCAACGGAGGATCTGTGTCCTTTGGAGGTGTAAAAAAAGGTACTAGTAGTCGGCATAGGTAAGATAGGTTAGTACCTATCACTCAGTCAATTGATTATATTTGGTGGATGGATTAAAACTCAATTTGTTAAGCATATCACAACTTTGTGATCGAGGGGACATAGTGTTATTCTCTTTCTTCGATTGCAAAGTCACATTACAAAAAACTGACAAAAAAAAGAGGTCCAAAACCGATGGACAATGCTGATTTTTTTATCAAAATCGATGACTAACCGATGGACAAAGGATCCTTGAAATTTGGCTCCTTGGAATCAAAAAATCGATGGACAGCATCGGTTATTACCAAGGGACATCCGTCGGTTTAATAAATTTTAATTTGGTGGGTTTTTTAATTGCCACACGATGAGAAAAAAATAACTTACTAACGAACACCCTCGATTTTTTTCAATTAATTATTTATTTTTGTATTAAAAAATACCGACATTGCCTGTCGATATGTTCTTCATAGATAAGAACACAACGACGGACAGTATCGGTTGTCCATTGATATTCTAAGTTTCTGCATCTGATATTTTTGCAGAAAATCGAAGGTCTTGCCTATGTTGTCCGTCAATTTTGATAATTTGTTTCAACACAATGATGGATGTTAAGGGTAAGACAAAAGATAATCCAAAGGATAGAATGGACTTAAAGGAATACTGCAGAAAAAAGGAACTATGATTGCAGGAAACATACGATAATAAACTGTAAAATCCCAAGACGAGCTTTTCATTCACTTTGGACAAAAAATGTGAGATTTGTGAGTGGGTTAAGAATTTGAGGATTCCTTAAGGCTACGCTTCAAATTTGGGGAAGTATGCAAATATGAATGAAAGGAAGTTGTGTGGTATGAAAATCCATGATTGTCATATTTTCATGGAAACTTTGATTCCTATTGCATTTAACCAGCTACCTGATAGGACATGGAAGTCAATCTCAGAGATAATTTGTTCTTCAAAGGTTTGTGTAGTAACACTTTGTGGGAGGATAACTTAGAAAGAATGGATCAGAATATTCCTGTGATTACTACTAAGTTGGAAAAAATCTTCCCACGCGGCTTCTTTGATGTGATGGAATATTTACCGATTCACCTCGTACATGAGGCATGCCTTGGAGATCCAGTTCAATACAGATAGATGTATCCATTCGAAAGGTACTAAAAATGTGATTTTGTATACCATGAAATTATTTTTTTTATTAAGTTAGTTTCTTATTAACATCAAAATTTTATACAGAACTATTGGCAAGTTCAAAAGAACTGTTAAATAGAGGTCTAAGATTGAAGGATCTATCTGTGAAGCTTATCTTGCAAGGAAAACTGCTCATTTTTGTTCTTACTATTTCGAGCAATAAGTGTCAAGTTTGAGAAATAGGTCAACCCGTAATGGTAATGGTGATATTGATCCCAGCCACCCACCGATTTTAATTTTTAATCAACCAAGTCGAGGTTCTTAAAAATGAACAAGACGAGGTATGAGTAGTATGAAACTGCAATCTGTTATGACACATGTTTTTCTTAATTCCCCCGAGATACAACCATATCTTAAGTAAGTTCTAAATAATGTTATTGAATAATGTCATTTAAATACTAAGGGTTAAACTAATAAAAAATCTCAATTTATTGAACAGTTACTTTCTAGGCCAGTGGGGGTAATGATGTCATAAATACTAGGTTCTTCGATTGGCTGAAAGACTATATAAGTGTTCAATATCATGTTAATGATATAAGTACAACATAATAATTTACTTAAAGAATATTTGTTTAAATACTATGTAGGTTCATGATGAAAATAACACTATTGAATATTTGCAAATAGTGAGTGATGTTGCAAATGGGCCTGATAGTCAAATTCAGTCGATGAATAAATATTATGTCAATTATTTTAAGTTACAAATATAAGAAACTTCTAAGTATAAGAAAACCAATAATAGCAGGGTGTATTAAAGATGATGTAAACGGTGATGGCCAAACTGTTAATTATTATGGTGTGATAAAAGAGATAATGGAAGTTAGGTATGCTGGATGACCGAGAAAAAAGATAGTACGATTTTGATGTAAGTGGTTTGATCCATCACACAGGGGTACTATAGTGAATGAACAACATAATATAGTTGAAGTTAAGCACACCAGACACGCAGTATGATCATTATGATCCTTTCATCATTGCACAAAATTCTAAGTAGGTGTATTAAAATTAATACCATCAATATCATGTAAAAACACTATTCTTAAGGCATATTGTTGAGAATGTTCACTTAAAGAATAAATGCTCTCTTGTTTCAATGCTATCCCCACACAGAAGGCAAGTTGTGTCCTGATATATTCCCATCTAGTTCAATATGTTTCTGTTCATAAGCCTGTTGTGCATGGTGAGCCAGTTGAGAAGCTGTGTTTTGGTATATTCACTTTGTTCCAAACTCCTATCCACCAGGGTCACTCTGGTCCAGTATTCTTCTCCATGTATAGCCACTACTAATGTTATATTTTCCATTGTTTAGTCAGCCATCCTGTCATGATCCGAACATGAGCCCGGATCGAGATACGGGACAAGGACCCCAAGAGACTCCAAGTCGATCCATGGCATGAACATACATCTGACTCAATAAAGTAAAGAGGAAGACTTAACATAATAAACATGTCAGAAATCCGAATATAACATAACAATCTAAATATACAACCCAGGTCTGAAGCTGAATACAATCTATTGTCTGAGAAGCCTCTAATTTTGATGAGTTAATGGGACAAGACCCCAACAAACTCTCTAAGTCTAAAACTGAATATATGAGGATAACTGATAACAAATGGTCCTCGTGAGATGAGGACTCACCAATAGAGACTGGATGCTAACTTCGGAAGCTAGCTAGTGACGGGGCTAGGTATGAAGATCGGAGCATGTATCATTAAACAATATAGCATAGAGTATGCGGTAAATACATGTAATGTACTGAGTATGCAAGGTAAGTAAAAAACACCTAAATAAGTAAAATCATTTAAAACATACATAGTATAAAATATAATTAGAATCTAAGAGTAGGGCTTGCATTCTATCTCTGAAATCATGATCTGAACATAATTGAACATCATAACTGAATCAAATGACCCAAAGCTGAAGTCTGATAATCATAAGTAAAATAGAATATTGGGTCAAACCTGTTTTAGAACACACACACACAAACACACACAAACACACACACACACACACACATAATGAATGATAAACATGCATACTGAAATCATGAGGAACAATGGGAGACTTGTCATGTAACCGACATTACCACGATAGAGCTTACGTGATTTCGAGTATCACACTCAAGTGGACAGAGCCGTCCAAAGCCTTGCCAGGGCTAAGGACGCTACCATGATATCGATATTAAGCTCAAGTACCCTTTGGGCAGGGGAAAGCTCACATAGGAGGTCCCAAAATAATCTGATCATACCTATATTGGCGCGTAGTTCTGAGGCATAGGGTTGAATGACCCTTAGCCTACTCGGTGCTAGACACTACTCCCAAAAATATGCATATGCTATCCATCATTTTTCAATGAAGCTGACCATCATCTATTGACAAAGCTGAATCATCATATACATATAAAATCTGAAATCATATATGAGGAGCCTTGGCTCAAACCATACCACAAGCTGAACATAATTGGGAGTCTTGACTCCAAAACCATGTGGTAAGCTAATTAACTTAAAATCATAAATCATACTTGAACATATGGGCTTTCCCAAAACTTAAACATGCTTGAAAATATTTGATTCACTTGAAAACATAATCATAGACATGGGAAATTTGAAAACATGGCTTTCATCAATAATATCTCATCATACTTGAACATTCATCATAAATCTCAACTTTCATGAACTTCTCATGGATGGGAACTTTAATTTATAAAGCTTGAAAACATGATTATAATTGAAAACAATGTAAAACTTGTCCGTGAAACATAATTCAATAATAGAAATATGCTTAGATCATACTCATGGTAGAAACTTAGAAAATTCATGCATTGGGTTAAAACCCCATAGAATCAACATATAGATTTTCATGAATTAGAGAGGGATTGGACATGCGTATGAACAAATTCACCTATTCATAATCTTACATGCCTGAGGAAATCTGATTCTATTAGTTACTTGATTGCCCAAAGAAGAATTGATGAAAACTTGAAGGAAATTAAGCTTGATCACCTGTCTAGACCTTTACTCTTGCATGCATGAATAGGAATAGCCTAGAATGAACTTACCCCTATTAAAACTCATTATTCATAGCTTAAAATGAAGTAGTTTAGGCCTTAGGCTCATAGGAATTACGGATAAACCCTTACTAAATTGACAGAAAATAACTGATGCCAATCCCCACGAGGGATTGGACGAGTCGTTACCAGCGGGAATGGGTTGTCGCCTGCTGTCGTGAAGTCCACTACCACTTTTCCTCAAAGGGTCCCCATGAGGGACCTAACGGATCGTCATTGGTGACCACGACTCCTAGTTACCACTCGTTACCGCCACTGCCCAACTCCTCAAGTCATTAATCAACCGGTGACCATGACCAACATAATGGATTGTGGCTACTGCCCACGACTCATTGTATCCATTCGCAATGTACACTGCTAACTCGATCTTCACCTATCCATTGCCTTTGACCACGAATGACTCAACAAGTTGTGGGGATTGATCACGACTCGTGGTTATATCCATGGGGACTCCAAACTAAAAAATTCCAACTTAAGTCGTACACCTCACCATGAGTCACTTCACGACTCGTGGTCTACCCCACTGGTCACAGGACAACTCATTTTATGACCTAGTGCAGAAAATTTTATTTTCTTCATTTCTCCTCCCGGGTCTGAGCTTAGGACTTCCACGGTATAACAATATCTCCCAGTAGGGAATATTCGTCCTCGAATGTTGAAAATTATGCAGAAAGGCAGAGAAAAACAATCATCATACTCAAATACTGTTCATATAAGCTGAAAACTGATGGAATGACTAATTCCGATTTAAACTACATGTCTGAACTAAATTCATGAATCATACATACACCCATATACATGAAGGAAACTGGGGCACATGAACTGAACATGAAACTGAATAGAGTTTTAAGGCAAAAACTAATACCTCAAGCTGGAACTTAGTCGGTAGGGAATAAATGTGGGTATCTAGCCATCATATCTGCTTCGGCTTCCAACGTAGCTCCCTCAACATGCTAATTCCTCCATAAAACTTTAATTGAATCTACTTCCTTGTTTCTTAGACTTCGAACCTAACGATCCAATATTTCCACCAGAACCTCCTCATAACTAAGGCTATCTTTCACATCAACACTGTTCATCGGAACAGCTAGAGCTGGATCCCCCAAACGCTTTTTTAAGAGCGATACATGGAAAACAGGATGAAAAAAAGCTAATTCTAAGGGTAACTCCAATTCATATGCCACCTTGCCAACCCGCTTCACAATTCGGTAGGGGCCAACATAACAAGGGTTGAGTTTCCCTTTCTTTTCGAACCTCATCACTCCCTTCATGGGAGACACCTTCAGAAACACTCAATCATCAATATCGAACGCAAGTTCCCTATTTCTCACATTAGCATAGGACTTTTGGCAACTTTGAGTTATTTTCAACCTATCCCGAATGAGCTGAACTTTCTCCATGGCCTCATGGACTGAATATGGTCCTAGCATCACAGCTCACCGACTTCAAACCAACTAATAGGCGATATACACCTCCGCCCATAGAGAGGCTCGAACGGAGCCATCTGAATGCTGGAACGGTAGTTGTTATTGTACACAAACTCAATAAGAGGAAAATAGTTATCCCAACTACCCTTGAAGTCAATCACACATGCTCTCAAAATAACCTGGAGAGTCTGAATTGTCCACTCTGTCTGACCATCCGTTTGCGTGTGAAATGTTGTACTGAGCTTAACCTGAGTACTAAGTCCTTTTTGAAACGACCTCCAAAACTGAGAGGTAAATTGAGTACCTCCGTCGGATATGATGGACAAAGGCACTCCATGCAACCAAACTAGCTCTCAAATGTATATATTGGCATAATCCTTCACTAAATCGATTGTTTTGATTGGTAGAAAATGAGAAGTTTTGGTCAACCTATCCACAATCACTCAAATGGAGCCATACTATCGACGAGTGCGAGGCAACCCTATAATAAAGTCCATATTGATTTCCTTTCCACTTCCAAATAGGGATACTGATGTCTTGAAGCACACCCTCTAGTCTTTGGTGCTCAACCTTCACTTGTTGACAGTTTGGACACTTAGCTACAAATTCTACGATGTCCTTCTTCATGCCATTCCACCAATAGATTTCCCATAAGCCACAGTACATCTTGGTGGCACCTGGATGTATCGAATATCTAGAACTGTGAGCCTCGTGCAACATCTGATTTCTCAAATCATCAATGTCGGGGACACACAAGTGACCCTGATATCGAAGCACACCATCTTCTCCTTTGGAGAACACCTCTACCTTCTGATTTTAAATGGCTTCCTTTAACTTTACCAAAATAGGGTCCTCATCTTGCCTGGATTTCATATCAGTCACCAAGGACGATTCTAATTTGTTCTGAACTATAACACCTCCATCAGTCGAGTCAGCCAAATGAACTCCCAACCGATCAAGTCAATGCACATCCTTCACTAGCTCCTTCTTTCCCTCATCCACATGGGACACACTCTCCATAGAGAGTCTACTAAGTGCATCTACTACCATATTGGCCTTCCCTGGATGGTAAAGGACACTCATATCATAATCCTTGAGTAACTCCAACCACCTCCTTTGATGCAGATTTAGGTCCTTTTGGGTAACATGTATTGTAGGCTCTTGTGGTCCGTAAACACATCCACATGGACCCCATATAAATAGTGTCTCCAAATCTTCAATGAAAATACCACCACTGCCAATTTAAGATCATGGGTCGGGTAATTCTTTTCATGAACCTTCAGCTGTTGGGAAGCGTATGTAATCACTTTACCATGCTGCATGAATACACAATCAAGGACAATTCTAGAAGCATCGCAATATACCACAAATCCATCGGTACCCTCTGGTGGGTTAACACCGGTGCTGAGGTAAGTCGAGTCTTCAACTCCTGAAAGCTCCTTTCACAAGCATCCGACCATTAGAATTTTACTTTCTTTTGGGTCAATTTGGTCAACAGCGCTGCAATAGATGAAAAAACCTCAACAAACCTCCAATAGTACCCGGCTAAACCCAAGAAACTCCTGATGTATGAAGGATTCACCGGTCTAGGCCAATTCATCACTGCCTCTATCTTCTCAGAGTCCACCTTTATACCTTCACTCGACACCACATGACCTAAAAATGCTACCGAGTTCAACCAAAACTCGCATTTACTAAATTTTGAATATAGTTAGCAATCCTTGAGAGTCTGTAGTACCACCCTCAAATAAGCGACATGCTCCTCCTCGCTCTGAGAGTATATCAAGATGTCATCATAAACACGATCACGAACATATCCAAGTATGGATTGAACACCATATTCATCAAATCTATAAAAGCAGCAGGAGCATTCGTTAGTCCAAAAGACATAACTACAAACTCGTAATGAGCATACCGCGTCCTAAAGGCTGTCTTCGGGATGTCATCCTCCTGAACCCTGAGCTGATGATATTCGAACCTGAGATCTATCTTCGAAACGCACTTAGCACCCCGAAGCTGGTCAAATATCATCAATCATGGGTAGAGGATACCTAATCTTGATGGTGACCTTTTTCAACTGTCGATAATCAATACACATTCGAAGAGAACCATCTTTCTTTCGTACAAAGAGAAGTGGTGCACCTCATGGGAATTTCTTGGTCTGATAAATCCCTTATCTAAAAGGTCTTTCAACTACTCCTTCAGCTCTTTTTACTAGGCTGGAGCCATTTTGTATGGAGGAATAGATATAAGCTACGTATCGAGAAAAAGATCAATACCAAAATCAATCTCCCGCTCGGGAGGGATTCCCGGTAGATCATCTGGGAAGACTTTTGGATACTCACATACTACTGGGACTAACTGGATAGTCAGGGTGTCGGACGTGGCATCCATAACCCTAACTAAATGGTACACGCAACCCTTGAAGATCATCTTTCTGGACTTAAGATAGGAAATGAAATGACCTACAGGCACAGCTGAACAACCCCTCCATTCTATGACTGGCTCACCCAGAAATCTGAACTCTACTGGCAAGTTTTACAATTAACTGAGACATAACATGTAAATATCCAATACATGCCAAGGGTAACATCAAAATCGGTCATGGATAACTCTACTAGATCTTTTGAAGTGACTTTCTGAAGGACTATGATCGGGCAACTTCGGTACACCCGTCTAACTACAATTAAATCACCTACTGGAGTAGAGACTGAGAAGGGTTCTGAAAAAGATTTTGGGACCGACTCCAAAACTACTAGACACATAAGGTGTCACAGAAGACAAGGTATCCCCTGGATCTAACAAAGCATATACATCAAGGTGGAAAACTCATAACATACCAGTGACTACATTCCGGGAGACCTCCTTCTCCTGGGGGGATGTGAGGGCATAGAATTTTTTTTGGCACTTACCGCCACCTATGCTAGTAGATGCCCCCTATTGGGCTGGGCGTGCGGGTGGATCTGCTGAACTGGAAGCTAGGCCTCGGCCTCTATCATGGCCCTGTCTAGATGCTAGGCAATCTCTAAGCATGTGTCCGGAATTTCCGAACTTGAAGCAAGTATCTGTACCCGCCAAACACTGACCAGTATGCCCCTGACCATACCTGCCGCAAATTGGAATACTGGAATCCGCGGGCCTGCTGCTTTGACCCCTAGAGCCTGATACTCATCCTCTCTAGTCGTGCCTAGGTCTGGATGGCACTCTCATCACTGAAGATGCTGGGGTAGATCTCTGGTGGGACTATTGTCGATGTCCACCACCTGGTCTCGGCTTAGAGAACCTATAGCTGTCTGTCCTAGCCCTCTTAGCCATCTTCTCCCTCAGATGCACCTCCTCCATCTGGTGGGCTTACAGAAGTATCTGAGGGAAATCCATTTCCTGATGGATCATGGCGGTTCTGCAATTCTTGTCTAGATAGTCTACCACCCTATGAACAAACCTACTCACTCACGTCCTCTGATCAACCACTAACTCTGGGGTGTACTTTGGCAGACGAGTGAACTCTAGAGAATATTTTGGCACTATCGTCTTCCCCTATTTTATATTCACGAACTCAGCCGCCTTCATCACCCTCATTTCCCGAGGGAAGAACCGATCTAGCAATGTGACATGAAACTCATCCTAATTGATAGGGCCTGCTCTGGCTACCCTACTATCCTTCCACTGTCTAAACCAAATGTGTGTGAACCCCTTCAACTGATATGAGGCCAAATCAGCACACTCTTCTCCATTCACCCCATGACCTGGGTGGTCTTCAAAATCTCGTCAATAAATTCATGTGGATCCTCGTGCACCTTTGACCCAGGAAACTCTTGCGGGTTCATCCTTAGGAAATATCTGACTTGTGCTACCGCCGCATTCCTGTTCTGCGGGACATGCGCCACTACTTACTAGTTGACCTGGGCAGTCAAGGCCTGCGCTAGCATCTGAATGGCTTCCCTGAATTCAGCATGGGCAAAGGGCTCTGGTGCATAGTGCTCATGGACTGGTGGGGGCTGTTGGTGCCCATCTCCATTTCCATCCTCGTGGACATTTTCATTTCTATTCCTTTTGTCGTTAACTCTATAAGAAGGCATGATTCTGCAATCGCGAATAGCACGAGTTAGAAGGATAGAGATACATTTTATCGCAAGACATAAATCATGAAAGAAGGAACATTTCCTGAACATCTCGTATCCTCTTTTTCATAAGTGTGGCGCGCTTCACATCCATGAAAAAGACTCTACTTAACGCAGCTTTCAGACAGCCTAGGACATTTCAAACCTATTGCTCTGATACCAAGTTTGTCACGACCCGAACATGAGCTCGAATCGAGACACGGGACAAGGAGTCCCGAGAGATTTCAAGTCGACCCATGGCATGAATATAAATCTAACTCAATCAAGTAAAGCGGAAGACTTAACATAATAAACATGGCATAAATCTGAATATAACATAACAATCTAAATATACAACCCAAGTCTGAAGTTGAATACAATCTATTGTCTGAGAAGCCTCTAATTTTGATGAATTGATGGGACAAGACCTCAATTGAATCTCTAAGTCTAAAATTGAATACACGAGGATAACTGATAACAAATGGTCCTCGAGAGATGAGGACTCACCAATAGAGACTTGATGCTAACTCTAGAAGCTGGCTAGTGACGGGGCTGGGTCTGAAGATCAGAGACTGTATCATTAAACAATACAACATAGAGTATTCGGTAAGTACGTGGAATGTACCGAGGATGCAAGGTAAGTAAAACTGCCTAAATAAATAAAATCAATTAAAACATGCATGGTATAAAACATAACCAGAATCTGAGAGTAGGGCATGCATGCTATCTTCTGAAATCATGATCTGAACATAATTGAACATCATAACTGAATTGAATGACCCAAAGCTGAAGTCTGATAATCATAAGTAAAATTGAATATTGGGTCAAACCTACTTTAGAACACACACACGCGCGGGCGCACACACACACACATATATATATATCATGAATGATAGACATGCATATTGATATTATGAGGAACAATGGGAGACTCGTCATGTAACCGACATTACCAGGATAGAGCTTACGTGGTCTCGAGTATCACACTCAAGTGGGCAGAACCGTCCAAAGCCTTGTCAGGGCTAAGAACGCTACCATGATATCGATATCAAGCTCAAGGCCCCTTTGGGCAAGGGAAAGCTCATATAGGAGTTCCCAAAATAATCTGATCATACCTATGTTGGCCCATAGTTCTGAGGCATAGGTTTGATTGACCCTTAGCCTACTCGGTGCTAGACACTACTCCAAAAAACATGCATATGCTCTCCATCATTTTTCAACAAAGCTGAGCATTGTCTATTGATGAAGTTGAATCATCATATACATATAAAATATGAAATCATACATGAGGAGCCTTGGCTCAAACCATACCACAAGATGAACATAATTGAAATTCTTGGCTCCAAAACCATGTGGTAAGCTAGTTAACTTGAAATCATAAATCATACTTGAACATATGGGCTTGTACAATACTTAAACATGCTTGAAAATACTTGATTCACTTGAAAATATAATCATATACATGGGCAACTTGAAAACATGTTTTTCATTTCTAATATCTCATCATACTTGAACACTCATCATAAATCTCAACTTTAATGAACTTCTCATGGATGGGCACTTTAATTTATAAATCTTGAAAATATGGTTATAATTGAAAACAATGTAAAACTTTCCCATGAAACATAATTTAATAATAGAAACATGCTTAGATCATACCCATGGTAGAAACTTAGAAAATTCATGCATTGGGGTAAAACCCCATAAGATCAACATATAGATTTTCATGAATTAGAGAGGTATTAGGCATGAGTATGAACAAATTCACCTATTCATAATCTTACATACCTGAGGGAATATGATTCTATAATTTCTCTGATTGCTCAAAGAAGAATTGATGAAAACTTGAAGGAAATTAAGCTTGATCACCTGTCTAGACCTTTACTCTTGCATGCGTGAATAGGAATAGCCTAGAATGAACTTACGCCTATAAAAACTCATTATTCATAGCTTAAAACGATGTAGTTTAGGCCTTAAGCTCATAGAAATTACGGATAAGCCCTTACTAAAATTGGCAGAAAATAACTGACTGCCAGTCTCCACGAGGGACTGGACGAGCCGTTACCAGGGGAAATGGGCTGTCGCTTGCTGTCATGAAGTCCATTGCCACTTTTACTCAAAGGGTCCCCACGAGGGACCTAACAGATCGTTATTGGTGACCACAACTCGTGATCACCACTCGTTACCTCCACTACCCAACTCCTCAAGTCTTTAATCAACTGGTGACCACGACCAACCTAACGGATTGTGGCTATTGCCCACGAATCGTTGTATCTATCATACGGTACACTACCAACTCGACCTTCACCTGTCCATTGCCTTGGACCACGATTGACTCAATAAGTATTAGGGACTGACCACAACTCGTGGTCATGTCCGTGGGGACTCCAAACTCAAAAATTCCAACTTAAGTGGTGCACCTCACCATGAGTCACTTCAGGACTCGTGGTCTACCCCATGGATCAAAGGATAACTCATTCTGTGACCTGGTGCAGAAAGTCTTATTTTTTTCGTTTCACCTCCCGGGTCTGATCTTAGGACTTCCTGAGTATAATAGGTCCTTCATGCACATACCCTACTGCATAGATCTCTTTAACCCTACATATTTGTTTTCAGTATCAGCAACTGTCTGCTGGAGCTTTGTATTGCCACCAATCAGTACCTTTTAAGTATACATGATCAATCCACTTCACCCACAGGTTGTCCGCTTTATTGGCCACACTCCATGCATAGTTTAAGTATATACATTTTTCCTCCCGTTTTATGTGATATATGGAGTTTATGAAAGAAAGTATACTTCTTTAAAGAATAAATCAAACAAAAAAGTACATCACATAAATTTGGACATGCAATATTGAACATGCAATATTGGAATATATGCCTAGCCACAAATTTAGAGGATTACTCCTGATTATAGTACAAGATAGTATAAAAAATAAAAAGCACAAAGAAATCATAACCTTTATTTTTCTTTATTTTTCATATAAGTTGTGTCCTATGAAATGACAAAGAAAAAAGTATAACTTAATGTTAGTGGTATCTATTGATAAGTTTTAGAACTAACAACTTACCTTTAAAAAGATTAATAACTCAAGAAATTTGAAACCTCTTAGGGAGGTGAACCTTGGTTAGGTGGATATTTATCAATAAATAAAGAGTATCCTTTGTTTAATTATTTGACTTTCTTGGCTAATTTAAAGAAAAATTAATTATCTGACTTTTTTCTCCAATTTAAAATGCCATATCTATTTGTTTAATTTCCTTACCCTAATACCTATTGGGTCATGCCTAATTCGTGAGAGAGGATGTAAATGAAGGATGTGATATTTCAGCTACAAAATAATTTCAGACTTAGTAAAATAATATCTGAAATGATTCTCCATAACTTTTCATAAGTTTGAAAAAAAAATATTGAATCTTTGCACATTAAGTTAATAAATTTATTTTTTTGATAAGTTGATGAATTGTAGTTGCAAAAAGGTCAACCAAAACAAACACAAAGAAAAAATAAAGTTTTGGTCTATTTGTGTTGTCAGACATTATTCTTCAACGTAACTGTATGTAACGAATTAAAAAATTGAACTAAGATTTGCAATAGCATTAAGTCAGCCTTGTATACCTTAGGGTAGGGATATTTCATGAAACTAACACACTAATAAGTGGGCAAGGATTGCGTACTGCACATTATGCAACTTGAGTTGTCTGTTGAGTGCACTCCATACACTCTATCTGTTCTAAATGAGAAAAAGGAGAGTAGATGCTTCCTACCCAATGGTAAAAAAAGTAGCTTCAATCATTGTTGTTCAAGTGTTATAGAGGTCGTGTCGTGTCTTTCACAAACTTGATATAAGAAAGTGACATAGAGAAAAACTTAAGAATCTTCTAGTCTATGTTTTTCGAAGTGTGCCATATTGATGGAGTCACAAGTGTATTTATAGGTAGGTTAGGGACCCTTAGGTAAAATATTTTAACTCTAAAGACTTTTTCATAAAATATGATTGTCTTAAGAAATCATAAGTAATATTTTTCTTCTATCAAAAAAACCTCCATCTATGCATAATTAAAATTATTATCTGCCATATATATATTATTTGGAAGACAAGGTAAATAATTTGTTACCAAATATGTAGGCCAGATAATTATCTCTAATAAGAGACGTAATTCTTACATTCTCCCACTTAGTTCATATATCATAATCAAATAATTTTTTATGAGGTGATAAACATAATAATGTGGCCATGGCCTTATTCAATCATGTGCATGGCTCGGAGGAGTTTAAAATACTAAATGACTTGGAGATGCTTATTCCATAAGATGTTGCATAGTTGATATGCTAACTGTCGTATTTTATATCTCATCTTCTGATGAATTATTTGGTTGTGATGAGTTTTTGGGCTTCAAATTTAAGGAAAATTGAAACTTTTTAGTCTTTATTAAAGTATTTTTTATTGATAATTATCTAATTAATAAGGGAAATGGGTTATGGGGGTTCCACATAAGTGAGGTGATGAGCATTTATGTGGGTAATGGTTGTCACGCCCCAAAATTTGGAGAGGCGAGATCGGAGTCGATGTCTCACTTGATCGATCGAACCAAACAAGAAACTATTTGATCGATGCCTATAGAACATATGGGCCAACAAGTCCATATATATATATATATATATATATAAATAAAACTAATACGAACATGACCAATAAGGCCGTAACATATAACCATTTGCATAGTCAACAACCCAAACTAGGTGTGGCCATAATCCATTAGACTAGTTGGGCCTATACTCCTAAACAGAATGGTGTAGTGAGAGGAAGCATAGACACTTGCTAGAAATAATAAGACGCATTAGATCTCGGGCTCATTTACCTATTAGGTTTTGGAGAGTCTGTGTGTTAGTTGTTGCTTGTATAATAAAAAAACTCCCAAGTTTAGTATTAAAAAATAAGTCTCCTCATGAAGTCTTGTATAATAAAAGACCTTTCCTAACACACTTAAAGAAATTGGTTGCTTATGTTATACTAAAATTCTAAATGAAGCTGAAAAGTTAAAGTCCAGGTCTAAGATGACAATTTATATGGGTTACTATACAACAAATAAAGGATACCTGTTATATGATACAGATACCAAAACTTTGTTCGTACATAGGGATGTCACTTTTAGGGAAGACACATTTCCCTCCAAAGTTCAACCATGCATCCACTGCTCACACCTTCACTCCTCCGGCATATCCTTACATTCATATTTATGAAGTACCATGCTACACTTCTCACATACAAAATACGGAGTCATATTGTTCCAATACAATCACTCAAATTGACTAAAGTCAATCCTCATAACCACTAGTTATAGTTGATTCTTGTATGAATTCAGTGGCTACTGCCCAACCTATTCTTATAGTGACTACTCAACCTGAAAATAGGAGATCATATAGAGAGAAATCCACCAGTATGGTTGAAAGATTTTGTGTCATGTCCATGAATATTCATCTGGAAGTTTCCTATGCTATGTATAAATACATCACATATGATCACTTATCTCCTAGATATCAAGCATTCATTGTCAATTTTTCCTCCACAACATAACATGATACTTATGATGAGGCTATTAGAGATTCGGGATGGGTGGATTCCATGAAAGTAGACATTGAAGCATTAGAAAATAACCCTACATGGGATATAGTGCCACTTCTTAAAGAGAAGAAGCCTATAGATTGTAAGTGGACTTACAAAGTTAAGGACAAGGCGTTAGTAGAGGTTGAAATATTCAAAGCAAGATTAGTTGTTAAGGACTATAACCAAAAATAATGTATAAACTACCAAGAGACATTTTTACCGGTGGTGAAAATGAAATTTGTCAGGTATATTCTAGTTATTGTTGTTGTCAAATATTGGCATACACATCAAATGGGATATGTATAATGCATTTTTACAACGCGATCTCTTTGATAAAATCTATATGGACCTACCTCATGGTTTTTTAAAGACAGGGGAAGACAAAGACAATATGTAGACTCAAAAAAATTTTGTATGGATTTAAACAGACTCCTAGATAGTGGAATACCAAGCTAACTGAGGCACTTCTTAAGTTCAAATTTCAACAATGCCAATATCATTATTCATTATTCATCAAGAAAAGTATATAAGGTATCACTATAATTTTAGTATATGTTGATGATATGCTTATAACAGGTAACAAAATAAAGTTAATTGAAGACACAAAGCTCAATCTACCCAAAAAAAATTAAGATGAAAGATTTAGGTGAGTTAAAGTATCTTTTGGGCATAGAATTTGCAAGGTCCAAAGAAGGTATTCTAATTCATCAAAGAAAATATACATTAGAACTAATCCCTGAAACTGGACTTGGGGCATCTAAACCTTCCATGGCACCTATGGACACCAATGTTAAGCTAACCACCAAGGAGTATGATGATCATTTCAGCAAAATAGAAAATAAAGGAGCAGAACTTCTGGTTGACAAAGCTACCTATCAAAAACTTATAGGTAGGCTTTTATATCTTACGATGACAAGGCCTAATATCTGTTACATCGTGCAAACATTGAGCTAGTACCTACAAGAACGTAACGTAAGAAGTCACATATGGATGCAACCCTTAAAATAATAAGGTATCTCAAAAAACAACCAGGTCAAGGGGTCTTGCTATCCAGGAACCACACTAATAAAATTACAGCATATTGTGATGTTGATTGAGCTGCATGTCCTCATTCCATAAAATCAATAATCGAGATTGGACATTTTGTCATCATATGGAAATTTAAAAAAGAGACAATCATTTCTAGAAGCTCGGCAGAAGCAAAATATAAAAGCATTATTGCTACTATGACTGAACTACTCTAGCTGACGAGATTGATGAAAGAACTTGATATTGAAGTCTAAGCTCCGGTGAATATTTACAGTGATCACAAAGTTGTCATGCAGATAGCAGTCAATCCTGTATATCATGAGAGAACAAAATATATTGAAATAGACTTTCATTTTATAAGTAGAAAGATCATCCAATGTCTAGTAGCTACTAACTACATAACTACAAGGAGCAGCCTACTGACATATTAACAAAAGGACTTGCTAGAAATTATCATGAATATTTAATTGAGCTCCAAGCTAGAGCTTCTCAATATCGTTGCAGTGCCTAGCTTTAGGGGGAATATTGAAGGGGGAGTTACCTAATTTATCAGGGGTATTTTTGTCCTCCCAGCTAGCTACAGGATTAACAGACTAACATAATTAGTTAGTACTAAAAGTAGGTATAAGTCAGGTAATTTTAGTTGCTGAAGGATAATTGTGTATGTATATACTTCTATGCCTTGTATTAGGGTTCAACCTTGAATTCTTTGAAATTTCAGGCGTCTCTCAATCATATAGTAATTGTATATAGACTAGTGTTTGCTTAGATTATGTGTAATATTCTGCCTATATAGCGAAGCTTATGATACTTGATAGAAACCAAAAAAAAAATTAAAAAGAATGAGAATATCACACTAGTAGTTATAGGTGAAATTTCAAACTTGGAAACATTCATAATATATTACATATAGCAGCCATTAGAATACAAATGCATCCATAGAAGGAGCTAGAGTGGTATTTATAACGTGTTCTCAAAACACAATTATTTATTTTGCACACTTGCTAGAACTAGCTAATATTGCAATTATTCATCGCACAAACATGCATACACGTAAATATTTTTATAAGGTCATTGAACATTATTTTTTAATTTTTTTGAGAAAATGACCCTCTATCTCTTTGGTCATTTCAATGATCAAATCCAAAAAACTGTGAGGATCTGGGATGGCTGCAGTTTTCTTCTCATATAGTAATGTCCATGTAGCACACTGGTTTTCACAGGATAATTTGATGGTGAAGGAACTGTAAAACTCTAACAGATCTCCTTCAATCACTTTCCAAGTGATTGATTTTTTCTTAGGATCAGCTTCTTCAATCACTTCCTTAGCAATCTTCTCTTTTCCATCTATAATTATCAAAATCAAAAAATAAAAGAGATGTAACTTCTCATTCGCCTGTTCAGTTCCACATAAAAAATTTAGACATTCAGAAAATAATATATTCATCTTATTTATTTGTTTTTTCTCATTTTCTCCAAAAATCATTAATTAATAGGGATGTCAAATAGGCGATTCAGGCTGAATTTGATGGATCAAAATGAGTTGAGTTAATAAATGGGTGAGTCAATGACCCGCCTATATAAAAGTTACTTGGTCTGGAAGGGATGGTTAAATAGGCTAAGGAACAAGTCATAACTCAACCCTCTCAATTCATACTAAGTTGAAATTTTTTTTCTTTATTTTTTTATAATTTGTTTAAGTGCCTAATAAAATATATGTCTTTTTATTATTTTAATATATAACATATCAAATAAAAAAATATCTTTTAAAAAATACTTGATAAATTTGTCATTAATTACTTTAAATTACATAACAATCTAATTATTAAATGGGTTGAAATGGACGAACCAGATTAAAAATTGGGTGGGTCAAGTGAATTAGGTGTATCTAACGCCTCATTTGTTTTCATTAAGATTAAGATGTGTGAATCTAAATGCATATCTGAGGGATTAAGATGTTTCTTCTAGATCTTAACACTAAATGATTAAGACTGTTTTTTTTTAACATCTGAATGTGCATAATTTATTTATTTATAAACATACTAAATATAATATTTAAATAAAAAGTAATTAAATATTAAAAAAATCATCTTAATAAAATAAACTTATTATATGATAAAATAATATGTTTATGTTCGTTAACAATGACGAAGATGATTTATAGTGATGGTAGTGGTAATGATTGGTGTTAGTGGCTAATAATGGTAGTGGTGTTGATAGTTGCTAGTAATGGTGATGGTGATAGTTGCTATTAATGGTGGTGGTGATAATTGTGATGATGGAGGTGGTTGATTTTGTAGTGGTTGGTGTAATGGTGGCGGTTGATAGTTGTGGTTATGATGGTGAAATTGGTTGTTGTTAGTAGTTGGTGGTGTTGAGTGAAGAATGTGTGGTTGTCTGACGATGTGGTGGTAGTAGTTGGTGGCGGTGCTAGTTGTGATGGTGGAGATGGTTGGTAGTGGGGGATTGACCGTACTGGTGGTAGTAACTAATAGTGGTGGTAGAGGTGGCGACGGCGGTGACATAAATGGTGGCGGCAGTGGTGGTGGTTGGTGGCTGGCAACGGTAATAGTGGTGGTGGTTGCGATGATAAAGGTGGTTAGTGATGGTGACTTGTAGTTGTGGACACAGAGCGGTGGTGAAAATTATCCACATAATCATAACCCTTAATGATATTAAGACTTTGTTCCAAATCTTAATGATTAAAAACTATTCCGACTAAATAAGTGTTTAAATCTTAATGAGGCCTCCATTAAGTGCAAACAAATGAGGCCTAATTTTATCAACCATTTTCAAGAAGATCATTAGACTGTCCACTTCTTTTCTTGAATGGAATTGTCTGTACAAATCAAAAAAAACATTTGAAATTGTGGAAAATATTGCAATTGGTAGAAGATTTAACTTATAAATATGATTATACTATGATTGGTATGACTATAATAATTTACCAGGATTTCTTTTTCAGAAAAATATTTGAAATTTTCTTTCCTTTTTTTTCCAGAAAGTATTTTGCAAAAACTTTGAGCACCAAATATTATTAATAATGTCTAAATATTAGTTGGACAAGTAATATACATATATATATAGTTAGGATAGTGATAAGGAAACACACAAGTGATAGGAATTATTTTACTTAGAAATATTTTATGGTAACCAAACATCGTTAAATAACTTTTTCATAAAAAAATATTTTTATTTTTAAAAACATCGAAATATAAGAAATAAAAGTAAATCACATATATAGAGAGAGCGCAGAGAAATGTATGTTACCGATGTAATATATCCAGCCAACTATTGAACCGTCCTTTATGATTTCACCTTGATGAAACTCAAAACTTTTGACTTTATTAGGGATAATATTGGGTATATTAAGAGGATTAAAGTGAAAAAGATCATGGATCAAATGTCCTCCGCACTTCACCTCTATTGAAGTTGTCAACTTGCTTTTCACATCCATCTTTTCTACTTCAATATAGCAAAATGTTGTGAAAAAAATGTGGTGAGAAAATGTTCGGAAGCTGTCCTTATATAGATTTTAATTGTGTGAAAAGATAGTAGAAAATATAATCCACAATACATAAAAATGTGCGCGCACAAATGCAAATACACATGCATCTATTATTTTCTTCGACCTATTTCATTTGTCATATTTTTATTTTATACGTCCCTTAAAAAAATATTAACTAAAAAGATAATTTAACTAAATTATCCTTATTTATTCTTTAATCTCAATTTAATATTTTTTTTTTGTCATCACATTAATCTCTCTCCATATTATTAAATAAAAGTAAAGGTAGAAACTAATAATTAGTTATATCTTAATTTTTTAAAAATAATAATTATTTTAGACTATCTATTTTTAGTAAGAACCATCGGTAAAATGGACCAGAGGAAGCATTATACTACTACTATTAATAAATAAGAAGGCACATGTTATGAGTAGCTGTACAAGAAGCAATAGAACTTGTACTTCTTGAACTTGTAAATTCTCTTTGATCCAAATTGATTTGCATTTTCCAGTTAGGGTGTGTTCAGTATATATATTTTTTTTTTGAGAAAATAAATTATCTATACTTATTTATTTATTTATGTTCGGTAAATAAGTAAAAAATATTATTTTAAAAATATTTGTATATATCAAAGACAAAATTACAATAAGGATGATTGTGAAGGTGGAGAGGAGACAATATAATTTGTTTTTCCTATTTTTATTAGAAAAGTTATTTTTCTTAATTTAAAAGAGATTATTTTTTAAAAAAATATATTTTTTAAAATTATTAATCAATCGAATACAAAATTACCGAACACACATAAGAAAAGTAGGATATATTCATTCATATTTTAATTCCCAAACAACTATATACTCATTTTTCTATCCTAATTAAATCTTGTTATTCTCATCGCCTACTTTGTGCTTATTGCTAATTTGATTTTATTTCTTTGTTGTTACTACTATTTCAATTTACAAAAAAAGTTAAATACTTTCTTCATTTTATTTTTACTTGAATGTTATATGAAAAATAATAATTTTTTTTATTTGTCCATTTAATTTTAAATCAAGAAAAATTTATTATTTTTCTTAACACTACCTTCATTTGTTTTTTTATTAGAAAGTGTAGACGTTATGGTCTATGATCTAGTGACCCTGTGTACTAGGCAACTTGAGCCATTTTTTATTAATAGTTTAATAATTTTTTGTGATATTTAGACGAAGTTGAATAATATTTTCATTACAAAAATAATTTATTAATTTTAGTGTAATAAAACAAAATTTGAATAAATATCCGTGAAATTAATTGGATGATTAATGTATAGACTAGTCCATCTTGAATTTGTCAATCTTTATTACAATATTCTGGATAACATTTGATTATTATTGGTTATATTGAACTTATATTATCTGAATATATCGTCCTCATATGATTGATGTTACATTTATCGAATCCTATTCTGAGGTCCCAAAAGTTAAATTTTCATTCATGAAATTTTAAATATTCTTAGCAAGAACCCAAGAGATTCCCTGTTGAAAGCTCTCCCTGAGGTCAAATATAATTCGTGATGTTCCTTCTATTTTCCCTTTTCCTTTTAAAAATACTAATTCAATGATTCTACATGAAAGGTAATATAAATGTGATCATCCTAAAAAATAACTCTGCAATGCATGAATTCAAATTTAGTTGAGTTCTAATATTGATATCGAACACCGGGTGAAAAATAAAATAAATATAAAAATGCGGCTAGTCTCTGATTAGTAATGGTAGATAGATTAGATCTGATTTGAACCAAATTGCAATCCACACATATGAATATGGATTAAAAAAATAGACTTTTAACTTTGAAGTTCGTAGAAGTCATGCTTTGATAGTTTAATCACCAAATAATTTGAGATTATCTTTGCTGGATTAAAAAAATATTCAAAGATAGCACAATATTAAAATAGTTAATCTAAAGGTTAATGCTAAATGCAGAAAAGAAAAATATTTTTGTGAAGGAAATCTAACGACAAAGTATCTTCTTTAAAATTTGTAAATAAGTTTTAAAAAAATATTAGATTAAGTTAATTGAAATCAACTTTAACAATAAAATTTTTTACACATAATACAAAGTCAGAATGTGTTTCACAACATTATTCTTGTTAGTTTCTTTCAAAGAAAAATAGTGCTAATCAAAACAAAATTGTGGAGTAGAAGTTTATTAATATATTCCTATACATATTTACAAGATATTAAATTTAAAAAATCTAGTAAAATTAGATATACGCTAATTAAAATCTTCTCAAAATAAATTTAGTTAAAAATAGACAAATGCAAGTTGATAAGAAATATTAATTTCAAATAAGTAGGTTTAACTTAGCTTCATCCTTCCAAAAAACATTGAAAACTTAATATAAATTAGTATAACAATAACAAATTCAAATTTAATTTCACAAATAAAATCTGAAGAGAAACTTAATATAAATTAATGATGAAAATATTTCTTTTGATCTTGACAGGAGATTTCCAATAATAAGAAAAAAAAATTAGTGGCAGACAATAATTATGAATAAATAATAAAATTTTATATGTTATAAACATATTTGTATTATAGTGAATGTATATAAAGGTATTTCCATTATAGTGGATACATGTGTTTATATTATAGTGAAAGTCTATCTTTTGGAGAAAAGTTAGGAAAAATTATCCCTATAAATAGAGGGATTCTCCTTCAATGTATTTCATCTCATCAAGAGAAATAAGAACTTCTCTCCTTCTCTCTTTCTCTATAATATTCTTGTTCTTTCTTTATTATTTTATAACACGTTATCAGCATGAGTCTCTGCCTTGAGCACTCACTTTGAAAGATCTGAGGTAAGAAAAATCAAAGTTTCTTGAAAAGATGAAGGTTAGTATTTCTTGATATTTATGTTTTTCCTAATAAGAATATCGATTTTGTTTATGGATCTGAGAACGACTTATTGATTCACTTGGCAATTCATGCCTCATAATTGTTCCAGAAGAACAAACATTGTGGAAATATATTTGTTCCAGCAGAACAATATATATATATATATATATATATATATATATATATATATATATATATATATATATATGATCACTAGAAGTGATAATATTTTCACATGTAATTATAATAAGCTTATGAAAATATGGATGCAATGGGTCTTGGAGACACCATTAAAAGTGAAAACAAAGCATCAAATCAAGATCATGCTAAGGCTATGATATTCTTGCGTCATCATCTTGACGAAATTCTTAAAATTGAATATCTCACGATTAAGGATCCACTTATTTTGTGGAATAGCCTAAAAGAAAGGTATGACCACCTGAAGATGGTCATACACACAATGACACGATATGATTGGATCCATCAAGACTATAAGTCTGTTCATGAGTATAGCTCATCAACATTCAAAATTGTTTCTAAGTTGAAAATATGTAAGAGAAATCATCTACGATATATGCATGTCTCAATTTGCTCCCGAAGTAGCAATATCTTAAAAATGGTTTTAAGCTATCATACCTTATGTGGTTAAGGCATATTTAGATGATCATGTTTCATTCTTGAAGAATGAGAAATTGAGAACTTTTGATAAATGTTACATATATAGATCTAATACAGATCTAGTCCCTGAAGTGAATGTGACAATACTTAATAAAATCTTGAAATTTACTCCCGAAGTAGTAAATCTGAAATTTACTTCCAAAGTAGTAAATATGAAATTTACTCCTGAAGTAGTAAGAATTAAACAGCTATTCCTGAAGTAGTAAGACTCTTCAAAAGTAAATCTTGCAATTTACTCCTGTCTTACAATTTACTCCTGAAGTAGTAAAACCTGCAATCTACTCTCGAAGCTGTAAAAGTTTGAAATAATGAAGTTTAGAACTCAATATTTACTATTTATTTCTTGACACCTGCAGTGTCTGAATTTGCTTTCATGATACCAGAAGTATTTAAGCAATATTAGATAGTGTAAATTAATGATCAAGGTCTGCAAAAGAACGTAATTATTTTTCAACAAGAATCATGACACCAGTTGTGTCCAAATAATATTATGAAAAATAAATTGAAAGCTCCTGAAGAGTTTATTTATTATTATGTCATTCATCCCATATTGTAGTACAAAGTTGTTATGATTAAAACACAAATTGTAGTAAACCTAAAGTTTACCAACAATAAAAATGGTTATCATATTGAGACTACAAATGATTGGAAGATTAAATATCTCCAAAGTACCATGGAAAGGTTATCCGATTTGTACTACAAATATACGCATGATGAAATTACATGCTACAGTAAACCAGAAGTTTATTGATGTGAAATTTATGACATAGTAAATCTAAAATTTACTAAAATAAATAATACATGTCATGGTAAACCTGAAGTTTACTAGTATGGATTATTATCAGTTGACATGACCATTTTGATCATCCTGATATGATGTGTTAATTGAGTATTGCAATATATATATTGAAGAACTAGAAGATTCTTCAAGAAATCTTTTATATTGTTTGTTCTCATGACAAGTTGATTATACCTGCTAATGTTGGGACTGAATCCCTAAATTCTGAAAAGTGTAAATGGTGAATATGGGCCCATTCACCTACCATGTGATGTCTTAAATTGATGCATCTATAAGATGATCACATGTGCGTTTATTGTCAACCTGTAGTTTGACATTCACAAAGATACTTACTCAATATTAATTGAGTTAAAAGTATAATTTTCACATTCTGTAATCAAGACAATTTATCTTGATAATGCTGGTTTATATATAAGTTGGTTTGACATTAAATGGCTCCGATAAATAGTTAAACCATTGCTTATGAGAACAAAACTTAGTGAGTTGGTTTATCATATGATATATTACATACAATAACACTTGTATGCTGACCAATAAATTATGATTAATCCTCCTTCCACTCAATTGGTTCTAGGTCAGGAACCAAATATTTTCATCTAATAACTTTTGTTGTGTAATATATGATTAATGAATCTATCATGATACACATAGATGAATTCCCTAAAGAAGATCGGGGATGCATGTTAGTTTTTCTAACATGAGGGGGAGAAAATAAGCAGCTAAGAAATATATTGTGAATTATTATTAGTATGATCCTCCTTCAAAATAATTCAAGTCAAAATGCCTGAAGCATTTGCTGACCTAAAATTATTTTTATATTTCAGCTGCAAAAGCTCCTATTAAATTTATGTCCCTGAAGGACAGAGTCTACAGTATGCATGAAGCATTGTAGATCAATCGGTTTCTTTTGCAATAATATTTGGAAAAAAGGAATGGAGCAAATAATCATAATAAGGAGGCAATGTGCTCTTGAAGAGCTTACGACATAACACTTCATGAAACCTTATGAGAGGTTTAGGTACCTAACAAAATATTGAAAGTAATGAGATCTCAATTGGTTATGTCCAATTGAAAATTGATACAAATATATACCGTCGACGATATCTTTGATACAATATAGCGCGCAATACTGTAAGAGATTGTGAGGATCTGAATTCTACATCTATTAAAGCATTCTGATATAGAAATAATTATCAAGTGAAATGATGCGTATTGATAAGCATAAAGCTTATTGGACCTGTAGTCCAGACACTAGAAGATATCACGCATTTAAATACTAATTAATGTTATCACTTGACAAAATTTGTACGAAAATCATGAAGGATTCGAAATGCCTGAAGCATTTACAAGTTTCATTAAACTTGTTCATAATTCTTATATGAGGAAATCCTTGGTCCTGAAGTACCATATCTTAGTGTGATTGATGCACTAATATATCTTGCTAATACTACAAGGCATAACATTTGGTTAATTTGTTAGCAAGTCCTAATCTTATTGGTTATGCTGATGCTGGGTATTTATCTGACCCACACAAAGATCAATTTCAAACTGGCTACGTGTTCATATGTGGAGGTACTGTCATATCTTGGAGATCTACAAAGCAGTCTTTCCTAGCTACTTCATCAAATCATGTTGAGATAATAGCTATTCATGAAGCAAACGGAGAATGTGTGTGGTTAAGGTCCATCATACATCTCATTAGAGAAAAATGTGGTTTGAAATGTGACAAAGTACCCACAATTTTGTATGAAGATAATGTTGCATGCATAGCACAACTAAAGGGAGGATTCATAAAAGGAGATAGAACGAAGCACATCTCGCCAAAGTTTTTCTACACACATGAGCTCCAAAAGAATGGTGATATCAATGTGCAACAGATTCGTTCAAGTGACAATGTGGCTGATTTATTCACCAAATCTCTACCAACTGCAACTTTCAAGAAGATGGTGCAGAAGATCGGGATGCAAAGATTCAAGGATGTTCTAATTAGGGGGAGTTAATACGCGTTGTACTCATTTTCCCTTACGAGGTTTTATCCCACTGGGTTTTCCTTGTAAGGTTTTTAATGAGGCAGCCAAAATGCGTATTATTAGATATGTGTACTCTTTTTCCTTCACTAGATTTTTCCCACTGGGTTTTTTATAGTAAGGTTTCAACGAGGCACATTATCTATCAAATAGACATTTAAGAGGGAGTGTTATAAACATATTTATATTATAGTGAATGTCTATAAAGGTATTTGCATTGTAGTGGATACATGTGTTTATATTATAGTGAAAGTCTATCTTTTGGAGAAAAGTTAGGAGAAATTATCCCTATAAATAGAGGGGTTCTCCTTCATTGTATTTCATCTCATCAAGAGAAATAAAAACTTCTCCCCTTTCTCTCTTTCTCTATAATATTCTTGTTCTTTCTTTATTATTTTATAACATTATAGTTGATTTTTTCAATAACAGATTATCAAAAGATTCTATGTTACTAGTGACAAAATAACGATAAAATTTGTAGTTAATTGTTGCTTCATTTTGTGTGTGTGTTAGAAGATGTCACAAGTATACAATGACCTATTTTCTTGGTAATGAAATCAAAGTTTTTGTAGATGCTAACAATCTCATGACTTAAAGATTGTTAGCAATAGAGCTAGAATATCAGCAAACTGTAAGCGTATTACGAGATTTGTTCTTTTGTTTGTTGTAGCGTCTCTTGATGCACCTCCAAACAATCCATATCATTCTGTTGTAGTATTTGTTAGTAATTGTGTTCTAATCAATTTAATAAATTCTCAATATCTGTTTTCTAATAAAATAACAAAATAATATTAAAATCAGAAAATTAGATAAAGTAGAAAATATTATTCCGAACCCACAAGTTTCTTCTGTGTTCTTAAGGAATTATAACCCCCTCACTGTTGCTAAGGTTTGGGTTACTTCCTCACATGATAGAACAGAAAAGCATTTTTGTAATAGCGGCAATGCAAATTACAGAACTCCAGCGAACTCAAATAGTAGAGCAGAATCACACTTGACACGTACAGTTTTGCTATTGAAAACTTATGCAGAGAATGCAGAGGAGAGAAAAATATTTTTCGTTTATTTTTAAGTGTTTAAAATCTGAGACCAAGCTTTAAATTTATAGAGAATGAAAGGGTGAGATGGAGAGGTGCAAGGTGTCTTTTCTCATTTCTCATTCACATCTTAAAAATCTCAACGATCCCCCAAATGAATGGGGAATGACAACATGATGAAAAATGCATGGAAAAACTGTGATTTGCAAGTAAGGATTAATAGTATCTGGATAAGTAGGTATCCCTTTGAACTTTTCGTAGTGAACAATATGTCGCATATACTCGGTCTATCGGTAGATTTGATATCTTTAAACCTTTGAGCTTTAGTGTATACCTAGACAACCATATGTCATACAATTAAACCTTAACTTTCGTTCTCATTGTTGTGTTTGTTTCATCCATGAACACCACCTGGTTCATAAGTGTGTAAAGAATTGGTCTTACATAATCCTTCTCGAAGCGGCTTATATTTCACACTTACACAGGTGATTCCTAAACATGTTATCCTTTAGATACACTATTTGATATACCCCGTATCAAACTTAGAAACCATTAAGAAGTCTTAATACTTCATCCTTGTTACTGAACATTGTCTCATCACGAGAATGTTGAACCGTCAAGCATAACTTTATTTTTCTCCTTGAACCTAGATCTTGGGATCTCCAGTCTTCTAAGTAGAGTTACTGTCATGATGACTTATCCTTGTGCATAGTCTCATTTCTTTGATGATGTTTCAACCGCCTCTCTAGATAGGCTTTTCGTAAGTGGATCTAACACATTGTCCTTTGACTTAACATAGCAATCGTGATAATTTCACTAGAGAGTAGTTGTTTAATGGTATTATGTCTTCTTCGTATGTGACGAGATTTTTCGTTATACATGACACTCCTAGCTCTTCCTATTGCAGCTTGACTATCGCAATGTATGCATATAGGTGTCAAAGGTTTGGGCCAAAATAGAATGTCTTCTAAGAAATTCCAGAGCCATTTTGTTTCTTCACCGGCTTTGTCCAACGCTATGAACTCAGGTACATTGTAGAGCGAGCAATAGATGACTTCCAAGACAGTGCTTCTCCACCAATGGTAAAAATATATCCACTTGTGTATTTAGTTTTAATTGATCCGATGATCCAATTTGCATCACTATATCTTTCAATAACTGCAGGATATTTATTGTAGTACAAAGCATAATCTTTGGTATATTTCAAGTATACAATACTCATTTCATTGCCATCCAATGAGTTTGATCGAGATTGCGTTTGAATCAACTTAGTTTACTAATAACACACGGTATATCAGGTCGCATACAATTCATTATGTACATCAAGCTTTCCAACACTCGAGCATATTCCAATTGAGACTTGCTTTGACCTTGGTACTTTGCAAAATTATGGATCAAATCAATTGGAGTTCTTGCAACTTTAAAATTCAAATATTTGAATTTTTCAAATACCAATATTATGTAATGAAATTGAGACAATGGACCTTGAGGAGTCCTTTGAATTTTAATTCTTTGAATTAAATCGGCAGCTCCTAAGTCTTTCATATCAAACTTGCTAGAAAGCAGATTCTTAGTAGCATTTATGTCGGCAATGCCTTTACTCATTATCAATATGTCATCAACATACAAACAAACAATGATTATATAATTTGGAGTGTTCTTAGTGTAAACGCATTTATCACACTCATTAATCTTAAAGTCGTTTTCCAACATCGTTTGGTCAAATTTAGCATGTCATTGTTTGGGTGCTTGTTTTAGTCCGTAAAGAGACTTTACAAGTCGACAAATCTTCTTTTGATTTTCAGGAACTACGAACCCTTCAGGTTATTCCATGTAAATCTTTTCCTCCAAGTCTCCATTCAAGAAGGTTGTTTTCACATACATTTGATGAATTTCAAGATCATATACGGCGGCTAATGATATTAACACCCGAATGGATGTAATTCTGAGTACCGGTGAATAAGTGTTAAAGTAATCCAGACCTTCTTTTTATCTAAACCCTTTGACTACAATTCTTGCTTTGTATTTATTAATAGTACTATCATCTTTAATTTTCCTTTTGAAAATCCATTTGCAAGCTAAAGGTTTGTTTCCCGGAGGAAGATCAAGCAATTCCCATGTATGGTTATTCATTATGGATTTAATCTCACTATTGATTGCCTCTTTTCAATATTGAGCTATTATAGAAGTCATAGCTTCTTGAAAAGTTCGAGGCTCATTTTTCAACAAAAATATTAGAAAATCTGTCCAAAGGAAGTAGAAGTCCTTAATGTTTGCTACGTCTTGGATTCTCCTCATTAGTGAAATCTTCCTTTATCTCTTCCCGAGGTCATTTAGATCCTTTACTAGACGACGCATAATCAATTTTATATGGATATACATTTTCATAAAATTCAGCATTATCTGATTCAATTACTGTATTTACATGAATGTTAGAATTTTTTAATTTGTGAACCAGAAATCGATATGCTTTACTTTTTTGGTATATCCTATGAAAACACAATCAACAGTTTTTGGTCCTATCTCACCCTAACTTGTACCTTTTCCAAACGCCCCCCCCCCCCCCCCCCCCCCCCCCACTTTGAAGTATTTCAGATTGGGGTTTCTTCCTTTTCATTTTTCATATGGAATTGATTGTGTTTTGTTGTGGGGTACTTGATTAAGTATTTTATTAGCCGTAATAATGGCTTCCCCCCACAAGTTCTGGGGTAAACCCGAACTTATCAATAAGGCATTTATCATCTCCTTTAACATTTTATTTTTTCTTTCTGCAATCCCATTTGATTGTGGCGAGTAAGGGATAGTGGTTTGATGAATAATATCATATTCCAAACATATTTCTTCAAAAAGAGATTCACATTCGTCATCCCTATTATTTCTTATCATTTTAATTTTTTGTTTAATTGTGTTTCAACTTTACTTTTATATTGCCTGAAGGCATTAATTGTTTCATCCTTACTATTTAGTAAGTAAATATAGAAATATCTTGTACTGTCGTTAATGAAAGTAATAAATTACTTTTTTCCACCTCGAGATAGTATTGACTTCATATCACAAATATCAGTATGAATTAAGTCTAAAGGATTTGAATTCCTTTCAACGGACTTATAAGGATGTTTAACATACTTTGATTCCACACATATTTGATACTTTGATTGATTACATTCAAAGTTAGGAAATAACTCTAAATTAATCATTTTATGCAAAGTTTTGAAGTTGACATGACCTAAACGAGAATGCCATAAAGAATTTGACTCAAGCAAGTAAGAAGAAACTTCAACTTTATTCATATCAATGGCAGTTACATTCAACTTAAAAAGGCCTTCTGTCAGGTTGTCTTTTCCTATGTACATATCTTTTTTGCTAAATACAACTTTTTCCAGAAATATAAACACACTTAAACCCGTTTTTAACGAGATGTGCGGTAGAATAAATTCTTGTGAATTTCTGAAACATGGAGAACTTTGTTGAGAGTCACTACTTTGCTCAAAGTCATCTTCAAGCATATCTTTCCAACTCTTTCAATTTTTGCAACTGAGGAGTTTCCCATGAAGATAGTTTCATCTAGACATGCTTCAGCATAAGAAGAAAACAACTCTCTGTTGGCAAAGATGTGACAAGTAGCTCCTGGGTCAATCCACCACTCTTTGGGGTTTCCTACCAAGTTGCACTCCGACAACATGGCACACAAGTTCTCAATTTCCATGGTTCCTTCAATCATGTTTGTTTGACTCTTCTTTTTGTCTTTCTTTAGAGCATGACAATTAGTGGCCTTATGTCCAAACTTCCCATAATGTGGCAGTTGCCTTTGAACTTCTTCTTAGGCGGGTAACCTTTTGGTCTAGACGGCTTCTTTATCTTCTTATTTGTGGGTGCTTCTTTAACAATATTTGCTCCCAATATTATTGACTTTCCACGAAACTTCTTCTCTGCAGCCTTGTTGTCTTCTTCTATTCTAAGATGAACAATCAGATCTTTAAGGGTCATTTCATTGTGCTTATACTTCAAGTAGTTCTTAAAGTCACTCCACAAAGGAGGCAACTTCTCGATGAATGTTGCTACTTGAAATGCTTCATTTATGACCATACCTTCAAAGGATAATCTAAAGTTAGCAACACAATCAATATTTTTAATAAAATTATTAAATTTGATTATATCTTCTAAAAGGAGGTCATGAATGTTGACTTGTAATTCTTGGACTTGAGACATTACAGTTTTGTTGTCTACCATTTTGAAGTCCAAGAATTTTGCAGTCACATACTTCTTTAGTCTAGCGTCTTCTGTCTTGTCTTTCTTCTCAAGGGAATTCCACTACTCTTTAGAAAATTTACACATACAAAAGACGTTATACAGGTCATCCTCCAAGCCATTGAGGATGTAATTCTTGCAGGAAAAATTTGAATGTTTTCATGCCTCTATTACGACAAATTTTTCATTATCGGGAATTCCTTCTATCACTGTAGGAACATCCTCATTGATAAATCGCTGCAGACTGAGGGTGGTTAAATAGAAAAACATCTTCTGCTGCCACCTCTTAAAGTCGATACCGGCGAACTTTTCTGGCTTCTCTGCAATAGCCATTGTCGGAGCAACATTTGTACGACTAGCATTTGCAACAGAAACATTTTGTTGTTTTGTTTCAGTTGTCATTTTTTTCTGTAGGAAATTGACACCAAGAGCGTTTCAGTAAACTGACAAATTTTTTTATATCTTCAAACTAAATACAAACAATTAGATATACTTCGCGAAGTTTTTATATCTTCAAACCAAGTACAAACAATTAGATTTACTTGGCAAAATTTTTATATCTTCAAACTAAGTAATCAACGTGAGTAGAAAATCACAAGGATTTTAATCTAAAAAGAGGAGTAGAAAATCTGAAGATTTTAGTCTCCAACAATGGATTAAAAAATCAAAAGGTTTTAGTCTCCACACCAGAACTGAACACAAAAAAATTAAACAATTTATAATTCCATAAGCTTATTAGTAACTGCGTTCTAATCAGTTCAATAAACTCTCAATATCTATTTTATAATGAAATAATAAAACAATATTGAAACCAGAAAAATAGATGAAGTAGAAAAAATTATTCTGAGCCCACAAATTTCTTGTGTGTTCTTAAGCAATTATAATCCCCTCACTGTTGCCAAGGTTTGGGTTACTTCCTCCCAGGATAGAACGGAAAAGCATTTCTATAATAGCGACAATGCAAATTATAGAACTCCAGCGAATTCAAATAACAGAGCAGAATCATACTTGACACTTACAGTTTTGCTGTTGAAAACTTATGCAGAGAATGCAGAGGAGAGAAAAATATTTTTGTTTGTTTTTAAGTGTTTAAAATTTGAGGCCAAGCTTGGAATTTATAGAAAATGAAAAGAGTGAGATGGAGAGGTGCAATCCAAAAAACTTGTAGATCGACAAGAATTAATCTTTTTAAGTTGATCTCTAGATCTGTATATTTTTTCTATAGAAACGACACTTCGTAGGCTATGAGATATCCAAAAATTAAAGTGAAACTCATTCTGGTTGGACACAAATTAATGTTTGAAGTTAATGCTTCAATCTAGCATGTTCTAACTTCGGACAGCATGCTACATGAGCACTCTTCTCTTTGTTTTTTTTGTGGGTGTCATATGCAGTTTAACCTCTAGCAGGAAGAGTAATATGTAGTTTATTCTTAAACATTAACGAGAGTTTGGCAACTTGCAATTTAGGCTCATACGTCAAAAAGTATAGCAACCATGGAACAAAAGCAATATATTGCCCCCGGAGCTTGAAGTTGCACTTTGAGATTTGCTATTCTTCGCGTCCTTCAGGAGGTGAAGCCTAATCCATTCAAGCCACAAACATGACCAACAGATGTAGTGATGATATCGTCTTTGCGGGGATCGTTGTTATTCATTCTGTGAGTCATCACACCAGTTGATCTTGAAGCTGACTTTGAATTGCAAGAGGAAAAGATAAAGGGTAAAGTTGGTTCCACTTCGCTTGCCAATTTATTTATAATAAATTTTTATGTGATGAAAATTGACTGAAAATCACAAATAAAATTTGATGAAATAGAATTTTTTGTTTATGAATATAATTTTATTTTCCCTTGATTTTTCTCTTCTAAATATGTTTTTGTGATTCAAAGGCTATTAGTAACGTATTTCTTGAATGTAGGATAATTTAGACCTCCTTGTGATGTATTTGATATCTAGGAACGTCAGACAGGGACTTTGAGAAAGACAATATTTGATTTCTTGATCTCTTTGTGAATATCCCGGGAATTTATGCATGGAATTTCGAGATACATCTTCAAGAAAATATGTTACCCTTTATATATATGTGAGATAGGGATTAGAGTAAAGAAGTCTTCAAGAACCCTAATAGAGACTAAACTCCTTCTAAAGTCAAAAAACATTTGGATATTTACATAGTACAATAATATTAAAGTTGAATGAATATCTATAAAATTAACCCGATGATTAATAGACTAGTTAATCTTGAATTTTGATGTCTTTTTCATAATATTCTGTATAGCATGTGATTGTTATTGTCAATGTTGAACTTATATTATCCGTATGGATGGTAATGGGGCGGGGTGGAGAGAGTTTTAAGCTTTGTGGGTGTGAGACGGGTTAATAAAATTTTGGAAAACTTACATAGATGCCATAAAAAATAAAGTATTTATATGAGAATGCCCTTTTATTTTGATTCCTCCAAAATATTATATAAAATACCCTATTTTATTTATTCATTTTTCGGGCTTACATCATGCTGACGTCAGCGCTGCACTATTTCTTTTTTGTCTCTTAGTTGTTACTATGATGGTATTACTTTATTTATTTTTTTCTCTATTTCTTTAATTTATTCCTTTTTAAATTAATTTAAATTTTTGTTACTATTTTTTTTATCTTTTTTTTATTTTTTTATTTTACGTTTTTAATAAAAAAAATAAATACGGTATCTAATTATATTTAGACTAATAAAAATATTAAAAAATTAAATAATTTAATTACAACAAGTAATTTACAAAAAACACTAAAATCACTAGTTTATTTATTAAAATCAAAACTAATAAAAAAATATTTTTTTCCAAATCATTATTCCTATTTTTTCGCAATAATCTAATTTTATGTTCAAATTTGGCTCCTTTTTTTTCATTGTTCAATTTTTTATTTATCTACTCCTTTTATTCATTTTTCTTTATTTTTTATCTTTTTTCTCTATTTTTGTTAAAAAAAATTCAAATTATATTATCCTTTATTTTTTTCACCGAAATATAATTTCACTCTCAAATTTGATTCCTTTCTTTTCTTTTTTCTGCTTTTCATTTTTTTTCATCTTATTTATTTATTCATTTAAAATTTTATCTAATTTTTTTTTCCATAATCGGATTTTTATTTATTTTTTTGTCTTTTTTTATTTTACATTTTTTATTTTTTTATTATTGAGGTATCCTCTAGTCCTTGAGTGAACACTCTTCAGTCCTCCATGATACCATCATAATATATCTATATACTGGCATGGTATCAAAGAGAACTACTTTAGTTTTTCAATGAAGCATTCTTTAGCACTCCATGATACCATCACGGTATAACTATATACTTGTATAGTATCATGAAGGACCGTTTTAGTCCTTCAATAAGACACTCTTCAATCCTCCATGATACCATCATAGTATATCTATATACTAGCATGAAATCATTAAGGTCAGCTTCAGTCCTTTACGGAGAAAATCATCAGTCCTTAGTGATACAATCATAGTATGTCTATATGCTATCATGGTATCATTTAGGTCTGCATTAATCCTCAACGATACCATCACAGTATATCTATATAGTAGTGTGGTATCATTGAGGTTTCCTTCAGTCCTTCAGTGAGACTCCTCAGTCCTCCATGATACCATCACAATATATCTATATATTATCATGGTATCATTGAGGTCTGCTTCAGTTCTTCAATAAGACACTCCTCAACCTTCCATAATACCATCACAATATACCTATATAATATTGTGGTATCATTGAGGTCCTTTTTAGTCCTTTAGTGAGTCACTCCTCAGTTCTTCTATGATACTATCATGATATACCTATATAATGTCATGGTATCATTCAATTCTGCTTCAGTCCTTAATGATACCATCACAATATATCTATATATTGTCATAGTATCATTGAGATCTTCTTTTATCCTTCATTAAGAAATTCCTCTGTCCTTCATATACCATCATAGTATATCTATATAGTAGCATGATGTTATTAAGGTTTGTTTTGGTCTTTTAGCGAGAAACTTCTCAGTTTTCAATGATACCGTCACAATATATCTATATACTGTCATGGTATCATTGAGGTTTGCTTCAATCTTTCAGTGAAACACTCTTCAGTCCTCTATGATACCATTACAACATATTTATATACTGGTATGATATCATTGAGGTTTTCTTCTGTCCTTCATGATACCATCACAATATATCTATATATTATCTTGGTATCATTGAGGTCTGCTTCAATTCTTCAATAAGACACTCCTCAGCCCTTGATGATACATCACAGTATAGTTATATAGTATTGCGGTATCATTGAGGTCTTTTTCAGTCCTTCAGCGAGACACTCCTCAGTCCTCCATGATACCATCATAGTTTATCTATATACTAGCATGATATCATTAAGGTTTACTTCAGTCTCAGTGAAAAACTCTGTAGTCTTTAATATACCATCATGATATATCTATATACTGTCATGGTATCATTGAGGTTTGTTTCAGTCCTCACTTATACCATCATAATATATCTAGATGTTGTCATGGTATCACTGAGGTTTTCTTCAGTCCTTCAGTAAGACACTCCTTAGTCCTTCATGATACCATCACAGTATATCTATATACTAGCATGATATCATTAAGGTCTGCTTCAGTCTTTTAGTGAGAAACTCCATAATCTTTAACGATACCATCACAGTATATCTATATACTCTCATGGTATCATTGAGTCCTATTTCAGTCCTCACTTATACCATCATAACATATCTATATGTTGTCATAGTATCATTGAGGTTTGCTTCAGTCTTTCAGTGAGACACTCTTCAGTCCTCTGATACAATCACTGTATATTTATATACTAGCATGATATCATTGAGGTTTGCTTCAGTCATTTAGTGAGACCTCTCAGTCCTCCATGATACTATCATAATATATATTGATGTTTGCTTCAATGAGATATTTTTTCAGTCCTTTACAATACCCTCATGGTATATATATATATATATATATATATATATATATATATATATATATATATATATATATATCATTTACTGGCAAGGTATCATAAAATGAATAAAAGAATTAAAAATAAATCTAACAAAAAAAAGGAGCCAACAGGAGAAATAAAAAAAACAATAAGAAAGATCATCGTCTAATCATTTAAAATTTTATATTTTATTCATCTAAAAATTATTAATTAATATATTTATTTTTTAAAAAATAAAAATAGAGAAAGGAGAAAAAAAAAAAGAAGAAAGAAGATAAACTAACCAAAGAAAAAAATTAAGAGACAAAAACAAAAAGAAAAGAAGAAGAAGAAAATAAAATAAAATTAAAAAAAATAGAAAATAAATAATAAAGAAGTTAGCAAATGACATCTATAATAAATGATAAAGTGAGACAAAAAGAATGAAAATAATAAATGAGTAAAATTCAAAACTGATAAATGAAAGGGGACAAAAAGATAAAAGAAGACAAAAGTAATAAATGAAAGGACAAAAAAATAGAAGAAAAAGAATAAAAAGATAAAAATAACAAATGAGAAAAAGACAAATGCAATAAATAAAAAAATAAAAAAAAAGAGAAAGAAGAGAGATTCACATGCAATAAAATGGAGGCATCCGAGTAAATAATTTAGGCCACCTGGGTATTCTTGAAATTAGCATGGAAAGGAGTTTTTTTTTTTGTAATTAGTTTAGGTTTATGGTCTATTTTGTGTACTTTCCCTAAAAATTTTAAAATTGATGCAGGGCAGGTGGATTGCGGGTTATGCGGTTCTATGGGGTATAATAGTAATCTTTTTCAAAAATTATTTTGTTGTTGACACATTAGAGCTCTTATTTTTAAACATGTGTTTCATTTTATTATCATTTTAAACAATTTCTTCCTTTAGTTTTCTCCTCTCTACATTTTCATTTCCTTTTCTCTTATGATTTAATATTAAAAAATGTGCTTGATTGATCAAAACTTTTAAAAAAATATTTTCTTAAGAAAAAAATAAATTTCTTAAAAATAAAAAAATTATTTTTTTTAATAAAAATATAAAAAACAATTCTCCGGTTACCTTTGTGCTAATAGCTGACAAATTTTATCATGCTTGAGAACTTCTTATATCTTTGGATTTTTTAAATTTTCTCTGCTCATTGAAAAATTATTACACATATAGCACACAATTTTATTTTCTTTGGAAATACTAATCAAAATATGAAAGTATGTTTTGTTTGAATTATACAAATGTCTAATATTTTTTGCTTTTATATCGAATAAAAAAAAACTAATATCTTTTCCTAAATAACTTATATTTTTTTCGTACTGAACACACCTTTAATATAATTAATTAATTGTAATAATTTAAATGTGTTATTAAATTCGTTTATATTTTAAGTCAGAATCTTAATCATTCATATTTTAACAATATACCTTTTAACTTTGCGATTTACAATAGATATATCTCTTTTTAAAAAAGTGATGCATATATACCATCACTATTTAACATATGGTGCATATATACCCTCATTGTCTAACCAATAATGCATATTTACCATTTTTTTCGTTAACAAACTAAATTTTTAAAAATTTGAAACTGATTTTTTAAATTAAAAATGTTACATGACTTTAAAAAGTTACTTTACTTACTTTTTTACCCCTCCATACCCAAACCAACTAAAAAATAATTCAATTCCTCTTTTAATCAGATCTATTTCAAACTCATTTTATAACTGAGTAGAAGAGGGATTGAGGTATTATTTTCATTTGAGTCAGGTCTAGAAGGGTAAAAAAATAAGTGAGGTATTTTTTCAAAGCCACGTGGCATTTTTGAAATAAAAAAATAAGTTTCACATTTTTTTAATTCAGTAACTATAGGTCAATTAACAAAAAAGATAAATATGCATCATTTGTTAGATGACAAGTGAGTGTGTGTGTGTGTATATATATATGTACCATTTTTTAAACAGCGAGGGTATATATGCACCAATTTTTTAATGAGAGATATATTCTCTCCAAATCGCAATTTTGATGGATATATTTGCCCTTTTTCCGTATTATAAAGTACAATATGTAACTATCATCCAAATAAATTATAAAGGAATGAGGTATTTAAAATTGAGAGTCGGTCATTTAATTTTATGCTTGTAAGGTGACGCTACATAAAAATTAAGGACAAATTTGTGCTAAAAAATAACTACCCTACGTTGGAAGATCCATCGAGAACTATTAGATTACAGCCATACGTAGTGGAAGCAAATAATTCATGATCATACTTGCATGTGATATAGACAACACATTACCATAGATATTAATCAAACATAAAATCGATACTTATCTCTTGAAGCGTGACCGTGAATCAAACCTCTTGAAGCTTTTGCACAAATCGTCAAACTTGTTCTCCAGGTCTGTGATCTTTTACTATAGCCTCAAAAATCTCCGAGTAGGGAATACTTGTGTGGAAAAGTACTGCTTCTCAAAAAGGTCAAAGTTCTTCATCATATTTCATAGAGGAAGAGAATCCTATTTATAACCACATTTTAGAGTATAAAACTCTGGTCCCAAAACGTATAGGAATCTCTCTCCAAGTAATAGTCAAACTTTCCTTCTGGTTTTAAACTGGTTTCTTCCTTTCCAGGTACATTACTTAATCAGGCATAGCAGGGACCACAGATTTAATTAGTGATGGTTTCAATTATGGTATTAATTCGCAAAATGAATGAATTAATATACCATAATAAATTACAGATTATACCACTAAAAATTGTAATTGTACTCCGCGGTATAATTTCAAAATAATTCATTATTATTTAACTCCCCATGTTAAGATTACTGATACCAATCAATTGAATTAAATTTTTGAATATTTAATTCATTGATTAATTTAATCCTTTATTCAAACGCTTAACTTATTTCATGTGACGGATACTAAATCCATCTAAAGGGTTTTCACATGAAAACTTATAAGCAATCATAAAGGGGTATCATCAATCTCAAGGCCGAGACATGGATTTCATCAACTAATTATTATTTCAAAAATATCATTTGTCATCATCCAACCTATCGGAAACATTTTAACTCTTGAAAGCTCAAGCTTCACCCTTTGATATATCAAAACAACAAACAAATTACATTGATCATAATAATTATATAAAGATTAAGAGTATAAATACATTTATGATCTAGAGAATTTGTTTTATTAAGTCAGGTAAAATACTTATCTCTACTTGATCCGTTCAATACATACAAAATGTACTAGCACAAGAAGTTGGAGTTATACCATTTCCATAATCAAGATAAATTATATTTAATCTTGTGTTACAATCGTACCGATGAATTTGTCCAATTTTCATCTTAGATTGTGAACATATATAAACTTTATACTTATAAGAACTGATGATTTAATCTTTCATGTATAAGCTAAACTCTATACACTAAATCATCTACTATATAAGTAAAGGACACATCGATAAATATATGATCTATTTAAATCTATATTAAAATTGAATAAACAATTATTCTATAATAAATACTATATCTAAACACATGGTTAATAGTATATAATCTATGGTTAATAGTATCTATCCCAATAGTCTCCCACTTAGACTTTTAACTGTCATGACCCGAGTTTATACCCTAGCCATAACACGAGACAAGAAACCCTGAAAGGCTCCAAGACGACCCATGGCATAATCATAGTATATCATTTAGCAATAGAAACGACCAACAACATAAATAAGCGGAAGCTAACTACAAAGGTCTAATAGAAACCATAAGTACAATTGTAACAATACTTTGATACAATGCTGAATCCATCTAGACAAGTCTGAAAGTCTTCTACCAAACTGATTAGTTGTTGGGACAAGCCCCCAGCTAACTACTAAAATCTGAAAACTGAAACATAAGAAAATATGAACATAAATCACGTCCTCGGAAGATGAGGACTCACCATTAGCAGCTGAGAGAGGGCGGAGCGTATCTAACCACGAGGTTGAGTCTGATGACCTGAATTTATATCATGAAATGATATAGCACAAAAAGCCGTGTGGACAGTACTTGGAATGTACTGAGCACGTGGGATAACATAAATAATTAAATAACAAATATACAATAATGAATTTATCAAATATATCAACATAACTGCTTCAACAATGCCACTACCCTCTTATGATTCACATACACATATATATACATGAAACTTTCCCTTGGATCTCACTTTATACAACATCATCGAACTCATACATAAGTGTCACGTTCTGAACATTTAATAAGTGTTGAAATCTGAATTTAGCATCACGCCCTGAACTGGATCACTACTGATATTTGAGACTGATTTCCAATACTTTAAGTCTATCATAAACTTGAATTCTGGATCATTCAGGACCGATCTATGCTAATAACATTATTAAGAGAGTCATCCTCTATTATGGAGAGTCCAAACTGAGCTAAGGAATCACTGACTGATCAAGGACTCAACTAATAAGGGTTCCGACTGAGTAGGGAAATATTCTCTACTAATGAGAGTCTCAACTGACTAAGGAAACATTCTCCGCTAATGAAAGTACCGACTGGCTAGGGAAACATTCTCGACTAATGAGAGTCCTGACCGACTAAGGAAACATTCTCGCTAATGAGAGTTCCGACTGACTAGGAAAACGTTCTCACTAATGAGAGTCCCGATTGACTAATGCTAATCTAAATTTGCAACAGCTAATCAGAGACAAGGACATTAACTGATTTTCATCATACAACATTCTTTTCGACAGGATAGGGCTACTTTCTAATAACAACAAGCCCAACAGTTGCAATATCATACTCATTCTTTATCATCATAATTCACCTCATCATAAAGTCAAATCAACAATTTCTTCAGGCATCTTACACTAACGAGCATTCTATAGTTTCACATGCATTATACTTTTACAATATTAGGAAATTCCGAGTTCATCTCACTAATCATGTAGCACAGGGTCATGCATGGTTTATGGGTCCAATTCATACTTTATCAAAGATACATGGCTTCATTTATTTAGATTTATGAACAACCCATACATTCAACTCATACTTCACCATTTACAACATAAATCATGGGAGGAGCCCACATATTCATATCATGAGACCCATTTCATAATTTACTCCAATTCATGAGAGAGATGTAATAATTAGGCCATTATCATTGATTCACCTCATACCCAATCAATTCCATCGCAAACATAGTGATAATACATGATTTACTTTCAATTGTTCAAGCCCATAAACTCCAACTCATCTCAACATAGCTATTAATGGCATAATCGGGTCATTAGGGGTAGTCATACAATATTCACACAATTTAATCATGGTCATGAACTACTATGATAATTAAGTGAACAATAACAAAGTCCCATTTAATACTCAAGTCAATTTATGAAGAACATTCCACATTCATGCACTTCCATCATCAAACCCACAATTCAAGATAACCCATTAATTTATATCCTAATTAAATTCATAATCGCGTAGATTTTAGCATTTAAGAAAAATATAGAAGAATTTACCCATCACACAAACCTTAGGTCATGCTTTTCTAGATTGATTGAAATTGGATTTTTAATAAAATATTTAGGGAAAAAAGGATGAAATAATATCCTTGTTGAAAAGCCCGCATACCTGATAAAAGGAATTTCTCACTCGGAATCACACCTTGAATCCCTTGAAGGAATCTCTTGAAGAATCCTTGAATTTTGCAAGAGATTAGGAAGAAGGGTTTGGGAGAATATCTTGAGGAAATAAGAGATTAGGCTCAGAAAACCCTTAAAAATGTTTCAAATAATACTTAAAACGACGTCACTTCAAAGCTGAAAGCATGGGATTTTACCAAACTGCCCCTGGGAAAAACCTGAAAATTTTCTGAACTGGAACCAACGACCCTCAGGATGAGTCATTGTCTCATACAATGACCCGTCGTCTCCATCCGTTAGATGCATTGGAAATCCTCGAACTTTCAGCTTCTCCAAATAATGACCGACAGGACGGGTCGTTGTTACCTCTAACGACCCAGTAGAACCTTCCGTTGGTTGCACTGATTCTTGACTGGTGGCCCAACAATGATTGACACGATGAGTCATTGCTAGAACCAATGACTCGTTATTCCTTCCGTTGCCACCACTGGTCCCTCCTTCACCTTCCTTCCAATGATCGATACAATGGACCGTTACAACTTCCAACAGCCCATTGTCTCCATCCGTTGCTACCACCTGGAACCCTAAGATCCAACCCACGGCCACATACAACGACCCGTCAGAGAGACCAATGAGTCATTTCTGGGCTCATTCCTTCCCAGTAGCCCATCCTGAAATCTCACCACGACTGTTTCCACAACCCCTTAGAGCAACCAATGACCCGTCGTACGAGTCGTTCAGAGGCACTGCTGAAACTTTCTGCTGGGCATATTTTCAAACTCCGGTTCTAAATCTTGGAAACTTTTTGGGGTGTTACAATATCTCCCCCTTGGAACATTCGTCCTTGAATGTTGGCTGAACATACTGAAAAGATAGGAACAGAACTGAAATCCCAAAATCAATCAATTCCAGCTAACACCAACGGAGTATCTGACTCCAGACCAACCTTATACTTCGAAACTAAATATTCACATCGAACATTCATACCATGGCATAAAAGACACCGAAAGACATGGAACCAACATAGAACTAGATAGGACAATGAAAAGGATTCTCCCCCTCCCTTATCTGGCACGGAACTGCTGTGGACTAAACCTTCATTCTCAAATCGCTTCCTGATACTAAGCTAGCATTCACGATATCTAATCTAACTGAGAGTAAGGATTTCATGAGCACAAGTCATTCCCGACATCTAAAATTGAGCACATACATTAGATAGCCTGGTTCTACTGAACTATTAAGCAACTTCTATAGACTGAGTTAGAGCTGACTACACCAGAAAACATGAATTAACACACATAATTGATTCATAACTTGAAAATGAGCATAAAGGACTCATAGAGCAAGATTGGCATCACTGTCTGAAGTGGTTACCTCTAGACCTCGGGAATCTGCACATAGTAATGGACACCATTTTAACTTCAACTGAAACACAAGGGAAATATTTGAACTTTGAATAGATCGGCATACTGCAACTGCTAAGGCTGAAAGCCCTTTATGAGCATTCTCAAGGTCCAACTTACTTCACATACTCACTATCTCCCCCTTAGCTTAAAGTAATCATCCTAGGGTTCCCAAATCCTTCTTCATGACCAACTAAAGTACTAATTCTTAACTCCTCTTTCACTTCTAACCTTCACCACAAGCCTTACACTAACAGCTACTCACATTACACATCAACAATCTCTTGTCAAGTTCACAACAGAGCTTCTTGTTCAATATAGAGGTTGGAAACATATACAAGGCACAGAAGATTCAATACATACCTGGGGCCACTACTGGCGCCTTGCCCTTATCCTGATGTGTTGCTATGGCATAGGAGCGGTTTTGACGATGTTCGCCTCCTGGGTTAGAGGATGTACCCTACTGAAACGAGCGGGCTATTGGAGTTGCTGAAGAGGTGGCCGAGAATCTACTCTCGCCTTGCTTAGCCGTTGCGCAATCTCGGTGCTTATGGCCTACCTTGACGCACCAAAAACAAACATTCAAGCCAGCCATGCATACTCCCAAATGGTGCTTTCCACAACTCATACACAATGGTACGTAATCTCCCTTACTTTGAGCTTATACGGAACACTGGCTATCGAAGGTGCTGGGGCTGATGATTTCTGCTGGTAACTTGAGTGATGTCCTCCACTCGACCTCTACTGGGAGGACTCTAGATCTCTCTTCCTAGCCCTCTTGGCCTCCCTCTCTCTTTCCTTCACCTGTTCTTCTTCCATCTATTGAGCAAATATCACCAAGCACGGGAAGTCTATGTCCCGGTGTAACATGGTAGTCCTGCGCTCCTTAACCAAGGAGTCTGACACTCCATTCATGAACCTGCTCACCCGGGCCCACTGGTCGACTACCATTTTCGACGCATACTTGGATAATCGAGTAAACTCCAATGCATACTCCTGGACAGTCATGTCATTCTATTTCAAGTTAATGAACTCCGCCGCCTTTGCCTCCCTCAACTCCCGAGGGAAAAACTTGTCCAAGAATGCTGTCATAAATTCATCCCAACCTCTGGGACCCGCTCCAACTCCCCGATTGTCCCTCCACTGAAACTATCAGATATAAGCAACTCCCTTTAACTGGTAGGTGGCTAAGTCTGCGCTCTCATTCCCCGTCACTCCCATGATATGAGTAATCTTCTTAATCTCTTCTAAGAATTCGTACGGGTCCTCATCCACCTTTGACCCTAAGAATTCGGGTGGGTTCATCTGGAGAAAATCTCTTATCCTTGTCGCCGCTTCATTTCCATTATGGGGGACACGAGCCATCGCCTGCTGGTTAGCCTGGGTGGTCAAGGTCTGCGCCAACATATGAATGGCTGTTTGAAACTCGACATGAGTAACATGATCATCCAATAGGTTCGTCGGGGTTGGTGGTACCTGCTAGCGGCCATTACCATGTCTTCTTCTATTTGCTCTTCTTAGAGGCATTATCTGTGAGCGCGTAACGCACAAGTAAGGGACAGAACTGTTAGAGTTCCATACTCTACGCACGATAAGAATCATGAAGAAAAGAGAACATTCCTAAATGTCTCGTAGCCTCTTCTTCATAAGTGTGACGCGCTTCACACCCATGAAGAAGACTCTACTTAACGCGGCTTTCAGACACTCTATGACACTCTAAACCTTCGCTCAGAAGCCAAGTTTGTCACAATCCGAGTTTACACCCTAGCTGTAACACGAGACAAGAAACCTCGAAAGACTCCAAGTCGACCCACGGCATAATCATAGCATATCACTTAGCAATATAAACAACCAACAACATAAATAAGCGAAAAGGGTCTAATAGAAACCATAAGTACAATTGTAACAACACTTTGATACAAGGCAAAATCTATCTAGACAAGTCTGAAATCCTTCTACTAAACTAATGAGTTGTTGGGACAAGCCCCTAGCTAACTCCTAAAATCTGATAACTGAAACATAAGAAAATATGAACATAAATTACGTCCACGAAAGATGAGGACTCACCACTAGAAGCTAAGAGAGGGAGGAGCGTATCTAACAACGAGGTTGATCCTGATGGCCTGAATCTATATCATGAAATGATATAGCATAAGAAGGTGTGCGGTCTGATCTTGGGCAGATTTATATGCCCAAGTGATACTCAAATGCGTCATTTTGTCTTGTTTATCTATTGATGTTTGTGCATTCTCATGTGAATTGTAGTCAAATGTAAATTTATACTAACCAACATGATTAGCGTTGTTTTGCAGGAAAAATATAATTTTATGAAGCTAAGATGCATGTTGGGAGACATCGTGATTGGACTCGGAAGCGAGCAAGGAAAAGGCCTAGGAAAGCATGAATTAAAGGGGCTCCGCGATGGAGTCGTGTCACGCTGCCATCGTCGGATGCATTCTGCCCAGATGCTGAAGATGAGCCAAATTCAAGTGAAGGTGCGTGTTGGGGCCGTGGCACGTTGGCCTAGCCCCGCGTTGCACGCCGTGCCACGTTGGGCTTAAATACCTGGACGACCGGATTCCAGTAAGGGTCCGCGTTGGTGGCATGTCATGGAGGCAGTGCTCCGCGATGCACTCCGTGACATGTTGCTTGTTATTCCGAAAAAAATTTCCACTAGTATAAATAGCACACTTAGGTTTATTTTTAATTATGCTGACTTGGTTGAGCAAGAACGTGGGTTACAGGCAGTTGAGGGGACGAAATTCTTAGGGTTCTTCTCTATCTCTTTCTTCTTTATTTCAATTGTTTGTATGATTTACACTCATTTAACGATGTTTAATCCACAAATGAGTGGCTAAATTCACTTCTTGCTGAGGTTAAAAACATTTGTATTGAAATGTAATTATTGATCAATTGGTTTTTCATCTTGTCTTCCATGGTTGTTCTATTGATTCTTGTTCTTACTGCATTAATGTGTGGCCAATGTTAATGTATATCTAAAAAGTCCGGTTTCACTTGAGAGAGCAAGAACTTGGAAAGTTGTGAATTGATAGGATATGATCTTTTCTTAGTTTGGAAAAATTGAGAATTGATTTACCTTCAGGATAGAGATATACCTGAAAGTCGTATTAGTCAATTAAGAAATCGGTTTTGTATGGCTAGAACAAGAATTTCTTTTTATCACAGAAATGTAGGTGGAAGGTTTATGATTCTTAAGTTGGGTTAAATACGAGAGTTTTAATCCATAGGCAATAATTCTTGACTAGCAACCAGAGGAAAGATTAATCAAATTGTATCGATAATTTATTTATCTACATGTTCATTTTAACCTCAGCATGCTCATACTTATAGTTCAGACTCAAATTGTATATTCGTTTTAGACTTAGTATAAAATTAGAAAACAAAATATCAAAATCTTCTTCACACTGCTGTCTGCAGTTTTGAGTTAAAGTTTATTGACACTTGATTAGATTGATACCTTAGTCCAGTCCCTGTGGGATCGATACTTGGCTTACTTGAGCCACTTTACTACTTGTTCGACCACGTGCACTTGCGTGTAGTTGCGAAACAAACCGAACAAGTTTTTGGCGCCGTTGTCGGGGAGTGGCAATTGGTAAAATTTTTCTTAAGTAGTAGTTTACTATTTCCTCTTAGTGTTGACAACTTGGTCTTAGCCTGTATTTTGCAGATATTAATTTTTGTTGAACACTGGCAAGAGACAAGGAGCTGGTGGACTCATATTTAGAGCCGGAAAGACAATTCCATCGTCAAAGGAGAGAAGCTCTAGAGAAAAAGATGCAGTTGCTCAGACAAACAATCCTAGAGCAACAACAGAATCCACCAGTTGTAAGGGCGGTGTTAGTGCCCGAGGAAATGGCAGCTAGGCCGGTTCGCGAGGTGGCAATCCCACATGCTAACAATGTCACATCTAGCATCCGTAAACCTGAGCCAGGAGGGAGGTTCGAGCTTAAACAGAACATGGTGCAACTGCTGCATACCATCGGGCAGTTCACAGGTATCCCTCACGAGGATCCACAACAACATCTCCAAAAATTTTTGGAGATAAGTGACACTTACATCCCCACTGGAGTGTCATCAAATTATGTCAGGCTTACATTGTTCCCATTTTCACTTTTGGGAGAAGCTAAGAGGTGGTTGAAAACTGAGCCACCTAATTCCATCACCACGTGGGATGATCTTGCAAAGAAATTCTTGATACGGTTCTTTCCATTCGATAAAACAGCAAGACTTAGAAGTCAAATTCTAAGTTTTAAACAGAGAAAGGGAGAGAATCTGTATCAAGCCTGGGAGAGATTCAAATCTATGTTGCGGGATTGTCCTCATCATCACCAATCCAATGATGTGCTGGTGCATACTTTCATAGAGGGTTTGGAACCCCACATAAAAATCTTGCTAGACTCAGCAGCTGGGGGACAAGCATTAGAAAAAACTTATGAGGAGTTGTATACTTTGTTAAATCGTATTTCGCAGGGGAATCCGGAGTGGAATGCAGACTCTTCTAGAGGAGGAACAAGGAAAGCAGCTGGATTCTTGGAAGTGGATGGTTTTACAGCTATTGCTACACAAATAGCTGCATTGCACAATCAACTCAATACCCACTTCAGTAACATGAGCATGAACCAGTCTCAAGCCCCAGTGAATGTAGTGCAGCATATTTTGTGTGAAGTGTGCGGGAGTAATGAACACTCAGCTGAGTGTTGTGGAGCAAATCCTGATTCGGTGAACTTTGTTGGTAATGTACAGAGAAATAACCACCTACAGTATGGCAACAGCTACAATTCCAATTGGAGGAATCACCCGAATTTCTCTTGGGGTAGCAACAACCATCAAGGGCAGAGTTCGAGTCAGGGGGCACAGAGAAATCAAGGAGGGCAGCAGAACTATCAGTTGCAATACAGAAGCAACAATGCACCTCCTCCACCACCATCACCCAGCATTGAGGAGATGTTCAAGACAATGATAGCTAACCAAGCTCAATTGCAGGCTAACTACGTGAAATTGGCAGCCGATGTAAAGAACAATTAGTTAGCTACAAAGGCGCTGGAGTACCAGTTTGGGCAATTTGCTGGAGCTCAAAACACCAGGCCGAGAGAAGGACTTCCGAGTGACACTGATCCAAACCCCAAGCAAGTAAATGCAGTGACCGCAAGAAGTGGTTTGCAACTCAAGAAGGTGGCCCAGAAAGACCACCACAGCAGTCGGAAGCAGGTGATAATGAGAGGGATCACAATGATGATAGGGGGAAGGAGAAGGAAGCTGAACCAGAAAGACCATCACCCCCATTCCCTCAAAGACTAAGGAAACATAAGGAGGAAGCGTGTTTCAAAAAGTTCATGGAGGTGCTTAAACAGGTACACATTAATTTACCTCTTGTTGATGTTTTGCAGGGAGTGCCGAAGTACGCAAAATATATCAAGGACATCGTGGCGAACAAAAGCAGGTTGACTGAGTACGCTACGGTGGCACTTACGGAGGAGTGCACTTCACGAATACAAAGTAGGTTGCCCACAAAGCTCAAGGACCCTGGGAGCTTTACAATTCAAATTGGGCAGAGTATCCGAGCTCGCAGATTATGTGATTTGGGAGCGAGCATTAACTTGATGCCGACATCGGTATTCAAGAAGTTGGGGCTAGGGAGTCCTAGACCAACAACAATAATCTTGCAACTAGCGAATCGTTCCTTAGCCAGACCTGATGGAATTGTGGAGGACGTGCTGGTGCAAGTGGGCTCCCTTATCTTCCCGGTAGACTTTGTCGTGCTGGATTTTGAGCCAGACGTGAAAGTCCCATTTATTTTGGGACGTCCTTTCTTGGCGACCGGGAAAGCGCTAATTGATGTAGCTGCAGGGCAGCTAACTATGCGGGCGCACGACAAGGTGGAGGTGTTTGAGCTGTACAAGGCTACAAAGCTTCCGGCAGTGTACGAGGAACTCTCAGTGATCAACGTGCTTGATCGAGCGAATATTGCTCAGAGCGTTGAGTCACGGGAGCCATTGGGGAAACCACCGGAGAAGTGTAAGCATGACACGGGTGAGGACGGTAGTATAGAGAAGACATCCGTTACCCTAGAGGATGACTGAGCTTAATGACGTCGAGCCGCGACGGTAAATCAGGCGCTGCACGGTAGGCAACCCGTGAATTTGTTGTAAGAGATAAGTAGAAGTAGTTAGTTAGAAAGAAAAGAAAAAAAATAAAAAGAAAAAAAATATATATATATATATATAAAACCAAAAAAAAATATTATCGTGTTGTGTTTGAAACCTTTGAATTCTAACAAATTTCTTGTGGTGAGATGAATTTCAGGTTGAACGGAGGGCAAAAATGCAAAAGATCACAAAGGAAAAATCGAGGTGAGAAAAATAATAAAAAGTGGCAAAACAGTGAGCCTGCGCGATGGCTTCGTGTCACGGAGGGAATGCTCCGCATTACCCTCCGTGACACGTTGAAGGCAATTTCACGTCGGGTCACACCGGGTTGCCGGGTGACCCGCGCGAACCTTTTGCCCTCATTTTTTCTCATTTCTCATCTCCTCTGCGTCAAACACCCAAGAATACCCCCTTCCCCAACGTGACACGGACCTAGGAGCTAAAATTCTTCAACTTTTCTTCGATATCGTTGAATTAAAGGTATGTTCGTTAACTTCATCTCATTTCTTGACTAATTTTTCCGATTTTGAGCTGGGAGGTGAGGAAAACTTGCCCTAATTGTAATTGAGCTTGAATTCATGAAGTTATTGTTGATTGATGTTCGTAGTATCGTTGTGATTATATGAACTCGGTAAATACATGGGTGATCGAAATTCTTGTGAAATTTGTAGCTAGGGTGAGAATTTGAATATGAAGAAGTTAAAATTGATTTGAAATGTGAAATTCTTGTTGGTGTGCATGTTGGGTGAGGTAAATTATGTTGTGCTTAACGTTAATATGCTAAAGGCGCGATGGATTTTTGGGATAATGAAATTGTTGAAATTGCATAGAAATTGGGGGAATTGCATCGATTTTGTTGATAGAAATTTTTTCTGAGTGCTATGTGATGAAATGTTATCGATGGTAATAGTGGATTAGCTATACGAAGTCTGAGTAGTACATAGAATTTATACCGTCGAATCCTCTGAATGCACGAGGCATTTTATTATTGTTTTTTATTTATTTGTAAAGTTAGAAAAAGAGGATTGTCTTGTTGTAATGTTGTGATTGTGGCTAAAGACTAAGTGTGCGGTGGCCTAGCTTAACCCAACCTTAGTCGACGCTAATTTTAATTTGAATAACATTGGGACTGTCTGTTTGATTTGACAGGAACAATGGCAAGCAGGCAAGATAAAAGGAAGGGCGCATCTACATCGGGCACCGAAGGAAAAGAATCAGACTGGGAGAAGCAGTCCCAGCAGCACCAGCGGTTCCGCGCGGCCAACACCGTCAATACGGAACCCGATGGGTGACAGAGGAAGGGAATAAATGGTACACAAAGCATAAGAAAAGCAAATACTTCCCCGAGGAGCTTATTGCAAGGGAACCGTTGGCACAAGAATTCCCCAGAATTGTCCACGGGATTGATGCAACGGGGCTGAACTTCATCTTTGAAGAGCCCAAGGAGTGCAATCTCCACCTGATTCGGAAGTTCTACGCCAACTGGAACCCGACACTCAGAAGTCACAACATAAAAATAAGGGGGCAGGTAGTCACTTTTGAGCCCCATCACCTTAATGCCATCTTGGGGGCGCGGGACACAGACGCCCATGTACTCCGGCAACTGAACATCACTCCACCATATGCGGACATCAGACGCACTCTGTGTGGAGCCCGGTCTACAGCACGGTGGAGCAGGCATAAGGAGAGGGGCTACCATCAGACATTGCCCTACTCACAGATGAACAGGGAAGCCAATATATGGCTTAAAATTGTTTGTTCCTGCCTGATCCCGGGGGTGCATATGACAGATGTCACCCGGGATTGTGTGTGCCTAGTCTATGCCTTGATGAAAGGGCTGGAGATCAATGTTGGGGCAGTGATTATCTCCGCCATGAAGAGAGCCTGTTTGCATTAAGGGCACAGGTACGGGTTTGGTGGCTTGCTAACCACTTTCCTGAGGGGCCTAGATGTTGAGGAGGAGGCCCTTGACTACATCCCGCAGATGGAGAGGCGGTCCTTAGATGTCACCAAAACTTAGGCACCCGACACCACTCACGGGCCAGTTCTTACACTAGCCGAGCGACATGCTCGGGATGATCAGTACATGGCCCGCATGTTCGGGATACAGATGCTCTAGTTGCACATAGGCGGGAGGCCGGCTACAGAAGATGAACTGCGAGCTAAACTACCCTTTTGGCAAAAATGCCAGGGCTCTATGCTGAGTGGGGCCAGCTTTTGTGGAGCCCACTAATGATGATGTCCCCACCGATGAGGAAACACGTCGTGAGGACTCAGATGTTGAGTCAGATGATGATGACGGGGGAGATTCAGATATGGGAGACGAGGCAGTGGCACCTGACGAAGAAGTGGAATACTTCAATTGATCAGGGAGTTTCACCACTCGCTTTTGTGCTATGCTGAATTTCGTGAACATTGGGGACAGTGTTCGATTTAAGTGTGGGGTGAGAGTAGTTAGGTGTTGGTTGTTGTTGTTATTAATGTCTCTGTTCTGTTGTTGTGCTTGGAAAAAATTGTGACCCTGTGATTTTTGTGTGTATGTCTGTATTGTAATTAATGTGAAGCTGTTGTGTGTTGTATGGAGTTGTTGTTAGCTAGTTGTGTAAATATTTTTGTTTTATCGAAATTATCGATATGTTTAAAAATTTTCGCGAAATTTTTTTTATTCTTTATTTTTGGGTTTCTCGGCATTTGTTTTCGGTGCTTTTACCGAGAATAGTCCCATTGAACCGAAGTCGTAATTAGTGACTGTTCCCTTTGATGGATGGATGACTACCGTCTTAAGGGAAATGTAGTCGATAGGAGTAGATTTCTTTTGTTCTTTTTAATTTTTTTCTTTTGTTCGTTTGCATGCCAAACGGGTTGCTACTTTATGGTTGCGAAATTCTGGTTGCTTGTTGTACATGATATTTAAAGTGCAAAGGTGATTTATATAAAAGCATGCAACTTTGTAAATATGTTGAGATACCTAGGCTATAGAGTTCGATTCGGTGTGATTGAGGCTTAATGTTTGAATTCTTATAATTAGCTAATTGAAGAGTCTGTGAATATGTCTTGAGTTGAGCATGTGCAAAGAGTGTATGGAGAGGTTTCTATTATTCCATGTTATTGTGAATTGTCTAGAACTTGTCTGGTGTGTGTACGAAATAAAATGAAGGATGTGTATTGTAGGAAAGGATGTAGGCATTTCTTTGCTTTAACCGAAAGTTTTTTTCCATTATCGTACCTACCTTGAATGTACATCCTAGTTAGCCCATTGAGCCTTTAGCCTATTTTTTTCTTTTGTCGAAAAGATGTAAACCGAGCTTAACCCCTTCTTTCCATTATCCGTGAATTTGATCCAAAACTCTTAAGCGCTCAAGAGAAATAATTTTCCCATAGTGTCAAGGAGTGAGAATTGAGAAAAGAAAAGAAAAAGCAAAGTGATGAAAGGAAAGAAAAGGTCAAAGGTGAACTTGCTATAAATTAAATATAATGAAGACGTATAACTAATCTTTGTTATTAAGTCGAGTGTGCTTAAAGATATGGGAACAAAAATAAAGACAGACTTCAAGAATGGGAGGATGAAGGAAGAAACAATGCCCATAAGGTTGATGGGATGTATTGAAAAAGTGCTTAAGGATGCTAGTTGCTATTATTGGTGAGCCCAGTATTTACTAGTTCCGTAGCTTACATTACAACCCGTTAAGTCCTATGTGATTTTACATCACGCGTCCTTATATTAGTGGAGTAATACACTAGAGGCAAGTCTATGGTTCATGACATGATGCATGTAAATTCTTTTGGGAGAGAGAGCGAAATTGTGTTTATATGCCCCTGCATGTAATGTCTTTGAGTTCATGTGATTAAAAAGGTGAAAATTCTCTTGTGTGGTGAGGGAACAGGCTCGACGAGAGATTGAATTTCGTGTCGGATTTCTTGATCAGCTGATTTGCATGAGTTCGCCGATATCGAGAGTTGATTCTTGAGTCTAGGAGGTCTTAATGTGTTGAAGGTCATTGTATTGATAAGACTATGCATGTTTTCTTGATGATTTGCTATATTAAATAATCGGTATAACCGTAGCTCGGATTGTCGAGCCAAAGTAGCCATGATTGGGTGTCAATTGCATGAGGTGTAAGATTATTGTTCGGGGACGAACAAGTCTTTAAGTGTGGGGTAAGTGATCTTGGGCAGATTTATATGCCCAAGTGATACTCAAATGCGTCATTTTGTCTTGTTTATCTATCAATGTTTGTGCATTCTCATCTGAATTGTAGTCAAATGTAAATTTATACTAACCAACATGATTAGCGTTATTTTGCAGGAAAAATATAATTTTATGAAGCTAAGATGCATGTTGGGAGAAATCGGGATTGGACTCGGAAGCAAGCAAGGAAAAGGCCTAGGAAAGCATGAATTAAAGGGGCTCCGTGATGGAGCCGTGACACACTGCCATCGCGGATGCATTCTGCCCGGATGCTGAAGATGAGCCAAATTCCAGTGAAGGTGTGCGTTGGGGCCGTGGCACGTTGGCCTAGCCCCGCGTTGCACGCCGTGCCACGTTGGGCTTAAATACCTGGACGACCGGATTCCAGTAAGGGTCCGCGTTGGTGGCGTGTCACGGAGGCAGTGCTCCGCGATGCACTCCATGACACGTTGCTTGTTATTTTAGAAAAAATTTCCACTAGTATAAATAGCTCACTTAGGTTTATTTTTAATTATGCTGACTTGGTTGAGCAAGAACGTGGGTTACAAGCAATTGAGGGGACGAAATTCTTAGGGTTCTTCTCTATCTCTTTCTTCTTTATTTCAATTGTTTGTATGATTTACACTCATTTAACGATGTTTAATCCACAAATGAGTGGCTAAATTCACTTCTTGCTGAGGTTAAGAACATTTGTATTGAAATGTAATTATTGATCAATTGGTTTTTCATCTTGTCTTCCATGGTTGTTCTATTGATTCTTGTTCTTACTGCATTAATGTGTGGCCAATGTTAATGTATATCTAAAAAGTCCGGTTTCACTCGAGAGAGCAAGAAATTGGAAAGTTGTGAATTGATAGGATATGATCTTTTCTTAGTTTGGGAAAATTGAGAATTGATTTACCTTCAGGATAGAGATATACCTGAAAGTCGTATTAGTCAATTAAGAAATCGGTTTTGTATGGCTAGAACAAGAATTTCTTTTTATCACAGAAATGTAGGTGGAAGGTTCATGATTCTTAAGTTGGGTTAAATACGAGAGTTTTAATCCATAGGCAATAATTCTTGACTAGCAACCGGAGGAAAGATTAATCAAATTGTATTGATAATTTATTTATCTACATGTTCATTTTAACCTCAGCATGCTCATACTTATAGTTCAGACTCAAATTGTATATTCGTTTTAGACTTCGTATAAAATTAGAAAACAAAATATCAAAATCTTCTTCACACTGTTGTCTGCAGTTTTGAGTTAAAGTTTATTGACACTTGATTAGATTAATACCTTAGTCCAGTCCCTGTGGGATCGATACTTGGCTTACTTGAGCCACTTTACTACTTGTTCGACCACGTGCACTTGCGTGTAGTTGTGAAACAGACCGAACACGGTCAATACTTGAAATGTACTGAGCATGTGGGATAACATAAATAATTAAATAACAAATATATAATAAGGAATTTATCAAATACATCAACATAACTGCTTCAACAATGCCACTAACCTCTTATGATGCACATACACATATATATACATGAAACTTTCCCTTGGATCTCACTTTATACAACATCATCGAAGTCATGCATAAGGGTCACGTTCTGAACATTTAATAAGTGACGAAATCTAAATTTAGCATCACACTCTGAACTGGATCACTACTGATAACTGAGACTAATTTCCATTACTTTAAGTCTATCATAAACTTGAAGTTTGGACCATTCAGGACTGATTTATGCTAATAACATTATTAAGAGAGTCATCCTCTACTGTGGGGAGTCCAAACTGAGCTAAGGAATCACTAACTGATCAAGGATTCAACTAGTAAGGGTTCTAACTGACTAGGGAAACATTCTCTAATAATGAGAGTCTCAATTAACTAAGGAAACATTCTCCGCTAATGAGAGTCCCAACTGGCTAGGGAAACATTCTCGGCTAATGAGAGTCCCGATTGACTAGGAAAACATTCTCGCTAATGAGAGTCCCGAATGACTAGGGAAACATTCTCGCTAATGAGAGTCCCGACTGACTAATGTTAATCTAAATTTGCAACAGCTAATCAGAGACAAGGACATTAACTGATTTTCATCATACAACATTCTTTTTGACAAGATATGGCTACTTTCTGATAGCAACATGCCCAACAGTTGCAATATCATACTCATGCTTTATCATCATAATTCACCTCTTCATAAAGTCAAATCAATAATTTCTTCACTCATCTTACATTAACGAGCATTCTATAGGTTCATATTATGCATTATACTTTCACAATATCAGGAAATTCCGAGTTCATCTCATTCATCATGTAGCACAGGGTCATGCATGGTTTATGGGTCCAATTCATACTTTATCAAAGATACATGGCTTCATTTATTTAGATTTATGAACAACCCGTACATTCAACTCATACTTCACCATTTACAACACAAATCATGGGAGGAGCCCACATATTCATTTCATGAGACCCATTTAATAATTTACTCTAATTCATGAGAGAGATGTAATAATTAGGCCATTATCATCGATTCACCTCATACCCAATCAATTCCATCGCAAACATAGTGATAATACATGATTTACTTTCTGATAGCAACATGCCCAACGGTTGCAATATCATACTCATGCTTTATCATCATAATTCACCTCTTCATAAAGTCAAATCAATAATTTCTTCACTCATCTTACATTAACGAGCATTCTATAGGTTCATATTATGCATTATACTTTCACAATATCAGGAAATTCCGAGTTCATCTCATTCATCATGTAGCACAGGGTCATGCATGGTTTATGGGTCCAATTCATACTTTATCAAAGATACATGGCTTCATTTATTTAGATTTATGAACAACCCGTACATTCAACTCATACTTCACCATTTACAACAAAAATCATGGGAGGAGCCCACATATTCATTTCATGAGACCCATTTCATAATTTACTCTAATTCATGAGATAGATGTAATAATTAGGCCATTATCATCGATTCACCTCATACCCAATCAATTCCATCGCAAACATAGTGATAATACATGATTTACTTTCAATTGTTCAAGCCCATAAACTCCAACTCATCTCAACATAGCTATTAATGGCATAATCGGGTCATTAGGGGTAGTCATACAATATTCACACAACTTAATCGTGGTCATAAACTACTACGATAATTAAGTGAACAATAAAAAAGTCCCATTCAATACTCAAGCCAATTTATGAAGAACATTCCGCAATCATGCACTTCCATCATCTAATCCACAATTCAAGATAACCCATGAATTTATATCCCAATTAAATTCATAATTGTAGTAGATTTTAGCATTTAAGAAAAGTATAGAAGAATTTGCCCATCACACAAACCCTAGGTCATGCTTTTCTAGATTGATTAAAATCTGGTTTTTAATAAAATATTTTGGGGCACAAGGACGGAAGAATATCCTTGTTGAAAAGCCCGTATACCTGATAGAAGGAATTTCCCACTCGGAATCACAACTTGAAGCCCTTGAAGAAATCTCTTGAAGAATCCTTGAATTTTACAAGAGAGTAGGAAGAAGGGTTTGGGAGAATATCTTGAGGAAATAAGAGATTAGGCTTAGAAAACCCTTAAAAATGTTCCAAATAATATTCAAAACGACGTCACTTCAAAGCTAGAAGTATGGGATTTTACTAAACTGCCCCTAGGAAAAACTTGAAAATTTCCCGAACTGGAACCAACGACCCTCAGGTCGAGTCGTTGTCTCATACAACGACTCATCGTCTCCATCTATTAGATGCATTGGAACTCCTCCAACTTTCAGCTTCTCCAAACAACGACTAACAGGACGGGTCATTGTTACCTCTAACAACCCATCAAAACCTTTTGTTGGTTGCACTGGTTCTTGACTGGTGGCCCAATAACGATAGACACAATGAGTCGTTTCTAGAACCAACGACTCTTTATTCCTTCTGTTTCCACCATTGGTCCCACCTTCACTCTTCCTTCCAACGATCGATACAGCGTATTATTACAACTTCTAATGGCCCATTGTCTCCATCTGTTGCTACCGCTTGGAACCCTAATATCCAACCCACAGCCACATACAACGACCCATCAGAGCGACCAACGAGTCCCCTTTTGACTCGTTCCTTCCGAGTAGCCCAGCCTAAAATTTCACCACGACTGTTTCTACGACCCGTTAGAGCAACCAATGACCCGTTGTATGAGTCGTTCTGAGGCACTGTTGAAACTTTCTGTTGGGCACATTTTCAAACTCCGGTTCTAAATCTTGGAAACTTCTTGGGGTGTTTCATTAACCATTATAATTGTTAGAATATACCATATCTAAATGCATGGTTAATGATATATACCCCAACAATCTCCCACTTAGACTCTTAACCATGCATCTAACTTTTATCGGCATTCTTTTTACACGACTTTCAAAAATTTTAGCCAATGAGCTCTTTGTAAAAGGAACTTTCCAAGTTATTTTCTAATGCAACTTCATCTAATAGTAATTCTTCGTAATTGATCGGTTCTGTATTAATATCTTCAGGGATTCTATGATGAAACTCTCTCAAGAGTATACACCGAACCGATCTAGGTTATCATTCTCCCACTACGACTAAGCACTATCATTACTATTGTCACACTATAATGTTCTTGAGTCTTAATATTTTTTTCATTACCTTTTAGTATTGAAATATTAACAACTTCATATAGTGTTATTTGCTCAATATCACTCCCATTACTTTGAGTTAGTGAATTTTCTTAATTCTATTAATGTTTCTCCCACTACATAAATGCAATGGAACGTCAATTCTGACTTCTCAGTTAGATATCTAGAACTTCTGAATTTTCAGATGACTTATTTTTTATTTCTTTGCTTAGTTCTTGTAAAACTAGTTTACTTCTTGGAACATCGTTTACTAAGTGGTCCTTTTTCTAGAAATCTGGCATTTGTATTAACAATTACCTTATTTTTTTAGGACAATAAAATAAACCTCCTTTTTGTGTCCTTTGGATATCCAATAAACACTCACATATTCGTTCTTATTTCCAACTTATCTATTTCCCTTTCAACACATATGCTGGACAACTCCATATATGAACATGTCACAGACTGTACTTACGTTAAATTCGCAGTTCATAAGTGTCAATGGTACCGACTTAGAAGGAATTAAATTAAGAATGTAACTTGAGTTTTTTGAAAAAGAATATCCCAAGACGAAAAAGGCAAAAATGAATAAGTTAATCATTAATTTTATTATTTCCATAAGAGTCTTATTTCTTTCCTCTTCTACATCAATCTATTGTAGAGTAACTGATGTAGACAATTGATTACAATCCCTCTATCTGATAAGTGATTAATAAACTCTCTAAAGAGGTACTTGCCACTATGATCATATCACAATAACTTAATATATTTTTCATGACGCATTTTCATCCGCCATAAATATCTTGACTATGTCAAAGCATTCAGACTTACGGAGCATCAAATAAATATATTCATATCTTGAGTAATTTTCTGTGAGTGACACAGAATACTCAAAATCACCTCTTGCCTACATACTCATTTGACTACACAAATCAGAATGGATTAATTCAAACTTATCACTAGCTTTATATTCTTTTAAAGAAAATATATTTTAGTTCATTTTTTCTTTCTAAACAAGACTCAAAAGTTGGTAGTGTCTTCACTTTCAATGAACCGTCAAGTCCATCAGTTAACCAACCTCAAAGTCCTATCCAGAATAAATGACTTAAAAGTTGGTAGACCACATAAGTTTCATTCAATATTAAAGAATATTTTCTCTAGCCATGCATTTAAGTACCACAAGAGATAAAACGGTTTATCAAGTTCAATAACACAAAAGTTATAAGAAGAATAAACTAAATATCCATCTCTTAACTGTTTAGAAATTGAAATTAATTTTTTTTCCAACAAAGGGTACATATACTGTTATTAGAAGAGTTTTGATGATTGATTGTAATTGATAAAGTTTTTACAACAGACAAAGTGAACCAGGTTCATATGCAGGTTCATATGCATACGTGGATGTCAACTAGATTCATATGTATACATATTTGTCATCATCAAAAAGAGAAAATTTATATTTTGACGGCTGACATAGATGAAGGTTTTGCAGGTATGAATTTGACTTGGATCTGGAAATATCAAATAAGGAAAACATGTGGAATTGAAGAAGTCCAATGCGTAGAAGAAAATAAAGTCCTCTTAGGATTATTTCCAAAAGGCAAGTTGTATTTGACTGAAGAGAGAACCGGATACGTACAAGGAAATTAAATTCTTTTAGGATATTTTTTTAAAAGGCAAGTTGTATATGACTAGGAAAGAACCAGGTACGGAAAATATGAGTTGAGGAAATTAAGTTCTTTTGAGATTCTTTTTTCCTTATTTGGGATAAGGAAAGGTTTGAAGAAATAAAGTCCTTTTAGGATTCTTTTTCCTTATTTGAAAAAAATCTAGGTTTGACAAAAACCACGTCCTTTGGTGTTATATAATGATCATACACAGCCACAGATATTCAGCTATTCCATTGGCCGTCAAGGAGATTATTCTGAAGCAATAGTTATTCATAGAAAGAAACACTCTCACTGGACCAGGTTCCTACAAGCGAAGAATTGGAGCAGAAGAATTATTCTGTCTTGATTGAGTTTGTTATTTGTATTTTTGAGTTGTAACTTTCTCTTCTAGAGTTAGTTGAGTCAAGTTACATTGGTGTGATTGTGTTGTACTTCAGATACTAGAGTTTATAGTCTTTGAATAGGTGATTGCAGTTTGAGAAAACTGTAGAGATTGAGGTACTAGAGTTAGTCCCTTTGATTGCAAAGTTGTAGTCTAAAACCTGCTCATGAGTTGAATAAAATCTTATTTGATATAGGTCGTGTTTTGGGGACTCCCTTGAACAAGGAGGTTTTTCACGTTACATCTGCATGTTCTCTATTATTCTGCACTTGTGATTTAATTAAACCAGGTTCAATATCATAGATAGCTGGTGGTGATTTCAATTGGTATCAGAGCAAGATTTTTCAATAAAGGCTTACACCTTGAAAAACAAAATATGGCAGCACCACCGACGGTTCAGGAGGGACAATCAACAATGAGACCACCCTTATTCAATGGTCACTATTACGGGTGGTGGAAAAATTGCATGATGATTTTCTTATAGGAGAAGGTCATAACCTGTGGAATGTAGTGTTAGATGGACCCACCATTCCCATGAAACTAGCTGAAGATGGAAAAACAAAAATTCCAAAAGGAAGATTGGAGTACTTGAAGGAAGAAAAATTGGCAGTTGAGATTAATGCCAAGGCAAAGAAGATTCTAGTGTGTGGACTTGGTCCGGATGAATACAATCGAATTTCTTCTTGCACTAGTGCAAAGGAGATTTGGGATGCCCTTTAGACTTCTCATGAAGGAACTAATCAGGTGAAGAAGTCCAAGATCGATATGCTCAATCGTCAGTATGAACTGTTCAGGATGAAGGAGGGTGAATCTATTCATGACATGCATACCAGATTCTCATCTATTCTAAATGAGATGTATTCTCTTGGTGAGACCATTACCACTAGCAAGGATGTAACGAAACTTCTGAGTGTACTACTGGAATCTTGGGAAAGCAAAGTAGAGGTTATTTCTGAAGCGAGAGATCTGGATACACTGACCATGGATGACTTGATTGGAAATCTAAAGACTTATGAACTCAAAAAATCGCAAGAAAAGGAGCTGACCAGTTCTCACAAGGAATAGAGCCTGGTTCTCAATTCTACTGTTGAGGATGACAACATGGCCTTACTCACTCAAAGATTTCAGCAAATCATTAAGAAAGGCTTTAACACTCAGAAGAAGAATTCATCAAAGTCCTTTGACAAAAATCTTAGAAATCTTATTTGCCACAAGTGTGGTGAACCTGGTCACTTCATGAAGGAATGTCCTCTATGGGAGTTAGAACACAAGCGTAACCTAACTAAGAAATCCAAGGAAGAAAAGAAGGATCAGGTTCAAATCCCCAATAGAAAACTCACCACGAAAGATGCAGATAGTGTGGTGAAGCGAGCTCTAGCTTCCATGGGAGATTCCTCCTGTGATGAATTTGAAGCTGCTACTAAACAAGATGACTGCTCCCTCTTATCCATGAATGACTCGGATGATGAAGATGTGTTGGCCCTAATGGCTGAAGCAGACTCAAACAGTGAAGAGGACAACAACGAGGTAAGCTTCTTTGAACTTAAATCAAAGTTAAACTCATATTCTCAAAAGAACTTACTGTCTCTTTCTCTTGTTCTTATTGATGAATATAACACTATGTCTATTGAAAAAACACAAATCATGAATGACTTTGCCTCTCTTAAGTTTTTGACAATAGTAAGCTTGAAGAGGATAAAAGAGACCTCATGATAAAAATTGAAGTGTGTGAAAAAATTCATGAAGAAAATGTTAAAAAAGACAAAATCATCAAAAACCTGACTTTAGTAACAAGCACTGCACATAGAGAATCTGAGTATAAGGAAGAGTCTGGTTAAAACCAAAGCTGAATTAAAAAGAACTCTAAAATGGACCAGGTCCTCAGAAATTCTAGTCTCTTGCACAAAATCACTCAAGTCAAAGATAAGGAATAAGATATAAAATGGTATCTCAAAAACTGATTTGAGCACCAAAACAAGTCCCATCCTTTTCTCTCACTATGGAAAAATGGGTCATTATAAAGAACATTTGCAATTCTAAGCTAAAAGCGATCAAGAAACATTGATTTTTCTAGTTACAGATCAGGTACATCCTCTAAACACTTTTTCAAGTACACAATAGTTCACCCCAGATCTGGTCCCCCAAATAAAATCATGAGAAGGAAGAAAATTATTCCACTCCCTCCTGGAATAAAAGAGATATTATTCACCCCTTCAATAATGAAAAGGGACCCAAGCTAGTCTGGGTACCCAAAACTAACCTCTGACTATTTTTGCAGGTGAAAGCGAGAGAAAAGCAGGGAACTTGGTACATTGACAGTGCGTGTTCCAGGAATATGACAGGAATGGTTTAAAACTTTCTCTCACTCACCAGTGATAAAGGCAGAAACATTACCTTTGGAAACACAAAGAAGGGTGAAATCGTTGGAATTTGCAAGATTGGAAGATACATGTCTCAATAAATTGACAATGTGTAATATGTTAAGGGGTTAAAACACAATATGTTGAGCATCTCACAAATGTGTGACAAAGGGAACTCAGTCCTATTAACTTCAACAGATTGCAAGGTTACAAGCTTAAAAACAGGGAACCTAGTTCTCAAAGGACAGAGATACAAAAATGTGTGCAAGGCATACAAAGTCCTGAACAAGATAACAAATTGTGTGGAGGAAAACGTGCATGTAATCTTTGATGAACAAAAATCAGTGGAAAAAGTGAGCACACGGGAAGAAATGGAAGAGATTGGTATGACACCGACTACCAACACTGAGGGGGAACTAGGTACACAGGATAAAAATACTCAGCATGAACATCTGGATACTTTCAGGATGCTTGATGAACAAGGTACTACACCAGATTTGTCACATCATGGAACTACTGAAGAACATGAGCAACCAGATCATGTGTACAGATTGCAAAAGGCATCGTATTGTCTCAAACAAGCACCAAGAGTATGGTATGACAAGCTATCAAGTTTTCTGCTGAATAATGGAGAATTGAAAACACATTCTTTATAAAAAAAAGGGGAAGAATATACTGATTGTTCTGATAAAGGATGTGGACCTAATTCTTTTGTATCCTGCCAGTGATATGCAGATGCAGACTATGTTGAATTCATGGTAGATAGGAAAACCCATCTGGAATGGCATACTTTTCCATTGTGCCAACATCAGTGAAATGAGTATGGAGAAGAACTAGGTTCATCACAAAAGAATAAAATACATTGATGTTCGCCATCACTTTTTGAGGGATAATGTGGAAAAGGGAAATATTTAAAAATTATTTTGATGAACTTTTGCAAGACTGAGGATCAGGTGGCTGACATTTCCACCAAGGCATTGGGAAGAGAACCATACGAAAGAATTCGTGTGGAACCACGACTAATCAAACTTTGTTGACTTTATTTACCATTCTCTCTTCCTTTTAACTAGAATTTGTTTATTCTTATCCTTATCAAGTCTCATTGCATCTTAATTGCTAATCCAGTCTCGTACCTTTAATTAGGTACACACCTCAGGCAAGCTACAATGAAATGTTTAAAAATTGATGATGTGACCCTTACTTTCTAATTGCAGAAAATATGAACAAGACTCAAGAAAAGAATCACATGAGGATCCAGGTTCCTCTACAGGTCATTGTGGTACGTACTTATCTCCTTACATTTGTATTCAACTTTGTTGCTAGATCTACAACCACTACTCTACTAAACGTGGTCCATTTTCCAGTGTCTTATCTCTGGTACGCCACAAGTATTGTCAGGAACTTTTAAAAAACAAAGAGAAAGAAAAAGAAGGGCTGCAAAACTTGACCCACTTCTCCATTGACCCATCACAACAGGTCTCTAGCACATAGGTGTAATATCCCTATTTTTTTTATCTAGCTTTGTCCAAATTCTTTCTTCTCAAGTATCCATGAAAAATCTTTCTACCAGTCCCTATCTGTTAAATGTTTTCATGGCAGAAGAAGCCCCTCCATCCACTCAAGGGGAACTTCCATCAGCAGCGTCTGAGACTGCACCAGGTTCTTTATCAAAACCTGCTCCATCTACTCTTTCCCTCTTCCCAGAGTTCGTGAGTCTTAAATGGTGGATCTCTATACAAATCTTGAGGAAGTAAAGACTGAAAAAGTGAATTTAAGGGTGAATGGAGTCAGTCTCACCTTGACAAAATGGTTAATTGGTGACATCTTGTAAGTACATAGGGTCGGCTATGCAGAGTATGACATGGAATGAACCTTGGAGGAGTGTGATCTTCTACAAAACGTACCAGGTTCAGAAAAACTATAACTTAGATGATTTTTGATCTACATATTGTAACTGCACGAGTGACTGAATTGAAAAGGGAGAATGCACAGCTCAAGGTTGATCTACCCAATGCTAATGCTGAGATTTCTACTCTCAAAGACAGAATGCTTAGTGAACAGAGTGTCCACCACAACAAAATTGACAAGCTTCTCTCTTTGATAGAGAAAACTACTCATTCCTCCTCCTGAAGTTTTTTTGTCTTCCCTTCTCTATTGCTTCCTATTTGTGGTTGTACTTTGCTTACAAGTTGGATACTATGTGCTGGATTTGGTACATCACTGGCTTGTTTTGTTCTTTCCTTGTGCTCCTAATCTATCTTCTCATTAGATGGCTCGTATCATCAGTTTGATCTAACAATTTTTGTTGTTTCAGGCTTGTTCTGATAAGTATTGCCCCAGTGGCCATGGTTTAGTAATTTTTTGCACATGCATGATACTTGCTAGGTTCTTTGTCTAAAAACTTTTCAATGATGTCAAAAGGGGGAAGATGTGAGCATATATAACATATTGTTTGTCATCATCAAAAGGGGGAATTTGATGTGAACATAGCATATTGTTTGTCATCATCAAAAAAGGGGAATTTGTTATTAGAAGAGTTTTGATGATTGATAAAAGGGAATTTGTTATTAGAAGAGTTTTGATGATTGACTGTAATTGATAAAGTTTTTACAACTGACAAAGTGAACCAGGTTCATATGTAGGTTCATATGCATACGTGGATGTCAACTAGATTCATATGCATACATATTTGTCACCATCAAAAAGGAGAAATTTATTATGTGAAGATTTTGATGACTGACATAGACGAACCAGGTTCACTACATAACTGAAGGTTTTGCAGGTACGAATTTAACTTGGATCTGAAAATATCAAATAAGAAAAACACGTGGAATTGAAGAAGTCCAACGCGTACAAGAAAATCAAGTCCTCTTAGAATTCTTTCCAAATGGCAAGTTGTATTTGACTGAAGAGAGAACCAGATACGTACAAGAAAATCAAATCCTTTTAGGGTTCTTTTCAAAAGGCAAGTTGTATTTGACTAGGAAAGAACCAGGTATGAAAAATCTGACTTGAGAAAATTAAGTTCCTTTGGGATTCTTTTTTCCTTATTTGGGTTAAGGAAAGGTTTGAGAAAATAAAGTCCTTTTAGGATTCTTTTTCCTTGTTTGAAACAAATCTAGGTTTGAAAAAAATCACGTCCTTTGGTGCTATATAATGATCATACAAAACCACAGAATATTCATCTATTGCATTGACCGTCAAGGAGATTATTCTGAAGCAATAGTTATTCATAGAAAGAAACACTCTCACTGGACCAGATTCCTGTAAGCGAAGAATTGGAGCAGAAGAATTATTCTGTCTTGATTGAGTTTGTTATTTGTATTTTTGAGTTATAACTTTCTCTTCTAGAGTTAGTTGAGTCAAGTTACATTGGTGTGATTGTGTTGTACTTCAGATACTAGAGTTTATAGTCTTTGAATAGGTGATTGCAGTTTGAGAAAACTGTAGAGATTGAGGTACTAGAGTTAGTCCCTTTGATTGCAAAGTTGTAGTCTAAAACCTGCTCGTGAGTTGAATAAAATCTTATTTGATATAGGTCGTGTTTTAGGGACTCTCTTGAGCAAGGAGGTTTTTCACGTTACATCTGCGTGTTCTTTATTATTCTACACTTGTGATTTAATTGAACCAGGTTCAATATCGTAGATAGGTAGTGGCGATTTCATATACAATGCATTCTTTGAATTAATGGCATATCTTTAAGAAAAAATATATTCTTGAATAGTAGTAAGTGAACCGGATAAAGTATGTTGAGAATATGAGATATAACATATTAAATAGATCATTTAAGAAAAAGGAGGTTTTTCACGTTACATTTGTGTGTTCTTTATTATTCTACACTTGTGATTTAATTGAACCAGGTTCAATATCGTAGATAGCTAGTGGTAATTTCATATACAATGCATTCTTTGAATTAATGGCATATCTTTAAGAAAAATATATATTCTTGAATAGTAGTAAGTGGACCGGATAAAGTCTGTTGAGAATCTGAGATATAACATATTAAATAGATCATAATAAGCTGGTAATCTGAATAATTAAATTCAGGCCGCATTCATCAATATATATACATACATGCATCTGAATAGTAAGTTTCGATGGAAAAATACTACTCATGCAATGTATATAAATTATGCAAGATTAATATAATTCAAAAAGAAACAAAACCAACTCAGTTGGAGAGTAAATTGTTACGTTTAATCAATTGTATATAATTATTGAACATTTGTTCCATTGATCTAACATGTAACTCAATTGGAGAGTTAATACAAGTTATCAATAACTAGTGACGAAAAATACAGTAATTGACTGTAATGAGTCTATCCGATGGAGAAAGAAGACCAATGTCAACATGTAAACTCATTACTGTTATTAATAACTAGTGATTTTATCCAGTGACAATCCATAATAAATTTATTCATATGGAGCAAGACCTAAAGTCAACACATGATTTTTTTATCTAACTTGCCACATGAATTAATATCGATCACCACTTTATATATCCGTCTTAAAATTTCAAAACTGACCCAATATATAAACTCAAATGGAGAGTTAATACATGCTATCAATTACTAAAAATTTTACCTAGAATAAGTTTATCCGTTATGGAGGAGTACCTAAAGTCAATACGTAAATTTATTATTCACTAGTAATTAATAGAGGAGACCATAGAAATTGATTCATATCACCACTTGAACACGAATAATTTATAATGGTACATTGAGAATATCAATGACTTAATCAAATAAACCGCTTGATGGAAGCTCTTTGTTAATCATAATTTTTAATCCATGCATAATATAATTTCACATAAAAAATAAATTAAGAATCTGCAATGACCCCTAATAAATAGACCACTTTAGCAGAAACTATTTATCAATCATTAATTCTTATTCAAATAATATAACATGCATGTGAACTAAATTAAAGCAATGTATCATCGAATATTAAAATTCAAAATACACCACATATATATCCATGCATCTTGAATAGTAAATTTCGACGGGAAAAGAACTACTCATGCAATACACATATGTGACGTTAGATTATTCACTCTAATAAATTAAAATTAAAGTTAACTCAGATGGAGAGTATATTAGAATTTAGGCTAAGTGAGTATCATTATTATCATCCCTAGTTCCATTGATCCAACATGTAACTCATTTGGAGAGTTAATACAAGTTATCAATAACTAGCAGAAATTGACCGTAATGAGTCTATCCGATGGAAAAAGAAGACCAATATCAACATGTAAACTCATTACATTACTATTATATGTTAATATCTGCATGTTATGTTATTTTGCTTACTCTCCGATCTCATCCTATTCTTGAGCCTTATAATTTTAGATCAGTTTCATTTTCTCTGGTCCTTCCTTTTTTATTTTTTATTTTAGTATTTCAAACTCTCAAAAGGGAACAAATTTTTCCCTTCGACAGGTGGAAAAAACGGAGAAACCCTAACTCTCTTTCTCTAGGTGAATGATGACTTAGACACCTCTCAAAGCTGCCGCTGTCTCTCCCCAGCATCAAGTTGTGAGAGAATCAAACCCTAACACTATCTTTGCATCCCTAATCCTACGACAGTGACCAAAACAATCTTGAAATATATTCAATTAATGAATAGGGAATTAACCAACAGACCGGTTTATGTTTAAAGAATTAGATAAGTATGTGCTTGAAGAGGGACTTCATCAAGCAGTGATTATGAAGCTTTCTTACAGTGCACCAAGCTTACACGAACTGACAAAATTAATTTTAAAACAGTTGGATCAAAGGATGTTGTTTAATTGGCTCACTTGCGGCGCCACATCTTTTTAATTCGTTGTGATCTCTATGAAGATTTTATCTCTGTCCTTTCAAAACAGTTTGGTTATCTTCAATTTAATGGTAAACAACATCTGTTCTGTAACTTTTCATGGACACAATTTTAATCCTACGAAAGAAACTTCAAAAGCTTTGGTGGGGGTTTCACTGCCGGATCTGCCACCAAATCCTTTTGCTCGAAGACTTCTATTATCCATTGCATCAGCTATAGGTAAGCCAGTAGCCATAGATAAAGCCACCCGAGAAAGGACAAGACCTAGCACAGCTAGAGTTGAGGTCATTCTTGATCTTTCGGACAAACATCCGAAACGAGTAAGGACGCATTTTTTGGATGAACAATATGGTAAGCTCGTTGAATATAATCAATAGGTTGTGTTTGATAATCTTCCTTTGAATTGTACCTGCTATAACCGCCAAGGTCATGAAGATGTTGATTGTCGGGAAACAAAAGGGAAGAGGGTAATCAAGAAAACATTGGGCAGCAAGGTGATGAAACAAATACTGTGGAACAATTGCAAGGTGATGCACTAGACTTCTTGAATAAAAAAAAGCTAGAAATAAGGTCTCTAGTAATAAGGATACTGCAAGTAAAGTGATAGACGCCGAGAATATTAATTCTGGATAGCACCTAATAAACTGAAAATAGTGTCGATACAAGGCTAGCAGTAGTTGATCGAAGGCCTATTCATGACGGATGTTTGGCTCCTGAAACAGAGGTCCAGTTGTTCAACAATTCTGGAAAAAGCTCGGATGATGCTACGAAAAATTTGGATGAGGTCCAAGGGTATAAAAAAGACGATATAAGAGCAATATTGGGTGAAGATCAAACTGGTTCGAATGCAGATCAGGTGCTTGGCCAAAATTCAAATGCAATACCAGAACTCGAAAATTCTGGACAACAAACAAGGTGAACTGAAGTTAGGCAGCAACTAAATTGTAAGACTACTAAAAAAGAAAGTACTACAGCTACAGGGGTCGCGGGTGTTGAGATTGAACCTACAAGTGCATCACATGATAAGATTGGGCTTCAAGAAGATGCAACTAATTTAAAGGCTTTAATCATTGCATTGCAAGTCGCTTCTGGAAAGCTATTGACCGAAGATGTGTCTAGTAATACAGCTGCTACTTATGTGGAGCAAATAAGAGAACTTAGACAGTCTAATATAATTGATAAAGCAGGGGTAATAATCGATGTTGGAGCTCAAATTAGTCGTCTAGGTCATGAGGTACAATCAGAAGCTTCTTCAATTAAGCTTCACGTAGATCCTAAGTTGAATAAGATTAAATCTCAAACTTTATCAATTATTTCAATACCTCAGGTTATTTTGACAAATAATTTGATCACTTCTAGCTGGAAAACAGGTGTTGTAAGTGAGAGTCAATGGACCGACGGGGTGAAAGAAAAGGATGAACATGTCACACCTCATAAAAAATTGATCCCGGAAGCACTAACTTTTGCGCCTAAGGGTAGTAACATTTCCAATGCTTCATCACCATTATATACCTCATGACAAATATTTTTAACATGTTCTAATGTTCAAAAAAAAAATTGTTAGAGACAGTGAGCTTCTTGATATATTGGTTAGTTCTAATGTTGAAAAGTTAGACTTATCTTATACCTATTAATATTAACAAGCAACTACTAGTTGTTGGTAGCAGTACTTTCTCCACAAATAGATTTGTTAACCTACAAGATGAGGACACCTTGGAGGAAGGTGAGGAAGAGGTATGTTAAATCATTATTTTGCAAATGCAGTTAGAGATGTAGATATTTCTCCTAGGCAATAATGCAATAACAAAAAGAAGCATGAAAGAAGAAATAGTTGGGATGGTAAGGTGATTGAGGAGTTTTTTTCAAGGCACATATCGATGCGACTGGAAAAACAGAATCATATGATAGTGTCAACAACTTCACCAAGATCTAATAAATCCAAGAAAAAGTGATGATCTATCAAGTGTTGTTAGATATATTTGAAGAAGAAAACAAGAGAAAAATACTTTAGATTACTCAAGAAGGACGATCTATCTTTTTTAGTTCATACATTTATATAAGAAAATTTGAGGTTGGTTACTCAACTTTCATCATAGATTTTATAATTTTGTATTACTTAAACATCCTCATTTATAATATCATCATAGAGTGCATTATAACTCTGTGATGATCATAGAATATCTAGTTCTCTCTAGCTCTTACTTTCTTCATGTTGGTAAACTAATAGACGTTTGTTACCTCATTAGGATTGATACGGTAAGGTCTAGCTCTCCTTACTTTTTCTTATTCCTATTGAGGATCTTTTTTAATTATTAATAAAAGGTTGTTAAATGTTCTGTCTAGTGGTATAAATTTAAATTAAAAAATAATGAATTTCGAATTTCTTTACAGTATGTGATAGTTATATATGAAATGATGGTTTGAAATTTACATTCTAAGTTGTATAAAGGGGTGTTTGACATGTTGAGAAGGTGTAACTTGAAATTCACCTTATCATTCTTTCTTTGTTGAGTTAGCTTAGGAGAATCAAAATCATTAATTTTTTTGAGTTTTTACTCAACATGTCTTTAATATGTTTTTTCTTCCTGACTTGTCCATATGTCTAATTTGTTTTTACCCTATACCAGGGGCAGATTTATTTTGACCCCATAGATGTCATGTGACACTGTTTCGATAAAATTATTTACTAAATATATAAATATAAATAATTAATAAAATGAAAATAAAGGTAGAAATATTAAAAGGACACTACTTCTAAACAAAGATAGACGTTAGCCTGGTGGTCAGGCACTTGTAATTTGGTCAAGAGGTCACGTGTTTGACCCTGCCCATTCACAATTTTTCCTCTTGCACATTCATTTAATGATTCAAAAAAATACTGTCATTCATTTAATAATTTAAAAAAAAACTGTCATTTAAATAAAACCCAAGTGAACAGTGTTGGTTGCCGCCTTTTTAAAAATATTTGTGTCGCATCAAGTTAATACTTTATTTTTTTATAACATTAATGCACTTGAATTTGAGTCTTATTAATATGATTTGAGTTATATTTTTATAATAAAATACTATTATAGTAATTTATTCATTTGCTCACTTCTTTAAATTGTGACACTTCTCGTAGAAAATTGTGTGTATGCCACTGCCCTATACAGACAGTCCCCACACTTTTGGGACAAAATCGTGTTTTCTCTGGTAAGCGTTGATAATTATTTTTTCCTTAATTTTTGAAAAGTTCTTCCTTTCTTTAAAGAATCGGAAAAGGTTTGTCCTTCTCAGTGTTCTAACATAAGTCATTTCTTACTTATCTTTTAGGCACGCGTCAATATGCGGCTAAACTCTGAATGCAATTTAGATTTTCCAAAGGGTCGCCATAATGATGGCTTTCACTTTGATTTTTAGTGCTGGCTGCCCTGTTCTTTATTTTTAACTAGCTATCTAAGTTTTTTTAGTCTTTTATCCTGCTTAAAATTTCTTATTGTTTCTCTTAACTTCTTCAAATCATTTTTTATTGTGTCTGACTTCTTCTTAGCTTTTATTTTCCTACTCTGATTTTCTTATTTCTTCCTTTTTAAATGACTTCATCATACAATCATTCTTCTTCTTCAAACCTTGTTGGTGATTCTACTTTTTTTTTTTGTTTCACCATCAAAAACCGTGAGTGGCAAGATTATCCAAACCTACAATGTCTTTTATTCTTTCCATTCGTTGGAGTTTTAAAAACAATTGTGCTATTCGAACTCCTTCTACTGATAGTGATAGGGTTGATCTGCCACAAAACTTTTCTTTTGTGATTAAACCCTTCGATCTTGATCTTGTTAGAAAGGAGTGTTTTTGGCAGGATCTTTCTGAGATCTTAGTTCCTGAGAAAGCAGATAGAATTACTACCTCAGACTAGGTTACTTAAGCGTTTACATTTACCCCTTCACTCTAAGATTCAAACTAATCCTAGATTTGGTAATCTTAGATTAGTGCAAATTTATGACATTTGCTTTGCTCAAGTTGATCCTTCCAGATGGAGTCTGCTTTTTGGTGAATAGAGTCTCTGAGGTGACGAACACTCATATGTCTTTAAATCTCAGTCACTTCATCTGTTTCTATGCCTCTAAATTTTTTAAGGTTAGATAATAATATTTTTCAAGCCGAGGAAAAACTTCTATTCTCTCCAGTCTATAAGAGGACAACCACTGCTACTAGATGGAGAGATTCATGACAGTTCCCACCACTAAAATTATTCTGGAGACGTATTTTTTATTTTCGGAAACATGAAATTTGAACTGTATCTAAGAACAACGACTGTTTGGATTCCAAATGCCATAATGGATCTTCCTCAATGGGTTGAGGATGTTTTGGTGATTTCTAGTTTCGAAGAATAGACTTGAAAATCTATTTTCAAAGGTTGGTGGAAGGCATTTAGCCACCGAACGAGCTTTTTTGCTTCACCAGGTTCTTCCTTTTCTTTTTTTATTTAATAATTTCTAACTTTTTATGATATTTTGATAGATTTGTTTAAAGAATATGTAAAGTCGCAAACAACTGACCCAATTTTGACTTTTGGCTTCTTCCTGGTGTATTTCTAAAACAAAACAGAAGAAGAGAGGTCAAGCTTGTGTTGTTTCTCTGGATAAGTCATCTCCGTCTACTAATATATCTCTCCAGAAGAAGAGAAATATTAAAACCAAACTCCTACGGAACGACTGCTAGGCTCGAAGCTCCAACTTCTTTTTCCTTGCCCGGAGCCAACTTTTGATGTGATTTTCATCGAGGAGGATCAACATAAATGAAAAGATCTTGGTCCTTAGAATATCTAGGTCAAGTTTAACTAAGGATCCTACGCAAATTGGGATGAAATCACTAGTTGGGGCGTGGTCAAATAAAGTCGAAAAGTCTGTTCCCACTGAGGTTTTTCCGAGGAGGTTATCTAAATCAACCAGGACTTCTTTAAGTCACGGGTCTTATGGATCCAAGCATGTCAATGTCTTTCCTACTCCCAACGAAAATCCAAATCAAACAAGATTCTTCCTGGTGATAGTTCCTGCGCATACTAATTTTCTTTCCAGGCTTGTAAGTGTTGCCAATTTCCTCCCATTGATCTCCTATTCTGATGAAGAGAAAATGAAAAATCTTTCGGAGTATTGCCTCTTTATTTAGGATATGCATGCAACTGCTTGGGTAAGCTTAAAAACCGTTATCTTTTGTTTTCAATAGTCGCGTTGGAATCTTACTCTTCTTTTTGCCTTTTTTCTAGGTAGAAATTTTGATTGGCAAAGGTCATTAAATTAGCCTTCATAAAAATGAGGAGCTCAAGGCTCTACCAAGTTCTCAAGAATAAGAGATTCTTGCTCTAAAGATCGAGCTTGCGAAAAGGTCAAAGGAAACAACAGTTGTCGATCAAGTCTCCATATTGACGGGCTGACTTAAAAAGGCCAAGCATGAGCCTGAGCAAGATCTATGAGACTTGGACTTGATCAACTGAGAGAAGGAATCCTTTAGTCACCAATCAACTTATCAATGAGCTAACTCCTTTGAAGGAGGTGTGTCAGACCCAGAAAAATGCCCTCACTTTGAGTATCCAAAAGAAATCTCTTCTTGAATTCGAAGTTCAACAACTTAATTTTGAACTTTCATTCAATGATGATGAACTGGAAAACACGGAGAGAGATTTTTTTCTAATATTGGAAAAGGTGCGAGACACGATCAATAAGCAAAAAGCCGCCATGAACGAGATGGATTGGCGGGTGGATGTATTAACCAGGGAAGCAAGGGATCTCAAAATTCAAAGAGATAAAGATTTGACTGATCTCAACGATCAGGAAGTTGGCTTGGTCTTCAAGTCATGAGCTCATTATTTGGAATGTTCAAAGGTTTACTCTCGAACAGGCCAAGGCAGACATTGATGGCATTGATGCCAAAATTCTTAAGACTCAAGAGTTACAGGCCGAGGCCCGCAATAATTTTCCTCCTTGTCTTTGGTTACGTCCTACTAGCTTAAGCGGTTTCTGAGAAGAAGAAGAACCTTCCAATTTCGGCTCCGAGTTATGCTATTTCACCCGATCTTCGTAGTTTGTCAAAATTTTGTACTTTTATAAGGATCTTTTGGTTTTTCATTACCTCTTTTATAAGGTATCCCTTTTTGTATTTGCCAGTCTCTTTCAATTTAATTTGTTCACAATCTTATGACGACATCTCCAGGCCTTTACTCCTGTACTGCTTTGAAACAATTTTCATGAATTCTCTAGCTTAATCTTTACTGAATTGATTTTGGTCGAAGGCTATTTGCAAAAACTCCCTCAATATGCTCAAAGGTTTTGAATTTCTTCTAATCAATAAGTTTCGACTAATTTAGTCATTTTATTCCGATTTAATTGGATAAGCTCTATTTTCCTCTCTGGTTACTTCTGCATTTTCTCTTCCATTATATTAAAATTCAGTTGCTTTATATATATTATTAGTATAATTTGATCAACTATTATAGGAGACTGTATAATTCATCTAAATTAACTTAATTAATTTAATCAATTATTGTATGAGACTGTATAATTCATCTAAATTAACTTATGTAATTTATTGCTGTCTTCAGATTTCAATTGTATAATTTAAATAGGTGAAGTGCAAAGGTTTGCCCTTATAAAAACTATAACAATTGTTATCCTGCAAAAAAGTAAAAACAAAGAGCATTCAAATTGTTGAAAAAGAATTTAAAAAAAGGTTGAAAAAGAATGAGAATAGCACATTAGTAGTTATAGGTGAAATTTCAAACTTGGAAACATACGTAATATTTTACATATAGCAGCCATTACAAATACATGCATCCATAGAAGGAGCTAGAGGGGTATTTATAACGTGTTCTCCAAACACAATTATTTATTTTGTGTATTAGCTAAAACTAGCTAATATTGCAATTATTCAGCACACAAGCTTAAACATACAGACACATAAATATTTTTATAGAGTCGTTGAACATCATTTTTCTATTTTTTTAAGAAAATGACCCTCTATATCGTTGGTCAATTCAATGAGAAAATCCAATAAACCGAGAGGATCTGGGATGGCTGCAGTTTTCTTCTCATACACAAATGTCCATGTAATCCGCTGGTTTTCACAGGATATGATGGCAGTGAAGGAATTGTAAAACTCTAACACATCTCCTTCAATCATTTTCCAAGTGATTGATTTCTTCTTAGGATCAATGGCTTCAATCACTTGCTTATCAATCCTCTCTTTTCCATCTATAATTATTAAAATCAGAAGATAAAAGGGATGTAACTCTTAATTTGTCTGTTCAGTTCCACATAAAAAATTTAAACATTCAAAAAGTAATACATTCATCTTTTTTTTTCTTATTTTCTCCAAAAATTATTTCATGGTAATAAATAGAAGCGTTAAATGAACAATTTGGGCTGAATTTCAATGGATCAAAATGAATTAAATTAATAAATAGGCGAGCTAATGTCCCTCCCAAATGTTACTTTGCCTAAAAGGGATGGCTAAAATGGGCTAAGGAACTGACCATAACTCAGTCCGCTCAATTGATTATACTTTAATTTTTTTTATTTTTAATAATTTATTTAAGTATCTAATAAAAAATCTTTTTTTATTATTTTTATATATAACATATCAAAAAAATATTTTAAAAAAGTATTTGATAATATTTCTCATTAATCAATTTAAATTACATATTAATATGATTAAATGGATTGAATTGGACGAACCAAAATGAATTGGATTAAAAATTGGATGGGTCAAGTAAATTAGGTGTATCTAATTTTGTCAACCATTTTCAAGAAGATCATTAGACTGTTTACTTCTTTTCTTGAATGGAATTGTCTTTAGAAATCAAAAAAAGAACATTTGAAATTGTGGAAAATATGGCAATTGGCAGGAGATTTAACTTATATATATGATTATACTATGTTTGGTATGACTAAGGAAATGACTCCCTCTCGCATATAAGTTTAAAAAGTTATTTTATTTATAATATATTTTATCGTGATCGAATATTGTAAAATAATTTTTCATAAAAGAACAATTTTATTTTAAAAAACGACCAAGCACACCAAAAAGTAAGAAATAAAAGTGTGTGTATGTATAAAGAGAGAGAGAGAAAGCTGAGAAATGTTTGTTACCGATGTAATAATTCCAACTAACTATCGAACCGGTCTTTATAGTTCCACCTTGATGAATCTCAAAACTTTTGACCTTACTAGGGCTAATATTGGGTACATGATGAGGATTAAAGTGAAAAATATCATAGATCAAATGTCCTCCGCACTTCACCTCTGTTGAAGCAGTCAATTTACCTTGCACACCCATCTTTTCTTCTTTGATATAGCAAAATGTTGTGAAAAGAATGTGTTGAGAAAATGTTTGAAAATTATCCTTATATAGATTTTAATTATGTGAAAAGGTAGTAGAAAATATGAACACGTATAGAGATGCGTACGCACAAACGCAAACACACATACTCATATATTATTTTGTTCGTTCCATTTTACTTGTCTTTTTTTTTTGCATGTCCTTAAAAAAATCAAATAAAAGGGTAATTTCAATTAAAGTATCCTTATTTATTCTTTGATTTCAATTTAATATTTTTTTTTGCTGCATTAATCTCTCTTCATATTTATTGAATAAGAGTAAAAGTAGAAACTAATAGTTAATTGTATCTTGATTTTTTAAAATGATTATTATTTTAAACTATTTATTTTTAATATGAATTTTACAAAAATATATAGCCTAATACAAAAATATTACATTTATATAACCTATATTTTTATATTACACCCGCATATCCTTTTTTTCGGCAACACTGCTTGTATAACATTATATAATATTATACACTTATCTTACATAATATATAAACCTTATATAAAGGTGTATAATAGTGTATAAGAGGTGCTTATACACACTCTTACACTGTATATAAAATTACATAAGTTATACAAAAAATTGTGTTTGATATCCGATACTTCAAAAATGGGTCAAATTTTTTTCAAATGGCTTTAAATTTTAATCACAATTTTGAAATAACACCACTAACGAATCAAATTATTAATTTGTTAAATTTTTCAACAAATTCTTCAATACCCATTTGTGAGTTTTTAAAATTTTAAGAATTCTAACAATGAAATTTTAAATTTTTTAATTTTTTAATTTAATTTGCTTGATAATTAATATTTAAATTTTTAATAATAAAAAATATCAAATTTTACACATAATATCTATAGATCTGAATATAAAAATTATGAAAGAAGAAGAAGTAGAAAAAGAATGAAGCCGAAAGAAAGAAAAAAAAACTCACAAGGAAAGAAACAACACAATAAAAAAAGTAACAAAAAAAATAAATAAAGAAAGAAAAAGGAAAAAGAAAAAAAATTAAATTAAAAAATAAATAATTATTTTACCTTAATTATCATAGAGCGTAATTTTTTCATGTTAATAATGACCACAGGTAAAATAGACCCGAGGAAGCACTATACTACTACTATTAATAAATATGAAGGGACATGTTATGGGTGATTGTACAAGAGGCAATAGAACTTGTACTTTTTGAAATTGAAAATTCTCTTTTGTTCCAAATTGATATACATTTTCCAATAAGTGTAGTTTTTGGTGATATTGCGTTTAACACATTTTTTAGGGACAGCTTAATTATTTTCAATTCTATTTTCCATGACCACTGATTTTTTGTTCTTTCTTTCATTTAGGAATTTGTTCTTATCAGGAAGCATATTTTTAAAGATGTTGAAATTGAATGGTTGAGAAATTTGACAAGCAAGTGTTCATTTTTTTAAAGATGAAGCATATTTATTATGTCAAATTTATTTGTAACAAAGAATTATTCAATTTCATGCAAGTATCATAGAAGTTACTAATCTATTTTTTTTTTAACAAACAAAAAGTCACTAACTCTAAAAGATTTTTCACACTACATCTAGAGTCTTGCTAAAGAAATTAAATAGAATATATTCATTCATATTTTAATTTCCTAACAACTATATACTCATTTTTTCTATCCTAATTAAATCTTGTTATTCTCTTCGTCCATTTTGTGCTTACTACTCATTTGGTTTTATTTCTTTATTGTTGCTACTATTTTAATTTATGAAAAAAGCTAAATACTTTTTTCGTTTTATTTTTACTTGGTTTTTATATTAAAAATAAATATTTTTTTAATTATTTATTTAATTTTAAATTAAGAAAAATTTACCTTCATTTGTTTTTTACTAGAAGGTGTACACTTTAGGGCACTATGTACTAGGCAACCTGAGCAATTTTTTATTAATAATTTAACAACTTTTTGTGATACTTAGACGAAGTTAAATAGTTTTTTCAGTACAAAAATAATTTATTAATTTTAGTGAAATAAAATAAAAAATTACAAAAATTGAATAAATGTTCGTGAAATTAACCCGATGATTAATGTACGGACTAATCCATCTTGAATTTCTCTGTCTTTTTTATAATATTCTTGCTACTAAAAAATTATAATTTTTTAATTGAAAATTTTCACTGAAAAATAATAGCATTTTCACATTGAAAAATCAGGAAGCTTCTCACTATTTCCGTGAGAATCAGTTTCCCACTAGGCGTTTTTCGAATGAGCTGGTTCGATGAAAAGTTGGTGAAAAGAATTATATTCTATAGCACAAATTCATTGATTCATGGCGAGAAAAACCTTTGTTTTTAATAAAATCTTGATAACATTTTATTATTATTGGTTATTTTGAAGTTATATTATCTGAATATATGGTCCTCGTACGATATTACCCTTATCAAATTCTATTCTGAGGTCCCAAAAATTAAATTCTCATTTGAGGAATTTTAAATATTCTTAGCAAGAACCAAGAGGTTCCCTGTTGAAAGTTCTTCCTGAGGGTAAATATAATTTTTTATTTTTCTTCTATTTTTTCTTTTCCTATTTAAAATACTAATTTAATGATTCTACATGAAAGGTAATATAAATGTAGCCTTCCTAAAAAGTAATTATGTGATGCACGAATACAAATTTAATTTGATTTTAATTATTAATATTGGACATCGAATAAAAAATAAGATAAAAATATAAATGTAACTAATCTGATTAGTGGAAACAAACGAATGGACTAGATCAGATTTGAGCTGATTAAAAATGAATTGGATTGCAATCCACCCATATGAATATGGATTAAAGAAAAAAAAAGAATTGAGTATGATATAAATTTGAGTAAAATGATTCTGACCCACTTTAATCTCCTAAAGAAATAGACTTTTAACTTTTGAGTTTGTAGAAGTGGGGATAGGCATAAGTACCTAGAAATCTAAAAATCGAATCGAATCAAATCAAATTAATTCGATTTATTGATTCGGTTTTGATTTTATTTTTTCTAAAAATTTTGAGTTTCAATTTTAGGATATCGGTTTTTTGATTTTTCAATTTAACCAAAATTTTATTTTTTAAAAAAAAAATTAAAAAATAAAAATAAAAATACTATACCCAACCCTATATAATTGACATAGTTGTTTCAGTTTTTCACAAAATAGCAAGTTTTATAATAATTTTAACTTGTTAAGAAAATTTATACGATTGCTAATATACTTTAAAAGATAGATAAAATACATAATATTTATTTAACAAGAAATGAGGGACCACAAATTGTCGAAATCTTTAAAGACTCTTAATTTTTTATTGGTCAGTTATAAGAATATTAAGCATAGAAAAATTTATTATGAATGCTATATACCTGCTACTAAATGTAATCAACTAATCTGGCTAAGAATCTGTAAATAAAAATTTAAGATGTTGCCTAGTTATATTTTTTTACTTAAAATTTAGCTTAGTTTGAATTAAATTTTGGAACACAAAACTTAGAATAATTTATTTAGAATTAAAGAAATAAAATAACTCATTTTTAATTTAAAAAATAACTCATTTTACAAACTGAGAAATAGCCCATTATTAGATACATACCAAAAAATTGAATTAGAAAAATCTAACAATCGAATTGAACTAAACTTGAAAAAACCAAACCGATTTGAACCGACCCAAACTAATCCAATTCGATGTTTACACACTAATGAAAAATTTTAAACCGAACTTTTAAATCCTGCGTAGAAGTCATACTTTGATAGTTTAATCACCAAATAATTTGAGATTATCTTTGCTGGATTAAAAAATTATTCAAAGATAGTAGAATATTAATTTAGTTAATCAAAAGGTTAACGTTAAATGAGGAAAAGAAGATAAATACTTTTGTGAAGGAAATCCAACGACAAAGTATCTTTTTAAAATTTTTAAATGAGTTAACAAAAATTAAATTGAGTTAATTGAAATTAGCTTTAACAATAAAAATATTTACACAGAGTACAAAGTCAGAATGTATTTCATAATACCATTCGTGCTAGTTTCTTTCATGGAAAAATAGTGACAGTCAAAACAAAATTGTGGAGTAGAAGTTTATTAAGATATCCTCATACATATTTACAAGATATAATTTTAAGAAATCTTGTAAAAATTAGATATACGCAAATTAAAATCTTGTCAAAATAAATTTAGTAAAAAATAGACAAACGCAAGTTGATAAGAAATATTAATTTTGAGTAAGTTAGCTTTAACTTAGCTTCAACCTTCTAAAAAGCTTCATAAGAATAAAAACTTAATATAAATAAGTACAACATCAACAAATTTAATGTAATTTCGCAAATGAAATCTTGAAAGAGAATTAATAAATTAATGGCAGACAATATTTCTTTTGATCTTGACAAGATATTTCCAATAACAAGAAAAAAATTTGTGGTGTGTGTGTTGGAAGATGCCACAAGTATAAAATGACCCATTTTGTTGATAATGAAATCAAAGTTGTGTAGATGCTAACAATCTCATCAATTAAGTAAGCAATTGGTAAATAACAAATCAAAAATATAATGAACAAAAACGAGTTCGTGTATGGATATTTATATTTTACTCATAGTTATTTATATTTTTATGGGTTAAAAATATGGCTTTTTTTCTCTTGGGCGCATGTTAGCAATATCGTGCGGCTACATGCGGCGCTTCAACTCAAACAAATTCCCCAAAGTGCTCAATCGAGTGGAGTGACTATGGCTAATATCGAATTAAGTGTTCAAACTCAAGAGAGAGAGAGAGAGAGAGAGAGATATGACTATTGCAGGACTAGGCCAATCAACTTTGATGATCGACCCTACATCATCAGATCGGAACGTGATTCTGGGGAAACAGTCTACAGTGCCAATGAAAGAGTGAAAAATTTAACCCGGGCTGATGAAGTTGAACCACTGGTAAGAAAGCTGAGTCCACTAAAATTATTTGGGATTAGCTTTGAGAAATCGAGAATTTTGAATAGGAAGTTTAAGATGGAGTTTTGTGGGATAATTCTAGAACCTTTATTTGAGACTATGGAGCACTTATTCTTAACAGGAGAATTTGCAGCAGAAGTCTGAGAATATTTATCACACTCCTTTTTTAACGACAACCTCCGAAATGAAGTGATGGAGGCGAATATTATTATTAAAGGGTTTTTCCAATCGAAGTGATGTATTGAAAAGTGATTAAATTATTTATTCAGAGTCGCCACTTGGAATTGAGTTTTGGTGTTCCAAGTCATCTATTGAATCCATAATCAACAGGAAATGACTCTGATTTTTTGGTCCGCGAAAACAAAAAATCGCGTAAGGAATTCTGTTGATCGAGGAAAGGTATTAGGCATCCCTCGAGTCCCGTGGTTCTACCACGATCGCTATATCGGTTTATACTTAGCTAAACTTAAATTTTGGATATATTACGATTTAAAGGACTTAAGAATTTGTTGGTTCACCTTCTTGATTCATTTTAAAACTTTTTGAAATTAATTTTTAATTATTAATATGTGGTGTACTGGTAGCAACGCTTTCCAGCCTTACCACGATTTGATTGATGTCTCGCGCCTTTTAAGGCTATTATGAGTCGTTCGCGCCTGAATGGGCATCTAACGTACTTAAAAGTTCTTCTACCCCATTAATCCGGCTTTAAATGATAAATGATTTTTAATTAAAATGACTTATCGGTAGCGGCGCTTTCCGATCTCGTCATTAAAATATTATTTAAATTAATTAGATAATTTCTAAAATTTTTAGGTTAAGAACTTAACTCGCTCCTTCACTAAAATGTTCTTCCCACTCATTTTAAACAAAATATCTCGAAGAGTTCTACGTCTATAATATGAAGGTCATTTATGAACCGAAACAAGTAATCTTCCGTGTATCTTAATAGAAAGCTTTGCGTTGAAAATATCGGTCTAAATAATCAAAAGGAAAAGAAAACCCACGTTCCCTTCTTATCAAAATGAGCAAGCCAACATTTCCCTTACGTACCAAACCAAGAGAAGAGCCAACAACTTAAGAACAAACAATTAAAATGAAATGTCATGAAATCACAGAAGGCAGTGGCCTTTTTTTTTTAAAACATTTGTTTTATATATATTTTAAAACATTTGCGGCTTAGCAGAGAACAAATTAAGATACTTGTACAAAAATAAAATATGACCCACTGTAAAAATTACTTTCGTCATGTTAACATGAAAAAGACCAACACTTCGGAGATTGATTTAACAAATAAACCCAACGAGCATTGAATTAATTAATCAATTTAAATAACTTTTCGAGGACCTGACTTAACAGACTGGTTCAGTTTCAACTTATAACGAATTATAATAAACTTAAGGAATACTCAGGAACTTAAATCTCTCATCATCCATTAATTTCCAGTGATCCTAGTATTAACTTTACCTAAAAGAAGACGGATCAACTGAACCAATATTGAACATAAACAATCACTTCGAAAGTATAAAATACCCACAAAACAAAATAAAGCATCATATGAATAATATCAAATAGTAATTGAAGAAAGGGAGGGACTTTCACTGTAACCAAATCCCTTCAATATATTGAGTGGTCCTTGATCGGAAAAACAAAACCACGAATGGAACTTCGAAACTAAAAAGATCAGAACTCAGACCGGAGCTCGAACGATAACCCCTTCGAACAGACGTTCTCCTTCCTCTGTTTTTCACCTCTTTTATTCCTCTCTTTGTACCCAAGAATCCAAAAATCTAATCTCTTCCTCTCTGTAAGCTCTCTATTCTCTATCCCTTCTTTTAAATGTCGAAAGCTCAATAATGCAAAGTAAATATGAATCTGTAAACCCACATATAATCAAGACTTAAATATTTGTTCGGCAGTAAACTCTTAATTAAATAATAGGCTCAAGGCAAATCCATACTTAACAAGATAGACTAACATCTTATATCAAACAGTTTTAGACATCCGCTAATACCTTGAATTATATCTATAGCATCATTACAAAAAGGAAGATAAAAGAAGAAATCAAGTATCGGCCTTAAAGTTTCTCATATATTTGTAATCGGCAGCAATGAAACCGAAAGGATGGTCTATAACTAAGTCAGTAAAATAAAGTAGCAATCATTTTTCATCGACTAAAGTGAAACAATACCGGGAACAAAGAAGAAAAAGAAATAAAAAGATATGAAACTAAACTGAAAATATTATCACTCAGAGAAATAAGTCAGCAAACTGGAAGTAAATTTTCAAGTTCTCTTTGCAAATAATGGACATGATATACACAAAACTTCTTAAACCAAAATTCTAAAAAATAATACGAGATCTATATTTGGGGTAAAAAAAACAGAGCATGAGATCAAAACTTAATAAAAGAGAGTTAAATTTCATTGTTGAACCACAAGTAGCTCGCAAATAGTTATGCGTTTATCAGAGGAATTAAACAACTTGATATGATTCGATTCTGCAAAATTCCATCCTGTTAAGTCGGGTATAACATTACTCACTTGGGTGACAATTTAAACATGAACGAATCAAAATCGAGAATTAAAGGAGTCCAGCTTTCTGAGATTTTAAATTAGAGCTAAGCATTTTTTCTTCAAGCACACACATATATACTCATGCAGACAAATACTACATACACACAATGAGAAAATATTGACCGGAAAGCAAGGGGATGGGCGTAAGAATTCTAAAAAAGAAATTCCTCCATGAACAAAAATCATAAATAAAGGGGCTTAGAGTTTAGCATAATATTAGACATTTGAACCATGATTAATAATGTATAGATTAGACAGATATTTCAAGACTATGATAGTGAATTAAATCAACTTGACTAACAGACCAATATGCGGCAGAATGCTGCAGCAACTTAACAATGTATAGATCGACTATTTGAAGTAATTTAAACGCATGATATCGTCAAACCTAAGCACAAAACCAAGCTCATATACTGACTAGAAAATCATAAAGATGTGAAAAATCTAAAGTTAATTCATAAATCTGTCAATTCAAGGTATTAAACAAGTTAACATACGTCAGGCTTAGAAACACAGAAATTAGTATACTCACGATACTCGGCAAAGAAAAGAAAGAGACAAAAAATGAAATAAAGGATTTAATCGACAACTCGAATAGAGACTCAAATACAAATAACTTGAAAAACAAAACAAGAATGAAATAAAGCAAATAATCAAAGCACAATGGAAAACTTGTTTAACTCAGGGGTAAAATGCTTGGAACAAGTAAAGCTAAAGCACGCTAAAAAAAATAGCATTCATTGTATTTTTAAAAAAAAAAAAAAATTCATACAGAACATGTAAAAGAACAATTGTGAACTTGATATAATCCCCTCAATATGTGAATAATCTTGCAGCAGCAAGACGAACTCCCAACAAACTACGACTTCAACGGAAATGCAAACAAGAAACTCAACGAATCTCCGAACAGCGAGCTCGACGGAAAATTCACAGCTCAACTCCAAAGAAAAATTTACTCTCAATCGATCACCTGTAAATTCGTCCAAAAAAAGTCCAAACCCCAAACCCTAAATTTGCTCACTCTTATATAGACGAACCCAGGATGAATCAAAGACCAGGATCCAAATCCAAAAACCTTGATCCCGTGGCTCTGATTCAACCTTTATCCATCCAAGAGGAGGCAAGGTGGACGATTTCAGTTGAGAATGGAGAAATTCGTACAAAGAATGGTGAGGTGGAGGGGAAAGGACGTGAAAATCCCAGAAGCAAACGCGTGAATCGCAGATGAGGCGCCAGAATGCCCTCTGGCCAGTGCGATGGAGAAGAGAAAGAAGGAGGTGAGGTGAAGTGCGGTCTGCTGTTCTTCAAATAAGTTAGGGAAAAGAAAATGAAAACACATGGGTAGGTTAGGCGTAAAAAAAATGACATGGGCTGGGTTAAAGGACTGCTGAGATGAAAATGGGCTTCAACACCTAGGTTTTTCTTCTTTAGATTTCCAAGAAAAAACAAATAAAGGCTCAAGATTTGGCCCATAACAAATTCCTTTCTTGCTTATATATATACTATTATATGTAGATATATGTAGATACACACTAATTAGAAAGACATAAATAAAAATTATTTTAATAAAATTTAATTTTCTTTTACAAATAAAACCTACTAGCAATGAAATAAAAATAAAATATGAAAAATATACTTTAATAAAACGTGCCACGTTAAATGGTGCAAGTTCGGGGAGGATCGAAAATCACGTGTCTACAATATTATACAAATGTAGCAGGACTACTGAGACCATTGATACAGATTAAGCAAATAATTTCAAAATAGTAGAAGGTTCCAGAAAATGCCAAGATTAAATTTGCTTTATAATTTATACGTGCAATCATACTAAGAATTATTTGAAAGAGAAGAAACATCATTTTATGTGGTGGGACAAACATCATTTCATATGATGGGGCTTTTACCTTTGAGAAGGTGATTTATGATATTAATATTATAATCATAAATTAACTAGATTTAGGTGTTTTTGGCTTCAGAATATTCCAGTCTGTTATTGGCCTTAGCTAAAATGCTATTTGGAGAGTCATAGACCCAAGATAGGCTATAAGATGGTTAGGGGATCAAGCCCACAAAGGGTTGGTTTAAATGTAACATAGATGAGACCTCTAGGAAAAATCTTGTCTCAAGCTCTACAAATTTTTTACTAAGAAATAAAGATGGAGATGTAGTTAGGGCAAAGGGCATGAGTCTTCCAGACTCCACAAACATTATATCTGAGGAGATAGCTATGAAAGGGAGTGGAGTTTTAGTTCATAGACAACTCTGTCCTCTAATAATTGAAACAGACTCTCTATCAATGGTCTATTTTCTTATAGTAGCTGAGAAGTCCCTTAGAATGTGATACTGGAGGTCAAATCTATTAATAGACTAAAGAAAGGAATCCTCATACTTATTCAACATACTCTAAGAGAGAAAAACAAACTGGCAGATTATTTTACTAACCCAACAATGATTTTGCAGGTACAACCCATATAAACACATTTCAAGACATATCATCATTTGGAAGAAGGAAAAATAACTTGGATAAAGATAATACTCCTAGTTTGACAATCACAAAGATCAATAGAGGAGCAACGATATAAGGATAAGACACACAGGCTAAACAAGTTACACTTATCAATTTTGACATACAATTCATAGAAGACAACAAAGAACTCTTCTTAAGTAAACAACAAGAGCTAGATATAGGTTAGCCGTCTTTCAATTAACTGAAGAGATTTCAAATCGCTTAATTACTATAGCACATGGTGAGAGCTTGAAATGTATAGTGGTATCAAATTAAGGCAAAAGAGCATACTAATCTAGATCTAGCATCTATTACTTTAATATCCTTATTATCTTAAAATTAGTTTAGAAGAATCACAGGTTGTACAAAATCTTTTGTTTTAATTGACACTTCACCTAATGCATTTCTTTCTGAAGTGTGTTATCAACCTCTTATGAGGTTCAAATTGAAGAAAAGTAATAGATGAGGTGAAAATCAAGTAGTGAGACAGAAATCTGACTAGGATAATACAAAAGATAAGCCTCAGGAATTTCTACAAAAATAGTAGTTCAAAAATTTTATCCATTCACCGTTACCACTGTCATCCGCCTTTATCAACTACTATCGCCGGCCACCACCACCATCTTTATTCACAATCACCATCGTTGTCAATTATTAGAATAAAATATCACTACCACTAGCGACCATTTACAATCATCACCACTAACCACCATTACCACAACAATCATCAATCACTACCAATAGTTATCATATTAATCACCGGTATATATCACTAACTAACATATCAATAACTACCAATAATTATCATCATCCACTATAACTATCAGCCACTGCCACCAACTAACACCATTAACCATTATTACCAACCACAATCACTACTAGCTACTACCTACAACGCTGCAATTAACTAACACCATCTTCAATCAGCACCCACAACTACCAGTACTAGCCATCACCACTACCAATCGTCATATAAGTTTTTAAGAAATATATAATTTTTGTTAATTTAGTATTGAATTAGTGTAGTATTTTATTGAATTTTTATATTTGTTAATTTTTAAAAAACACATGAACAACAGTCAATTCTTTTTCAAATAACTTCAAACTTTAATCAAAAACTTCGGAATGACACCATCGACGAACAACAATCATCAATTTTGTTAAATTTTTTTAATAAATACAAAATGCACTTTTAACTTTTCAAGCTTTCAAGAACTCCAAAAATAGAGTTTTAAATTTTTAAATTTAATTTATCTAGTAATGTTACCTATACACACACACACACACACACACACATATATATCAAATTTACACGTAGAAGAAGAAGAAGAAGAAGAAGAAGAAAACGGAAAAAAGAAGAAGAAAATAACGAAGAAGAATGCAGAAAAATTAAATTAGCAAAAAAAATTGACGATGGCTAGAAAAGTAATAAATTAAAATATAGTTATTAAAATTTTATATATAACTTTTGCTTCTGTGAGATCTTTGATTCTTAATTTCTCCCTTCACTTTTATTACTCTCCTATACTAAAAATATATGTCCAATTTTATTTGTTCAGTTCAGAAAATAAAAAGATAATTTATCATTTAGTTCTTAATGTACCCGTATTGTTAATAGAAATGGCCCGCGAGACCCTTTTACTTGTTCCAATATGTCATCTCAATTCTTGTACTCCACAGAGTTTCGTTTGGATATTTCTAATTGATCAAAACAGGACTTTTAAATTGTCTGACCAATGACCGAGCTCGTGTGAGATTAAGATGGCTGAGTTGGACAAAGTGAGTAAGAATCACGTATATTAAGAGCGTGAACGGATAATTTTCATTTAAAATATAACTAAAACCAAAGAAAATTTTTTAAAAAATGAAAAGGATATTACAAATTAGTGTGTATTTACTGCTTTTAATTGTTTTACTTAGTTTTACCAAGTCTAGGTGTTTGTTTCTATATATTTGGGATAGGCTAGAGTCAATGACAAAGTATATCAGTACTTTGATATGGGAATATTTTCTATATCTTTTTAGGAGTCGGTTATAAGCTTTTTGTTGTATTCTCTAATATAAGCTTTTAATAAAAAGGTTTAGTTTATTTTCCAAATCGTTTGCTTTTCCTCATCATTTTAATAAGAATTTTCTATTCCACTCATTGTCTTATAGTATCAGAGCCCTGGTTGGGATTCTTCAATGTCTATTGTTGTTTTTGTTTTGTGAGAAAATTCTTAATATGTAATATGGATCAATTTAATTGGGGAAGTGGTGCAAATGCACAGAATGGTGTTTAGAAACTTGTAGGAACTAACTACAACTATTGGAGGATGTGTATGGAGGCTTATCTTCAAGGTCAAGACTTGTGGGAACTAGTAGTTGGTTCAGATACGAAAATCCAGTAGATACTACTGATAATATTGAACCACGTAGGAAATAGAAGATCAAGTGTGGGAAGGCTTTATTTGCTTTAAAGACATTCATTAGAAAAGAGTTTATAGATCATGTCCATGATGTTGGTTCTCCAAAGCAAGTCTGAGAAACTCCTAAATGTTATTTTCCAAGAAGAATACTGCAAGATTACAATTCTTGAAAAATGAATTGGCAATGATGATGCAAGGAACCATGTTGATTTTAAAATACTTCACAAGTGAAGAATATTTGTGATGAAATTTCAGAACTAGATAAGATCAAGAAGATTAGTGTAGCCCATTTGAGGAGATTCCTCATTCGTGATTTAAACAAGGAGTATACGCCCTTTGTCACCTCCATTCAAGGATGGGCACAACAGCCATGAGTTGAAGAACTGGAAAATCTATTGTCTACTCGGGAAGCTTTGGCTAAACAAATGGCCAAAGGTTTCAACTCTGAACATGGAGCTGTTCTTTTCTCTAAGGGAAAGTCAAATGAGGATGATCCAGAGGAAGGTTGTTGGTAATAGTTCACAAGGTTACAAATCAATCAGGTGTCATAGGTGCAGAAATCTTGGACATATTCAAAGATATTGTCGCGTTAAGATCTCCAAAGAAAATGCTATCTGTGAAGATGAACAAGATGATATCCTAAATGGGAACATTGCTTTACTGTTGAAGATGTTGAAATAAAAGATAATGCGACGTTTGAATCGGCACAAAATAAATCTCATATCAATTATGTTGATTTTAATGAGGAGAGGATTGTTGATTCTGGCTATACACACCATGTGACCGACGGTGATTCATTATTTTCAGAGCTGCAACAATATATGAGAGAAAGAGTTATGGTAATGGCTGATAACTCAACTTATCCAGTAATGAAGGAAGATGTGGTTGAGATTGGTGTTAATGAAACAATCATCAAGCTAAATGATGTTTATTATATTCCAGGTTTGAAGAAGAATCTAGTTTCAGTCTCCCAAATTACTGATTCTGGAAAATATGTCTTGTTTGGTCCAGATGATGTGAAAGTACTTGGTAATATGAAAAATATTGAAGTTGATGTTCTGTTTGCTGGTAAGAAGAAAGACTTTTTATTTGTCATGTCATATAGGAGAGGCGTACGTGAAGAAAACAAGCCAAATAGATAATGCAGCGATATGGCATGCTCGGTCGGGGAATTTAGGTTATCAAATGCTACAAAAGATCTCTTCAGATAAACTCTTAGATGACATGCCAATTTCTGAAAATTGCACAAGAAAAAGTGATTTGTCAAGGTTGCCAATATGGAAATTACATCGCCTTCCTTTCAAAAGCTCATCAAATCGTAGATCAGCTCCATTTGAACTAGTGCACGCGGACTTGATGGGACCGATGAGAACAACAAGTTGTAGCGGCTATCGATATGAAATGATATTGGTAGATGACTTCTCCAAATTTAATTGGGTATATTTTTCGAGGGAGAAAAATGAAACACTTTCCAAGTTCGTTGAATTCAACGACATTGCAGAGAAGGAGTTTGGGCAAAAAATAAAATGCTTGAGGAGTGAAAATGGTGGTGAATTCATGTCAACTGATTTCTTTCAATTTTGTGAAGAAAATGGCATTCAAAGACAGATAACTTGTCCTAATACCCCTCAACAGAACGGGGTTGCATAAAGAAAATTGGCACGTCTCTCTTCAGCAAGTCTTTCATGGCTACACGATAAGAATCTATCTCGCGAGCTATAGGCAGAAGCATGTCAATGTGCATGTCAAATCATAAATTGTTTACCTCCTTGGTCTAGTAAGGAAAAGACTCCTTTTGAATTTCTATATGATCAAAAGCCAAATGTTAGTTACTTTCGGGTGTTTGATTCTATTTGTTATGTTCATGTTCCTAAATCAAATAGAACCAAACTTGATCCAAAAGCAAAGAGATGTATGTTTGTTGGTTACTAATCATGTAGGAAAAGGTGGAAGTGCATGGTTCTAGAAATCAAAAAGTTTGTTACATCTAGCGATGTTGTGTTTGATAAAGTATCATCTTGGTGTACAACTCAAAAATCAAGTCTGGAGAATTTCACACTTGATGATTACCAAAATGAGTCATTTTTTTCTTGAATTTAATGCTTAAGGAGTTGATGAATCCCTACCCCAGCTATGGAACCCTCGTTTTCAGAAAATGGGCAGCAAATGGCTAGAAGATCTTTGAGGGAGAAAAAGAAATCAAATCATCTCAAAGATTATCAAATGCAATTAAATCACTGCACCGTGACTTTGTGTTTTATTTTTATTGGAGTATTTGATGAAGAACCTACTTGTTATGAGGAAGCTAAGGGCTATTAAAAATAGAAAATAGTAATGCAAGAAGAGATTGATGCCTTGATGAAGAATGATACATGGGAGCTTGTATTAAATCCTGAAAACAACAAACCAGTCACTTGTACGTGGGTCTACCGATTGAAAAAGAAATCAGATGACACAATCGAAAGATGCAAAGCTTGTCTCGTTGCTCGTGGATTTTCTCAAAGTTATGGGAAAGACTATGAAGAAACCTTCAATCCTGTGGCGAAAATGATAACTGCGAGATCGATTTTCTCAGTTGTTGCTTTTAGAAGGTGAAAGTTATGGCAACTTGATGTAGAGAGTGCATTTCTTTATGAAGAGTTGGATCGTGAAGTTCTAATGGAGAAACCTCAAGGGTTCATCTCTAAACAATTTCCCAACCATGTATGTCGATTGAAAAAAGCAGTATATGGCCTCAAACAAGCTCCACGTGCTAGGTATGGAAAAATTACACAATATTTTATTTTTTGTGGATTTAAAGTTTCTGATTCAGATTCTAGTTTGTTTGTAATATTAGAATCACAAATCCATTTGTTTATCTTATTATACGTGGATGATATGATAATTACTGAAAGTGCTAAAGAAGAAATATCTCGGTTGAAGGATGATCTGTCGATTCGATTTGAGATGAAGAATTTAGGTGAAGTTGAATGTTTTCTTGGTTTGGAAGTGGAGAAAACCAGCCAAGGGTACTTGATATGTCAAAGAAGATATGCTAAGAATTTGTTGAGGCATTTTTGCATGGGGAAGGTAAAAGAAATGGCAAATCCAATGGAGATAAATCTTAAGATGAAGAAAAATGAAGGTAAGTTGCTAAAGGATGCTAGATCATTTCGACAGCTTGTTGGTAGTTTAATCTACTTAACTATCACAAGGCCAAAAATCGCATATTCTGTTGGTGTTATTTCTCAATTTATGCAGGATCCAAGAACTCCTCATTTTGAGGCAACAAAAAGGATTTTACGTCATATAAAAGGTTTAGTTGATTATGGTCTTATGTACGAGAAAGGGAATAATTTTGTGTTGCAAGTATTTACAGACGCAGATTGGGCAGGTGATACGACTGGTCGCCCTTCAACTTCAGGACATTGTTTCAACCTTGGATCGGCGGCTGTTTCTTGGTGTAGCAAGAAGCAGCCCACTGTTGCTTTGTCCAGTACAGAAGCGGAATATGTAGTAGCGACAATGGCAACCCGAGAATGCATTTGGCTGAAATGTTTGATGGGAGATATTTTTGTAAAGTGGACTATGCTGTGCAAATTCAATGTGATAATGAGAGTGCCATCAAACTTGCTTCAAACTCAGTTTTCCATGGGCGAACAAAACACATAAAAGGTCGTCATCATTTTATTCGAGAGAAAGTATTTCATCAAGAAATTGAGTTGAAAGGAGTTCATATCAGTGAACAAGTAGCAGATATTTTTAAAAAGGCTTTTAGCTAGCCTGATTTTGAAAAATTTAGAGCTGCTCTTGGAATCATTGATAGCAAATATACACTAAGGGGGAATACTACAAATTAGTATATATTTACTGCTTTTGTTGTTTTACTTAGTTTTACCAAGTCTAGATGTTTATTTCTATATATTTTGGATAGGCTAGAGTCAATAACAAACAATACTTTGATATGGAAATATTTTCTGCATCTTGTTAGGAGTCAGTTATAGCTTTAGAATTTAGTCTATAAATTTCTCTTTCTGCTGTATTCTTGATATAAGCTTTCAATAAAAATGTTTAGTTTATTCTCCAAATCGTTTGCCTTTTCTCATCATTTTAATAAGAATTTTCTGTTCAACTCTTTCTCTTAAAAGAAAGGCAAAAAATTAAAATTAATAGGAAAAACATCCCTTCTTTTTCTCATTTCTTGATTAAATAAAAAAAGCAGGGCACCTATCGCCATGACCACCAGCATCTCTACAGGCAAGTTCTAAAATTTTCCTATTTTTTCATCTCCTCACTAAAAATTATATAGACTACAATTGTTAAAAACTCATAATGACACTAAAGACATCCAAAATCCCTCTTCATAGCCTATTTTTCTTTGTAATTGCATTTTATTAGAAGAAATAAAAATACACATAGAAAAATTAGATTTTTTTGAAGAGGGACGAAGAGACAAGGATTTTATTTGAAAAATACTCATCATGAGGTTGTTGCCGATAATTATTTGATCAACCTTTCTGGATTTTTATTTGAAATTATGATCACTGCTCATCTTATCAAATACTCATAGTGGCTGGTGGATTTTTGCTTGAGAAAGTTATGGGAGAAGATGGGAGAGGGGGGTCGGGGAGGAGAAGAATAAAATCAAATGGGAATGGGGAAAGAGAAGAAAATGGGGTGGGGGTTGGGTTGTGTGTATGTTTGGGTGGGCGGGTGGGTGGGGGGTAACTAATTGAAAAAAACTCATTATTAATGAAAATAAATAGATGTGACATTTATTTATCCAACATGTAAATGCCGTGTCATCCGCATAAAGGCGAGTGCGGAATATGTATATTTTAGAGAGGTTTAAGAGTTTTGTTTTGATCAAGTAGAAGTGTCTGGATGAAACTTCTTGAAGTATAAGGATTGGAATGAAAAATCGAAACAAATATAAAGGTCTCTCAAGTTATCTTATTATTAACTATACTCATCTACTAATATATTTATCAAATATTAAATTTAATATAATCAAAAAATAATATAGTAAAATTATTATGTTATTTATTATTTTTTAAAAAGTGTGCAAAATCAATATAAAATAATTAAAGATGAAAGGAGGGAGTATTTTATTTTTTTGGGCTGTTTTTTCTTGTTTTCTTTTCTCATATCATATTTTATATTTTAGAAAATCTTCTCTTTTTCTTAGTGGTTTGCTCTTCTATATTGAATCTGACTTTTGTTTTATTTTTTCTTTCTCCGTCTCTCTCCACAACCCCACATTGAGTAATAGAGTGTCTCAATAGCTTGCAATGTTTGTAAAACTTGGAAACTCCTTCATATTTTAGTTTTTGATAATATCCTTTTAAAGGATTGGCAGGATGTTCTAGCCCAACCCAACAAAGTTGAGTATGACTCCGACCCATTTGGATTAGCTTATTTTAAATATTTCTAAGTTAAAATATCTTTTAAGTATTTTTATAATTTTAAATAAATTTTAAAAAAAATTACTTTTAAGCACATGTTTTTAAACTTAAATAATGAAAATAAGTCAGAAGTCACAAGCTAGAATCTTAACTTATGATTTTTAGCTTATAAGTCATAAGTCATAAGTCATAAGTTCATCTAAATAGATTCCTAGTGAGATCCACTTTGACTCTAACTTTAACAAGCCCGGGCCTGGCTCTTCAATATGTTGCAATGTCTATAGATAGAGGGGTTGCTACAGGCCCTAATATTTATCTAACATAGTACTATAATGAAAACGGAGTCGTTGAAGGAGAATCCAAATCGGAACTATAAATGAATCTTTCTCAGATTTTAAAATTTGAAGTCCTAGCCACATAACAACCCCATCAATTTCAGTAGATCTCTTAAACCAAATATTTTTGAAATCTTCATCTGACATCTATTAAATATCATTCAAAAATCATAAATCCCAAATTTGACATCATCTTTTATTGAGATTTTTCAGCAAAAATTGATCGAATTAGTTCAATATTAGCTCTACTTCTTGAAAAAAAATCCCATGATATTGAACTCACACTCATCCATTATTACACCATAGTACGTAATTTGCCTTGAAGATTATCGTCGGGATGCTGTTATGAATAGTGACCCTCGCTCTTATTTTGGTGTCTCAAATCTCTTCCCATTGGAGTTTTATTTTGAAAGAGTTATAATAATAACTCAGTCCATTTTCGCTTTAATTCCTTCTATGAGTATGGTCACTTCGGTGAGTAGAGGTTTTGTTTTCCATATGTCGCGCTGATTCAGGGCCAATCAGCTAGAAAAGGCTAAATTAAACATTAAGAAAAGTAAACAATATTTTATACGGTAGAGTTTTATTTTTTTATAGAGAGAGATTTTGTACGAAAAAAATGAGCAATTCCAATTTGGTCACAATTAGATTGGAAGTATATTAGAAACTATATTAGTGTTAGTTGAGCACTTGACATCGCTTGTCATTTCATTAGAGAGAAATTGAAAGGAAGGGCTAATTCAACCATTTTACGTTTTCACTAAGTTCCAGCTTGCTGACTTGCTCACCAAAGGACTAGGCATGTCACAACATCATTATTTGCTATCCAAGCTTGGGGTTCTAGATGTTTTTTACCCTCCAGCTTGAGAAGGAGTATTAGAAACTGTATTAGTGTTAGTTGAGCACTAATGACAGTTGTAATTTGTTAGAAGTTAGTTAAGTCTAGTGGAGAGTCGGTTAGGTCATGAGGATTAGTGGTGAGGAGGAGCAAGTAGTATATATATACTACTTGAATTGTATTTGTAACTACTTTTTGATGAAATGAAAAGCTCTTTTTTGTCTAGTCCTTTTCTTTTTATTCTTTCATAGCTTACTGTGATTATCGAAAGGCTACTGCTGATGCTATAATAGAGATTAGCTCAATTTCACAAAATAACAATGTCTTTTAGAAGCAATAGTGACAAAGAATCACATTCAATTTATTCTTATTAAACTCCCCTCTCATAAAAATATTTAATACAAGAAGCAAAATTCTCAATATATAAAAAGAATTCTTGGTTCATAAAGAGAGCTTCACAACTAATTTTTATGACTTTATACGTATGTGCCCGTAAAATATGAATGTTTTCTATTTTTTATAATGTGTTGTTATATTTCTTTTTGTTAATCGCATCACCTTACTGATATAGTTGTTTGTGATTTTAGAACTAGTAGCTAAGTAGTTATTTATCAGTATAAAAAAATATATCATAGAGAAATTATGAAATGTACGTCAAATTAGCATTACATTGGGGGCAATATCAACGACATTGATTATGTTAATGAGGAAAAATTGAACCTTGATGAGTTCAAGAAGATGATAGAGACTTGTAGATATCCAAAAGATTCAATAACTTAAAATTTAACAAGTTTTAAATCTTTTTGCTCATGAGACAAGTGAGAATCAAATGTTCAAGATCACCTATTTTCAAGATTATTAATTAAATGTAATTTCCTATTAACCTTTTGGAATAAGTGAAGATTAGAAAGCTCAATATCACCTATTTTCAAGATTATTAAATGTAATATCCTATTAACAAAAAAGGTCATTTCTAATCATACTTTGCAAAGTCTAAAAGTACATTTTTTTGTGGCTGAAATATAACATCGTCTTCTGATATAATTCTCTCCCTCACACAATAGACATGGCCCAACAATAGGTATTAGGAAAAGAAAATGAAATAGATAGATATGACAATTTAAATTGGCCAAAAAAGTCAAATAATTAAAATCCTTGCTTTTAAATTAGCCAAAAAAGTCAAATACTTAAAATCCTTGCTTTCTTCATCTCGGTACTTCATTTGTTGACAAATTAGCCACATTTATCATCGTTCATCTCCATCAGCAGTGTCATCTCTTTTAAAATCGTTAAAATTCTCTCATTTTAAAAAGTGCTTTTCAATTTTATTTTTTTCATAAGAAATAGTTTGTAAATGATTAATCAATGTAAAAAATATTTTTGAGCAATAATTAGTATCTGTTCAAATTTTTAAAAAGCGTTTTTAATCTATTTTCTAAAAAGTGCTTTTTAAAAAATTATTTTTCAAAAACAGATTATTTTTTTTAATTTCTGAAAAATAGGTTCAGCCACACTCCAAAAGAAATTATTTTTTTTCTAAAAGTTAAGCCAAATATCTTATTTTTAAGATCAAGCAAAAGAAAAAAAAAAAGAGAAAATAAATAAGTATCCCCTCAACCTATGATCAAAATTCTAGGGACACATCTTTTTTAAGGAGGTCCTATTATCCTCCTGAACTATTTTAAAGTGTAATGAATACATCATTCGATAATGAGGTGACACAAAGAGTATGCTCACTCTCTTGGAAGCAAGTGAGAGGCGAATTAAATTAAAAATCTAATCAATATGGATATATAATTAACTAGTACACATAATCATTAAACATTAATATTTTTAATTATTTTTCTTTTTAAATTTGTGAAATATTTATTTTCCTCCTCACTTTTAACTTTTGATTATCTTTTTTCTCTTTCTTTCTTTTTTTAATTTTTAATTACTTCGCATGTATTTCGAAATAATATAATACATATGATATAATTTTTTTTTTCGTTCGAAGATTATTAGATACAATTTATATTGATTTTATTTCAATAACACCAATATCAAAATTTAATTATAGAGGAGCTTCATTTAAATTTTAACACTTCTGTTTATACCTTATTACTTATTATTCATTTGATGAAAATCTTTAGTTGTATCCCATTAAAAAAAATTCATCACAAATTTAATGTATTTTAATTTTGAAATATTTTTGGTATTCATCCAAAACTAACTTATTATAAATATAAGATATTAAAATTAAATTTGAAATCAAATCCAAATAGAAGGCAAAGAAAATAAGAAGAATAAATAAAAATAATAGAAAAAGAAAAACAAAATATACACATGACTGCGCATGTATATCAGTGCAACTAGTTTATTTGAGTTATGGCTCCATGCCAATACATAAAGTGCAAAAAAATATGAAAAAAAATAGAGGATAATATGTAGAACCTCCATAAAAATAAATTGTTATATATTTATATTTATATATATATATAGAGAGAGAGAGAGAGAGACCCAGATTTTCACATTCCTAAGAAGTTTTTCACATTCCTATCGAAAATTTAGTCAAAAACCTTCTTATTTCTAGATATAACATCTTAAATGGTGTGTTAACGATAAAATACCAAACAAAATAGATGGGGGTGGTACTCGTTTGAATTGACTGATTATAAGTAGTTGATAAGTTTTAAATGTTAATAAGTATTTTTGAATGTTATAATTAATTTTATAAATAAGGAGTTATGTATTTGAATAAAAGTGTTGAAACTGCTAATAGGAAATTGATGTATTTGATAAAAAATATTGATATGACTAAAATACCCTTAAAGTTTTTGCAAAAAATTATAAATTTAAAAATATCCTTATAAATAAATTAGGAACAATGGATATGGAGGGAAGAGTAAGTTAGAAGTTTTGTTTTGGAAAAGATATTTTGAGAATTTAAAAAAATATTAAAGATAAAATAGTAAAATACTTGGTCAAATCAAAATTACTTGTAAACTGAAAATTCATAAGTTGGGAATCGTCGTTATAACTTTTGACTGATTTTAGACTTATAATCTTTTAGCTTAAGCACTTCAATATTTACCAAACACGTCGAAAAGCTAAGAAGTGTCAATAACCAGCTTATACTTAGCCAAATACCTTCTAAGTCCCAGAATTTTTTAGAGCTTATTTGGCCAAGCGATTTGGAGTCCAAATGTGCTTTTTTCAGAAAAAAAATTAATATTTTAAAAAAATTTGAGGTGTTTGACCAATAAGCAAAAATGCTTTTAAGCATAAGCAAATTTTTTGCGGTTGGAAATTTTTTTTTCTTCTAATTCTTAAAAAAAAAAAAAGCAGAAGAAGAGAATTAATTTTTTTAATACAAGAATATCACTGCAATAAATATATTTTTACCAGGTAAATCTCTCATTAATTCATTAACTTCTAATTATAAAACAACCGGTTGGTTACTAGCAACTTATCTTCTTTTAATGTGATATCAATCATACATTTAAAATCCAGTTAGTTTATATTCCTGTTATAGTTATCAAGATATTTTTATATATTTTGAATTTTATATCGTGAAAATATGTTTATTTTTCTTTTACCCTTCAAGTAGCCTTATTACTCATATATAATTATTTGATTTATGCAATGATTTTTAATTTTTTGATATTTTTTAGTATATTTAAATCATCATGTTAGTACTATACTAATATTTAATATTTTAAATCAAATTTATCATGTTCTACATTGATTGAAAATTTTAATATGTATTTTTTTAATTTTAAATTAGAATAATGTAAAAACTTAATTAAAGTCTTTCATAATAAAGATTTAAAATAATTTTCCTTTATAAAATAATTTTAATACTAAACGTGTATTAATATTTTTTTTTATAATTTAACAATTAAAAATATATTTTTAAAATTAATTAGCTTAATACAATCTGCTTATCAAAAGCACTTTTTAAATAAATTAACCAAATGCAAATTATTATTTTTTTAAAAATATTTTTTTAAAAATTATTTTAATAATTTTTTTTATTAAAATAATAGTTTTTAACTGATTGACCAAACAAGCTATTAATATTAAAAGTTAAAATATCTCCTAATGGGGTGTTTTATGTTTGTACAATCATACTAATAAAATATTATGTTTATGTAATTCTTCAAAAGTTCATACTATTACTTTTGTAAAATTGCCTAAAGAATCAGTTAATTAGGTTAGCACAATATATAGTGCAAATAATATCACATTATTATTACATTATCTTAATTTTAAAAATGTCATGTTATTTTTATAAAACTGTCAAAAGAATACTACTTTAGTAGTTTATTAACACAAGAAATATTAACATATGACACCATTATAAATTAAACCTTGTACCTTTACATATAATACCATAAATAAAAACCAAAAGAATTATTTAGCAGAAAAAATAAAACCTTTTTTAGAAAAAAGTTATTTATTGAACCAAGGCCAAATATTAGTTTCTCACAAATAAGATCTATATAAAGGCAACAAGTTTTAAATATTTTATTTATTACTTTTTTTTCACAACTTATTGCTTTTTCGAATAGAAGAAAATATGGGTATGAAATGTAAGTTGATTGCTTCAATGGAGGTAAAGTGTGGAGGACATTCGATTCATGATATTTTACATATCAATGCTCATCATATACTCAACATAAGCCCTAAATTTGGTCAATTGTTTTGAGATTTATGAAGGTGAAATCGAAAATATTGGTAGAGTTGTAAGTCTGAAATATATCGAAGGTAACATACATCTCTCCCCTGTCTCTTATTCTCTCTTTCTCAATATGATTTATTTGCACCAACTTTCTATATTTAGATGTACTTCATACTATGAAAGTCATTTTTCTAGAAAATTATTTATAAAAAAAAATTATTTAATGGTGTTTGGCTATCAAAACTATATTTCAATTCAAATATTTTGCATAAAAAGGAAAATAACTTTTTTCACTTCTAGGCCAAAGTCATTTTCTTAATTAAAATTATCTTAAACTTTTAACTTTACTGAACTTACTCCGACTAGCACTCAGACACTATTAATTTTTAACACTCAAAAGTATCACCAAATTAAAATAGTCTATAATTTGTTAATAGTATTAGTCTTTAATATATTTGTTTCATAATACATCTTCCATGCACTCACCGACCAAACTTTTAAAAAACTTTTTTCATGAAAACTAAATAACGGCTGAAAATGGGGCCGAATTGGACTGATTCGACCTCGATAAAATGAGCCCCTATCAATTTTGGGCTGAGCTCACCCTGGGAGGGGGTGGTTGAGGGTAAAAAAAAGTTGTTTTCGACCCAACTTCTTACCTCACTTACTTTTTATCGATTTCAATAAGGATTATTCATTATACAAAAATATTTACAGGTGAATAATAAATAAAGTATAGTTTTATAAATTTAAATATTAAAAATAAAATTTACAGGGATAAGGAGGCCAATTTGGCTGTTTTTAGCCCTTGGTCAATGCTCGAAATTAGCTATATTTAAACCAAAAACAAAAAAGAAAAATTGTGATGGGGTCGGTGCATTAGTGGGCCAGAACCATGGCTTGAACATAGGCCAATCTACTGGGTTCAGGACCTCTTTTTGTACAACCCACTCCTTGGGCTCCACTAGGCCGTGCCAGTCCAAGTTCTAACCAGGCCAGACATGGACCATCCCGACTCACTTGACAAGTTTATACCAAACACAATATAATTAAATTTATATCGTGTCCAACTAGTTTTCATATTTTTCAAAACGTGAATTCTTTTTTTTATATTGTTAAAAATAATTTCATGTGGGACAAAAAGTAAATTAGTCTAATCTAGATGAGCATCAAATAAATTTTAGGAAATAAAAATGAAAAATCAGAAAAAATAAAATAAAAAAGATGAAAATATTATTTTGTGAAAATTTAGGAATACAACATTTTCATTAGGAGTATATATTATGTATTTTATGATTTTAATGATTACATATGGAAAGGAAAAGTTTGCTAGGGAAATGATTGAAGCAATCGATCCTCAAAAGAAATCTATCACTTGGAAAGTGATTGAAGGAGATCTGTTGGAGTCGTATAATGCCCTTTCTATTGTCATATCTAGTGAACATGAATGGACTATGTATACACTTGTGTACGAGAAGAAAACTGAAGACATCCCAGAACCCATCACTCTCTTGAGTTTTCTCCTTGATATAATCAAAGATATAGAGGGTCACCTTCTCAAGAAGTAAAAATTTATGGAGCTCAATGACTATCTATTTACATACATATATATGTGTGTTTTGTTTGTACTACTGTTATGAAGTAGAAAATCTATGTGCGTATGTGTGCATGTGCACGTGCACGTGTGTGCATTTTGTTTATGCTTGTATGATCAATATGTGTTGGTTCTAGCTATCGCGTGAAACTAATAATATTATTTAAAAAAAAAATATATATATATATATATATATATATATATATATATATATAGTTATGTATGTCAGCCTCCTTTGAATGTATTCATAACTTCAATAAATATTTATTAATATGATATTCACAGTCCCACCCACCCCCCACTCCTTCGTTTTTTTTGTTTCTCTAATGGTAATACGGGGACTAACATCTACAGAGGTTTCCTGTGAAGTATTGATTTAGGGTGTGTAGGATATGGAAGAGAATATTAAAAGTATCACTGATATTATGCACCTCTTAATAATAAAACAAGGGTGAATTGGCTTATACCTGATTTTCGTCTAAGTGTGGAAATGAATTACTTTATTTATTCCTTTCAATTATGATGCGGAATTAAGAAGTACCAGAAATTAAGAAGATAATAGTTTTTATGTGGAAAACACCTGACTCAGAAGAGTGAAAAATCACGACCTACACTTCTGTAAGATTATTGTCAAATTACTAAAACAAGTGATCCTCAATAGAATTCATATTACAAGAGTTGCAATCTAGAAACTAACTCTTATCACTCGAAAAATAGTCTACACAAATTGTTGTGTCCCTCTATAAGTTACCCTTAACTTGAAGCTAAGTTCTAATACTGTTATATGCAAACAATTGTTTCTAGAAAAGTTGAAAAGGTTATAACTCGATGACAATCCCGATAGAAAAACTATAGACTTGAAGATTGTAAGACACATAAACATAAAATACGTTCTTCAATCTAGTTCTTCATATTAAGCAACACTTGGATAGTAAGTCAGAAGTCTCTATCTCAAATACGCTCTTGCTTATTTTCTTAAGTTCTATCTTTTTTATCTCAGTGTAAGTGCAAAACTTTCTTTTGTAGAAAAATTTCACATTTGTATTTGGATGTGATGGAAGGTTAGTTGATTACAGACACCTTACCGAATCAGACTCGAATTGTCGTGGTGTTTGAGATGAAGACAACATCTTCTCTTCTACTCATCTGTGACTCTATGCTTTCTTGGAGTCCAACTTTATTTGTGCTATCCCCTTTTTAGACTTCACGATCTTATCAGGATCCTTCTTCCTCCAGTAGTCCTAATTTGTTGGGACTCTTGAATGGAAAATGTTGCTGACTTAGCTGGTTCAGTCACTTGCTCCATGCTCCAATTAAGTAAAACCCATTAAATTGGTCCAGTACTCTTTGTCTATTATCAAAACTCATTAAGCCCAATAAATTTCTCCTTTTTGATGGTGACAAACTCATACTCCTTTTGTAGTTTGTGCATTACTTGTTTCATTTAGTTCGTGCCAACTGAAATGTGAGATAACACAGGAATGTACCTAGATGAACCGAGTTAGTTTAATATGTTATAAATTATATATGGTATACATCTTTCCCTTTTGACACCATTCAAATTTTGTAACAATGCATATAAAGATCATTTGAATTGTTTCAATAAGCTACTCATGACTTATGGGGCTATCAAAAATACAATTATAATCGATTCATACACTCAATGATATCATAAAATAGAGGTCACAAGTAGACAACAAAAAGAATTACGAGAGAAAAAAATTCCATTAATTCAAGTGATAGCACCACCACACCAAAATGCAAAAACTACATATCAAACTAAAAATATCTGCAATAAAAAGAATGGAAAACAAGAGAAGGAGACAACATAATATAAGATAAGGTCTTAGACAGGAGGGTTGGAAGAGAAGAGAAGAGTCTTTTTTAAAAATTGATAAAGACCTTTTTAGCTTTTAGAATTTCTGGACCTTTACTGATTAAGCATTGCATGCACCTCAATATTGGCTATAAAGTCTTACTTCTTAATCATGTAGGATGCATGAATCTGGATTATGAAATTTCTGTGAGTAATCTTTAGAGATTCAATTTCAGCATACTTGATAGCTAGGGCAATCTTCAACTTCTACGGTTAGAAAGTAGAACCCCTCATTGGACTTGGTATAGCAACATGGTCCAACTGACCTATTAGATCCCTAGTGGTTTGAAATTCCCACAATTTGACCTTAACCTAAAGATATCAAAGAACAATCCCCAACCAAAATTCATAAGAAATAACATGACCTTTTTGATCTTGTTGAATAACTCGAGTCAGGTGTTGGATTATGAGACTAGGCATATTGATCGAGACCTCAATGTCTAGAAATTCCACCAGGGTCAAATCAAAATAGCTTAGCTCAATCCTTTTGTCCTTCTTAGGCACCTCATCTTGTGGACAACCTCAAAAGTATAACTTATATACAAGTGTCATTTTCTTCTTTATAACCCTTTTATGCACTGCGGGATGTGGTTTGCTGGAGAATTTTCTAGAGATATTCAGTATCAAAGACTTAACATCTACGGATGGCCATTTATTCTTAATATAATGATCACAACCTACATTTTGCGCCCCCAAAATGTCTACTAGAGCTGAAGCAAACAACTGGATAGGCACATCTATAATATTATTGGTGATGAGAGTGTCATTACTTTTGGCCTGGATGTAAAAATTGGTCACCTCTCTCTTACATAAGTTCCTCCTTTCATTTACTTGAAGGAACAAGTTAGACCAACCCTTGAACTCCAATTTTGCAATAAAGTATCCATCTCTATACCTCCAAGACTAATGCCGACTTGCCCTCTCAGACAACCTACCTCTTGACCTGATTTTGAGGATTAATCATGTCTTCATCATTAACATAATCGTCAATGTCTTCCTTCGTGTCTTCCTCATACTTAGAAATTTAAAGAGTTATGGGTGGTCTTACCATCATTGTCAATAGGCTCATCAACAAGTTTGGATTAAATGGCTTTCATGGATAAACCAGATTAGGTGACCTATTTATTTCTTGGGGTGTGTTTGGTGTAGCAAAAACTTGACCTTTCTTTTTTTTTTTTGTGAGAAGCAATAAAACCCTCCTCATCAGTTATCTGTATAGTAATCTTTGAAGCCTTTGGTCTGAATATCATAATGCACTTACTGGCTTGCAAGGTCTCTTGCAGTATTACCTTAGTTCCCTTTCTCTTATTCCTTTTATGAAGAGTTCTAGGCAAAATTGAGGGTATTGTCGTCTCAGAGATAGGTTCATCTCCAAATATTAGAACAAACTTTTCACTTACCTTGCTCAATCTAGAGCGCACTCTTTTTGGATTCAACTAAGCCAAAAGAGTATTTTCTTCTTCAATACCATCAGAACATATAGGTGTAATAGGTTGCAGGACCTTTTCCAAGGCAGCTTCTACATGAGGAACCTGACTCTACCCACCAGCTCCAATAGGCATGGTCTTGGTGGTCATCTCAACATATTCATCTACATATTCCATTTGAACCCCACCCTCACAAAAATCAACTGCGTAAGCTACCTCCTTGAGCCCAATGGTGAAATAGGTTTAACTGTGGGATCACCCAGCTTATCTCCGTCTTGAGATGGTTCATCCATCACTCCCTCATTACTAGTCATTGCATCATGTAATCCTTCCCCTTGTCCACTCATGTCACTTGTTCCCTTTTCACAAAAAACTTCATCCTTGCTTTTTTTAATTTTTCTTACTCATACTTCCTTAGTCTTTTATTGCTCACTAACTACTTCAGTTTTGTCTCTCTCCTCCCCCAAGATAGCTAACAATATGAGCAGTACCTGCTTCAATGGTAACTATCAACATTGGAATATTAACTAGGGCTACCATCTTAATTTGTCTCAAATAGGTGGACTCAAATACTTCTAATATGCAATTATAAGCTAATTGTGTTGAGCTTTTCCCCTATATGTCATAAAACCCCAGTCATGTTAAGTCTCTCAAATAATTCATTATAGTTAAACTTTGTTAAAGATGGATGGTTCATCTATGCTTCCAGCTTGATCCTTGAACTTTTGATGTGATGTGTTCATTTGGAGACCTACAATGGTCGGGGGATTTAGGGATAGTGAAGCACTTAGTTAGGTGGGTTGAGGTGACAAATCATGGAGTTTTGGGGGATGAAAGGTTTTAGTGATTAAAATTTTGGTTTCCATGATTATTCACCGTTGAGGATGAGAGAGAGAGAGAGAGAGAGAGAGAGAGAGAGAGAGAGAGAGAGAGAAGTAATGAAGTTGAAGTGAGATGAACAGGGGGAGAGGTTGTAAGGAGGGTAATAAAGGGTGTGTGGTTGCTAGTTAAGGGGAGTATTTCAAGGAATTTGAGTCCATGTATACTTGTGAGAGAGAGGCACGATGGGATGGTTCTACAATTTTCAAATAGAGTTATGATATCTTTGGACTCTTCAGTGTATTGCCGGTTACTTTTGAATTGAGTACTTATTAATATGATTAGACTTTCTAGGATAAGAATTGATAGAAGAACCATGTCAGTGTTGCTATTTCTTAGGCTGAATAGGAGAATTTACATAAGGATAGAGTACGTATCTGATCTTAGGAAGACTTATGTCATCTTGACAATTTCTCATTCAAGTATGTTCACTGCAACAATATATTCTTAGCCATTTTGAGATAATGAAACAGTCATGGTATAAAGATGTACAACTAAATGTACACGACTGGGTAGATTATTTTAAAACTAAATCACTATTGTAAAATTGAGTTGATTTTTCTATCCATTCGATGAGGGATACCTATGTACTATTAATTATCCCCAATTCTAACTTGTTTTTTTGAAAATGATCTCTACCTAGTGTCTTTGTGAAAACATCAACAATGTGTTCTTTAGTAGCACAAAATAATATTAAGATTAAACCCTTTTCTACATTATATCTCAGAAAATGGTGTCTTATGTCAATGTATTTGGTCCTTTATGTTGGACAAGATTATTTGAAATATTAACTACACTAGTATTAACAGGAACACATCCAACAACCATATCAAAATCTCACAATTGTTGTTTGATCCACAACAATTGAGTGCAATAGGAACCGACAACAACATACTCAACCTCAATTGTAGACAAGGTTACATAGTTTTGATTTTTGGTTACCAATATATTAAACATAATCCAAGAAAGTGTGCTATACCGATGATATTTTTATCAATCAAGTATCTTGCATAGTCAGCATCAACATATCTAACTAGATTGCAATTTTTGCCCTTATGGTACCACAGAACTATATCACTTGTTCCTTTTAGATACCTTAGGATTCTTTTTGGAGCTGTAATGATCAATCATTATCAAATCTTTGACAACACGAGCATAAGTAATAAAACCTTATCGGGGTGAAATCTTATTTTTGAAATAACAGGTGTAAGTGGTGAGCAAATATCGAGTAAGGTAGAGTCAAAATGAAGTGGGCTCGATCAAGAAACTTCCACCATTGCAGTCAATTTGCTGCTATAACGAGCTAGCTACAGCGAAGGTGGTGACCACTACAACGAGAGACGCGAACCCAAATGTATTTAAGTTTATTTTAGGGTTCAACTCCTATTCTAAGGAGGGTTTCCTCCAACAAATGCCCTAGGGTAAATTTAAGATATTCCACCCAAGAACGAAATGGTATAGCCCTCTAAGAATGTGATTACCATCTTTCCTGTTAATCCTTCATCAATGAACTTTGAATTGAGGGCAAGCAACGAAGTGCCATCGGTGTAATGGCAATAGCTGTCCTCAAAGTAGGTTATGTTTTACTTTGAGTTTAGATTTTAATTTGTAACTCGTATGTACTTATAAAATTGATGGGAGAAGGCATGAATAGGCCTTCGTGCATGATGTTCGGTGGGGTGTCACCTAGAATAATATAGAAAAGTATGCATGAATAGTGTGTTGCATATTATTATCGATACATGATCATAATTCAGATAAAATTAACTTAAGAGAGGTGGATTTGGCTATGTTTTAATAGGGCTATAAACTTGATTTAATTATAGTAAGGTTTGTAAGGAGAGATGAGTCTAGTAACACCTAATAGGAAGGGAACATGGAAAAGTACTAGTGCTTGATCGATAATAAAATATTTATGAACTAAAGAGCCATGTGTTGGTCAGAGCGTTGTTGAATTGTTTTGTAAAAGTTCTAGTGATGAATTCTGTTGAGTAACTATGTCAAACTGTTTGCGTTCTTATATGACCATGTTTGTGTGAATAAGTTGTTAAATTATTGAAGTCTGTTTTAATATAACTTGTGATTTTAGTGTGCACTTATGATAATTAATGTGTTCTTGTCATTAGTATCTTGTGTGATGAATAAATAAAGAATGACTGAGATATGTTGATGATAATTGAGGAACACCATAGTATTTTGATGGATGAGTGGCTCATGTCTGATATGAGCTTATGGACGAGTAGTTATATGATTCATAAGTGGCTCGAGTCTGATGTGAGCTCACAGACAAGCAGTTATATGATGGATGAGTGGCTCGTGTTTGATTACATACAAGCAGTTATATGATGAATGAGTGGCTCGTGTCCGATGTGAGCTTACGAATGAGCAGTTATACTATGGATAAGTGGCTCATGTCTGATATGAGCTTACAGATGAGTGGTTGTATGGGAGTGAATACCATACTGATACAGTACATGGATACCTAAGGTCCTTTACAGGCCATGACTGGTTGGACAAGATTAAAAACCCACTAGTATGTTCGTATAGATGAGTGACGGATGTGTGTTTCGATTTGAAACAGAGTAATATTGATGAGATATAGAGGCCATATAGATATGAATCAATATGGATATAATTCCCTAACCTTATTGTGATGGCATTTCATTTTAGATTATTATCTCTTGTTCCTGTTCGTGACTTACATGTTTGGTATTGATTGACATGATTGGTCTAAGTATAATTTAATTATTTGATTGTTATAGAGTAACAACTATTGATCCCTAGAGGTTCGATACTTATGTGTTAGTGTGTCGTTGTCATTGGTTGGCTATGATTACGGATGATGTCTCTATAAAAAGTAATAGGTGTCAAGAACGTGATATTCTATGATAATTAGCTGTTGGGTAACTGGTAATGGGCATGCGTAATTACAATAGTGCTAGGTACTTAGTAATTGTGTTGGAGATCCTTGTTACTATTCAATGTTAAGATGAATGTCTAGGGCTTATAACTAGAGACTCTTTTAAAACGTAAAGATATTCTAGTCTTCTATTAATTTATTGAGGTAATATGATAGGATATGACTAAGTGATATAAAAGTTATTGCATGAAATTATTTGTTGATGTTGTTGATTTTATACCGAGTTGCATGAACTAATCTTAATCTATCGATAATGCTTATCAGTACGTGCGGTGCACTAATACTACTCTTGCTACACCTTTTGTGGCGTATAAGTTTGTTACAGGTTATTGAAGTTTCATTGTTGACGTGGCGGGTATTCCTCATCAATTTTTGCATCTCTTTCCTCAGGCAAAGCAAGAATCGCCTCAATTTGAGATCTAGGATCCCAAAATGATGGAAAATGGTGAAATATTGCAAAATAAAAACACTGCTTATCATTGATGGCAGAGCTTAGCACGATCGTGGTGCCATAGTATGATAGCACGTGACGCGGAAACCTGACCATGAATGTTATGCACGATATCTCCTAGTATAATAGTGTCTACACTGCGTGATTGTGCCAACCTTTATCTTCCTTAGCATGTATCCGTGCCCGGCCTAGGTGCCGTTTGCACACGTATGCCTGCTTGCACATTTTGCGTGATTATGCCCATCTCGCGCGATAATGTTTCCTGTGGTCTCCTCTTGTTTGCGATCACTTCTAACTATTACTAATAGCACTCATCTCCCTTCAACTCGATTATGATCCTTTAGCACGATTGCGGTTACGCTTGCACCATATATCAGAAAAATCTGTTATGTTCATACTTGTTATTAACACCTAAAGCTCATCTGAGACCTCCCAAACATAATCCAATAGTGAAAGTTGATCATAAAACATATTTCAGACCTATTGAAATTATCAAATCACCACACTGAGGTATTGATTGAATATTGACTATAGTCAACTCCAATCTTAAGGACACCAGGATTCCATCCAAGGGTTCAGATTACTCGTGAGTGCCTCGGTACCCTTTTAAACCATTTAACTAAGTTATAAAACACCCTTGGACCTAGTAGAATTGTCATAAATCAAAATTGACCTTGTTAACCCCGAATATTGACTTTGTTCAAACTTCCTAAGTTTCAAACCTCCAAAATACCAAAACTCTTCAAAAATACATATGACCACCTCGGGAGTCATGTCACCCGCCCTCTAAAGTCATAAACAGCTAACAAAAGCTATGTAGAGTGTCAAACAGGGGAAAATAACAAAAATGCAAAAAGACTTTGAGGGTCATTGCAATCACAATTAAATTGAAAGTAGCAATGTCTTCAAAGTGCAATAGTGACAAAGGATCACATCCAATTTATGGTGACTTTTTTCTTGTTCTTATTGAAATCCCCACACATAAAAAGTTCAGAACAGGAAGCAAAATGTTGAATACATAAAGAGAATTCTTTTGTTAGTTTCTAAAATTTTTATGACTTGAATACATGCCCGTAAAATATGGATGCTTTCTGTTTATCGTATTGTCTTGTTGCATACATATTCCTTTTCGTTAATCATATCACTTTACTAAGATTTTTCATGATTCTAGAACTGATAACCGAGGCATTATTTATCAGTATGAGAACATATTTTGGTGAAATTATGAAATATTTTGTCACGGATTTAGACTTCAACTAAGATCACCGTGCATGCCACCCTTGATAACTCGCTCATAAATCTTTCACGATCTTGCAAACTTAAGAGAGCCTTTTCAACACTAGATCGCTAAGAGAATGGTGGATAAGGAAGATAAGAGAAATTTACTAAGAGAAGCTTTTAGTAATATCAAGAACTTGATTGATTTTTCTTGATGATTTTACAAATGAATTGACCTCCTATTTATACGAATCACTTAGGGGCTAATATATAAATAATAATTATTATACAAATCCCTACGTATTTATAAAAATGTCCCTTTCTAGAATTCTATACATGTGTAGATTTCTCAAAGGACTTCTTTGTAATTCTTAAGACTCTAAATTTTCCATGGGAATTCTCCGTAGGTTTCTAGAATACTCCACCAAATGTAGGTTTTTTTCTTATTTAAGCCTCCACATAGTAAAGATATATACCGAATGACTCCTACTTTCTATGATGACGTGGAGAGTCCTCGAACTCTCCCCTACCTAGTGTTGCAACAACCACGGCGCAGTGTTGTTATATAAACTTTTGGATCTTTTCCTTGAATTTTCATAAGTCTTTATATCGTTCCCAGAGGCGGATTCAGAATTTGAAAATTACAGGTGCCATACCGTTTTAAATATAACTGTACCGATTAAATGGATCAAATATTTAACCTATTTTCCATCTTGTAAATAGAAACTTGGGGCGACTTTGGTTCGATTGTTCGTCTTTTCGATTTATAAAGACAAATAGATCGAACAAAAAAAATAATTATGATAACTCGATGAAAAGGAAAAAAACTTTCAACAATATTAGTATTTTTTTATATTCTTGAAACACTCAATAATGGCATAATTATTTATATTTGTAAGCACTTCATGCTCTATGTAACAAATTAAATATAAAGTGATTGAAGAAATTCACATAGATAATTTCAGTAATAGAGACGAAGACTTATGTTAAAGTATTGACTCACACCGATAGAAAATTTAAAAAGGCCAAAGAAATCAAATGAGATTTTGGTATAATTTTCCTTTATTGCAATATGCACTTTATCTTGTAAACTAAAACTTTCAACAAGATTTACATTGTAATAGCCTAAACTATTTTTTATACGCATTTATCCAAATAATTTAGATAATAGAACAAAGAGTAAGAGAAAATTACTGTCGAATTTTTGAAAATAGAGGAGAAAGAATTTGTTGGAAGAAGAAGAATGTGAGACACCATTTTACTAGACTCAAAATTTAAGAAAGAGAGGAAGACATTTGGAATTTATGGTCTACAATAAACCTTACATGTTTGTGTGGCTATAAAATATTTCATTAAGAATAACAAGAGAATTTTAAAGTATAATTGCTTCTAATAATAGAAAAATAATATTTTTTTTGGAATAGACTAAAAGAAAAAGTGCATCATATAAGTTTAGATGAAGAAAGTAATATTTTATGCTTAAAATAAGAAGAGAGAAAAAGAAAATCATAAAAAATTTAAAAAAAAAAAATTGTATGAAAAATCAAGTTATGAATTTTTACAATTTAGATATCAGAAGGATTAATATTTAATATAATATACTGATGTAAGGTAAGAGTATATGGTGTCATGGCCTAACAGATAAGGTATTAATTTTTATTCTAGTGATCGTGGGTTCGAATCTGGCACTCGCGACTGAGGGGTGGAATACTTAACCATTAACCACTGGCACCAGAACTAACTTATTACTGTGGGTGGCAAGTTAAATAATTATAAGATATATTACAAATATACATATATATATAAAATTTCAATCGAAACGTTCGGGTGCTATGGCACCCCCACCCTTACACGTAGATCCGCTCCTCGTTCCCGTGTGGCTTCCTCTGGGGATTGCTGTAACATTCCGAAACTTTTCTAGACCAAACTCAGACCTTGCAAAAAAAAATTCAGAAGAAACCAGAAATGTTGCCTCAGAACGACCGAGACAATGAGTCGTGGTCAGCTCCAACGACCCGTTGTCTTAGTTGTGGTCAACCCTACCTTGGTCCTTTGGGAACCAATGGGACATGGAATGACCTATTCTGAGTGAGTCCTATCACTCATTGGTCTCCAGCTCAGAACTCTCTTTTTCAGGAATCCATGACTCAACCAATAAGTCATCGTGTAAGACAACAACTTGTGGTGTGAGTCGTTAGTTGGGACTCCCAGAAATCTTCTTCACTGACAACGAGTGGCAACAATGACCCGTTGTATCACACAACGAGTCATTGTAACCACCAATGGTGCCAAGTTTAGGGATCTTAAGAACTTCTCCAGTGGAGGTGACGACTCGACACTGCGACCCACTGGGTCTAACAATAAGTTATTGTGTTGCCCGTTGTTAGGCTTCCCATATTTTTCTTCCAGTAGCCACGGGAGGAACCAACGACCTATTGGTTCATCCAATGAATCGTGGTCCCTCTCATTGCCAGTTCCAGTGAGCCCAGAACCCGAGCCCCAGGACCAACTCTGATCCCAATGAGTCGTGCTCTCAACCAACGACTCATTGAGTGACCCGTTGATCCCTGTCGATAGTTTTTCTAGATTTTTCTCCCGGGATATTTTAGTAATTTCTCACCTTTTTAATTCCTAAACTACGTCATTTTGGGAATGTTTAGGAGAGAATTAAAAGGGTTGATCGACTTAATCCCTCTCATTCCTCTCAATTCACAACTTTCAAAATGTAGAAGTTTTAGGCAGACATTGCAGAGCTAAGCTAGGGCTTCCAATTTTTTTCAGACTTCTCCAGGTTTCTTTCCAAGGGTTCTACTCCAGGTATGTGGGAATTCAACAAGAGAATTATTCTTCCCTTGTATCCCCAAAATTCTTCCTTAATTTTCTATCAGTTATAACCCCTAGGTTTCGAAATGTAGAAAGTTTTCAGACATAATTCTATAAATTTCAGGTGGAATATTATCCATGTAATTAGCTGCTATATTTTTCCCAATTTCTATAAATCATGTGGAAACTAGCTTCTTGTAAAATGATTTAGCCCTAGTTTCTGAGTTCAGTAAATTAAAGTCTTGCATATTTGACTAGTTGTTCATGTTGCTTGATTCTATCAGTGTTGGAATTCCCTTATTGTTAAAATAAGATGAAATCTCAGTCAGATGCAAGCTAGTCCAGTTTCAGTCAGAATATTAGTATACTAAGTATTATTCAGAAATATCAACTTATCAGTTTGACTACTGTCTTTTCTTGAGGTGTCAGTGGTGCCTCTCAATTATCAATTATTAGACTAAGATATTAGTTATCAGATTTTAGTTGATTCTTTAGACGATTACGACACTTCCAGATAAGCAGCTCTGACCAGTCTTAGAGCCCCCATCTTCAATTTCAGTTTGTTCTTTAGACGGTTATGACGCTTTCAGATAAGCATCTGGCCAATCTTAGAACATCAATTACAGAATTTGGTCTGATAAAACTCTCAGTGTACTTCCAGATAGGTATCTCTGACTTAGTCTTGGACCCCAGTTTTGAGCTTTCAACTTAGTAGTCAGCTGAGGACTATCCAGTGGGAGTAGGACTTAGCACTGAGCGGATCGGGGTTCCAGCGCACCCAGATTTTTAGAACTACGTTGTCACCGTAGGTTATTTTATTGGTCCTATGGCCCCATACTTGTGATCACCCAGTTCATGCCTCTATATCCTGGCAAGGTATATTGAGTCCTACCGATGGGGTGTATACATCGATCTCCATGTCTAACTCGCGTGGTTATATGTCGGTTATAGACTCTTCCACTAGTCTGTATAGTTTTTGCTTAGCTTAGTACAGTTTCAAATTTACTCAGTTCAGATTTAGGACATGTTTATGACCACCAGTCAGGGTCATTATTGACCATCTCAGTTATATTTCAGTTGATCGATTTTTAGTATTTCAGTTGGCCATTGCATGTCATTACAATTTAGTTATTTGTTCTTTATGTTATATTTTCTCCTATTTACTCAGTACATTCAAAGTACTGACGCATACCTTCTATGTTATATCATATTATGATACAGACGCAGGTTCTCAGTCCCAACATCATTAGACGATTTCCTTCTAGTGATATGAGCAGCTACAGTTGGTGAGTCCTCATCTTTCGAGGATGATATTTTATTAATCAGTTATTTCTTTCAGTTAGACTTTAGAGTTAGCTGGGGGCTTGTCCCAGCAACTCATCATTATAGATGGCTTTCATACATAGTATCAGAGATTCAGTTTTGCTTTCAGATGTATGAATTTTTATCAGATTAGCTTTCTTAAACAGTTTTATTATTTAAGCTTCCACTATGATTACTCATATTACTAGTGTTATGATAGACCATGGGTTGGCTTGGGGTTACTTGTGACTTCAAGTACTGTGTCTCGTCTAGGATATAGACTCGGGTCTTGACAATTGCCCTTTCCAATGGATTAGGTGTAACACCCCATAAACTTCTAACATTTAGTCGGTCTATTCGTACGTTACTCAAGAGTTTTAGAGTTCGGTGCACACGAGAAAGAGCTCAGGTAAAGGTCGAACGAGTGCGGAATCGGGAAAGCGAGGGAGAAGGCTGGAGCAGGCTGCCAAAGGGGCAACGTGTCACGGACCCTCCCCCTCCTTGTTGGGCTCTGTGACACGCCCGTATTTTGGCGCGATGGGGTCCGTTCTATGAACCCCTTGTCCACCTCCCAAATGTTATATATATCAAGTTGCTGCCATTTGTTTTATTTCATATATATACATCTTCAGCCAGAGAGAGTAAAAGTCGAGGGAATTGAGAGATTTTCGTCCGTTTATGCTACAAAATGCCGTCTAAATTCAAATTAACTTTTGGTATTGAATCCTAAGCCCGCAGGGAGCTTACTATAGAGTTATTTTCATGAAATTCGCTCGACGAGTCGTAACTCCGCCGAGAAAAAGCTATCAGAATTGTTTCAAATTGATTTTTATACGATCATAGGCTTCAAGTAAGTATTTATGCCTTATGAACTCTCGGGAAATTATACGTTTTCGGTCGTGTTTTGTTAAGTTGAAGTATAGTCAATATTAGTGCTATAAGTTATTATTTCTGCCGAATTTAGTACTGAAACTAGTCTCATTCCCTCAATAGTACGATTCCAGTTAGGAAGGGCTATTTAATACAAGTTGAAACTTGCCAGTTACTGGAGAACGACAATCGAGCTATGTTAAGGCAAATTTCTTCGGCAAGTTAGCTTCCTTATCATTGTAATACAGTTCGAATCTCAGTAAGAGAGTCAAAGGCATATCTATTGTGATTAGTTGTTGTATCATATTGAGTTCTGTTATACTAAGTCCGCGAGGGCCATATTGAGTTCTATTATATTGTGGCCGCGAGGGCCATATTGAGTTCTATTATATTGTGGCCGCGAGGGCCATATTGAGTTCTATTTTATTAAGGCCACGAGGGCCATATCGAGTATTATCCTACTGAGGTCGCGAGGGTCATAGCGAGTTCTATTAGTTTAAGGTCGTGAGGGCCACAGTGAGTTCTATTAGATCGATGCTGTGAGGGCCATCCTGAGTTACCGTGTACTACAATCATTAGCAATCAGATAGTGGAACATATATTGTTTGTACTTGCCGAGGATTATAGGGGCCCAGGTAGGTTATCCTTGTACGGGTTTCACCTTCCAGGCTTATGGGGGCTCAGTTAGGTTCTTGTTATATGTGTACCTTGTTAATTAAATACTACAGATAGTAAGATCGTTCAGGTTAAACTTTTTCCCTTCTATATGATTATTCGGTTCTTCAGCTCTCATTCAGTTATTACTTTACTGCCTTACATATTTGGTACATATTGTACTGACGCCCTCCCTGGGCACTGAATTACTTGCCTGCAGGTGAAGATAGGCACAAACCAGGATCTTCACAGCTTGCAGCCAGAGTTAGTAGTACAGTCAGCTCCCTTCCTCCGGAGATAATAACTAAAAGATTTGCCCTTTTTGATTGTTCAGTTTATGGGTAGGTCGATACCCTTTCTCGACCACTATTCTACTTCTAGAGGCTTGAAGATTTACAGTCCCCTTTGTTATTCTGTTGTTGGCCACGTGGGGCTCAGATGTATGTTTCATTTTATGATGACAGCCGTGTGGGGCCTTGTTTAGTTGTTGGATAGTGGCCTTGTCGGCTATAGTATATGTAAGTCGCTTGATTTTCATTACAATCATAACTAGACATCATGGTTGTCTTTTCGGCCCGCATAGAATTCCCTATGATTATCTGTTTCTAGGTAGCTGTTTTATTTTACAGGTGGCTATGCGGCCTTGTCGGGCGGGGGCTGTGTTTACAGCCGAGATATAGCCCGTTATTTTTTTGATTTGAGAAGTAAGTTTGCATAAAAGTGCATAAGTCCAGTCAGATCGGTCCAGACCCTAGTAGAGCACTAGGTGCTAGTCATGCCCCCTAAGGCGGGGCATGACATTAGGAATATGGCAGTAGCCTTTTTCTTTTATTTTCTCCTGGATTGATAGACAATGATAGCTCAATCTCCCGATCATGTGAGAGTGTGATGGTAATCAGTGTCCTACTTGACTGACCTCAAGTGGGTTCATCCTGGTCATCGTGGTGTGGCTTGAGCACGCAGGCATGGAAGATAGGATGAACCTTGAGATGAGTTGGTAACTCTAAGTTATATGAGATTTTTCCCACCTTGGAAATGATCTTTAATGGCCCTTTATACTTCCGTACAATGTTCTGGTGCATGGATCATAGTTTCTTAAGCTGCCTTGGGTTAAACTTCACAAAAACCATGTCTCTAACTTTATAATCTGTGGGACGACACTTGCGGTTAGCAAACTTCTTCATATTCTTTGTTGTCTTCTCCAAGTAGGACTTAGTACTGTCAAATTGCTCCTTGAACCCCTTAGCCATATGGTAAGCCCCCAAACTTTTGCCCTCGAACACAACCGGTAGTGAATGTGGAGTTTGTGGCTAACTCAATAATGTTCGCCCTGGTAGACTTGCTCCACTGTAAGTTATAGGAGAATTGGGCTATGTCTAGAAGCCCTGCCCAATTCTTCTGATGTGAACTCACAAAGTTCCTCAAGTAGCACTCCAACAAGACGTTGACCCATTCCATATGTCCATCGGTTTGTAGGTGAAAACTAGTGGAGAAATGTAGCTCAGTTCCAAGCATATTGAACAATTCTCTCCAAACTTTTCTGGTAAAAAGCGGGTCTTGATCGCTGATGATGTGCCTTGGCAAGCCCCAATACTTTACCACATACTTGAAGAATAGTTTGGCAACCTCTTTAGTGGTGCAACTTGCTGTGGCTGGCATGAAGCTAGCATACTTCAAAAATCTATCCAACACGATCATGATCCTCCCATATGCTTTAGACTTTGGTGAGCAAGCCATGAAGTCCATAGTTACACTCTCCATGGATGCTCTACAACTGGTAGTGGTTCCAAAAGTCCTCCAGGTTACTGTTGCTCCATTTTATTTTATTGGCACACTAGACAGGTCTGCATATAACATTCAATATCATCACACATCCACGACCACTAGTAGATTGACTCAATCAAGGCCCTTGTGCGATGCTGGATCGGGTGCCTAGCCCATAACGTGTCATGACTTTCCTTTATAATCTGTCGCTTGATATTTCCAAACTTAGGCATGTAGACCCTTCGTCCTATCATGAGAAATAGTCCACCTTCCACCCAAAAATGTCCTATCTTGCCTTGGGTGGCTAATCCCATAAGCATCTTAGCGTCCAGGTCATGTTGCATGCTCTATTTTATGGCTTCTCGAATATCACAACTTGCTAAAGTGATGGCAGCAAGTTCGGCCTTTCGACTCAAGGCATTGGCCATGATGTTACCCTTGTATGGCTTGTACTCTAGCTTATAGTCAAATTCGACCAAGAAATCCTGTCTCCTAGCCTGCTTCGGTATAAGTTTCTTCTACATCCGAAAGTAGCTAGTGGCCATATTGTTAGTTTTGACCATGAACTTTGACCCTAGAAGGTAATATCTCCATGTGCGAAGGCAATGAACAATGGCAGTCATCTCTTTCTCTTGCACTGTGTAATGTTGTTCTGTCTCATTCAACTTGCTGCTCTCAGATGCTATTGGATGATTATCTTGCATCAAGACATCCCTAATGGCAAAATCAAATGCATATGTATGCACCTCAAATGTCTTGGTAAAGTCAGGTAATAACAAAACTGACTCCTCTGTCACTAGGGGTGGGCAAAAAAACCGAAAACCGAAAAACCGAACCGAACCAAATTAATTCGGTTTTTTGGTTTTGGTTTTTTCGGTTTTTCAATTCGGTTTCGGTTTTTTTTTTATAACGTAATTCGGTTTTCGGTTTTTTTTCGGTTACAGTTCTCCGATTTTCGATTAAATCGAATAACCGAATTTATAATAAAATTATTTTATTTTATTTTTATAATTAATAATTAAATTAAATAAAAAAATAAAAAACCCTAAATTCCTAATTCCTAAACTGTTACAGTAGACAGTAGTACACTAATTAGAAGATTCAGAACAGAGAACGAAGTTACGAAGAGTCGAAGAGAGAACAGAAGTACAGAACTGAGTGAGAAGTGAGAACTGAGAACAGTCGAACACCACATCGCCCGTCGGCACATCCTCTCTGCCTCACCAGCCATCGGCCATCGGCCCATCCCTCTCGCCGGCCGCCGCTAAGCAACGAGTCTACTCGTCTCTTTCTCTCATCTCTGTGACTGCGAGACTGGTTGCGCCACTGTGGGCCTGCGTCTCTGCCGAGTGCCAACTCCCCATCGGCCTGCCCTCTCGGCCTCTCCAGCCTCCGCGGCTCCGCCCTCCAGCCTCCAGGTGAGAGGTGACTGACTCCACTCCTCCGGTCCTCCGCGGCTCCACCTCCAGCCTCCAGGCGGCAGGCTCCACTCGAACCTCAAGTCCTCATTCCTCAACACTCAACATTCAATAGGTAAGCAAAGTAGAAAACTGTAAAAGGGAATAACAAATTAACAAATAACAATCCCATATTCCCATTAACATTATCCCAAATTCCCAATTCCCAAAATATTGAGAATTTGAGATTGGCAGCCTATGAATTGTGAATTTGTGAATTTGTGAATTGTGATGCACTGATGCTGTGAAGTTCACTGAAAATTGAGATGTTGTGACTTGTGAGTTTTGAATTTTTGATGAGTTTCTGCCTTTCTGGACTGTGGTGAAGATGGAAGTGTTGAAGTTCCGATTAGTTGAAGTTCACTGTGAATTGTGATGCATTGCCCACCCCTAATTCTAGTTTTGATGCACTGTGTATTATTATCAACATTATTGCCAAAAATTGCACTAATTTTTGATGAGTTTCTGGACTGTAGTCTATGAAGTGTGAATGTGAATATGTGATGTTGTGGGCTGTCCGGCCGACATATTCTTTTATTGTTGCTTTCCACAGTGAGAGTTAATATTTGTTTATAACCTCTTGTAACCCCAACATTGATGCTTTAGTATAATGAGAAAGAAGAATTAGTAATGCATTGCAAGGAGCTTAAGTTACAAACGTAGTGAAAGTAATATTGAGAATGTGAGATTGGCAGATTGTTGTGAATTGTGATGTTGTGAAGTGTGAAGTACTAAAGACTAAAGTAGTGAAGTGTGAAGTACTGAAGACTAAAGTAGTGAAGTACATAAAAACTAAAAAGAATGTCAAATAAGCAGGGATTATATAGCACTTAAACTTTATTTGACATCTTACCAACAAACTAGTATAGTAGTATTATACTATAATCAAGACTTCTCCACCTAATAGTGTAACATTCTATTCAAAGTTCAACATAAATGGAATAGAGATCAAAGACTAAGTGGAACATAAGAGAAACAAGCCACCTAGTTTGTTGGTAAGATGTAATACTAACTAATAGAGCACTTAAACCTTAATATTGTTTATTTTGAATAGTCTTTGGAATCACTTTCACTATAGTCTATACATACTTAATAGTTAATACTTTGATTCTTTGAATAGTCTTTGTCTTTTTGATATATCATTTGTTGTTGTTGGTTGTTGATTTGTTGGTTAATTATTTATGATTGTTCTTATTAATTTTGTATAGATGGATGATGAAAGTAGAGTAAGTGAAGTTGGTTCAACTGACAACTCACTTGATACTCAAACTGAAACTGGGGATACAATTACAAAGAAAAGGAAAGAAATGCAACCAAGATCTGGGGTTTGGGCTCATTTTGATAAGGTAGTTAAAAATGGTATTGGTAGAGCGAAGTGCAAGTATTGTAACAATACTTATGCTGCCCATACAAGTAAAAATGGAACAACGAGTTTGAAACAACATTTGGATAGGTGCAAGACATATAAAACTATCGTTGAAACTTCTTCTCAAATGAAAATATCTTTTCAAACTCAAGATGCCCCACTTTGGAAATTTGAACAAGATGTAGTTAGAAGGGCTTTGGTTGAAATGATAATTATCAATGAACTACCATTTAGCTTTGTACAGAATGAAGGTTTCAAGAAGTTTATGAGCAAAGCCCAACCTCTATTTAGAATTCCTTCCCGTAGAACAATAACCAGGGATTGTTATGAAGTTTATAGTGAATTGAGACAAGATTTGAAGAAGTCTTTTAAAGAAGTACAACCAAAGATTTGTCTTACCACAGACACATGGACATCATTGCAAAGAATTAATCATATGTGTTTGACTGCTCATTTTATTGATAGAAGTTGGGTGTTGCATAAAAGAATATTAAATTTTTGCCCAATCTCTAGTCATAAGGGTGAGCAAATGGCAGAGGCGATTAGTAATTGTTTACTTGATTGGCATTTGGACAAGGTGTTCTCTATCACTGTTGACAATACGTCTTCTAATGATGTTATAATTAAAGAATTGTCTAAACAGTTGAATATGTGGGGAACTAATATAATGGAAGATAAACATCTTCATGTGAGATGTATGGCTCACATACTTAATCTGATTGTGCAAGAAGGTTTGAAAGAAATTGATCCTTCTGTCAAAAGGGTTTGACAAATGGTGAAGTATGTTAAATCATCCCCTGCAAGAATAAGAAACTTTAAGAAATGTTGTGAAGTCCAAAAGGTAGAATGTGATAAAACATTGACGCTAGATGTTCCTACTAGGTAGAATTCCACCTATTTGATGTTGGATACGGCACAAAAGTTTGAGAAGGCCTTTGATAGGTTTGATCTTTTTGATGACCAATTTAATACTTGTCTTTCAACTAATGTGTGTGAAGATGGAAGTGTTGCAGGTCCGCTCGAATGTGATGATTGGGCGAATGTGAGGAATGTGGTTAAGTTTCTTGAAAGATTCTACGAGCTCACTGTAAAGGTTTCAGGTTCACATTATGTTACTTCTAATGTTCATTTTGAGGATATATGTGAGTTTGATGCATATTTGAATGTGTGTTTAGCAAGTGAAGATCTTAATTTGAGTAACATGGCTCAACAGATGAAACAAAAGTTTAAGAAATATTGGGGTTGTCCTGAAAAGATGAACAAAATGATTTTTATTGCTTCTGTGTTGGATCCTCGAAATAAGTTTATGTATGTTAGCTTTGCACTTGAAGAACTATTTGGGGAGGAAATAGGAAAGAAAGTAAATGAAGGAGTGCGTGATTATATGACTTCTTTGTTTGAAGTGTATATAAGACAATATTCAAAAGGATCTAATCAATCATCTCCATCTAGAACTACTTCATCTTAGGACACATCTGATACATCTAGTTCTGGCGCTTCTCTAAGTATGAAAACAAAAGCCTTGAGAACTAAGCTTTACTTGAAAAAATAAAAAGAAGATTGTGGAAGTGGAGGTGCTAAATCAGAGTTGGATAGATACATTAGTGAAGAACAAGAGCCTGATTCTGATGATTTTGATATATTAGATTGGTGGAGGGTTAATTCTCCCAGGTTTCCTGTTCTTTCAGAGTTAGCTCGTGATGTGTTGGCTATTCCAATTTCAAGTGTGGCTTCAGAATGTGCATTTAGTACTAGTGGTCGTATTCTTGATCCATTTAGAAGTTCATTGACTCCTAAATGTGTGCAATCTCTTGTTTGTGTCCAAGATTGGCTTAGACAAGAGACTAAGCCTATTTGTGTTGAGGAAAGTTTGGAGTATCTTGAGAAACTTGAGCTTGGTAAGATTTTATATTTTTTAGTTGTTTATTTATACTTTTAAGTTTTAATGCAATAATAAATTAGTAGTATACTAATTTGTGTTTTATGACATATTTGATTAAATTATCTCTAGAGATGGCAATAAATGAAAGAGAGTCTTACATTGTTGATGTATGATTGCAATCTGCAATTTGCTACTAGTGTGGTGCCTACTAGTGACCGGTGAGTTGAATTATTGATTACTTTATTTATTTGGTCATTGTCATTTACTCATTTGTCTCATACTCTCTCATCTTATAGTCTCATTGTCATTGATGATATTTTTTTGTAATATTATTTTTTTATCTTGAAAGTTGAAAGTTATATTCTAATTTTTTATTTTATCTTACCATTTATTAGGTTCAATGTTCAACGGTTCAAGTTCAATCATGAAGAAGCATGTTGAGCAGTGTCTTGACTCTTGAGCGTAATCTCAATGTTATTCGTATTTAATATTATGGAGTGGTTGAATGAATTTGGTGTTTTTTTTGTGATTTTAATTTTTAACTTTGAAGTCCCAAGCAGTTTGTGACTTTGTGTGTACCATACGGTCCATACCAGTGTGTGTGCTGGGCTGTTAAGCGTTGGCACTACTGAAGTGCTGAATGTTGATTATGATTTTTGTCATTTCGTGTGTGTATTGTAATTTTAAATTTGTATGCTTTGTGTCTGTGTGGTGTGGCCGTGTAGGTTTGGGAATGCCCAAGTGTCCATCGACATTCAGCCATCAAGTGATGCTTTATGTGATTATGTCTGTGTTTGTTTGGGTTGTCAACTTGTCAATTGTCATTGAGAATTTGAGAATTGAGATGGTAAGTTATGCCATTTTGAAGTGTAGGCGGTAGGCACTCGATTTATATAATTTTAATTTTTATTTATAAATTTATAATTGATATTAATAAAAGAAAGTTTCACAATCACAATAGTTAAAACTTAAAAGTAGATCATTTTGAATTAAAAAGCTTGAAATAATTTATATTTTATTTAAAATGCAGCCCATTTTACAATCAGAAAAAAGTCCATCAACCAAGCCCAAAAAAACCGAATAACCGAAATAAATAAACCAAATCGAATTAAAAAAAAACGAACCAAACCGAATTAAAACGGTTCGGTGTTTGGTGTTCGTTATTCATAACCGAAAATCAAAAAAACCGAACCAAAATTTGAAAAAACCGAACCGAAACACCGAACGTCCACCCCTATCTGTCACAGCTGCCTTACGGCCTTCAAACGCCTTTTAATAATGTTCCATCCAAACCCACGACTTGTTCTTCTTTAGCAACTCGGTCAAAGCTGCTGCCTTGGCTGAATAGCGCTAATGAACCTGCGACAGTAGTTAGCAAGTCCAAGGAATGATCTAAGCTCGATCACTTTTTGGGCACCTCCCACGCTTGGAAAGCTCGCACTTTGTCCTTGTCCATGTGCAATCGGCCCTGGCTAGTGCCATGTCCCAAGAAATGTACTTTAGGGTGGGTGAACTTGCACTTCTCCCATTTGATGTAAATCTCATTCTCCCTCAAGACTTGGAAAACCTTCCTTAAGTTCTATACATGCTCCTCCAAGGTGTTTCTGTACATGATTATATCGTCCAAGTAGCCTATCATGAACTGATCAAGGTAGGGATAAAAAATCTTGTTCATCAGTGTGCAAAATATAGCGAGTGTATTGGTCAAACCAAAGGATATCACCAACTACTCATAGGCTCCACATCTCATCACGCATGTTGTCTCTGGTTCATCCCCTTCTTCTATTTGCACTTGGTAGTAACCTTTTTGAAGGCCCACCTTAGTAAAGTACTTGGCTTGTCCAAGTCTATCGAACAAGTCAGCAACAACTGGGATATGGTATTTGTTCTTTATTGTCACTTTGTTGAGTGCTCGGTAGTCTATGCATAAGCTTAATGATCCATCCTTCATCTTTTGAAATGATACTAGCACTCCATAGGGTGCTTTGGATGGGCGGATATAACCGGTTTCGAGCAACTCCTTCAATTGCTTCCTTAGCTCCACCAACTCGAGTGGAGCCATGCAGTATGGGGAGTATGCGGGTGGTTTGGGTGCAGGCTCCAACTCGATCTTATGAACCATTTCACGCCTAGGAGGCAAGTGCCTTGGCAACTCATCGGACATAACATCTTTGTTCTCTTCGAGTAGCCTTTCTATGCAAGGTGGTAGTATCTCTTGGGAACCCTTGTCTTCCTCCAAACTTGCAATGGTTGCCATGAACGTCGGCTCCCCCTTCTTGAGCCCCTTTACAAGCTGCATAGCTAATAGTTGTGTTTGGCTATGTCCTTGTGGTAGTCACTATGGGAACCATGCAAGCTCCTTTCCGCTCCACGACCACGAGATGTTGGAGGTATAAATTGATCAAGGTATGACATCATTTAAAGAACTTTTGCCCTAGAACAATATCAAAAATATCCATCATTGTGGCTGTAAAATTCATCGTACCTTCCCAATTTCCCAATTTGAAACCAACACCATTGGCTACACCACGATCATTTTGAGCTTCAGCATTTACGGTCTTGACACGAGAGTTAGTTGAAGCAAGCTTCAACTCTAGTTCCTTTGTTGCGGCCTTAGTCATTAATTATGGGTTGCTCCTGTCCACCAGTGCATGAGCTGGCTTGTTGTTAATGGTGAGATCCACGTACTGATTGTTATTTTCATCGGATTAGATAGGTTGCTTCTTAACAGCGCCACATGATTCTATCATACCCAATTGTGTTGCGCTTGAACTTTCTCCTTAGGGATGCTCTTTCCGTTCATGCACCATGGCACTGAGACTCTTTAAATCGGGACAATTCTTGAAGCCATGCGGTCTTCTGTATATGTAGCAACCATCTCCTTTCGTGGCATGCGCTTACCTCTCAACATAGCCTTGATATCCAAGCTTTCTGCCATCGGACTTGTGGGTGTCATGATTCTTGGGATGCTGCTGCTCCTTGCTTTTGCCACATTCTTCCCCACCTTTGGCATGGCTTTTTCTCGTCTCCTTGCATTTGCCTTTGCATTGTCATACCTAAAGTCCATCAAAACTTCGGCTTGAATGATAGCTTCATCGATACAGTACTAACTTGTCAACTTTCCAGCTTTGTCTTGGCCTAATTTTGCAGCCCGTTCATAAAGTGAAATACTGTGTCTTCATCAATGAGGTTAGGAATCTGAAGCGTAAGAGTAGTGAACTCCTTTACATATTCACGTATACTTCCTATCTGCTTCAACTCGCGAAACATAGATGACGTTGTTGGGGAAGAAAGCGCTCTTGAACTCTGCTCGAATTTGTCCCATGTGTTGATGAAGTAGAGCCCCTTCTCTATCTCAGACTCCTTCCCTCTCCACCATAGCATGGCCATCTCCGAGAGGCACATCACGACAGTGTTGATCTTACTCTCGTCGCTCTTCACCCTGTTGCACTTGAAATAATTCTCGAAATGCTAAAGTAAATTTTCTACCTCTTGTGCATCACAAGCACCTTTGAACATTGGTGGTTTATGGGCCTCAACCTTGGCCTCCTTCTCTTTGCCGAATGTCGCAGACCCTCGAGCTTCAATCTCCCCCTCGAGTGCCTCTATCTTGGCCTTCATGGTCTCAATCGTGCTTAACGCTTCCATGAGCCTGCACTCCAAAAAAGTGATAGTTTCTCTAATCTCCAATTCCGCATGCTTGTGCCCCTCTAATGCCTTTCATATATCATCATTCTCCTCAAGGGTGAAGTCTTCAAGAGTCTTGAACTCTTCATCAACCTTGATTAAACATTTTTTGTATATCTCTATAGCCTGCTTTGTCGGGTCAACCCTCGCGATCCATTTTATTCCAAGCGTGACGTCTATGAGAGGCTCTTCATGTTCGTCATCACTCGCCTCAGTGGTCGAAGGTGAGTAGGATGTCAGCATTTCTCTTGATGTGGGGTCGAACATTAGTTCTTCAGTCCTCTTATGAGTTCTTCTTCCCTTTCGGTGCTTTTCCCCAACATCCTGTCGGACGTTGGTGGTGCTAGCAGCATTAATGTCTCCCTCGTTTGTCATCCCCATAGTATTAACCTTTGCTCTGATATCATATTGTTATAGACTTAGACTTCAACTAAGATCACCATGCGGCACTTAACAACTCACTGACGAATCTTTCACGATCTTTCAAGCTCAAGTAAGCCTTTTTAACACTATATCGCTAACAGAATGCTGGATAAGGAAGATAAGAGAAATTTACTAAAAGAAGATCTTAGTAATATAAAGAACTTGGTTGATTTTTCTTGATGATTTTACAAATGAATGGCTTCCAATTTATACTACTAACTAGGAGCTAATATACAAATAATAATTATTATACAAGTCCCTACATATTTACAAACAAGTCCCTTTCTAGAATTCTCCAAGGACTTTCTTAGCAATTCCATCAGACTCTAAGGTCTTCCATGAGAATTCTCTATAAGTTTTTATAATACTCGACCAAGTGTAGGATTTTTGCTTATGTAAGCCTCCATATGGAAAAGATATATGCCAAATGGCTCCTATGTGTTATGATGACGTGGAGAGTCCTCACAATACGTACGACAATCATTATGTCAGGTGAACCATTGGCTATATTAATTATGTTAAGGGAAAAAGGGTAAATATATCCCTCAACTTTGTAATTTAGAGTGGATATATCTTTCCTTAAAAAAGTGATGTATATATATCCTAGTTATTTAAAAAATGATGCATATATACCCTCGCCATGTAACAAATGGTGCATATTTATCATTTTCATTAATTAATCTATATTTATTGAATTAAAAAATTCTATAACTTGTTTTTTAGTTTCAAAAATGCCACGTGGCTTTAAAAAGTTACCTTACTTATTTTGTTACCTCTCTAGACCTGACCCAAATGAAAAAAACACATCAATCTCTCTTCTACTTAGTCATAAAATGAGTTTGGAAAGGATCTGAATAAAAGAGGAATTGAATTACTTTTAGTTGGGTCGGGTATGGAGGGGGAAAATGAGTGAAGTAACTTTTTAAAGTCATGTGACCTTTTTAAAATTAAAAAATTAGTTTTAAATTTTTTTTAAATTCAGTCTGTTAACGAAAAATGGTAAATATGTATCATTTGTTAGATGACGAGGGTATATATGCACCATTTGTTAAACGGCAAGGGTATATATGCACCACTTTTTTAAAAAGGAGTATATTCTCTCTAAATCGCGAAGTTAAGGGGTATATTTGCCTCTTTACTCTTATGTTAATGTGGAAAAATTGAACTTTGATAAATTCAAAAAATGGCAGAGATTTGTGGATATTTGAAGGATTCAATAACTTAAAATCTAATAAATTTGGGGAATCTTAGTAGCTCAATTGGTTGACTACCTGAATTTTCACTTTATTGGTGAGGGTCTGATTCGCCACTTTGTAATCCCTTCCCTATTTTCTCTCCCCCTACCCGATTTTTTAAAAAAATTTAATAAATTTTATTTTTTGATCTTGAAGGTTTGTTCATGAAGAAAGTGTCGATTAAAATTTTAAGACTATTTATTATCAATATTATTAAATGTAATTCTCTATTAACAAAAAAGCCATTTCTAATCACATTTTGTAAAGTCTGAAAGGGCATTAGTTTATGGCTGAAATATGACATCTTCCATTAACATTCCTCTCACTCACGTAAAAATTTTATGTGGTGCTCTATTTTTACTACCCATTTAAGTAGTATTCATCATAAGTTTTTTCTTTCATGAGTACCCTGTATTAAGTAACTTTCAGGAAAAAAAATGCATGCTTCTTTTTCGCTTCAATTTTTGTTTTTGTATTCAGACACATAAAATTGAATTTTTTTGTTCAATTTTAATATGTGTTTTAGTCATGTTTGACAGCATGCAGACATACACAAAAAAATTTGAATAGTGCTAAATGAATTTGTTAGATTTGTTGTTGTTTTGACAAATTGACTATTGATGTTTATTCTTTATGATACATGATACTTAAGCTAAAAATTTGAACTTATTTAATGTAGATTTTATTGTTGAAATTTAAAAAATTTAAAATAATCATTTTTTTGACAAAAAAAAATGCATATTTATGAAATTTTAGCAATTTTAACATTGTAATTTAGTTATGTAAGACTCAGCGCAATCACAAATAGAAAAAATTTAAAAAGTGTTAAATGGATTTGTAGATTTGTTGTTATTTGACAAATTGATAATTGAAACTTTTTCTTAATGATACATGAAACTTATATTTTAAATTTGATCTCTTTAGTGTAGATTTGAGTGTTGAAATCTGAATAAAAAATTTTATTTTGTGGCAAAAAATTTCAAACACACATGCTTGAAATTGTCGTCGATTTTAACATGTGTTTCAGTCATGTATGATTGAGACCAGATATGCATGAAAAAATTTCAATTGTACACAACTCAAACTTTAGTCTATTTTAGCATTTGTTTCAAACAGGTATGATTGAAACCCAGACATACTTTAAAAAAATAATAAATTAAAATTTTGCTAAATGAGTTTGTTAGATTTATTGTTGTTTTTACAAATTGATCATTGTAGTATGCTCTTTAGATATATAAAACTTATATTCTAAATTTAAGCTTACTCGAAGTAGATTTATGTGTTAATATTTTTAAATTTGAAGAACAAACGACATACAAAAGACTATAGATTAGGATATTTATACATCAGCCAACCAATGGCTATTCATGATTCAATGATTGAATCAATTCCATATCAGTTCTTACAAGAATGTTATGATAAAACTTCATTTGAAACGATATGGTAGAAAGCAGCATGCGACTTGAAGGATACAATCCATTATGGATTTGTACATCCACCATTATACGTAGGGAAGGAAGTACTTTTGGCTCGATATCATTGGTTCTTTTTTATTGACAAATTAAATTTAAACATACATGACTGAAATTTAAGATAATTTTTACATACACTTCATATATAAATTTTTGATATAAATCACGTATGTCTAAATTATTTTTATAAGTGAGTAAATTTATACAAAAATGTATCTGCAGGCATTAGTTAAATTTCAATCTCAAAAATGGGCATTTGTGCACTCTCCTACGCCCAATAGGCACGGCCCAATAGGTATCAAGAAAATTAAACAAATAAATATAACCATTTAAATTGGCCAAAAGAGTCAAATAATTAGAATTCAGATGTTTAAATCGAATAATAAAGTCAACTATTTAGAGTGTGTTCAGTATATATATATAACTATTTAAATTGGCCAAAAAAGTCAAATAATTAGAATTCAGACGTTTAAATCGAACAATAAAGTCAACTATTTAGAGTGTGTTCAGTATGAAAAAAAAAAAAATATATATATATATATATGTATGTATATATATTCGAGATAAATATTATGAGAGGTGAGGGTAGGAGTAGGAATATGGGGTTGTTGGGATGGGAGCCATGAGGTAGGGCAAAAATGAGTTGTATTGGACGGTGAAAAAGACATAATCAATAAGAAATATCACTTATGGAACTTATTTATTCTAATTTCATTAAGAAAGTCATTTTTTACATTTTTGAAAAATTTATTTTTCAAAAATTTAAAAGAAAATTAACCAACCAAACATTTAAAAAATTAAACCAAACACACCCTTAAAATTCTTGCTTTCCTCATCTTGCTATCAGTAAAGATCCTCTTCATTTGCTGACAAAATAACCATATTAACCCTATAATGAAGAATAAATGTTATAATATTTTTTTGTTCTTTTCTAAGTTCTATAAAGTTGTGTATTACAAGCTAGTAATTATCCTATCTTTTTAAGGCCAGTTTATCATTTTTATTCTTCCAAATTTTAGATTTTAGAATTTAAATTTTATAATATATCTTATTTCATAAATTTTTTCATTTACGGAGATTTCGATCTAATTACCATTTACTTGCTTTTGTTTTTTTTGAAGTGCCGGTTTAATCATTGCTTTAGCCTCAAAAATCTGAAAGCTCCAAAAATTACCACTCTTATAATTTTTGTTTAATTACTTTATCATTAACAATTTTAAACCTTTAATTTCATATTAACTATTTGTAAATTTCATTCTCTCTCGTTAATTCACCTATTTTTTTCCCCAACATTAATTTGCATTATTTACTTCAATTTGAATAAGAAAATTTAAAATATATATTTCTTTAGAAGATCGCACCCAAAAATTTGCTTTTAATTTCAACTTCAAATTAAATACTATTTTTTCATCTTCAACAAAAGAATGTCAAAATTAAACGTCTATAAATAATTTAAAGTACATATTCTTTTCATTGTTTCTTATATTTTTATCAGATTTTCACGTCATATAAAATAAATATGAATCTTATCAAATATATTTATTAAGGTCTCATTTACTAAAGTTCATTTTTAAGTCATCAATTTAATTAAGCTGCTCCGACTTTTGTTTTTCTTTCTATTCATGCTCTAATAAACAATCAAGAAAGCTAGAGCCTCACCTTTAAAATTGAATATACCCCACAATTCTGTGATCTTGAGATTTTATTTTCGATTTGAATATTTTATTAATTTCAAATATCTGATAGGATTTCCTTAAAATGTCTCAAAGATGTTAAGCATTTATTGCACGATCAATCAACTCCTTCCCTAACTTTTCAAAGTTTGGCGGTGTAATAAAAGATAATGTGACATTTATTATTGTGTGCTCCCCCGTTCATGTTATTTGGTATAATTATTTTTTTTATTTTAATCTATAATTAAAAAGGTATTAATTTTATTCTATCATATTTATCCTTATTTATACAAATCTAAAAAATATTTCTCAAATTTTAATAATAATTTTAGAGTTAATTTCCCATGTAGCCACTCAACTATGGATATTTCATTCAGAAAGTCATTTTTCTTTGTTTTATAACTCAAAAGTCATTTAATTAATGGTGTTTTACTCACAGAGTCACTTAACTATTGGTATTTCACTCATAAAGTCACTCAATCAATTAGATAATTTTTTCATTTAATTTTTCTACTATAGAATTTTTATTTTAAACTCAAATTTGTTTAAAAAAATAAAAATAAAATTCATTTTAATCATTTTATTAATTTGCCCCACTTGATCCAACCCATTACAAGAATGCAATTTTGACATTTTTCATTTTTTTTTGTTTAAAAGAATGCTTCTTTCTTTTTAAATTTAGAAGTAATTCAGTTTAAATTTTTCATTCTATTTCTTAAATAACAATATCTTATAATTAAACATCAAATATCCGAATACATTTATTCTTTACTAATTGAGGCTAGTATTTTAGAAATGAAAAATATCAAAATAAGAATAAGAATGAATATTATTAAAAATGGCAAAAGAAAATCATATTGGTAAATTAAAATTTATAAACTTTTAAATTTTAGGGGCCGGGTCAAGTGGGGGCGGGTTAATAAAATGGTTAAAACGAATAGATTTTTATTTTCTTATAAATATTTGGGTTAAAATAAAAATTTTATATTAGAAAAAATTATATAATTGATCGAGTGACTTTGTGAGTGAAACATCAAAAGTTAAGTGATTTTATGAGTGAAATACCAATATTTGAGTGACTTTTAAATTATAAAATAAAAAAAAATGATTTTCTGAATGAACTATTGCTAGCGGAGTGACTATTTGAGAAATTAATTCAATAATTTCATTTGAATACCTTAAATATGTATTCTTACAAATTATTTAAAGATATTCGATATGCACATAATATTATGCCATATTCTATACTTCACCACATGCAAATTTAATTAAATGTAATTTAGTCAAAAACCTACTTATTTCTTGGAGTAAATATTTTTTCTTAAAGAGTCGAGTCAAAGACAAAAGTACCAAATAATATGAATGGGGGAGCACTGAGTCTCAGACTTTTTAAATGTTAAAAGTTAAAACATCTTCTACTAGCTAGGGTGTTTTATATTTGTATAATTATATCGATAAAATTATGTAAATCGCTTTTTTCTCTTGACGTTTATTATATTTATTCGATTCTGGAAAACCTTAAATTGTTTCTGCAAAATTATTTAAAGAATCTGTTAATTAGATTAGCATAAAATGTAGACGCCATATATTATTATATTGTTGTTAGATGCATTATTCACTTGTTTGATAGAAAATGATTTTTATAAGAGTATAATAATGCAATTATCTTGGTGTGTTGATTGTATGTTCATAATTTTGTGATCCTTAATTAAATTAAAAAGAATCGTGTGTTTATAAATCTCAATCTTGACTCTCTCTCTATACACACCTCATTAGTTGTAAATGTATCTAAGTCATTGTTTAATTAGCATGGGCACGTAAAATTTTATTGTGAAAGTCAACTTTATACCGAAATTAAAATCTTATTACACAAAATGAACTAACACTAATTTTCGATCCGCACTAACAACGTGTGCTAATGATATGTGGTGGATAATTTTATCACTAGCTATCTCCTCACAAGTAATTAATATCTATATAAAGACTATAATTTTTTAATATTTTCTCACCATTCTCTATTCTTAACTTATTGCTATCCGGAAGAAAAGAAATTATGAATTTGAAAGGCGAATTAATAAGGTGAAGTGTGAAGGATACTCGATTTTTAATTTTTTTCACATCAATAATCATCATATACCCAATATAAGCCCTAGTGTTGTGAACCATTTTGAGATTCATGAAGGTGAAGTTATAAAAGTTGATTCTATTGTTAGCTGGATTTATAACGAGGGTAACACATATTTCTATATAATCTTTAATCTCAATATGATTCATTTGCATCCATTTTTTATAATTAAATGTATTTGGTAGTATGAAATAATTCTTCAAGAATATAATCTTCATGAAAAAATTATTTGATAGTGTTTGATTATCCTACATATATTCCAAGTAAAGCCTATAATTACTTCAAGAAAGGAAAATAAGTTTTTTTTTTTATCAGTGAGTGGATGCAATTTCTTAATTAAAATTATCTGAACATTTCTATTTATTTTATTTGCTTCATCTAACACTTTGAATGTTATTAATAATACCTAGTACTCAAAAGTTTTATTAAATTAAAATATTTTATGATTTTTTAATATTAGTATCAATCTTTAATAGTGTATGCTCTCGTTAATATATCTTTCAATAATCAATTAAATTAAATATATATAAAAAGTATTTTTTTCCAAATATTTTTCAGAAAAACTTTTTCATAAAAAATTACTTTTATCATACCAAATATAATATAATCAAAATTATAGTTTTCCTTACTTATTTCCATTTTCTCCGCAATGTCGGCTCTTGTTTTTTGAGATTTTTAATTCATGAGCATTAGATAATTTTTGGAGAAAATTAAACACTAGGAAAAATAAATAAATAAATCAATAAGATAAAGATATTATGTTATGCAAATATTTAAATCATTTATGAGAAATTGGACAATTGAATTAGGAGTAGCATTTCTTACATTTTTTTATTTGATATTTACAGATGGAAAAAAGAAGTTTATGAAGCAAGTAGTTAAAACTATTGATCCTCAAAAGAAATCAATGAGTTCGAAGGTGATTGAAGGAGATTTGTTAGAGATGTATAATTTCTTTATTATTGACATATCCTGTGATCATCAGTGGACTACTTGGACACTTGAGTATGAAAAAAAGTTTGAAGACACACCAGAGCCCCTCATTCTCTTGGGTCTTATTCTTAATATGACTAAGGATATAGAGGGTCACCTTCTCAAAAACTAAAAATATATATGTTATTCATATATATATATGTGTGCGCGCGCGCGCGCGTGATGAATAGTTGATGATATTGACTAGTTCGAGCGAGCATGTGAAATAAATAATGTATTTTTGATGACTTATATTAATAAAATATTATCCATTTTGTTATAATAGCTTAACTCTTGGTTCTTTTATTTAGATTTGAGAATCATATTTTGAGACGTTGTATAAGTCAACAATGTCATTTGGAACTTATTGGCATGATTTGCATTGGGAAATAAGGGGCTCACCCGAGTTTCGACACTATTATAAAATTTTAAAAACTATAGATTTTTGACAACCTGATTGAGTTACAGGATCATGGTGCATAACTTGCAATTGCATAAGTTGAATGTTTCATTCATCAACAGTTAAAGATAAATAACTATGTTTATTTATTATTTTTGGATGAACCCGCAACAAGATTAATGTGATTTTGACTTGGGATCATCGTAGAACTTTTCCTTTGGTAACTAATTGATTTATTACCAAAGAACATTGCAATATAGAGTTATCAGTAAGACCTGGACAGCCCCAGTCTCACTATGCAAAACAGAAGCACAAAACACCTAAAAACATGGCATTGTTTCTATCTGAAAGCTGGCTATGGGTAGTAGTCTAAAGAATGTAAAATACTAGTTAACTTAGCATTAGTACTTCCTCTTATATGGATTTCCTAGATGATATTTCTAACAACCACTTCGGATGGTCTCACTTTGCCCTAAAAGACTCTGACATTCCTCTCCTGCCACACATAGTATACACTTGATGGCAAAGCTATTATGAAAATTTCTGCTCTTTCTTGCTTTCCATTAAAATGTAGCAAGGTCCAAGTCACCTCTTCTTGCCAACATGCAATCTGCTTGTGTCCGTGCATCCATGCCAATACTTTCTTCTATATCTCAGCAGAGAAAGCATAGTGAAATAATAGATGCTCAATGCTATCAGTCCCCGAGTCACACAGGATACACATGGTGTTATCCACAGTCCCCCGAGCAGCCAACCTATCTTTAGCTTACAACCTCTTATTTAAGGCTAAATATAGGATAAAATTTCAATTTGATGGTGTTGCATTATTGCATAATAATCTTCTCCAATCTAGCTTCTGGTACTCACTTCTAAGCTTCACATACATTTGTTTTATTGAAAAAGTGTTCCAGTTTTGTACTTTCTCCTCAAAGTATTTATGAGCTTTTAGTATCTTTTGCACCATCCATGAGACTTGCTTTGGTAGTGTTCCCTAGATTGAGTCTTTATTTCCATAATACATGTGTAGCCACTGTATCTATATTTTATCTTGCTTCTTACTCAGACTCCAAATCAGTTTACAAGTTGCTTCCTTGTTCCATGCTCCAATATCTAAGAAGTTTAATCCTCCAGCAACTTTTGGTCAACACAGTTTTTCCCAAATTATCAAAGCCTTCCTAGACATATCAGTACCTGCAGACCACAGAAACTTCCTACATTTAGCCTCGATGTATTTGATGAACTTTCTTGGCAAGACAAAAATCTGGGACCAAAAAATCTGAATTGAGAATATGACACTTTTTATCAATTGAATCCTCCCAGCATAAGACAAGAATTTGAAGGTTCAGCTCTGAATTCTACCCAAAATCTTCTCAATTAGAAGTTGATATTGAATAATTGAAGTTCTTCTAGAGCTAAGTGGCACCCCAAGGTATCTAAAAGGTAGACTGCCTTGCTCAAATCCAAGTAAATTCAAGATTTCACCCTAGTCCTCATGAGAGACACCTCTAAATATATAAAACTCTTATCTGCATTTGCCTGTAAGCCAGAAGCTATTGAGAATGAATTAAAGAGCTCAACATTAACTGCACTGATATGGGGTCTCCTCTATCAAACAATAAAAGATCATATGCAAAGCTCATCTATACTATACTCATCTTAACACACTTTGAATGGTAACTAATATCAGGATTTCTTTTGAGTTGCTTCAGTAACCTTGTAAGGTATTCCATTGACAATACAAATAGAAAGGGAGATAGTAGATCCCCCTATCTCAGCCCCTTCTTAGCTTGGAAAGGGATACAAGGATATCCATTAATCAAAATAGAATAAGACACTATTTAAACACATTAGTTGATCCATTACCTAAATTGTGCAGGGAACTGCAAATACTCTAACACTTGATCCAAGTATGACCACTCAATGGAGTCATAAGCTTTCCTTATATCTACTTTCGACATACACCATGGGGATATACTTTTCCTTCCATATCCCTTGACAAGTTCATGGCTAAGTATGATATTGTCATTTATCAGCTTGCTCGGCACAAAATCAGACTGATTTTTGTCTACCAAACAGTCCATCACTCCCTATATTCTAGTTGTCAACACCTTGGAAACAATCTTGTACAATAAAGTATAGCAAGATATGGCTTGTATTCAGTAATCCTTGTTGGGTTTGGGACTTTAGGAATCAGAGTAATGGTAGTACAGTTAATGGCTATACACATAACCCAATCTCAAAAAATTGCAAAACAGCATCTATTATGTCTTCTCCTATTACAGTCCAGACTTTTTTAAAAAAATAGTGCATTAAAACCATCACAACCCAGAGTTTTTATATCATTTATGCCTTGGAGTGCCTCTACCACCTCTTGTCTAGTTACTTGTGACACTATGGCTAGTTACTGATCTCTATCCAATGTTGCTCCATCTGTCATCACCAGTGGATCAATCATAGGTAAAGAAGTAGCACAAGTTCCTACTAACAATTTATAGTAATAAGTAATTTCCTCCTCAAGTTGAGCACCCTAAGTCACCACACCTGCTGAGTTGGTGAGTTTGTTGATCCTGTTCTGTGCTACCCTCTGTCTTAGACTGGCAAAGAAATATGTTGTGCTTGCATCCCCTGATTTAAGCCGCTATACTCTTGACTTTTTTCTGATAATCCTTTCCTCCACATTCAGCCACTTCTCAAGTTCAAGTTTTATCTGTCTTTCAGCTTATACTTTCTCCATAAACTAACCTGGTATCCTCATGTCTTCTTGCAGCAATTGTAGTTGATAAATACAGTTTTTGGTTCTATCCTCTAGTCCCCCATATGCAGCAATATTCAGTTGTTTTATAACATGCTTAACAATCTTGAAGTTTTTCCATACACCTGCCATTTTACATCTCCCATAGTCAATAAACCAGACTTCTTCAATTGTCTGGAGAAAGTTCTCATGTGCGGCCACATGATTCAAAAATTTGAAAGGTTTGGGTCTTCTCTCTTCCTCAGTTGCTGACTGTAGACATAAAGGAGAATGATCAAAGCATCCAGGGTCCACAACCAGGATTTCATGTTGGTCCATTATTACCATCCAACTAGCATTCACCAGTCTCCAATCTATTGTGTTGTATGTGTGCCCATTTTTCCATGAGTAACCTCTATCATAAGTCCTCAAAATAGCCATTCCAGTGTATATTAGAAAATCATTATAGTCTCTAAGCTCAACTTCTATAGGTATACTCTCTACAATTCTATCTTCTATTGCTCTGATTGCATTAAAGTCCTCAATAACAATTCATTGCCTTTGTTGGTGAGTATGTATATCTTTTATATCATTCCACATGCTGCCCCTAGCCTCTTATGTGTACAACCATTATATAGTTGTGAAAGCAAAAGTGTTAATACCAACAAAAACTATAGTATGGATTAGTTGAGCAGTCATAGATACAAGAGTGACATTTATATAATTTGGATTCTATAGGATCCATATTCTACCCACAATATGGTGTGTATAGTTATCCAATCATAGTCATCTAGGTGCAATTCTCCTCATAACATGATCTGCATGATGCTCCTTTATTTATGTTATATTAGTGCTAAGATACTAATATTATTATTAGTAATGAACTTTTTTACCTCCTTTTACTAGTAAACTTTATTAAGTCCCCTAATATTTCATGTAACCAACTTCATTTGGAAACTATTAGGGGTTTAGCAGTAGGCACTTCTTCATTACAACCATCATGTCCACTCCCTTACTTATTTAAGATATTGAACTCATTCACATTGCTGATCCCATGCTCTACTAGAGGTCTCTATATACTTCTAGCTGCTGATTTCCTTCCAGTTACCCTCCCCCTGCCTCGTAGTTATGCCCTGCCTCCTACTAAATTGAGGTGTTGTAGTCAAATCTATAGGAGGTGATGTATTCGTAGGTGCTTGTACCATTGGAGGAGTTGGCTTTGCTTTTTCCACTGGTTTAGGTTGCCATTCTTTCTAAACCTTTGGTTGTGGCCAATATGCTCAACTATAGTAGGTAAACATTTATGCCCAACTTGAAGACACTTGGGGCAGTAAGCAGGAATCCCATATATCACCTTCGGATTAATGACTCTCCCAGTCAGATCGTCAACTTTCACAATAGTTGTGAGTTCTTTTGTAATGTCAAGTTCAATCAATACTCTTGCGAAGGATATTCTGGCAACATTTGTAGTGCAGTCATCAGCATACAAAGGCAATCCCAATAATACTAATCCTTCTTAGTGATTGCATCCCCCAACAGTTCAAAGGGAGATTTGGGAATCTCACCCAAATAGGTATGGTTTATAATACTTCCTTATTAAGATCAAACTCTAGTGTATATGGCTTGACAATTATAGGTTTATTGTTTAGTAAGTGAAGCCTCGAGTACAAAACTTCATCCCTATCATCCACGCCTGCAAATTTGACTAGGAAGTATCCATCATTATGATAATACATAGTGGGTTTAGCAATGAAATTCCCTTGAGCAGCAACTTACCTCTCTAGCCCAGCAATGGTAGGTGATGCACCTACAACATATAGTATGAGCGCATGCTTCCACTTATGTATCTTCATATCCACCTCTTCCTTGCATAGTTTCACCACTTTTTCTCCATTCTTCATAATCGGTGCGACAAAATTTTTTAGCTAAGCGATTACCTTGAAATAGATGTGTCCAAGAATCCTGTCCTTTAGATACATGTCGTTGATCCATTTCCACGGGTTCTATTGGATTTGCCACCGATGGATACTTACTTCCATCCTTCACTATCAACAAAGTTGGTCATGACTCATTTGCATGCTCTATCTGAGCAGAGTACTGTTCCATTGATTTTACACTCCCTAATCGCCCTTCTGGGCCAATATTCTAGCTCATCATCGAAGCCTATGGGGTCAGTAGTGTGTTAGGGGAGAGTGCTGCCTCCACCTCAGGGGAGGCCATGCCCATTCCGTTCTGCTTTCTAGCAACTGGCATCTTCTTCGGTTGCCGTTGGTGAATTGTTGTTAACTTTATATCTTAAAACTGTATCTTGTTTGCTACTCTCTGTTATCGTCCTCTCGCCATTCTGGCAACGGCCCACAGAGTAACACCACTCACGTACGCTTAGGGTTTGTTGAGAGAGAGAAAGCGCTTTGCGCACCACTCACGTATGCCTAGGGTTTGTCGAGAGAGAGAACTTTAAAATAATGATTCAACACTTACCCATGATGATTATATATTATTTTATTTAAGTTTTAATCATTAAAATATGAACGGTGAAATTTAGGGGCTTTTGACTAGGCCCTATAATTTATAATTGATTATTGAAAATAGTAAATGAACTCAGAATGATTAATTATAGATTTAAACTTGTGCAATTATGGGTAAATTGAATTTGAATTTTATTTTAAAATTTGGTCATGAGGTTTTGGATTGATTTTTTATTAACTTTGACCTAAACTGTATACTTTATTATGAGATTGAGCCTAATGAATTTATTTGATGCCTATTATTAAGTGTTGTTGTGCATATTTAAAATATAAAATATAAAATATGTTCCTGCAGTAAAAGCGTATAATATCAGACGATGGTAACACAGACTATTAACGATGCATTAGGTGTGAATTCAATGCTATCTGTTTCTTATTATCCTTATAATAATTATACAAGTTGAAAAGTGTTATAAAATGAAGCTAAAAGTAATATTAAGAAATAAGAAAGTAGAAAAACGAGAGGGAAGAACTTTCGTATTCTTTCAAGTATAGTCAAGTGTATCATCATCACTTATTATATTTGTACTATTTTCTAGACACATATATTCATATTAAATAATTAAATATAGAGTTGCGATAAGTGTAAATTCAAAATAATTGAACTGACGTTTTGATTACCTTAGCTTAGTAAACAGGCTTTAATGATGATTAAATATAAAGCGTAACAACATCACCTAAATAAAATGAAAGCAAAAAATGTTCAACACTTAAGTAGAAAAGTGCAAAAATTACATAAAATATAAGTTACCATAATGGGCATAAATATAAGCCACGAGCCAAAAGTAAATTTAATCAGCAGGAGCTTATGGTCATTTCAAACAAACCCAAAATGCCAAAACTAAAAAAAATCAAGAAGGTAAATCAAAAAAATTTGAAAAACTATCAAAAAGAAAGAATGCAATAACTTCATATTATCTATTAAAAGGTCTAGAGTATGATAATGACACAAAAATATATATTTTTCACATTGAGTCTACTTAATGGTACAGATATTCATTAGAGAATTGTATATACATACTATTGTAATCGGTAGAAGTTTAGAAGATGAAATAATTGGAAGGTGAAAAGGTAGTATATGAAATAATAATTTTAAAAAAAAAGTGTAACCTACAATAATCATTGGAAGTGAAACAATCTTCCTCTTTTACTCGGTTCAATGAATGACTTTATTCATATATATATATATATATATATATATATATATATATATATATAATATTAGATATTTGATGGTAAAATATTACTATTTAATTAGATATTTTATTATATTTTAGTTTACTACAAGGACAAAATGGTAATTCAACTTTTAAAATAAGGGTTTTCACTTTTAGTTAGTATAACATATAATTATTAGTATTATTATTGTTATTATTGTTATTTATTTAGCTAGTTATTTATTTATTTATTATTATTATTATTATTATTATTATTATTATTATTATTATTATTATTATTATTTATTGTTATTTATATTTATTTGTTATTATTTATTTATTCTAACTTTTCACTTTTTAGCTTCCCACTTATATAGTAATAAATATATAAATATGATATGATAAAATATTAATATTTAGTTATGTATTAATTAAATTTTAATTTAGTGGAGGAGCAAAATGACAACTAACTTTCAACTTAGGGACTTTCCACTTATATAATAATATGATTTATACTATTACAAGAAGGTAGTTATAACCTTGCCTTAAATATTGCATTAACCTTTTGAAAATGTGTTTATGGAGCTAGTGGAGGTATACGTATTACTACACACAATGGTGGAAATTACATCAAGAAGTTATGGATATTTATATTTAAATAATATATTTACAACACTCTCCTTAGATGTCCGATAATGTGCCTCGTAAAACCTTATTAGGAGAAAACCATGTGGAAAAAAATCTTAATGAAAGAAAAAAGGTACACATATTTTATAATACACATTATTTACAACCTCATTAAAAACCATCCAGAAAAACTCAATGGGATAAAATCTAAGCCAGATAAAAATAAAATCAACGCATATTTTACTCCCTTTGATGAAAATACTATTTAATCTTGTAAATAATACATTCCAATATTGTATACCAACTTCTCAAAATGTTGGTATTGATAATGCTATCTTTGTGATTATAACATATTTCTTTTAGATATGTTAAGTCTTTGAGCTCAGCCAAATACATTCTGGTCAATCACTTTGTTCGTGACCTCGTCATCAAAGCAAATTACTCATTCGATATATTCGTAGCGACAATTAAGTGGCAACCCATTTTATTTGCATGATAATAAAAATTGACCGTCTAGTTAAATAACATGATATGATAGTACTCTCATATGTAAATAAAATAACTTTCTTGAGATCAAACTTTATATAAATTAAATAATTTTCATGCACTTTCATAACCAATAAATTTTGAGAAAATTGGTTAGAATAAATAAAATTACATCAATATTTGATTCACTTTGATGTTTTCAATGATAAAATTCAAGTTATATTTTGTCTGCATGTTAATAAAAAATTATCTCTTGAATAGTAATAGCAGGATACATAATTAGTGCATCAATTGGAATAAGATATTGCACTTTCTAACCATTTAAATAAGATCGAAATTGAACTTTTTTATATTAAGCGATCTGACAGTCATTGGGGGTACTCAATTGACTTTTAAATCCTTTAATTATTTTCATGTAACCTTCAGCGCCTAGTTAGACATGACAATCATTCATTACACATATTCAAGTTTTTTATGTATTGTCAGATCGAAAGAAGCATTATTGCAATCCACAACAGGAGAATACATCTCCATACAATAATGTCAGAATTTTTGCAAGGCTTTATAAAGTATAATACTAGGATTCTTTTTTTTTTCTTTAGGTAATTTTTGAAATCTTTTCAAGAAGAGGGAAACTTCTCAATTACCACATGTTACACCCCGTAAATTTTAAATGAATAAATAGCCTAATGGCATGTTGGTTAAGGGATTTAGAAAAAAAAAAAAAAAGGAATGTTACACCCCGTAAATTTTAAGTGAATAAATATCCTAAGGGCATGTTGGTTAAGGGATTTAGAAAGCAAAAAAAATAAAAAAAAATAAATAAAAAATGAATAAAAGTCGGCTTCTTCATCCAAAACACATATATTTCCAGCAAAGAAACAGGGGAACAAGTATTAGGGGTAACCCACGTCAATATATATAAATTTCCTTCCAATTACGCGACGAAACGCGGTCTAAACTCCGTTCCGACTTAGGTACAGGTGTATAAAGCTGCAGAGAGCAATCCTACGGAGTTGGTTTCGTGAAATTTGGCCGGCGAAACGTCGTGCTACCGAGGTAAAGTAAATAGAATTACTTTAAATTAGTACCAATGTGTTCCTAGCGTTGCAGTGAGTATTTATCCCTTTTGGACTATCGAGAAATAACGAATTTTCGACTGTTTTCTGAAAGGTTAAAGTTGGGATAAATATATATATCAAAAGTGATAATTTCTCCCGAATATTAATGTATTTAGTTCTAATTGACGTGTAAATGAATGTAGTTGGGAGAAACAGCAGAAGTACCGACGGAAATCACATCGGTCAGTCGGGTACTCAGAAACCAGGTATGTAAAGTTATTCTTTCGGCAAGCCAGGAAGTACAGGGTAGAAAATAAATAGAATAAACGCTATTAGCAGATACCCAGCGTACAGGAACGATTTTAGTACAAATTCCAGCAAGCATGCTAGTATATTATTACGTATCATGCGATAATCAGAATAATAGATATTTAGGCAATACGTATTTCATCTGTTGAGATTGTATCCAGTAGTAGATGGTACATTTTATATCATTGAGCTATATTCAGTTATAGATGGCATGTACTATGTTATTGAGTTATATTCAGATATAATTAGATAGACAGATAAAGGCCAGGTAGCAGAAGGTCCAGCAGCCAGAAACAGTCAGTTATTTAATACAGATTAGCCTCGAAACAAAAGAAGAGAATATGATTAGTATTTTTCATTTGAGCATGTTTGCTGTGTATGTGTTTGTATGTTGAGACTTGTTGTGGCATGTGGGCACCCTTTTAGCATCCCCACCGCCCCTGGGTTATAGCTGTGTCGATACCAGATTCAGATACCGCCACCAGCTGGGCGATGCCGTCCGCCTAGAGGACGATGATGGCCGACCACCATGATAATACTGTCCAGACCACCCTGCTTGCAAGGGTAGTTCAGTTTACTCTGCGCAGAGCTAGCACACCCTGTTTACAGGGGCAGACCACTCTGTGTGCACACCTGTGCCCAGAGGCAGGAGTCTTCGGACTCAGACACAGTTTATTGTCAGAGGCCAAGGCCTGAGCTACGTACCCAAGGGGGTCGGTAGGAGGAGCTCACAGTTATCAGATGAGTGGAGTGACTTGTTTTTGGTTGGTTTAGACCCGGGTAGGGGTAAATAGATTGCTTGCTTGGTTGGCACCTTCCGGCTTATGGGGGTCGGTCAGGTATTGTGTGTATTATTATGTATATTGATATGTGCTAGTAGATACTGATAGACAGAAGGACGACACGTCATCAGGTACGCTCAGTTTAGTTAGAGAATAAATAAACTCTCCCCAGTTATTCTCAGCTAGATAGACTCAGCTACTTTCTGCTTATATCTCATGTTACTGTTGTTATTCATTTCAGTTGTGTATTTCAGTTGCTTTACATGCTCAGTACCTGTGGTACTGACGCCCAGTGGGGCGCTGCATTACTTGCCTGCAGGTACTCATAGACGAGGAGGCGATCCCTCGTGATTCCAGTCAGCTATTGAGTATTCAGCTCCTGTCATCCGGAGTCTGAATTCCAGAGGTGTATTTCGTTTTCTTGGTTATACAGTACGGGTAGGTCGGGGACCTGTCCCGATCATTTCTATTGCTATTCCTAGAGGCTTGCAGTCTGTATATTTCCCTGTGGTTAGATGAGCCGGTCGCGTGAGGCCGTGCAGTTGTATAGCTGTTAGTACTTTTTCCTTCTTTTATGATGGTCGTGTGGGGCCATAGTTGCTAGTAGTGGTGACCTTGCCGGTCACGTAGCTTTTTAGTACTTCATGATTGAGTTGCAGATAACTAGACAGCATGGTGGCCTTGTCGGCCCGCATAGGTTTCCCTGTAGTTGCATGTTCTGGTCAGCTGTTATTACAGGTACAGGAGGCCACAGGCCAGTTGGCCGGAGGCTGTATTTACAGCCGTTATATAGCCGGTTTGTTTCTTGAAATAGAGCCAAAGCCAGCCAAAGCACCAGATGTGCTCAGGCTGGACCATTTAGCAGTCTAGAGTCTAGTAGGCACCAGGTGCCGTCATACCCCCCAAGGTGGGGTGTGACAAACTTGGTATCAGAGCAGGTCGTGTCCCAGGGAGTCTGCAAGTCGTGCTAAGTAGAGTCTTGTCTATGGATGTATTGTGCACCACATACTATAGACAGGAGGCTGCGAGGCATGATATGATGGTTACCCTTCCTTCTCAGTCAGTCGTGCTTTAGAGCGGTTCAGTATAGGGTTGAGTCCCTAAAAACTTACCGTATTCTTTGATTACAGATACAAAGGCAGATCAACATTACCCTATCACAGGCAGAAGATCAGATATAGCAACAGAAGAGGGCATCAGCCAGTTACATGATAACTACAGCAGCAGGAGGGGGTATCGGAGACCTCCCAGCGTGATATCTTTATTAGCATTATTCCCAGTATACGTTGATAACGTCAGAATAGGAAGTCAGAAGTATAATGTACATATGAGTTGATTTATTTATTAGCTATATAAGATCTGATTAAGATTACAGACAAGGTCAGACCACCAGGTAAGTATGAGAAAGAGAGGGAAATGCAGGAATCCCAAATACATCCTTTCGGATATGGTACAGTTAAATGTTTCTATTTGTTGCAAAAAAAAAAGGGGCTATTCTTACCTTTTGATTTTGATTCCAGTATAGTAAAGGGGCATAAGACTTGAGATGGGGTTGCCAAATCAAGCAGTAAGTAAAGATGGGTTGATTCCATAAAATGTTAGAAGGAGTAAGGAGTCCCTGTGATTACGTAAGTTGCGCAGACCCTCACGGTAATAAGTCAGAAGAGCAAGTAAGACTACTAGCTTACTCAAAGTGGGCGTAGAAGATCCAGTAATAGTCAAGTTCGAGTCAGAAAAATGCCAAGTACGCCATAACACGCTAACAAGAGCAAGAGCAAGTACCTTGAACCCCAGAGTTCAGCTTAAGCAAGATGAGGGGAAGAAGCAGGAATGTCAGATTTTGTGGAGAAATTAGGATTACCCCCGGATTGATAGAATATCGTATTAAGGATTAAGCCTAGGGCTGACAGTAAGATTGTGGTCCAGAATGCTGCAGTATGTTCGCTTATGGGGAAGTTGAGAAGTTACCGATACAGCGAGCTTAATCTAGTGTGGCCTAGAGATAAGGCCCAGCAGACAGTCATGGGCTCTCAATATATGCCAAGTAAGGCCACAAGATTCAAATGTTGACCCCACATCGCAAGAGTGGCGGAATTTCAAATAGCAGACGATAACTAAGGTGTTTATGTTTGTTACTCTCAGAATGGGGTGGCAATACAACGAAATGATAAGTCAGGGCAGGAAATATTATTAGGTCGTAAGAAGCAATGTATCCTGTATGATATGAGATTCAGCAGAGCATGTCAGAGATTATGTATTACCGCAGAACTCAGTACATACTGTACGTAGCTATTGATATATATATATATATATATATACATATACAGATAATAGATATGTTGTGAGTGGCGGCCTATAAGGGCTACAATCACAGATGCTGATTAGTAATGGAAAGCATATACAAATTGCATTGCAGGACACCCCCTTGCCAAAAAAAAAAGAGAAGAAAGAGGGAGAAGAAAGAAAGAAGAGGAGAAGGGAAATGGGCAGATTAAGTGTGAATTATGTAGGAAGTCATAGAAGCCATTTCAGTTCTCAGTTATTAAGTTAATAAACTTATGTGTTGTTGTCATATCTAGGCTCTAGGAGCTTACCAGAGTTAATGACCTAAAATGGATGGCTAGATGATAATGGCGCAGTTAGACGGTCTACCGACCAGCTGGCGCCTGCATTAGCAGGGAGGCATCCCTGAAGATCGGTAACAGTAGTGCATGTGCTAGAACCAGGATTAGAGGCCAAATAGGCAAATTTCAGAGATTAGCAATACCAGAATTGTTCTAGTATGTCAAGTGGTTGTACGCCATTTTCCCAGCTTTGTAGGTGAGAGTCGGCCTTAGCTAACCTAGCAGTCATTATGTGGAATACCCCATAAGTTAGTCGGCCGTCCCAGTCAGAATACCCGTGGGTACCCCAAAGAAGGGTCCACATCAGTAGTCAGCGACAGACTAGTACTTCAGTTGGTTTTCGTAAGATATTCAGATACAGAGCCCTAGCAGAAGGCCAGTATTTACAGAATAGCTCATAAGACTGAGAATTCCCCAGAATAGCAGTATAAATCCAAGTGGATACACACAAGGCGTAAGAAATTGATAGTACCCTGCTAGCACAGTGTTTATTAAGACCAGGGGATCAGTAGACTCCCCATGAAGATCCAGAGATTGATCGCCTGGGAGTAAGTTTGATTAAGTCCAGCCTTACAGTGGTTTAAGCAAAATAACAGAGCAATTAGATGCCCACGAGTTTGCGGTTATGCACGAACTATAAGCACTCAAGTAGAATAGTTAGAGCATTGTTAGACTACTGCCACATTCGGGTCATTCAACCCGACTATTCAGTTATTTAAGGTTATGCAGCCAGATCATTGGAGGTCATGATCAATATCAAGACCCCCTGATCAGATACGGGCACAGGGTGTGCAGATAGTCGTTCAAGGTTACCTTAGCAACAAGTGGCCTTAGCATGCGGTCAGAAGGCCAGATAAAGTTCTAGCTATACCGGTAGATTACTTGTCAGATTCTCCGGTATAATAAACCAGTATGACCGTCAGTTATATGTCAAATTTTGTGAATGTGAATTTTTGTTGAGTTTAGTAGCCTTTTTGGTCACATTGTGTTGGAGGCTGGTGTACAGATAGATATACAGAAAATCGAAGTAGTGAAGACATAGCCTAGACCTACCACTCCGATCGAAGTACGCAGTCCCTGCGGTTAGCCGGGTACTACAGAGGGTTTGTGGAAGGATTTTCCACCTTAGCAGCACCTTTGACTAAATTGACACAGAAGGCAACAAAGTTCCAGTAGACTGAGGCATGTGAGCAGAACTTCCAAGAGTTAAAAGTCAGGCTAACATCAGCTCCAGTGTTAGTATCGCCAAGAGGTACAGAGGGTTGATGCAGTGTGGTAAGGTAATAGCTTATGCTTTCAGGCAGTTGAAGAAGCGTGAAGAGAATTATCTTACCCACGACCTGGAGTTAACTGCAGTAGCTTATGCCTTAGAGAGTGAAAATTTTGTATCACCTAGGAAGGGCTAATATGGTAGCAGACGCCCTTAGCCATAAATCTATGGGGAGTCGGCATACTTGCCGCCTGAACGGTGAGAATAGACTCGAGAATTTCACTAGTTAGCCGGTTTAGCCGGTCACATAGCAGAAATAAAAGATAACAGAGCGATAATACGGAATGTCGCAGTGTTATCGTTAATGGTCGAAGTAAAGGAACGGCAGTATAGAAACCCTAGCCAGGTCCAATTTGAACATAAGGTTCAGTAAGGAGAGGTGACATATTTTCAGATAACCGAGGATGAAGTGTTACGATATAAAGGCCGCATTGTGTTCCAGATATTTTGGGGGCATCGCCAGCAGCTTATAAGCGAGGCGCATTACGCCCGCGATTCTCTCCACCCAGGCGCAACGAAAATGTGCCATGATATCAAAGAAAACTACTGGTGGCCAAGTATGAAAAGAGAAATTGCTGAATTTGTAGCCCAGTGTCCTAATTGCCAACAGGCGAAAGCAGAACATCTGAAACCAGGCGGGTTAACTTAGGACATAGCTATGCCTCTCTGGAGATGAGAAGCAGTGAATATGGATTTTGTGGCAAGGTTGCCCCGTACCGGATGCGGAAATGATTCTATATGGGTAATAGTTGATAGGCTGACGAAATCAGCTCATTTCCTGCCAGTGAAAGCTACCTTCTCGGCTGAGGATCATGCCGAGTTATCTATCAGAAAAATAGTTATATTGCATGGAGTGCTGGTATCTATCATTTCTGATAAGAGAGCACAGTTTACAGCTAGATTCTAGCAGTCGTTCCGGAGGGGTCTGGAAACACAGATTAATTTAAGCACAGTATTCTATCCTCAGACAGATGAGCAGGCTGAGCGCATAATTCAGACGCTCGAAGGCATGTTGCGAGCGTATGTACTAGATTTCGGTAGTAGCCAAAGTGAGCATTTACCGTTAATTGAATTTGCCTCCAGAATTAGAATTCGTTCGTCCGGTCTTCCATGTATCTATGTTGAGGAAATTCGTAGGAGACCCTTCCATAGTTGTTCCAGTTCAGGATGTCCAGGTCACCAAAGAATTAGCATATGAGGAGGTTCCAGTAGCTATCTTAGACAGACAGATCCGTAGATTGAGAACTAAAGATATTGCATCTGTCAAAGTATTGTGGCGTAACAGGAACCGAGAAGAAATGACCTAGGAAGCCGAGGAGGACATGAAAGCCAGATATCCCCACTTATTTCAAGCATAGGCAAATGGGAGATATGTTAAAACAGTTTTTCCTTATTAATGCTTATATTTCATATATGAAAGCAGGCGATTGATTATAGACAGTTTTATACATGAATGTTATTATATCATGTGGAGTACCTGTATTGGGCTTTTCTGCTTTTCAGGAATTATGAGATAGTCCATAATACAAGGGAAACTCTGCCAAAAATTTTTCTAGAAACAAATTGAGTAAGTTGAGAAAGTCCTCTAGACAGAATGTCATTCGAGGACGAATGTTCTTAAGAGGGGGAGGATGTTACACCCCGTAAATTTTAAGTGAATAAATATCCTAAGGGCATGTTGGTTAAGGGATTTAGAAAGCAAAAAAAAAATGAAAAATGAATAAAAGTCGGCTTCTTCATCCAAAACACATATATTTCCAGCAAAGAAACAGGGGAACAAGTATTAGGGGTAACCCACGTCAATATATATAAATTTCCTTCCAATTACGCGATGAAACGCGGTCTAAACTCCGTTCCGGCTTAGGTACAGGTGTATAAAGCTGCAGAGAGCAATCCTACGGAGTTGGTTTCGTGAAATTTGGCCGGCGAAACGTCGTGCTACCGAGGTAAAGTAAATAGAATTACTTTAAATTAGTACCAATGTGTTCCTAGCGTTGCAGTGAGTATTTATCCCTTCTGGACTATCGAGAAATAACGAGTTTTTGACCGTTTTCTGAAAGGTTAAAGTTGGGATAAATATATATATCAAAAGTGATAATTTCTCCCGAATATTAATGTATTTAGTTCTAATTGACGTGTAAATGAATGTAGTTGGGAGAAACAGCAGAAGTACCGACGGAAATCACATCGATCAGTCGGGTACTCAGAAACCAGGTATGTAAAGTTATTCTTTCGGCAAGCCAGGAAGTACAGGGTAGAAAATAAATAGAATAAACGCTATTAGCAGATACCCAGCGTACAAGAACGATTTTAGTACAAATTCCAGCAAGCATGCTAGTATATTATTACGTATCATTCAATAATCAGAATAATAGATATTTAGGCAATACGTATTTCATCTGTTGAGATTGTATCCAGTAGTAGATGGTACATTTTATATCATTGAGCTATATTCAGTTATAGATGGCATGTACTATGTTATTGAGTTATATTCAGATATAATTAGATAGACAGATAAAGGCCAGGTAGCAGAAGGTCCAGCAGCCAGAAACAGTCAGTTATTTAATACAGATTAGCCTCGAAACAAAAGAAGAGAATATGATTAGTATTTTTCATTTGAGCATGCTTGTTGTGTATGTGTTTGTATGTTGAGACTTGTTGTGGCATGTGGGCACCCTTTTAGCATCCCCACCGCCCCTGGGTTATAGCTGTGTCGATACCAGATTCAGATACCGCCACCAGCTGGGCGATGCCGTCCGCCTAGAGGACGATGATGGCCGACCACCATGATAATACGGTCCAGACCACCCTGCTTGCAGGGGTAGTTCAGTTTACTCTGCGTAGAGCTAGCACACCCTGTTTACAGGGGCAGACCACTCTGTGTGCACACCTGTGCCCAGAGGCAGGAGTCTTCGGACTCAGACACAGTTTATTGTCAGAGGCCAAGGCCTGAGCTACATACCCAAGGGGGCCGGTAGGAGGAGCTCACAGTTATCAGATGACTGGAGTGACTTGTTTTTGGTTGGTTTAGACCCGGGTAGGGGTAAATAGATTGCTTGCTTGGTTGGCACCTTCCGGCTTATGGGGGTCGGTCAGGTATTGTGTGTATTATTATGTATATTGATATATGCTAGTAGATACTGATAGACAGAAGGACGACACGTCATCAGGTACGCTCAGTTTAGTTAGAGAATAAATAAACTCTCCCCAGTTATTCTCAGCTAGATAGACTCAGCTACTTTCTGCTTATATCTCATGTTACTGTTGTTATTCATTTCAGTTGTGTATTTCAGTTGCTTTACATGCTCAGTACCTGTGGTACTGACGCCCAGTGGGGCGCTGCATTACTTGCCTGCAGGTACTCATAGACGAGGAGGCGATCCCTCGTGATTCCAGTCAGCTATTGAGTATTCAGCTCTTGTCATCCGGAGTCTGAATTCCAGAGGTGTATTTCGTTTTCTTTGTTATACAGTACGGGTAGGTCGGGGCCCTGTCCCGATCATTTCTATTGTTATTCCTAGAGGCTTGCAGTCTATATATTTCCCTGTGGTTAGATGAGCCGGTCGCGTGAGGCCGTGCAGTTGTATAGCTGTTAGTACTTTTTCCTTCTTTTATGATGGCCGTGTGGGGCCATAGTTGCCAGTAGTGGTGACCTTGCCGGTCACGTAGCTTTTTAGTACTTCATGATTGAGTTGCAGATAACTAGACAGCATGGTGGCCTTGTCGGACCGCATAGGTTTCCCTGTAGTTGCATGTTCTGGTCAGCTGTTATTACAGGTACAGGAGGCCACAGGCCAGTTGGCCGGAGGCTGTATTTACAGCCGTTATATAGCCGGTTTGTTTCTTGAAATAGAGCCAAAGCCAGCCAAAGCACCAGATGTGCTCAGGCTGGACCATTTAGCAGTCTAGAGTCTAGTAGGCACCAGGTGCCGTCATACCCCCCAAGGTGGGGTGTGACAAGGAAAAGTCGGTTTTCTTTTCAATATAACCAAAATTTCCAGAAAAACAGAGGGTTAAGCCAATATTAAGGCAAACCCATAATATTTATATATAATTCATTCTAATTACGCTACGAAACGCGATCTAAACTCCTTTCCGGCTTAGATACCGAGGTATAAAGCTGCAGAGAGCAATCCTACGAAGTTGGTTTCATGAAATTTGGTCGGCGAAACGTCGTGCTACCGAGGTAAGTAAATAGAATTGCTTTAAATTAGTACCAATGTGTTCCTAGCCTTACAGTGAGTATTTATCCCTTCTGGACTATCGAGAAATAATGAGTTTTCGACCGTTTTCCAATAAGTCGAAGCTTGGGATAAATATATATCAAAAGTGATAATTTCTCCCGGATATTAATGTATTTAGTTCTAATTGACATGTATATGAATATAGTTGGGAGAAACAGCAGAAGTACCAACGGAAATCACATCGGTCAGTTGGGTACTCAGAAACCAGGTATGTAAAGCTATTGTTTCGGCAAGCCAGGAAGTACAGTCAAGAAAATAAATAGAATAAAGGCTATTAATAGATACCCATCGCACAGGAACGATTTTAGTACGATTTCCAATAAGCATGCTAGTATATCATTACGTATCATGCGATAATCAGAATAACGAATAGCCAGATGATTTCAAATAGTAATGTGGTATCCGCTAGTAGCTCAGCATGTTCTTACGTAATACCCAGAATGGAAGTTGTAAAAGTAGTATAATGAATTAGCAAGATTACAGATAGTATGTATTACTTTTGTTGAGACTGTATCTGGTAATAGATGGCACATTTTATATTATTAAGCTATATCCAATTATAGATGGCATGTTCTATGCTATTGAGTTATATCCAAATATAATCAGATCTGTAATCAGATATAGAAATAGCTCCAGACACCGATATAGCTCCAGATACAAATATAGCTCCAGAAACAGATATGGCTCTAGAAATTGATATAGCTTCAGATCACAAATAACAATAATTAGATAAACAGATAAAGGCCAGGTAACAGTTAGCCCAGCAATCAAAAACAGTGTAAAACAAAATATAGCATCAGTTGTTTAATACGGCTTAGCCTTGAAATAAAAGAAGAGAATATGATTAGTATTTTTCATTTGAGCATGCTTGCTGTGTATGTGTTTTGCATGTTGAGACTTGTTATGGCATGTGGGTGTCCTTTAGCATCCCCATCGCCCCTGGGTTATAGCTGTGTCGATACCAGATTCAGATACCGCCCCCAGCCGGGCGATGCCGTCCGCCTAGAGGACGATGATGGCTGACCACCATAATAATATGGTCCAGATTACCCTGCTTGCAGGGGCAGTTCAGTTCACTCTGCATAGAGCCAGATTACCCTGTTTACAGGGGCAGACTACTCTGTGTGCGCTTGTGACCGGGGGCAGTTTCAGATACTGATTTTTATAAAATTACCCTGTTGCGTGTTTACACCCAGGGGCAGTTTTAGTCACAGATACTGCAACAGATTACCCCGTTGAGCACTTGCACCCAGAGGCAAGAGTCTTCGGACTCAGACACAGTTCATTGTTAGAGGCTAAGGCCTGAGCTACGTACCCAAGGGGGCCGGTAGGAGGAGCTCACAGTTATCAGATGAGTGGAGTGACTTATTTTTGGTTGGTTTAGACCCGGGTAGGGGTAAATAGATTGTTCTGTTGGTTGGCACCTTCCGGCTTATGGGGGTCGGTCAGGTATTGTGTGTATTTATATGTATATCTATATGTGTTATTAGATACTGATAGACAGTAGGACGACACGTCATCAGGTACGCCCAGTTTAGTTATAGAATAGGTAAACTCTCCCCAGTTATCCTCAGCCAGATAGACTCAGCTACTTCCTGCTTATATGTCATGTTATTGTTGTTACCCATTTCAGTTGTATATTTCAGTTTGCTTTACATGCTCAGTAGTTGTGGTACTGACGCCTATGGGGGCGCTGCATTGCTTGCCTGCAGGTACACATAGACGAGGAGTCGATCCCTCATGATCCAGTCCGCAGAGTTATCAGCTCCTATCCTCCAGAGCTAGACAGTCGGAGGTTGTTCCTATTTTCTTTTTTATAACAGTTTGGGTAGGTCGGGGCCCTGTCCCGACCATTCTATTATTACTTCCTAGAGGCTTGCAGTCTGATGTTTCCTGTGGTCGTTGAGCCGGTCGTGTGGGGCCGTGCATGTATATATGTGTTTAGTTGTTGATGTTGGCCGCGTGGGGCCTTCTTCTGGTTATAGTTAGTGACCTTGTCGGTCACAAATGTGAATAACAGTTGCTTCAGATTATAGTGTCATTGTTCTGGTTAGCTGTTGTGCATTGCAGGTGGCTATATCCCTAATCGGTCGGGGGCTGTATTTATAGCCGCTATATAGCCGGTTCGTTTCTTGAAATAGAGCTAGAGTCTAGCAGGCACCAGGTGCCCGTCATACCCCTCAAGGTGGGGTATGACACCACAGCCACTTGAAATGTCTTATCTATTATCATACCTTCAACAATAAGGTCATGAATAAGAACTTGGAGTTCTTGAATTTGAGCTCCAACAGACTTGTTGTCCACTATTTTGTAGTCCAGAAATTTGACAACTACAAACTTCTTCAACCATGCATCTTCAGTTTTATACTTTTTTCAAGTGTCATCTATAATTATTTTGAAGTCTTTGTAGAACTATAGAAATTATACACATCATCCTCTAAAGCACTAAGGATGTATCCCTTGCACAAGAAGTTAAATGCATCCAAACCTCAATTACCACAAAGCGCGGGCTTTTAGTTATTCCTTCTTCATGAATAGGAGGATCTTCACTTGTGAACCTTTGCATTTCAAGTGTGGTTATCCAACATAACATCCTTTGAAGTTGATACCAGAAACTTTTTTTGGTTGTTTCTATCAGTGTCATCACAAGAGCATTAGTTGAACGACTCGATAAGGCAATAACCATTGCCTCAATAATTGTCGTTCCATTATTGACATCAACCTCATTTTCATTATGACAGTCAATATTTGAAACATATTTTAGTATGAGAGAATACCAATAGCAAAGAATCACACTGTTTCATAGGTTAACGATGAAGTTTTTATGTTCTTTAAATCGCTAGCAGTTTGAACTTTAATATTCTGATGAAGTTTTTATATTCTTCATATTAAAATAAAATTATAATTATAACTTGAGTAGAAAATTATAAAGGTTTTTATCTCTAAAATAGAATATAGATTACAAATAAATAAATAAACTAATTTCCCTAACATTGATCTATATTCGCACAATATAACAGTATACAAAATAGTTTATAGAATATAAGTAAAACAGAGATGAAAAATATTAAGTTGAGCCCACTGATTTCATAGTGTCCTTAGGAAAATTATTTTCCTCTAGTACCCGAGGTATTGAAATATATTCTCCCAGGATAAAATGATTTACTCATCAATTTAGCCTGACACCCTTCAAGAAATCTCCTAATTGAAAGTCCTTCCATTAGGATCTTCCACCTTAATGTCATGATCATGAGGTAGATCCTCAGTGATTTCCATTTTTAGTTAACACTTTGGCATAGGAAAGTCTACCACTTTTGAGATGCACTCATGAGCATAGAGAGGCACCTCCAATTCATTACTAATCTTGCGCAATGATTGTGCTCCTTAATAATTCAACATCAGGTTTAAAAACTTAACCCAATTTAGAATAATTTGCATCACTCATTGCTTAGATAAAATTCAGATGATCAACATTTCATAATAATTGCCTTGTTGTTCAAAATATGAGATCCTGGGTAGAGGATCTCATCTCTATCATCACAGGTATTAAACTTGACAAGAAAGTTGTAACGATCCGTCTGATCGCTATAGAACCTTGACAACGTTGAGGAGAGTAATTCAAAGTTTTTGCAGGTCTGGGCTATGTTCAGGAAATAAATGTTCATTATATTGATGGATATAAAATAAATTGAATTAAAATAGGGTGGGCCCAGGAGTAGGACCGCCGCAACGGATAGATCTCAACCGTAGCGATAAAAATACCCGCTGCAGCGGGCAACACGAATCAGAACTCCGTAACCAGGGTAATTTTAAAACTCAGTTCCTATTTCAATAGGATTAGTCATTAAAAATGGCTTAAACTAGTAAAAAATTGAATTTTCTAAGGGAGAAAAGGACAGCTTAGAGAAGAGCAAGGATCTCACCATCCTCCCCAAATATTTTCTGCAAGAACATCAAGATGTGAGGCACGGATGAAATTCCATCATCCTTATGAAAGCATCTTGGCGCCTAGGTAGATTATGACTTATCTTTGTGTTAAAGTATGATTAGTGAATCATATATATGTGTATCATTAATGTACAACTGGTTGTAAAGATAATATTTGATTAAGTCTGCGATATCGTTATAACTCTGAATAGCGTGATTATGAAATTGAAAAGGATAACCCCAAGCTAGAATGTGAGAGAAAGATGAATCTAGTTGGTAAATAATTATGATATATGTGATGTGGTAATGAGTAAGATTTTATGAGACAATGAGTTTCTTGATGGGTTTTGATAATGTATTCATGAGGTTATATTTCTGAGGTCATACTTTGGTTGTGGGATCTTGAAAATACATTCTTGATATATAGTCATAATGTTGTTTAGATGGAATATTTTTGGTAGCATGCAAATGTTGGATGTTCTTGATAGCATAAGCGTAGTATTATATTTTCAATGAGATGGTGTAAATTGGGAGTATATCTTTGCGCATGTATCATGTAATAGGAGAGGAATAGGAATGAAGCGAGGCGAATAAACCTAGTGGGATTATGTAAATTTATTGGTGCCCTTTTATGTGGAATGGGTGATAATGTAAATTGGTAATATAAATTAACTGGACTAGAATGAATCTAAGGTAAGAAAATAATGAGTAATTATAAGAATTGGTAATTAACCAGGTTGATTGATTTAGACTCGGTTTTATCTAATTAATCTTGTGCTTTGATGAATTGACTCTAATAAAATTAGGAATAATAAGGGAGCAAAATTTGGTTCGAGTAGACTGCCTTAAAAATGGGAAGTCACAGAGCTAAGGCGATAAATAAGGTTGGAAGAACCTATAAATGATGGGTCCCTAGGTGATAAGAGGACTGGTAAACTTGACCGAAGGAATTGTGAATAGTATCTTTATGATGGTTTGGTTGTGAATTTGATTGAAGTGGGACTACACATTTAGTAATTGATAACTAATAAATTAATGAGAAATGGTATAGGAAGAATCACTCATTAACTAAATAGCTGGTATATGTAGTGATTTGTGGGTATAGTTAATGGGTCTTCATGCCTTAATCGTGTAAAATAATGTGAATTTTGATATAGTTGTGGATGAAGCTTGAGAAGATCAATGTGATAATTCTCATGGTGAGAGTTAAGGGTAATTGAGATAACCAATGTGTGCTTATCTAGTGTCATATGTAGTGACCTAATGAAATACTTGATGAACTATGTTGATGATTGTTGATTTATATATTTTGTTGGATGGTCACCTGAGTTGATTGTGTGAAATTGCATTAGGATCCATGGTTGATAAATGGGTTGTTCGAGTTGTCATAGAGTTGACTGTTTGATATCATGTTAGATATGTTGATGAGTGAGGGATAATAGATTTTTATCCTGTGATGAACGTGAATGAGATTATTGGTATACCTTACCCTGATATGAGGGGCTCGTGTCCGAGTTGAGCATTGAGATGAGCAGATTAGTGTGTGTATGAGTGGCTCGTGCCCGAGGTGAGCATCCAGGCGAGCAGGATGATATGAGTACAGAGACAGGTATGATATGATGTGCATACGGCTGGGTGTATAATACATGAATTTTTAGAGTTTCCTGCAGGTCATGACTGGAAGGATGGAAATAAGACCCTCTGGCATGTGTGTATACTGATGTGACAGAGGCGCGTGCCCAGTACATTATCGATGATATGACTGTGAGACTAAGATTTATATAGGTATGGTATGATATACATACAACTAGATATATGGATATAAGTACACAGACAGGTATGATGAGATGTTCATATGGTTGGGTGTACAAGTTAGAATACACAGATAGGTTGATATACATGCGGCTGGGGTGTACGGATGATGAGGTCTTAAGTATAACAGAGATCGGTACAGGTATGTGATAAGATACATATGGTTGGGCGATAGAGATCCGTAATAGATATGATATTGAGGTGAGTACAGAGATGGTGCTATGCGTATGTAGACATAAGATGATATGAGATATTGAGACAGGTTCATGTATTTGTATATCCTGTGTGTTCTTAAAATTGTCGCATGATTCAGATTGCTATGTAAAATCCTTGATGATTGATTTATTTAACTGCAATATATGGATGATTACATTCTAAATCGTTGATTGAGCTATTTTATGTGTGATACTGGATTAATCCTGATTGTGGAAATAATTATGATAAAACAAGGGAAAAAGAGTGGATAATCATGATAAGACGAATAAAAGAATGTTTAATTTAACTAGTGTGACATGGTTACAATTGTTGATAATTATTGAGTATGTGTAGATAAATGAATTGTTGAAAATTATGTGATCAATGGAATTGAGTTACCGCTTAAGACAGTACCACTGTTGCGGTATTATTACCGCTGCAGCGAGACTGTAGCAGCGGTCTATAGTTACTTCTGTTGCAGGCCTAAATAGTGTGCAGGCCAACATCGCTATTGAGATTCGTTGTGAGCACGTGTATCCTATTAATCGGGTTGAGTAAATAAGGAGAATTTAAATAAATTATTAAGCATTGTGTGAATTATAATAATCGATCGACTGATTACATATTAATTATATATTCTTGCGTAAACTAATTATTATCGACCGATGATGCCTACCGGTACGTGTGGTGTAGATAATACCTTGCTACACCTTTTTGAGTGTAGGTTGTGGCAGGTTGAAATTTCATGATTGACGTGGAGTACTCAGCATCAGCTTCTGCATTCTCTATGCAGGCAAAGCTGTGTCATTTTATTTTGTCAGTATTCAGTTTGGGACTCTTGTGCCTATCTAGACTAGATCTTGAGGGAGTCAAGGCTTTGGGAAGCACTTTTATGGTTATTCTATGAAAAGATTGATTTGTGCAAGTTAATGAGAACTGTAAATAACTTACTTTTTTGTTGGTTTTGAAAGGGATTCTCCTATCGAGACAGAGTCGATGTAGATACGTTCACGACTTGCCTATTTGGGTTCGTGACAGAAGTACCCATCATTGTGTTAATATACATTGGATTTAGCAATGTAATTTCAGTGTGCTACAATATATCTTTAAATAGTTGCTATAGTAGAATCAGCATCAACCACGTAGAGTATCAACGCATACTTCCACTTTATAGACACCAGAGCAACTTTTCTTTCTATAGCTTGACCACCATTTATCTATTCTTGATAACTGGAGCCATATAAATCAATTTCATTTCTTAGACTGCTAATTGATTACCATTGAAGAGAGTAATAGCCCAGTTCTTCTTCTCTGGTTCTTTCTAAATCATTGGAATATGTTTTGTGATTGGCTTATGGTTCTGTATTTCAAGTGTTTTAATGACTCAAATTCAAGGGTCGTGATTGACACTTAGCGGGCAACTACATATGCCAAGTGAACCAAAATTCATCTTAGTCACCAAAATATTAATAAAAATTTCAATAGAGTTTTTCAACTAACATGAGCATGCTAAAAAATTCGTTGAAATTAATGAAGCAACAATCCATCCAATTTACAAAATCGTCCACCATCACTAATAATAAAATAATTACTCAAAGCCTAAAAGCATCCAAGTTTCGAAATTCCCCTCACACGGATTACCCAATGAGCATCTGAATATAAGAGTCTAGGGACAGTTCCCAATAATAACAAAAAAGGAATAAGATGGATAGAGTAATGGTGTCACCATGATTAGAATGCGGTTGGCTCACCTCAACTAAAGACAATAACTCCCTCAAATCAAATAAGAAAGGACCCATTGTGGTGATAAACCAAGAATTTGAAAATATAGTAACAACAACAAAGGTGAGCGTAAGAACTAGCAAGATGGTCGATCCGCCCACCATCATACTCCGCAGAACAACTTTTAAATACAATGCAATAAAAAAAAGAGGGGGTTATATATATATATATATATCCTTTTAATAATGTATTGAAGCAACAAATAAGACATGCAATACGCAGGTACAATTTTCAATCCCATCATATCTAAATTATAGGCCTTTGAGAATCAAGTTCCCTTGACCAATCTTATAAATCATACGCCTTAGTAGATTTCAAGTGATCCACTAGACCGATCCATATAGAGCCTGACAGATACTAGAGATCCATTTAGACCAAACTTTCATAGGCCTTCATAGATATTATAGGTCCGATGGACCAAAGAGTTAGATAGCGATATCGATGCAATCAGTTAATATGCACAATATGTGGTACAAATAATTGTTCATGTCATTGGATAATGTCATGAAAGACTAGTCAATAAATGCATATAAGAATGCAAAATATCATAGCATGTTATAAAAGTTAAATCTCTTCAATGTGATACTCAGTTTATAAGCAATCATTCAAAAGTCATGCTGGAATATCATAAAGCTCACTATATCAAATGTTGAAAGCAATCAGGATGGTTTCATAGAGAAACAACTCAAAATCACGTGTTATAAAAATAAATATACATATCCAGTATGTGCTCGCCCCATAATGCATAAGATATTTGAAAGCCAAATAATATAGGTTCTAAATCATGACATTGAAAAAATAATTATTCAAGAAATTAAAAGTCCCACATATCATATAACCGGTGTAAAAATCTATCTTGAAATGCCAAAATACCTTTCAACAATCTTCAAAAGCCTCACTCTACTCAAAAACATAATTAGTGGGCCCAACTTAATATAGGAAAACTAATTTCAAAATTTAGGACACATCTGAATCAATTCAAACCCGCCCCAGGAGTTGAGACTTTTTCAGCAAAAATCAATCAAATTCGCCCAATATTATGTCTAGTTTTATAATTAGCTGTTAAAAGAAGTAAACACATTTTGTAGGAAAAGCTTTTCTTTTCGGAGAGAGAAATTTTATACCAATAAAATCAGAAGTTCTAGTTTGATCACAATCAGATTGGAAGTAAGAATGTCTTTTAAGTTGCAATAGTAGCAAAAAGATCACATCCAATACAGGAAGAAAAATTCTAAATATATAAAGAGAATTCTTTGTTTAAAAAAGAGCTTCACAACTTTGTTATTTTCTTGAATTTTAATTACTTGAATACATGTCCGTAAAATATGGATATTAATGTCTTGTCAAATACATATTTTTTTTTGTTAGTAACATCACCTTATTAAATGGATTATTTGTGATTTTAGAATTACTGATAGCCAAGACATCATTTGTTAGTGTGAAAATATACTTCAAAGGAATTACGAAACGCTCTTGATATCGACAAATATTATGTTGGTGTCAATATCAATTATATTGATTATGTTAATATGCAAAAATTGAATCTTGATGAATTCAAGAAGATGGTAGATATTTGTGGATATATGAAGTATTTAATAACTTAAAGTTCAACAAGTTTTATTTTTTGGTATTGAAGGAATGCCCATGGAACAGACGGCGTTTAAAAGTTCAAGATAATCTAATCTAAGATTATTGAGTGTAATTTTTTATTAATAAAAAAGACATTTCTAATCATATTTTGCAAAGTCTAAAAGGACATAATTTTGGGTCATTGGTACTTTTACCTCTATTCTGTGATAGTCTTTAATATTTGTCTCGATAGCTTTTTTGTAGGGTATAAATTTATATTTTCGCATCATAATATCCCAAAAGTCATGTCTTGCATCCTTAATAAAATTATGCTCTGTTATACATAAATTTGATTGTTAAGAAAAAAAATTAAAAATTAATCCATTTAAAATGCAAAATTAAAAATCAACTCGTAATTTGTTTTTCATTATTTTGTGATTGAACTATGACATCTTCCATTAATAATTCACTCTCACACACAATAGGTACAACCCAATAGGTATTAGGAAAACAAAATTAAACAAATAGATATGACCATTTAACTTGGCCAAGAAAATTAAATAATTAAAATTCTTACTTTAAATCTACCAAGAAATTCAAATACTTTTAAAATCCTTGATTGCTTTTTAATCTCATTATCAATAAGAATCCTCTTTGTTTGCTAACAAAATACCACCTTAACCATGATTCGTCTTCATCAACAATATCAGTGTTTATCTCTTTTTACAACTCAAAATAAAATATAATGAAGATTAGATATTATAATTTTGTTGTTCTTTTCTAAGTATTACATAATTGTGTATTACAATCGAAGTTGTAATCCTATCAATTTTGAGGCGAGTCATATATAGATTAATTTTTTTAAGTTTTTTTAGATTATTTTAACTCTTAAAATTTAAATTTTATATTATGCCTTATTTTCATAAATTTTACCACTTATGGAAATTTCGATCTAATTACTATTTATTTGCTTTAGGCCTCAAAAATTTGAGACTCCAAAATTGAGTACTTTTATAATTTAGTTAATTATTGTATCATTAACAATTTAAAACCTTTAATTTCATATTAACTATTACTAGATTTCATTCTCTCATTAATTCACCTTTTCCATATTTTTTTTTAGAATTTCAACTTCAACCAAATAATGTCAAAACGGCTATAAATAATTCAAAGTACGCATTCTTTTTTATTATTTCTCATATTTGTATCAGATTTTAATTTTACTTTATTTAAATTTCAAAAAATTATGTAAAGAAGAAACTAAATTAATAAAGAACTATATTTTTTCCAAAATATTTATTAATAATAAGTAAAAATACATTTTGCTTTCTAGAAATGATTTTTTCAAGAGGTATGTCCAAACTAAAACACCACTTATTTTAAAATAGAAGAAGTATCAAATATACTTATTAAAGGAAAAATTACATAATATAGCAACCATATGACAATATTTACAATACATAGCTATAGTTTCAAATAATTAAAATTATTAGTTATACCTTCAACTTTTGGCTTTTTCTCTAGTGCCATCAGTATGAGCTAGGCTCGGTGGGCTGACCCAACAAGCCAACCTGTAATTTGATAGGTTTGGGATGTGATTTTTGAAGCTCATTTTAAGATGAGACTTTTAACCCGGCCTAGATAAGCTCATTGACCCGTGGAGCTTGAGTGAAGTGGGTTGAGCCTGCTTGTGGACCAAATAAAAAATTAATTAAAAATTAAATAGTTTTAAAAATAGAGGACGCCAAACTTAGAGTCTACTTAAACCATCATTTTAATGAGTTTAATATTGTCATCTGATTTTGTGTTTTATTGTGATCTACTGGAACAGATATATGTTAATATTTCAATTTAGCTAGTTGTATTGTTACTCATTAACTTTTTAGTTTGTTTGTTAATATCTCTATTTGGTTTGAGTGTTATCATGTTAAAAGTTATTCAGTTTAACAAAAATTTTATGTCCAACAAAATTGTTTTCATGTACGGTTGTACCCAATATATTTGCATAGACTAACAATAATTTCATATTGAAGTCATACAACTAAATTTTTACTTGAAGCTAAATTTAATAAATATTATTAGGATTTGTTTTGTTGGTAGATTTGAGACTTGATTAACAGGTAGTAACACCATGTAATATTATCTTGTAAATATTTATGTTTAGCATCTTTAAATTATAATTTAAAAATATACTTTCTAAAAAAGTGGGTTGGCCCGACGCGACCCACAACCCACGTAGTGATGGGTTGGACTTATTGTTTTATGACCCATCAAAATGATAGGCTAGCCCGATCTGGCCAGTTAAATTTTAAAGCCCGAATAGGTTGGGCCGACCCATATTAACAACTCTAATTTTTTTGTATTTACTAGCAAATAAGAAAGAAAGCTCTTAATCTCTCTCCAATCTCGCTCGCCTCTCTCTTCCCTCTCTCCTTTTCCTCTCTCTCTCCTCTTTCGTTCTGTGTAATTTCTCTCTTTCTTCTCTATTCCTCTCTCTCCCTCTCTTTCTCTTTCTCTCTCTCTCTATCTCTTTTTTCTGTGTTACTTTTTGTATATTTTCTGTATCGTGAATGATGCAATCAATCATGAGTAAATAAGTACATGTGATACAAGAGCGAATGAATACAATCTAAATTAAAGTGAATGGATACATACTAAATGCACATATTAATACAATAAATGCAATCGTCTAACATCTAAAAAAATATAAAAATACAAATAGAGAGGTGAAAATACAGCATACAGAGAGATAGATGATACAATCTAAATGCATGTATGAATACAGCAAATACTCTAATACCTCAAAAAAGATAGAAATATAAATAGAGAAGAGTGAAAATATAAATACATAGAGGTGAAAATATAGTATATAAAGAGGGAGAGAGGGACAGAGAGAGAGAGAGACTGAGAGAGAGAGAGAGAAAGAGGGAGAGAGAAAAGAAAGAGGGAGAGGAGAGAGAAAGAGAGATATGGAAGATCATGTATTAATTTTAGCATGATTTTTTATAATTTATTATTACAAAAAGATAATATTCCATATTTGACTTAAAACATTAACTAGTGTATTTATATCTAAATAAAAAAATATTCTTTTTTTTAAATAAATACATCTCATATTGACTATAAATTATAATTATTGAAAATATGACTATAAAAATTTATTTTCAATTAAAAATATGTTATTTATATAAATTTCTCCTTACTAAATGTTAGTTTTAAGCCACCAAAGTAATTGCTTCGCTCTATCTTAATTTAAACATCATATAGGATTTCCTAAATATGCCTCAAAGACGTTAGAGTATTTATTGCACGATCTATCAAATCCAAATTTTTCAAAAGTTTGGCAGTGCATTTATTGGAAAACAATTTATGCATGTGCCATTTTTTTAATTATTAGGTCAAACACATATATAATTTTTTAATTTTATCTTATTTTTTATTTCGATGTTTTATTTTAACTTTAATTTAAATTTTTATATTTTATTTAAATACAAAAAATATTATTCAATATAAATTATTTTCGTCATCTAATTTTTTAACTTGCTCCAATACGAGTAAAAAGAATTCATCTTTAACACGGGTAAAAAATATTAATTTATTGCTAATAGTACTATTAAGAAATACTAAAATATACTGAACTCCGTCAAGTTGTCAATGATTTTTTTAAAAAAAAAAAGCTTACAGACTTTAAGAAATTGACGTACTTTTGTTGGTTAATTTTTTTAGAACAATGCGTAGAAATTATAAAAGGAAAAATATTATTTTTAAAATAAAATTGACCAAAGTCCGTTGATTTTTAAAGTGTAAAATTGCAGTTGAAAATTATAAATAAAAATAATGAAAACATAAAAATTATTATTTCGTGTTTAAATAGAACATGAAAAATAGAATTGGAGGGTCAAAATAAAACAAGACTGAGATAAAGTGTCAACATAAAAAACAGGGGACAAGTTTAAGATGTTGTGTCTCTCTGTGTGTGTATATATATAATTACATAATTTAATATATTTGTTTGGTCAAATAATTACATGATTAGTAGAGCATTTGGTGTGAAGAGGTAATTACACTCTCCAATTTTTAAAAGGGCGGGGGGATCGGGAGGGGGGAGGGGGGAGGGGGGATGAGAATTGCTGATAATTATATGATATAATTATAAGATTACTTTAAAATTTATTTCTTTTTTTTTTAAAGTTTCTTTTCTATTAATTTATTTTTTAATTTCTTTTTTATTTTTATTATTTTACCTTTTTAAAAAAATTTAAAATATATTTTTTTAATTTTACATTAATTATCTTTCATTTTCTTTCTTCTCATTTCTCAACCTTTACGTCTTGTTATTTCATCTAATTGCTCATTTTTTTTCTCTTCGTTTAGCATAACCGTGTTATATTATTCTAGTTTTTGAAATTAAAATATAATTTCATTGTTGAATGAGGTTATCGACTTATGTTTTCCTCTTCTTTTGAATTATACTTAGTTAAATTATGTTGAAACTTATTTTATATTATTTGAAATTTGACTAAGAGTATTATGCTAAGTTTTTGAAAATTTATGTAATTGTCAAGGCCGTATAATTACCAACTTAGTAATTACAGTAATTTTAATTACCATGAGCGTTGCCACACAAACTCTAAGGGCCTGTTTTGAAAGTCATATGATAATTGAATTTGAGTTTAATTGCATAATTTGACCTGTTTGTTGGCCGGGTAATTACATGATTTGCAAAAAATTGAGTGTAATTGGAAGGGTGTAATTACATTTTTCAATTCTCAAGGAGGAGGTGCGAATTGCAAGTAATTACATGATGTTATTACAAGGTTATTTTTTAATTTTCTTCATTTTTGTTTTTATTTTAACTTATTTTCTTTATTTCTATCATTTTAATTTCTTTTTTGTTTGTATTATTTTAATTTTTTATTTTTAAAATATTTTCTATTTTATATTATTTATCATTTATTTCCTTTCTTCTTATTTTTCAATCTTTACTTCTTGTGATTCCATGTAATTTCTCATTTTTTTATTTTTTATTTTTTTCCTTTCTTTATTTAACAGAAATGAATTATTATTCTAATTTTTGAATTAACCTAGAATTTCATTGTTGAATGATGTTATAGACATGCTTTCCTTTTCTTTTGAATTATATCTACTTAAGTTATATTGGAACTTATTTTAAGTTATGTTAACTTTTTTTCTTAATTTTGAGTTTATGTTATATTTTTGGTTCTAATTTATTTGATTTAATAGTATTGACTTGTTATTTCACATGGTATGCCATTCATTTTTAGTTAAAATTGATAGATTATTTTTTGTCAAATATTTGAATAATTTTATGATATTGTATTTATAATATTGATATTTTTGTCAAACATGTTTTCCATAATGTTCTTAAAAAATATGAATTTTAGTTTATATAATTAATTATATTAACATATTATTAATTTAAAACTTAAATACCTAATTTAATATAATTTATAAAAATACATATTTGTCAAATATTAATTTTTGATAATTAATTTTTATTTTAAAATTTCAATCTAATTGTGTAGTACACTTGTACAATCAAACCGTATACTTGTAAGTATAATTACATCATGACAAACAAATCCACCAACGTAATTACTATATTGTATAATTATAACTATCATAATAATTATACTAATTATAATTACATAATAATTTTTTAAACCGTAAAAAATAATTTTAAGCCATCAATTTAATTGAGCTAATCCAACTGTTTTTATAAGTGATCTAATCAGCTTTCGCTCTAGATATCTTATTTTACACATCCCATAGGATTTCCTTAAAATGTGTCAAAGATATTGAACATTTAACACGATCTAACAAATTCAATTTCAAAATTTTCAAAGTTTGGCGGTGTATATTTATTGAAAAACAAACTTATTCCTATGGCATCTATTATATGGGTTATTTTTAAAAATATATATTTCAATATAAAATATTAAATCTACATAGTCATATTTTTAATTTACACTCGCATAGCAAAAAAAAATTTCGCAATAATGTTTATACATACAATATACAATTTTATACAATATTATACAACTTTATACAACATTATACATTCAATGTAGACAATATATTAACTTCATATAAAAATATATAAAAATAAATAATAGTGTATAAAAAATATTTAAACACACTTTTACATGAGTATATAAAATTTACAAACTCATACAAAATTGACATATTATCGACTAATTCGCTATGAATAAGTAGTTCATATTTTTTTATGCAATACTATTTCAAATCAACAAAATAAAAAAGACTAAGAAATTAAAAAAAAAACAACACTTAATTCTTCATCTTTATTTCTTTTTCCATAAATCTAAGGTTATGGGAAATTAAGAAGCAACGCCAATGAATCACAATCATTAATTTGCTAAAATTTTCAACAAATTCAAAATTCATTTATGAGTTTCAAACTTTTAAAATTCCAACAATAAAGTTTAAGATTTTTTAATTTAATTCACCTAACAATTAATATTTAAATTTATAATAATAAAAAATATCAAATTTACACACAATACCTATAGATTTAAATATAAAAATTATGAAAAAAAAAGTAATAGAAAGAAGAAACGAAAAAAAAAAGAAAAAGAAGGAAGAAGGAAGAAGGAAGAAAGAAGAAGCAGAAAAAAGTAATGAAAAGAAGCAATAAAAAAAAATTTTAAAAAAAGAAGCAGAAGAAAAATAAAGAAAAAAATAACAGCCAAAAACAAGTAACAGAAAAGGAAAAGAATGAAGAAGCAAAAAAATAAATTAGTAAAGAAAAGGTAATAACTTAAAAAATTGAATAAATGGATAATTATTTTATTCTAAATATCATAGAGAGTAATTTTCTCATTATATTATACTTCCTCCTGTCTGTCCATATTATTGGTGTTATTATTATTTTTATTTTGATTTAAAATAGTGTGATATTTAACCTAATTAAAAAGATATTAATTTTATTTTTTAAAAATTTATCTTTGTTTATACATATGTAATTGTATTTCTCAATTTCAATTTCATATAAATACATTAAATAGGTGTTCTTACTATTTCTTCAAAAGACATTTAATATGTGTATAATATTTTGTTATATTGATTACAGACTTAAAATTATGCAAATACCAAAGGCAAAGGCAAAACACCAAATAATATGAACGGAAAATACCTGTACAACAGATTTTTTAAAATTTCCTACTTCCACTATTTCATCTTTCGAGTATTTTTGTACTTGACTAAAGACTCCATATATCATAATTACTCCGTATAACATTTATAAAATTATGTACCAAGATCGGGGGTTTCTTCCGAAGTTGTTAGGTGTTACAATAACACCATAAAATTATTATATTTTTGTAATGTTGAAAATGTCACATTATTTTTGTAAAACTATCTAAATGATACTACTTAAGTAGTTTATTAGCACAAGATAAAATAAAATCTTCTTTACGAAAAAATTAAAATTAGAGAACAGAATCAGACGCAAATATTTACCAGAGTAATAATACTGCAATTATCTTCGTATTTTAATAATGATAGAATAAAATGTTCATAATTTTATGATTCTTAAATTAAGAACCACATATTTGTAAATCTCAATCTTGAAAAATGAATATACCTTATTAGTTGTAAACATATTTTCATCTTCGCATAATTAGCATAACTACGTAAATATTTAATTGTGAAATTCAAATTTATAACTAAACTAAAACCTATTTATACACAAAATAATCTAACACTAATCTTTGATCTCCACTAATAATTCTTGATATAAATATGTTGTGTATAATATTCTACTAGCTAGCTAGCTTTCCACAACTAATTAAAATCTATATAAAGACTATAAGTTCTGAATATTTTTTCACCACTCCCTTTTCACATCTAATTGCTAATATCAAAGAAGAAATATGGGTTTGAGGGGTAAGTTAATTGCTTCCATGGAGGTGAAGTGTGGAGGACACTCGGTTCATGATATGTATCACACCAATACTCATCATATCTGCAATATAAGCCCATTGGTTAACCATTTTGAGATTCATGATAGTGAAATTCTAAAAGTTGGTAAGATTGTTAGCTGAAAATATATCGAAGGTAGCATGCATTTCTCCGCTCTATCTCTTTTTCTCATCATGATTTGCTACTATCAATTTTTTATATTGGTGTTTTCCTATTATGAATGTCATTTTTCAATAAAATTATTTTTGTGAAAAAGTTATTTGATGTTATTTAGTTATCATAAATATATTTCAGTAAAACATTTTGCATAAAAAATGAAAAATAACTTCTTTATTTTCATTTGTGGATGGAAGTCATCTCCTTAATTAAAATATCTTAACTTTTGACTTTACTTTGCTCACTCTAACTAAAACTTAAATATTATTAATCAGTAGCAATCACAATTTCCATCAAATTAAAATACTCAATGATTTGTTAAATATCATTAGTCATTAATATATGATTTTCGTAATATAACTCAAATTATATTTTCCAAACATTTTGGAGAAAAAACTTTTTTCCTGAAAAATTATTTCATAAGCATAAGATAGATTTTAGGAAAATGAAAAATAAGGAAAAGCAAAATAAATAAGATGATGATATTAGTTTGTGAATATTTAGATCTTTTTTACAAGGAATTAAACATTTGAATTAGGAGTAACATTTATTCTTTTTTTTTTTGAATTATTTTAATAATTATAGCAGGAAAAGAAAAGTTGCTTAAGGAAGTGATTGAGGCCATTGATCATTACGAGAAGTCGATCACTTGGAAAGTGATTGGAGGAGATGTCTTAGAGTTGTATAATTCCTTCACTATTATTACATCCAGTGAACATGAATGGACTACATCGACTTATTTATGAGAAGAAAAATGAAGATACCCCAGAACCTCTTGCTCTCTTGGGTGTTTTCACAGATTTGACCAAACATATAGAGGATCACCTTGTCAAGAAATAAAAAAATAAAAAAAAATAAAAAAGCTATAAGGTTCAATAACTCTCTCTCTCCATACTTTTGTGTTGGAGCATGTATGATGAATATTAGATAATAATAGCTAGTTCTTGCTAGCGCATTAAATAAATAATATTATGTTTGAAGAATATATAATATGTATGTCAGCCCCCTTCTATGAATGCTTTGACAATTGCAATAAATATTTATTAATATGATATTCTCTTTCTTTTTTCCCCCCTATTTTTTGTTTCTTTCATGGTAACAGGGGGACTAACGGATCGGAGGTTCCTTAAATGTATTGATTTAGGGTGTGTAAGATATGGAAGGAAATATTGAAAGTAATTTTTTATTTTTTATTTTTTATTTTTTATTTTTTATTTGATTGATTAATTAAAATGTTTAGAAAAATATCTTTTCAAAGAATATGTTTTTTCTTAAACAGATTCCAAGATAAAATTATCAAATCGACATTAAAAGTAGTTTAAAGTCAAAGACAAAGGTAAAATGCTCATTCAAGTATTCATAGAAAGAAAACTACTTACTTATCTAGTACTAGGTTCTGTGCAATGCTCAATCAATATTTTAAAAAAAAAATAGTTATAATAAATTTTTATTTGGCTGGAATATAATCATAATTTTTATCTCACCTCTTGACATGTTTAAATTATTTTGAAGCATATAAAAGTTTTCGGGAATTTATTAAATAAAGGTTTAGCAAATTTTATATGAATTAAAATAATTTTATTGAGTATCCCAATGATTATGAGATCACTTAGCATAAAGAAATATCAGTTTCAATCTCATGGAAATGGTTAGGAAGCACCATATATATATATCAGTGCAACTGATGCACTTATATATCCTGCTATCACTATCTGCGAGATAATATCTTTTATTCGTGTGCAGGCAAGACATAATTTCACTTTTACATGAAGATATATAAGTGAAATCAATTATTGGTATGAATTTATTATTTCTAACCAATATTGTTAAGAAATTGTTGGTTATGCAAATGCAAAAAGTTTTTTTAATTTACATAACATTTGATCGCACAATAATGTCATATTATAATCTTATTCTACAAGACAGTCAACCATTGATACTTATTTAAGTTTTGTCAAGATACAGGCAACTTCTAAAGTAAGTGATTCAATACATAGGAGATGTGTGATATTTTCTTACAAGAAGATTTCAATAATATTGAAGACAATACTATTTACATAGCTCAATTGAAAGAAAAATCTATCAAAGAAGACAATATAAAATACATTTCAATAAAGTACTTTTTCATATACAATCTTTAACAAAATCATGAAATAAAATGTTCTCTCAAATGATAATTTGGCAGAATATTTCACCGACGCATTACCGATCTCAATATTTGAAAAGTTGTTAATACAAAAAAAAAAATCATCTTTTTCAAATATAAAGTGATATTTACTACGCGTTGTACTCTTTTCCTTGATTAAGATATTTCCCCACCAGATTTTCCCAGACAATAGAGCACCTTCTGCGCAAAAATCTATATATTTAACTAACAAAGAATATGTCCTCTGCTTTATGATTATCAATACCTCAAGTATATATTCATTCTTCTTTTCAAGTAAGGAAGGGTCATGCCTAACTACTCTTCCTGAAGGTGGCTCCAATCTTTTTTTTTTCTTTTTCTTTTTAAAGAAAAAACTAGATATTTCATATCTTAATCTAATGTTAGGTATTTAGCATTTGTCTAGGTAGTATGCACCTTCAGTTTTCTCTTAAAAAGAAATAAAAGACAACCATAATTTTCATGCGAAACTAATCGATTGACGTTTATTGATTTTTTTTTAAAATAACTTAATATTTTTCTTGAATTTATGCATGAAAGATAACCAACAAAAGCATGTTGATTTTATTTTTAGTAATCTTAGAATAAACGGGAGTTTCTCCATTATAAATTCATACGGAGCAATCAACGAATTAAAAATAATAATAATAACTGACGGACTTCCTTGATTTTCTTTTAAAAAAATATAAATCATTGAAAAACTGATAGGTTTCTCGATTTTACCCATCGATTTTAGTCTGTTGATTTTCTCTATCAAGGATACATCCTTATCGCACAGTACATCAGAGGGGTGGTTTGATCGACATTATTATATGGGAAAGAGTGTTGGTCAGTCAAGAATGCTCACATTTAGAATATGAGGTAGTGGAGATGAGGATGTTCAAAAGGATGTATGGGCACACTCGAAGAGATAAGATCAGGAACAAAGTTATACAAGACAAGGTGAGACTAACATCAGTGGTAGATAAAACGCGAAAAGCGAGGCTGAGATGGTTCGGGCGTGTAAAGAGGAGGTGTTCTTGAATTTATGCATGAAAGATAACCAACAAAAGCATGTTCATTTTATTTTTAGTAATCTTAGAATAAACGGGAGTTTTTCCATTATAAATTCATACGGAGCAATCAACGAATTAAAAATAATAATAATAACTGACGGACTTCCTTGATTTTCTTTTAAAAAAATATAAATCATTGAAAAACTGATAGGTTTCTCGATTTTACCCATCGATTTTAGTCTGTTGATTTTCTCTATCAAGGATACATCCTTATCGCACAGTACATCAGAGGGGTGGTTTGATCGACATTATTATATGGGAAAGAGTGTTGGTCAGTCAAGAATGCTCACATTTAGAATATGAGGTAGTGGAGATGAGGATGTTCAAAAGGATGTATGGGCACACTCGAAGAGATAAGATCAGGAACAAAGTTATACAAGACAAGGTGAGACTAACATCAGTGGTAGATAAAACGCGAAAAGCGAGGCTGAGATGGTTCGGGCGTGTAAAGAGGAGGTGTTCTTGAATTTATGCATGAAAGATAACCAACAAAAGCATGTTCATTTTATTTTTAGTAATCTTAGAATAAACGGGAGTTTTTCCATTATAAATTCATACGGAGCAATCAACGAATTAAAAATAATAATAATAACTGACGGACTTCCTTGATTTTCTTTTAAAAAAATATAAATCATTGAAAAACTGATAGGTTTCTCGATTTTACCCATCGATTTTAGTCTGTTGATTTTCTCTATCAAGGATACATCCTTATCGCACAGTACATCAGAGGGGTGGTTTGATCGACATTATTATATGGGAAAGAGTGTTGGTCAGTCAAGAATGCTCACATTTAGAATATGAGGTAGTGGAGATGAGGATGTTCAAAAGGATGTATGGGCACACTCGAAGAGATAAGATCAGGAACAAAGTTATACAAGACAAGGTGAGACTAACATCAGTGGTAGATAAAACGCGAAAAGCGAGGCTGAGATGGTTCGGGCGTGTAAAGAGGAGGTGTTCTTGAATTTATGCATGAAAGATAACCAACAAAAGCATGTTCATTTTATTTTTAGTAATCTTAGAATAAACGGGAGTTTTTCCATTATAAATTCATACGGAGCAATCAACGAATTAAAAATAATAATAATAACTGACGGACTTCCTTGATTTTCTTTTAAAAAAATATAAATCATTGAAAAACTGATAGGTTTCTCGATTTTACCCATCGATTTTAGTCTGTTGATTTTCTCTATCAAGGATACATCCTTATCGCACAGTACATCAGAGGGGTGGTTTGATCGACATTATTATATGGGAAAGAGTGTTGGTCAGTCAAGAATGCTCACATTTAGAATATGAGGTAGTGGAGATGAGGATGTTCAAAAGGATGTATGGGCACACTCGAAGAGATAAGATCAGGAACAAAGTTATACAAGACAAGGTGAGACTAACATCAGTGGTAGATAAAACGCGAAAAGCGAGGCTGAGATGGTTCGGGCGTGTAAAGAGGAGGTGTTCTTGAATTTATGCATGAAAGATAACCAACAAAAGCATGTTCATTTTATTTTTAGTAATCTTAGAATAAACGGGAGTTTTTCCATTATAAATTCATACGGAGCAATCAACGAATTAAAAATAATAATAATAACTGACGGACTTCCTTGATTTTCTTTTAAAAAAATATAAATCATTGAAAAACTGATAGGTTTCTCGATTTTACCCATCGATTTTAGTCTGTTGATTTTCTCTATCAAGGATACATCCTTATCGCACAGTACATCAGAGGGGTGGTTTGATCGACATTATTATATGGGAAAGAGTGTTGGTCAGTCAAGAATGCTCACATTTAGAATATGAGGTAGTGGAGATGAGGATGTTCAAAAGGATGTATGGGCACACTCGAAGAGATAAGATCAGGAACAAAGTTATACAAGACAAGGTGAGACTAACATCAGTGGTAGATAAAACGCGAAAAGCGAGGCTGAGATGGTTCGGGCGTGTAAAGAGGAGGTGTGAGGATGCATCAATTAGAAGGTGGGAAAGGTTGATGTAGTAGGATTTAGGAATGTGATAGAGGTGAGCCGAAGAAAAATTGAGGGAGGTGATTAGACAAGACATGTAACAACTTCAGTTGATAGAGGACATGACCTTAAAGAGGAAGGTATAGAGGTCAAGAATTCGAGAGAAGGTTAGTAGATAATTGAGGGTTGTTGCATTCGGTGTGGTAGAGCCTCCTCCTCTCATATTGTCTGATTAGCAGTACTATTTAGTTATCGCATAGTTTCTCATTTTTCTGCATTTGTTTCATATCGTACTACTTTGTTATCTCTTTTCTTATATTTCTATTTGGATACCTCCCTTTTGAGCCAATGGTCTTTTTGAAATAATATTTCTATATTTTAAAGATAGAAGTAAGATCTGCGCATATCATACTCTCCCCATGCTCCACTTGTGAGATTACACTAGGTATGTAGTTGTTGGTGGTAGTTTTTTCTATTGACTTTTTGTATTTTCTTAGTAGCGTGCTTGTGTCTTTCATAAAACTGTTAAAATATTTGGTTTAACACTTTTGAACAAGAAAGTCAATCAATATGTCTTCCTCTCTATTAATAGCATTATAGTCACCCATGAATAACCATGGTCCCTGTTATATAGTGTTCAAATCTCTAAGATCTAGCCAAATCCTTTTTCTGTCTGTCTGTGTCCAATTCATAAATAGCAGTAAAGAAGAACTTCAAGTTCAGAAATCTAATGGCCACTTCAGTATGTATGTATTGAGCAGTTGTATCTAATAAGCTTCTTGTAATAATTTGAGGGTCCCAAATAATATATTCATATCCTCCTCTTCCTACTTTGAGCATAGTTCTCTAAGAAAGCCAACCCTATGAGTTATTTTTCTAAAAATTTGTGTTGCATGTTGTTTATTAACTTTATGTTCTAACAAAGATAAAAATTGCACTATTATTAGTTCTAGTAAACAACTTAATTAACCTCCTTTTGCTTATGAATTTTAGTCATTCCCCTAATGTTCCAAGTGATCAACTTCATTTATGTTATGGTATAGGTGGAGCACTTCTTGTCACCTTGACATAATTAGCACTAAGATCCCCATTCTACCCCGTACTGCTTTTCACATTTTCATAAAAAATGTTTATTGAGCAGGCTACTTACAGGAACATGCTTCTATAGCCCTTTGTAGAATTACTTTCTTCCAACTCTCCTTTTGCCTTTGTTGTCCATTGTTGAGATCACTAGCTTTGTTAACTTTAATGGTGATGACCTGCCTCTTACTAGCCTCATGTACATTAATATTGTTCTCCTAAATAATTCAGTGTAAGGTTTGAAAACTTAACCCAAATGAGAATAGTTTGCATCACTTTATTACTTAGATTAAATTCAGGTGATGAAGGTTTCACAATAATTTGCTTGTTATTCAAAATATGAGATCCTGAATGGAGGACCCTCATCTCTATCATCAAAGGTATTAAATTTGACAAGGAAGTATCCATTATTTTGGTAATATACATTGGGTTTACCAATGCAATAATCCCAAAGTGTGCTGCAATATATCTTTCAAGAAATACTATAGTAGGATCAACACATGCTCTCACTTTATTGTCACCACAGAAACTTTTCTTTGCATGATTTGACCATCGTTTCTCCATTCTTAATAACTGGAGCTGCATAGATCAATGTCATTCCTTTGGGCTACTAATGAATTACCATCTAAGAGAGTAGCCTACTACTTCTTCTCTGGTTCTTAATTTCTAAATCATCGAGATTTGTTTTGTGATCGGCTTGCGGGTCTGTGTTTTAGATTTTTTCACGACTCAATTTCAAGGGTCATGATTGACACTTAGCAAGCAAAGCCAAGTGAATCAAAATTCATCTTAGTCAAATATCAAAGTATGACTAAAAATTTTGGCAGAGTTTTCCCAACAACATGAGCATCCAAAAAGTCCTTGGAATCAACAAAGCAATAATCCAATCTGACTTACGAAATCCACCACCATCAACAATAACAAAATAATGACTCAAAGCCCAAAAGCACCCAAGTATCGAAATCCACCTCCAATAGATTAGCCAATGAGCATCTAATATAAATCTAAATACAAGAGTCTAGGGATATTTTTTGATTTATAACAAGAAAGGAAGAAGGTGAATAGAGTAACGGTGTCACCACGATCATAATACGGTTGACTCTTCTTAATTAAACACAATAACGGCCTCAAATCAGACCGGAAAGGATCCATTGTTATACTAAAGCTAGAATTTGGAAATATAGAAAAAACAAAGGTGAGTATAAAGCCTAGAAAGATCAATAATCCGCTCACCGTCATACCCCATAGAATAAGTCTTAAAAATACAATGCATGAAAAAAAACATAGGGTCTATATATATCCTTTTAATATAATATTGAAGCACCAAATAATACATGCAACACATAGGTAAAATTCAATCACATCATGTCAACATTATAGGTCCTTGAGAATCAAGTTTCCTAGATCAATCTTATAAATTATAGGCCTTGGTGGATTTCAAAGTGATCCACTAGACCGATTCATGTAAGACCTGAGGATACTCAGAATCCATTTAGACCAAACTTTCATAGGCCTTCATAATAATATAGGTCTGAGAGACTAAGTAGTTAGATGTTGATATCTATGCAATCAATTAATACGTACAATTTGTGGTACAAGTAATTGATCATGTCATTCGATAGGGTCATGAAAGACTAGTTAAGAAATGCATATAAGAATGCAAAATATCGTAGCATGATATAATAGTTAAATCCCTACCATGTCATGCTCAATTTATAAGAAATCATTCAAAAGTTATGTTGGAATATCATAAAGCTTCCTGTATCGAATGTTGAAACCAATCAGAATGATTTCATAGAGAAACAACTCAAAATCACAAGATTTGTTATAAAATAATATACATGACTATAACACCATGTGTTTTTGGATTAGGTTTAAACTTATTAAATGTTTGTGGTTAGTTTCAGATGGTATAATAAACGTGTTATACTTATCATAAATTATTACTTAAATTCGATTTTGGGTGTAAAAGTCTCCCTAATGCCAAGACAAGTTGAAAAGTGCAAGAAAAATAAGAAATTTCAATTGAATTTACATAAGATCTTCGTTCGAGCACATATAATCCCTAATTGGTTGGGAATATTGAAGAAGCCTATTCATGAAAATTGTCTCTCTTTGAAATAGATTTCCAATCATATAATGATCAGGCTAATCCCAATTTTGAACAAAAGGTTATGGATAGTTTACTAAATATTATCTAGGTGGTCGTAATCTGATATGCGACTTGTATACCAAATACGCAGCTGTATATTGGACCATAAGTGGGAAGAGAAAATACCAACCCATTATAATCTACTTGCAAGGCTTACAGACAAACCGTATTTCAAATGTACAGCCAGTATGTGGTGGCGTACATGACATATGGACCATATATTAGTTGTATATAGTATGAATATTTATTATATATCATTGTATATTTGAAGCATTTACGCCTCCAAAATTGATATATGGACCGTAGGTCAAAAGTATAGCCCATGTGTGACATCTATAGGTCAAAAAATTTCAAAAGATCTATATATACATATTTTAGTCGGATTATTCATTTCAACTTTATTTTTGGCCAACTTTTGAGAGAGAAAACCCACTAGAACTTCCTTTAATCATCTAAAATAAGTTCCTAATCAGTTTCCATGATTATTAAATCAAATTAACAAGGATTAACACTAGAATGATCATTCTAATCCTTAAAGGGAAGTTTTAGAAAATCTTCACAAGGTAAGTCCCTTGAACAATTTTTATGATTAAAGGGTTATTTGGGGTTGGCATGGACTATTGAACGACATTATTAATATCGAGTGATTCTTAATTTGATCATAAACATAAATTTTACTAGAACCTTAGTTTTTCAGAAAGGGTGGGAGTTCATGAATTTGATCAAAGTTCTAGAATTTATCATTGAAATTAACTGTAGAGTCATTGTTGGACATTATTGAACACGTTTAGAGTATTTTATTTTTGCAGAATTTGAGGCATATTTCTTTTTGAACATACTTTTAACTGTAAAGAGAATTTGAGCAGGACTTTGTGCGTGTATGGAACAAGCTCGTATCGGTATTTTATATATATAATATAGTGTTTTGCCCGATGAATGAGATTTGTTAATTTACATTTAAAGTAATAGTTTTTCAACATGTTTTTACTCTATGAAGAAACTATTGATATGAAACATTATTTAATGGTTTGAAGATGGTTTCTAAACTGAAGCAAAGATTTTTATATGCCTCTATTACTGAGATGATGATTTTTAAAAGATTTTTGGCTAATGTGTTATTATTTTTGTTTGAGCCTATATGGACAAGTTGCGCTATTTCAGAAGACAAATAACTATTATGAATCCTAATAAAATAAATTGTTGTGTCATTCCAAAGGACGATTGACCTTTGAGGAACGATATTTCTTTGATAAAATAAATTATTGTGTCAATCCAGAGGACAAATGACCTCCAAGGAACAATGTTTCCCGGTGAAACACTTTGAGAAATGGGATCCTATTTACGCCTCTCTCATTTTTTTCTTGTTTTATTTGCTCAAGAGTTGGCATGTGTTTACTTTTTGATTTATTTTCTACTGGCGAAATAATGGGATTCTTACTAATTTTGATCTTGAACGGTCTGACATAATTTTTGAATAAAATGGCTTGAAGTTTATTAAATTTTCGTCACTGATAATTTTGCCAAGTATTATGATTTACTCCATCATTGTCTTTGAGTTGTTTCATTACAACTATTTTATATTAATTAGTACTATTATCATGATTATTTTTATTATATATGAACTCTTGCATGACGACACTAAGTATCCTGTACTCAGGCATACCATCTTTGTTTTTGATAGTGTATTAGGAAACGAGGAGTAGGTTCCATCTTTGTAAGAAGCTTAGAAGGGACTTGCTATTCATCAGACTTTGATGAATGCACATTCTTGTTCATATATCTCATTGACTGTTTTACTTGCTTTATTAGATTTTTGAGCCACGTCTCGAGTTAGTTATTCTTTTTCTAGAGGTTCCATAGATAGATATTGTGTCGTAGGAGTTACTTGAGTTATTCTTTGGCTCATCGGGACACATTGTCATGTTTAACTACTAGATAAATATTCATGTGATTAATATTAATTTTTATTTTAGCTAATTAATTATCTTAATTTATATACACATAATTGAATTAAGTAATAATGATGAAAAACTACGTAAATAATCATATTCAATGTGGTGCCATAGCATCAGATGCATGTTGTGCCAGGATCTGATTTCAAGCATTACAATGACCTAGTACATGCTCATCCCATAATACACAAGGTGTTTTGAAAGCCAAATTAATACAAGTTCTAAATCAGGACGTTAAAAAAATAATTATTCAAGAAGTTAACGTCTCACTTGCTATATAACCGATATGAAAATCTATCTTGAAATGTCAAAATACCTTCCAACAATCTTCAAAAGCCTCAATCTATTCAAAAACATAATTACTGGGCCCAAATTTGTCTACAAAAACTAATTTCAAAATTTTAGGACGTATCGAGATCAGTCAGCCTCGGATCAACTCAAACCCGCCCCATAAGTTAAGAATTTTTTTAGTAAAAATCGATCAAATTTGTTCAATACCAGGTGTAGTTTTAATTTCATAAATTTTTTAATGATAGTGAACTTACACTCATCCGTCATTACACTGTGGTAATTAGACTCCTTGATGATTACAACCGAAATGATGTTTTGAGTCGTGACTCTCGCTCTCACATTAGGGTCTTCAAATCTCTTTTTATTGGGGTTTTGGATTAAGGAAGTTGTAACTGTAGCTACATAGTCTACTTTTGTTTTAATTCCTTCCATGGGTATAGTCACTTCAGTAAGTAAAGATATTGTTTCCATCTGTCACACTGATTCAGGGCCAATTGACATCCCAATCTTGTCGATGATGAGGGCCAATAGCCCATATAAGGCTATAATTTTCCGTTAAGAGAAGTAAACGGTATTTGTACAAAGAGACTTTCTTTTCGGAGAGAGAAATTTTATATAAATATGTTGAACAATGAAAAAAGTCTCACGTAAGCGGTTAATGAAATGGGTAACCTCTTTATATGGATTTGGACAATCCTAAGGTTAAGTTAGGCCCAATATTTCTTTCTTTACATGCTATAAGAGCAGGACCCATCTCACTCGATGTTGGGCCTTTGAATTAGATTGCTCATGCACCAGATCCCTAAACATAAGATGGGGGTGTTGAAGAATGAAAAAACGTTCCACATGTTAATGAGATGAATGATCTCCTTAAATAGATTTGGAAAATCCACTCATAGGTCACAATTAGATTGGAAGTAGCGATGCATTTAAGTCAATAATTGTAAATATATAATAAGAATTCTTTGTTTAGAAAGATAGCTTCACAACTTTGTTATTTCCTTTAATTTTATGACTTGATTACATGCCCGTAAAATCTGAATATTTTTTATTTATCGTAATGTCTTGTTATATACAGATTCTTTTTGTTAATCATATCACCTTACTAAATAGACTATTTGTGATTTTAGAACTGAAAGCCAAGACATCTTTTGTCACTGTAAAAATATATCCTAGAGGAATTATGAAACGTACGTCAGATCGATAAGCATTATGTCAGGGAAACATTGACTATATTGATTATGTTAATTAATGTGGAAAAATTGTACCTTCGAAAAGATGGTAGAGATTTATGGATATATGAAGCTTTCAATAACTTAAAGTTTAATGAGTGTTGCTTTTTGATGTTGAAGTTTTACCATGTCATGGGAGTATCAATCGATAGCCGTCGAGGGTACTTTTCACGGAGTGGTAAATACAACTAAGGGGATTGAGTATATGGGACATTAAGAGTTCGGTGATGTTAGGGACAAGAGGTCCCATACTTTTGGTACTTAAAATGACACCTCTTCTAAAGGTATAGGCTTTTCTAAAAGGAGTTCTCATCAACATTCTATTAAACCCGTTCATGCAATGATTCAGGCGTCTGAGGGATGTTACTGCAAATGAGATTTTTATAGTTTGGGACAGCGTTTCTAGGGTTATTCTCAGAGACCTTTATTTTGTCACAGAAAATTATTTTTCTTGTATAAGGATGTCGGAGCAAAGTACATAAATGTGTACCCATTTTACTAAATACTTAAAGTGATCCAAATTTTTTTTTTAAAGAAGTAATGTCTTCTAGAGATGTAGTTTTTTGAAAAAAAGCAATAAACGATGAAATGGATTCTATATTATCCAACAACACTTGGATAATAGTAGATCTTTCTATTGATTCTAAAACTATAGGATGTAAATGTGTACTTAGAAAAAAAAAATGCTATCAATGTTCATGTACAAACTTTTAAGGTAAAGCTGGTTGCTCAAGAATTTACACTAAAGAAATGTATTCATTATTTTGATACTCCTATTGCACGGATAACATCCATAAGAGTTCTTTTGTATTTAACCTGTATGTATAAATTACACGTGTACCAAATTAATGTAAAACAACATTCTTGAATAGTTTATGTGAAGAAATATATATGGAAGAACCAAAGGAGTTGTTCTTCTTGGAAATAATGTCTGCAAATTAGTAAAAATTTATTTATGGGTTAAAGCAAGTTCTAAAGTAGTGACATAAGAAATTTGATGATGCTATTTTATCATATGAATTTATATAAAACAATGCTAATAAATGCATTTAATCAAAGTTTACAAAAAATTAAGGTGTCATCATAAGTTGTACAAATATGGTTGGAGTTAATGATACGAAAAGGTATCTCAATTCAGTCTTTGAAATGAAAGATCTTAACGAAGTTGTCACTATTTTTGAAATTAAGATCAAGAGAAGTAAAAAAGATATCTCCTTAAAATTAGTCACATAGGAATAAAAGAATTTAAAATTCTTCTAGATTTAAATATAAAGTTGACTAAAAATTTTAAAAGGATCGTAGCATAATTGGAATATGATAGAGCTATTGAAAATGTTATGTATGCAACACATAGCACACAATCGGATATAGCATATGATGTTTGCAAACTTTGAAAGATATACAAATAAATCAAGTGTTGAATATTGGACTTGGTTATTTAACGAAAATAAAGAATGTTGGATCATGTTGTAGTGGTTCTCCTAGTATATTATAAGAATTCTCTTTATGCTAGTTGAATAACCAATGATGATGATTGAAGATTCACATCAGGATGGATTGTTATGTTTGATAGAGGTGATATAAGCTGGGCATCGAAAAAGCAAGCTCCTAGATCTAACAATGCATACGCATCAAGATGAAATACTCGCAATATATCTGGAAAGACAACCTGCTCCTAACGTGATGAGAGGGCATAAAATCTATTCTAACGCTGTCCTCCACCTGTGCTAGTGCTGAGAAGGTTGTACTACACATTCTACAACGGATTCGAAATGTTTAGCATTAACAACTGCTAAAAAAGAAGCGAAATGGTTAAAAAATATATTATTAAATATAAAGTTGCGGATACAACCAATGCCAACATTGAGCGTTTTCAAAATAAGATCTACAATGGAAAGTCTACACGTATTAGTCAGTGGCATGCCTATTTGAAATTGAGAATTTCTTACGATTAATGTCATGACAATTATATATGTTAAGTCTGGTAAGAATTTCACGAATCCTTCCTAGAGGTGCTACAGCAACATCTAGTGAGATGAAGTTAAAAAACTTAACTATAAGTACATTAAGAAAACTAACAACAAAGATTCAATGGGAAAAGACAATCTATTATTGAGCACTGAAGAATTCTTAAGGTGTGCTATAGTAAGTATTCATTGACTGGGATTAGCACATGGCCTTTAAAATTAGTGTATTAAAGCGGCGGCTCACCGCACAAAGAGAGTTATGGTTCAATTCTTAGTAATACTAATAACTTCATCTAAACTTTAAAATATTTATACCAGTAAAAAGTTCAAATCTATGAGATACTTTCTATTATATGTGATATTTAGAGTAGTATTACACGTTAGTGGGGATTATTATATGATTTATAATATTAGAGTAACTAGTAAAGGAATAGGTCTGTAATCATGGTAGACATATTTTGAGTACCACCGCTGAAATATTTTAACTGCTTTGGATATCACTATTCAGTAGTTTGTTCTACAAAAAGGATTATAATTTCGAGATGTCAATTATTTCATATTTTTCACTTTTAATTTAATTGGTAATAAACTTGTTGTATCCTAAAAAAGCATCTTCTAATCCCATGGACAGTTAATTACTTTTTTGGGACAATAATAATATCAAGCATTCAAGCCTTTCCTTTTTATTCTCTTCCATCTATTTTCTAACGATATTCTAATGATTGTTATTGTCTATATATGGTCCTTTCAATGAGTTGATGTTTCTGTTGGAAAGTGTATGCACAACGGAAGCATTTCAAAAATATAATGTTTACATGAATAATATATAATATATACGTTAATGTTAGAACATATAAATATGTTGAAATTTAATTCAAGAAATACCTTTCGAAGTATGAACAGATATCTCCATGCATTTTGGACTTCAGTTCTGTAATCGTCCACCCAAATTAATTATCGGACTCTTTCAACACTTGAGTGGGCAAATATTGTGGGAAACTTATCATCCTTTTTTTCTTGGTTAGAAAGAGTCATATGTATTGGCACATTTTTCCTTATTCAAAGCTTAGATAAAAACGAGATTCTTTTCTTCTTGCCAGGAAATAAGATTATGAGTCCTAGTTAAATATGGGCATAATAGGGACCATAGAATTAATTACCGAGGCTCCATATTATAGAAATAATTTGAAAATTTGATTTGAATTATTCTTACCATAATAAATTACAAATTTATTTCACTAGAAATTCGTAATTGCACTTCTTCATTTATATTTTGAAATTTCCTATTAAACATTTATGTAATTTCTCATGTTAAGATTACATATACTAATCAATAAATTAAATTATTAATGAATTTAATTTAATGATTAATTTTTTTAGAGTATTGCTTAACTTATTTCATGTGTCGGATTCATAAATTCACATATAAGATTTGGCACAATTAAAACTTATAAGCTTCTCAAAAAGGCTCATCATCAATCTCTGTACCGAGACATGAATTTCATCAACTAACTTATTATTTCACTAATATATATATTATTATCATCCAATCTATCAGGCATATTGATTCATCTTAGGATCTCACCTTTTAATAAATCAAAATCATAATTAACATATACATTTGATAATAGTTATATCAAGATTAAGAACATAAATACATTTAATAGTTTAGAGAATATATTTTGTCAATCAGTTTAAAACATCTATCTCTACTCGGTCCCGTTCAATACATATAAAATGCACTAGCACAAGAAGTTGGAACAACATCATTCCCATAATTAAGATAAATTATATTTAATCTCATGCTAAAAATCATACCGATGGCTTGTCCAATTTCCATATTGAATTCTGAACAAAAACTTTATACTTATAAAAGCCGATGATTTAATCCTCTGTATATAAGCTAAAACTCTGTACCCTAAATCATTTACTACATAAGCAAACGGTTACATAAACGAATATATAATCTATTAAATCTTTATTAAAATTGAATAAATATTTATTCTATAATGAATACTATATGTAAACACATGATAAATAATATATCTCATAATTATAGTATGTATCCCAACAGTTTCTTTTATTTTGTTTTTCTCTTTGGAACTACCAATTTAACAATTTTTCATGAAATACATAACCGTCTGCTAAGTCTTTCATGATATTCACAAACAGTATAGGTAAATTTTAACAATTTGGCTCAGCCTAAAAATGAATACTCCATAGAACTCTATATATAATATAACTTCTATTCCCTAAAAATGGATACTCCATAGAACTCTATATATAATATAACTTTTATTCCCCATACTATAACTAGAGAAATCAAAAAAGAATTTTAAAAGGTTGAAAAAGAATGAGAATAGCACATAAGTAGTTTTATTTGAAATTTCAAACATGACAACATTAGTAATATCTTACATATAGCGGCCATTACAAATACATGCGTCCATAGAAGGAGCTAGAGTGGCATATATAACGTGTTATTCAAACATAATTATTTATTTTGCACACTTGCTAGAACTAGTCAATATTGCAATTATTCATCACACAAGCATAAGCATACACACATATAAATATTCGTATAGGGTCATTGAACATCGTTTCTCTATTTTTTGAGAAAGTGACCCTCTATATCTTTGGTCAATTCAATGAAAAAAACCAATAAAGTGAGAGGATCTGGGGTGGCTGCAGTTTTCTTCTCGTATACTAATGTCCATGTAGTCCACTGATATTCACAGGATGTGATGACAGTAAAGGAACTATACAACTCTAACAGATTTCCTTCAATCACTTTCCAAGTAATTGATTTCTTCGTAGGATCAACAGCTTCAATCACTATTTTAGCGATCTTAACTTTTCCATCTATAATTATTGAAATTAGAAAATAAAAGAGATGTTAGTCCTAGTTCGCATATCCAGATCCGCATAAAAGATTTAAATATTTAGAAAATAATACATTCATCTTATTTTATTTTTTTTCATTTTCTCCAAAAATTATTTGATGCTCATTAATTGGGGTGTCAAATGGGTGTTTGGGCTAAATTTTGATGGATCAAAATGAGTTGAGCTAATAAATGAATAAGCCAATGATTCGCCCAAAAATTACTTGATCTGAAAGGGATGACTAAAATGGACTAAGGAATGAGTCATAATTCAATCCGTTCAATTCATACTAAATTTAAAATTTCTTATTTGTTTCATTTTTAAAATAATTTATTTAAGTACATAATAAGAAATGTTTCTCTTTGTTATTTTTATATATAACATATTGAATAAAAAAATATTTTTAAAAACAATGTTTGATAAAGTTAATTTGATTACTTTAAGTTACCTATCAACTCAATTATTAAATGGGTTGAATTGAATGCACCAAAATAAATTAGATTAAAATTTGAGCGGGTCTAAGTGAATTAAGTATTCAGATTCAATTTTGTCCCCCATTTCCAAGAATATCATTGGACTGTCTGCTTTTCTTAAATGAAATTGTCTTTACAAATCAAAAAGAACATTTGAAAAAGTGAAAAATATGGCAATTGGTAGGAGATTTAGCTTATAAATATGATTATACTGTGTTTGATATGACTAAACTAATTTCCCCAGAAATTCTTTTTTCAAGAAAAATGTTTGATTTTTTTTTAAAATTATTTGTATTTGGTTGGTTAGTGAAAGATCAAAAAGTATATAATAAAGGGTAATAATAATATTATCAAAGTCAGAGGGTATTTTGCTAAAACTAACAAATATTATTTATAATGTTTAAGTATCAGTTGGACAAGTAATAAATATAAGGGTAACAAAAGGTTATTTAAATATGTGAAATTATTTAATAAAGTCATTAAATTTAATTTTATATTAATAAAGTTATTCAACTTATGATTTTTCTCTTATAAAATCACTCGACATGATTTGTCATAAGAAGAAAAAAAATTTAACTTTGATGAAATAAATTGATTTTTATTATATATAGATATGAACCCATGAATAATAAAATATTAAGATTAAATATCAAAGGCCCAACAAATATTTGGTTCCTAATAAATCAAAATATCAAATTAAATTTTTATAACAACAAATATTCTCAGAAACCAATCATGTTGTAGATCTTAAGCAAATATTTCAATAAAATTATTTTTTATTATCATTTGATGTTATAATAAATTAAATTAAATTGTGCACCATATATTGCTCTGGAATAGAGCTTGTATTTTTTGTTTAAAAAATAATAATTTAATTACCATCTTCAATATAAGCATTAGATTAATAAAATAATGTCAATATTCATAAAATATTTTAATTTTAAATTACATGTGGTAAACTTTTGCATAATTTTTTTCTAAAATATATTTTGGACATTAAGTTATTTCTTATTTGAACTAGGTAAGAACTCTTAATATTTAACAATTTTAAAATTTTAATAAAATTTTATTTATAGTAATCACTTGCCTAGTATTTAAAACTTTAAAATTAACTGAAATTTAATTGAAAAAATCGTGTTAGAAAAAAACCTCTTTGAAAATAAATTTCAATTCAATAGAAATAGATTACATGTCTTATATAAACATATGCCATATAAATTATAGCTAGGATATAAAAAATTCATTTTTGTTAGTGATGGTGATAGACAGTAGCAGTAGTATCATAGTTAAGCAACTCATACAAAAAAAAAAAACCCTCATAATTACAACAACATTATAATTTTGAAAATAATTGAGATTAAATATCATGAAGATTAACGTCAATTGGTATAAGGTAAGTGTCATGTCTTTCATTTTAAATCTTTTAATATTTTATCATTTATGAGAGTACATGGCATATAAAAATTAATTTATTTTGCTAATTAAGTTGGCAAATCATATAAAATAATTTAATAAGAGAAAAATCATAAGTTGAGTGACTTTCTTAGATATAAAACTAAGTTCAATGATTTTATCAAATAATTTCACATATTTGAGTGATTTTTTGAGATATTTATTCTATATATAAAATTAAAAGATAAAGATAGTGGTAAGGAAATGACTCCCAGTATCCCACACGCAAGTGAAAGGAGTTATTTTACTTAGAATATATTTTATGGTAATTAAACATCGTCAAATAACTTTTTTATAAAAGAATATTTTTATTTTTAAAAATGACCAAACACACAAAAATGTAAGAAATAAAAACAAATTACATATATATTTAGAGAGAGAGCAGAGAAATGTGTGTTACCGATATAATATTTTCAGCTAACTATCGAACCAGGCTTTATGGTTCCACCTTGATGAATTTTAAAACTATTGACCTTATTAGGGCTAATGTTGGGTACATGATGAGGATTAAGGTAAAAAAGATCATAGATCATATGTCCTCCGCACTTCACTTCTACTGAAGCAGACAACTTGTTTTTCACACTCATATTCTCTTTTTCCATATAGCAAGTGAAAAAAATATGATGAGAAAATGTTCGAAAATTATCCTTATATAGATTTTAATCGAGGGAAAAGGTAGTAGAAAATATTATCCAACATACATACGTATATAGATGCGTGCGCATAAATGCAAATATGCACACATATTATTTTCTTTCAGTCTATTCTTATCATTTTTTTTCACGCGTCTCTTAAAAAAATATTAACTAAAAAGGTATTTGACTAAATTATCCTAATTTATTCTTTGACTTCAATTTAATACTACACTCTTTATCATCACATTAATCATTCTCTACATTTATTGAGTATGGTAAAGATAAAAACTAATAATCCCTTTGTTCAAGTTTAATTATTAGGATAAGATTTGCACATTCATTAAGAAAAAATTAATAGTGATGGTAATTTGATTAATATAATCTATTAATTTTTTGAAAACATACAATAATAATTCTTTTTAAATTTTAGAATGACTTTAAGTACTAAGGGTAGAATTGAAAAAACATAGTCAATTATCTCTTGAAATTTGAAACTAGCAAGTATTTTGAAACAACTATTTTTAATATACCTAGCAATTAAAATATAACGGAGAGAGTAATTAATTATATCTTGATCTTCTAAAATTGCAACTATTTGGACCATCAATATTTAGTAAGGATGATAAGTAAAATAGACCGGAGGGAGTGCTATATTTTAGTACTCCCTCTGTCTAGTTTTATTTGTTCATTTGAAAAATTAAGATATTATTTATTACTTAGTTTCTAATTTACCCTTATAATTATTTTTCGTTATATTTTTTAAAATATTAAATTTATTATATTCAAAGAGTGATATAGTAAAATTATCATTTTATTCATTACCTCTTAAGGAATGTAGCAAGTCAATACTAGACAAGTGAAGATGAACGGATGGAATACTATAAATAAATATGAAGGATACGACTACATGTTATGGGTGGTTGTACCAGAAGCAATAGAACTTGTACTTCTTGAAATTGCAAATTCTCTTTGTTCCAAATTGATATACATTATCCAATAAGTGTAGTTTGTGAAGATATTGTGTTTAACATTTTATTTTTTTGTGGGACAGCTTAATTATTTTCATTTCTATTTTCCATGACCACTGATTTTTTGTTCTTTCATTTAGGAATTTGTTCTTCTCCAGAGAGAGCTTTCTTATCAGGAAGCATATTTTTAATTTGAATGGTTGAGAAATTTGACAAACAAGTGTTGGCTTAAATTTTCTATGTCTTTTCTACAATATTCTTGATAACATTTGATTATTCTTATCTTTATTGTATTTATATTGTCTCAATTAGGTGTGCATAATTCGAGTTGGTTCAGATTTTATAAATATCAAATTAAATTAATTGTATTAGATTTTTTTAAATCTATAAATCAAATCAAATCAATAAAATCTGATTTTCTATCTTGAGTTTTTTTGTTTGGGTATTTCGAGTTTCTCGAATTTTTCAAATTTTTTTGAATTTTTTTTCTGATAAAGTCTTCATACAAAACATATAATTTATGCTTGAAATATTATTTAATCTTAGTAACATACGACTATCTAATAAAGTTTATAATTAAGAAAATAACACAATATGAGATGAGTGATGACATTGTACTAAAATATTCAACAAAAAAGATAATAAAATTGCATAACATAAATATTGCTAATTAATATGTCATAATGAAAATGATCATACTCTAAAAACACTGAGTCATGTCAAATAAAGTACGACTAACAAGTATTAATTACATAACTGAACATTGTGAGTTAAAGTGTTTTCAGTGTGTAAATAATTAACCTGCAAAATTAAAAGATAGATATCTAATATTATTGTCATTCCTAGAGTTGAAATTATTTCTTTTGTTAGCATTAATATTGATTTGATTTTGATTTGGTCGTCATTTGAGTTAATAACATGCATCTATGAGTTATAAAATTTATTGGATCATTCAAAATTTCTAAGTCCATACTTGAAATAATATATGTTAATAGACACAAACTATGAAAACATTTAAGAAGTATTTATAATTACATAAAATATTTATCATTATATACATATAATGTCGGTTGATTTGATTTAGTTTGACTTTTTATAATTAAAATCAAACCAAAAATAATTATGATCGAATTTTTTTCAACACTAAATCAAATCAGATCAAACCACTATTGAGTTATTTTTTCCCCTCAATTTAACTCGATTTATTAAATTAATATTATTTGTCAATTTTTTTTATATACCCCTGAATATATGATTCTTGTATAATGTTAAATTTTAAGGCAAATTCACTAGGAGAAACGTCTAGAACTAGTTTCTAAATATTCTTAGCAAGAAAGAGGTCATGTTTAAAGCACTTCCCAAGGGAAAATATAATTCTCCACTTCCCTTTCTTTGTTAAAAATATCCATTCAACGATTCTATATGAAAGATAACATTGGTGCGCCGCCATTTCTCAAAAATAAATCTTTCACCCTGTGAATTCTGCTTTATTAGTTGGATTTTAATATTAATATTTAATATCGAATTAAATTTTTTTAGATTTATATAGATGCAGCTAGTCTATGATATTACAAGCTAATTGATAAAGTTTCCCAAAAACTAGTGGGGAAGTGGATTTCACAACACAAAAATTTTAAGAGAATTTTTCATATATGACTATAGTTAATTGTCTAACTATAATTTGCAATTACAATTTTTTTACTTATTATTTGCAGTAAATCTTTCATTTCAGGCATCTGTATCAATTGTATTTGTTCGCGCGATGAATATAATTTGTGTCAATTATATATATTTGTGTATTAACTGCATTTGTTCACACAACGAATACAGTCAAGACGAAATATAGAAAATATATAGGTGTATATAAGGACACAAACGAAAAAAATACAAGGAAGTATGGGTACATAACCATAAAAATACAATCAAATTAAGGGTACATCCATAAGAATACAGTAAAATAAGAAGACAAACAATAAAAAAATATTTCATACCTAATATATACATGGTACAATCAAGGCGAAATACAGAAAATACATGAATTTTTCCAAAAAATTCCTTCTTCGGAATATAGAAATACAATGAAATACAAGAATACATTCCAGGTCTGAAGAAGTTTTAGATGCCGGAATATTCTTCCTTCCATGGAATATAGAAATAAATATCCTAGATCTGAATAAAATTTTCAACGCCAAAAAATTCCTCCTTCATCAAAATACAAAAATACAAGCGAAATACAAAAATAAATATTCCAAATTTAGAAAAAGATTTTCAATGCCGAGAAATTCCTCCTTCATTGAAATACAAAAATACAAGCGAAATGACAAAATTATTATAGATTTGTATCACACATTCTATAATGAAATCAGAATGTTTAGCATTGGCAGCTGCTGAAAACGAAGCGGAATGGTTGAGAAATATGTCATTAAATATAAAGTTGTTTCCATATTTAATGCCAATCATTCTCATATATTGTGATAGCAAGGCAACTTTGATCAATGTTGCTCATAATAAATCTTCAATGAAAAGTCAATACATATTAGTCTGCAATATGTGTATTTGAAATTAAGAAATGCTTACATGTGGTATCATGACAATTATATATGTTAAGTCTTGTAAGAACTTTGCGAATCTGCTTACAAAAACATTTCAAAAATGCTACAACAACAACATCTACTGAGATGGGGGTGAAAACCCTAAGTAAAAGTATTATTAGTAAAGGGAACCCAAATTTGAGTTACCAAAACTAATAATAAAGATTCAATGGGTGAAAATAATCTATTAATGTCATTTTGAGAACCGAAAAATTTCAAATCTTTAAGCTTTACCTTAGGATGATCAGTGCTTACTATTATAGGGAGAGGATTATCAACAACTCTTTATGAAAAGGTCAAATGTCTGAAGTAACAGTGACTTCGTCTAAACTTTAAAATTATTTATACTACTAAAAAGTTCAAATCTATAAGATACTTTCTATTGTATGTGATATTAGGAGTAGTATTACAAGCTAGTGGAAAATTGTTATATAATTTGTAATATTGGAGTAACTATTTAAGGAAGAGGTACTACAATTGAAATAACTGTAATAAATTTTAGATATTATGGTAGAAAAATATTTTAAGTACCACCTTTGATATAGTTGAAATTTGTGTACAGCTACTCAGTAGTTTGGATACCACAGTTGAAATAATTATAAAAAAATAAATTGCGAGAAAACACATTTGTTCTATTAAAAAATTATAATTTCGAAATCTCAATTACTTTCATATTTTTCACTTTTAATTTAACTGATAGTAAATACGTTGTATCCTAAAAAAGCGTTATCTGCTTAATCCCGTGAATAATTAATCACTCTTTTAAAATAATAATAATATCATGCCATCAAGCTTTTATACTTTTTTTTCTTATTCTCTTCATCTATTTTCTAACAATATCATGGATAACATTTGATTGTTATTATATATATATGGTCCTTTTAATAAGTTGATGTTTCTTCTATTTTGTTTTTTCTCTGTGAAAGGTAAATTTTTTACAGTGATGGCGGTAAAATAGAACTCTTAAGACACAATTTGGCTCTGCCTAAAACTAAATATTTCATAATAAACTAAATATAACTTTTAGTCCCATATTAAAACAAAATAGAAGAAACATCAACTTATTAAAAGGACCATATATATATTTTTTTATTTAACTTATAAATAAGTGAAGCTTCAGTGTACTACGAAGGGTATTTCTGGAATACTAAACATATTTTATACCTACTCTGCTGTCATTAACTTATTGGGACACATGTGCCTCTTTGTACACGTGGTGAGCTTTCCACATAGATAGAAAACCCTCCGTTGCCTTTTCCTTTGCCCAATTCTTTGCTCAGTTTTTCTTCTTGCTTGCTTCCCCTTTCTTGCTTTTTCCGCTTTTTTCCAGGTCAGTTGCAATTGATTTTTGCTATGGTGGGTTTTTAGTTTCTGTTAGTTTTGTTTAGTTTGTCCGTGAGATTTTCTTATTGCTCCTTTTTTTATGTATTTCTTTCTGTAAAGAATGCAGTGATTTAGGGGAGTTTGTTTTCTCTCTCTAAAAATTGTCTGATTAAGAGATAGAAAGAGTGTGTGTTTGTGAGTTGTGTGTGTCTCTCTTGAGCAAAGAAGGGAAAAGACAGGACAGAGTCGGAGCAAATGATTCAATATTCATCGGAGGTACCAGGTCCTCCCCATGTTAGTATTTCAAGTATTACTTGCAAATAACTCTTTGAGACATCTAAAGATAGTCATACAAGGCCTCTGTTTTCCCGCCTTTTACAATCTCTAAAGTTTTAACCTTTTTTTTAAAATAAAAGTACAACAACCGAATCGTCGCCTCCTTTTTCTCCCTCTTTTGACACGTTGCCTCTCTCATCTTAAATAGCCGTCTCCTTTTTCCTTTGTCTTCCACATTCTTCTCTTCTACTGCCTCCATTTCATTTTTGCTCAAAAATTCTTAAAACCCTTGGCTTACTCTCACTCTTCCTCTCTCTCACCATGTCTCTTCTATCTTCCCCGGCTTCCTCTTCAGTCCCTCTCTCTGAAGCAACCGCTACTCCGCCTGTATTTGAAATCCCCTTCTCCAAATCTTCAGATTCCCCTCAAATCCCTCCTGTTGAAGGAACATCTATGACCTCTCCTCCTTGTGATTCCTCCATTACCTTCGTTTATCTCAATACCTCTCTAAATCCCCAAACTAATGATCCTCCGGTCAACACCTCTGCTGAAAATTTAATTAAACTCATCCCTCTATTGCTTACAGCATTTTGCAGAATTTACCAGATTGTGCAATATAATGATATTTTCATGAAAAAAACTGATACAAATTAGTAATTTTATTCTCTAGTTGATGTCTTTCTATGGGTTTTCATCAAACAATGCAAGAAATGTTAAATTGCACAAACCTGTGTTTCATAAGAGACGTAGAGAAGGAGAGGACATCATGACTGTCAAAGAATTTGTTGCATATGGAGGAAAGTATCAAATCACATACATCAATTTCGGTTAAATAAATATTACAGTAAGTATACATATAGTATTCATTTAGTATTACCTACTACGGGTTACGAATTTGTACTATTTAATAAAGAGTTACGTGAGTGACTAAACAAATTAAGAAGAAGGAAAAGAAGAAGAAGAAGAAGAAGAAGAAGAAGAAGAAGAAGAAGAAGAAGAAGAAGAAGAAGAAGAAGAAGAAGAAGAAGAAGAAGAAGAAGAAGAACTCACCATAAAAGAGGAAGTGAAACTCCAGCCATTGATTATCATCTCTGTCAAATTAAACGATTGTTGAATATATTTGAAAGCAGAGGAAAAATGAAGTTGAGATGTTAAAGATAAAATCATACATACAATAAGCAGAGGCGTGACAAAAATTGATGATGAGAAAGAGCGCATAAAAATATAAAATTTTTGAATCACCTTGGCTGTATTAACTCATTAACTCATCCCTTGTGTAGTAGAGAAAGAACCAGATTGATCAAAAGCTTCAGCTGTCACGAAAAGCTGTAATACGTTTATGAAATGTAAAATTAGTAAGTTTTCTGTGAGCTGAAAAGATAGAAAAAATTGACAATATGTGAAAGGCATTTTAATTTGCAAATTAGAACTTTGAAAATGGAATAAAAGAAGGCCGAGTTTAATTTGCAATAAATGATATCAGTATCTAACTTTAAATACAGAAAATTAATGTTCAATTTCTAATCAAATACTTTACAACCTTTGGGCAACTATCGAATGTCTGTTCTCATTCTAGTTTATTTTAATAAATATGTGCATGAGATAAAATACCAAATTCAAAACGGACACCGAAAACACAACATTATTGTTTAAATCTTAATCAAGTGAGATTGAGCAGAAATAACATGAGAATAAAGAGTTACCAAAAAAATAATCCAGCGAAAACAATAATTACAGAAGGAGCCAAATAAGTAATATGTCATTAACATACTACTATTATATAGTTTTATACTAATTATTCATTTTTTTAAATAAATATATTATTTGGTTAATGATTGACAATTGTTAAGCATATTCAAATATATCGAAAAAAAACTTTCCGCTTTCTACTTTTTGAGTTATCAAATTTTCTATAGGGTAACGCTTTAAAATATTAAAATTACTGTCAGAAGGAGTCAACTAGGACTTAAACAATATTAATTAATTTAACATATTAGAAAAATAAGTTGCTTTGAATAAAATTGAAACAGAATCACAAACCAAAAAAAAAGACATGTAAACTAAAGAACAAATTAGACATACAGCCGGAAAACTTAGAAAGAGAAGTAGTCAAAGTTGTTTATTATCAGGTCATGTCCAATCAGAGTACAGATTTTATCAGCTATTTCTGCTGGTATTTCCAGAGATCAGACAAATCAGCTCTTGCAACTTATTCCTACTCATGTACTTTATTCCTTCTTTTTCTTTGATTCTTTTAGACATAATTTAGTTTTCTTGCTACATTTAGGTAACCCTTCTTCTTATAAGGTAAGTCCTCCTACCAAAAGATTGAAAACTTAGAATATCTGGTCCCAAAGCTATTGGGTCACACTGGAAATGACATCGTATTAGTACTTATCTTGTAGAATCGAAAGTTACATGAATTTTTCCCAATAAACTCATTAAAATATTTGTATGTACATTCGTATTCAAAACTTCCATACATCTTTTAAAATATTATTTTAAAGGAAATAAATCTTTTAAAATATTATTTTAAATATTATTGAATCTTTATTAAAGAAACTTTTCGGCACGAATTCAAATTTAGTTATGTGTTAATACAGATAGCGAATTCTTTAGAAAAACTTATATATACAAATTGCTAGGCTTATGTGCAGATAGCATGATAACTGCAGCCTTTTAGGAAATAAAATAGCATTTACTTGTCAATATATTCCCTAATCATTGACAAGTTCATGAACTTATCCAACAAACATTAAAGTCTATAATCAGTAAATTGCTTCCTCTTATTAATGTTTAATTTGCTTTTCAGTTGTTGCTTTGCATGTCATTATACTTTTTCCCTGCTTTTCCTGTTATTTGCTGACAGGTATTTGACAAATGTTTATCACTTTCATTGTTGATTTTACTTTCTAATTTCCCGCTCTTTGTTCATTTGGCTTCTCCTCTCTGTTTCTTCCAAGTAAGTTGTTGCTTCTCTTTTCCAGCTTTTCTCTCCTCTTTCATTTGATGTTTTCCCCTGCTTTTTGAATTATGCAGACACTGTTTTTTCTCTTCTTCTAATTTTATGTGTTAATATTTTTATTTACTATTATGTGTATATTTTTATTTTTCTCCTGCTTCACATCCTCTTGTGAAAATAAATGTTGTAGAAATGAACTAAATAATAAAAGCATAGTCACTCAGAGTATGTATGCATAATTTAACATAAAACAATTAAAATAGATGTCCGACAGAAAAAGACAGATGATTGGTGGTCAAATTAAGAAAAATCTTAAACGCCGTATTGCCTATAAGGAAATGCCTCCTGAACAAAAGGAAGAACTTTTACAGCACCGCAGACAACAATATGTTGCCAGAAAACATGCTATCTCTGAAAAATTTCATGCTAGCACGTCCAATCAACCACATGCTTCTTCGGAGCCTCAAATCGTTATTTCTGAACAAACTACTTCTTCTATCCAGGACAATCCTTTTACTTCCCGAAATGGTTAGTTAAATCGAATTTTATTCCTCACATTCTTTTACATTTAGCTCTTACGTGTCTAAAATGTTGCAAGTCGTAAACCAACACAAACAGGTTGTTGGAGTATCAAGCAACTACCTTCTTGTCCAGCTACTTTAAAAAAAGTTCCTAACTGTAAATATTGCAAAGCCACAAGATTTCAATACAAAACTCCAAGTTTCTGCTGTAATAATGGTTCCATAAGATTAGTTTCACACCAACTACCTACGGAATTAAAAAAAAACTTTATTACGGCAATTGTGAAGAATCCAAACATTTTCGTACATACGTTAGAACATACAATAACATGTTTGCATTTACTTCGCTCGGAGTAAAGTACGATAAGAACTTAGCAACTAGAACTAAAGGTATTTACACATTCAAAGTTCAAGGGCAAATGTATCATTTTCTGCCCAATCTCGCCACTTCAGATGACAAAACAAAAAATTTACAGCTTTATTTTTATGACAATGAGACTAATATGCTTGATAAAGTTGCTTTTTTTGAAAAACTGAACAAATCTATTATTGCAAAATTAATAGACATATTAAAAATTAATCCATACTCTCTATTTCTAAAATCTCTTAAATATATTTCAGACTTGTCCAATTTTTATATCGATCTTAAATGTGATTCAACATTGGACCAATGCACGTACAACTTACCTGATGTTTCCGAAGTTGCAGCTATATGGACTAACGAAGAATTAGAAAATCCTTCCTCTACACCGCACATTCGTATTTATACCTATGACAACTGTAACCAAATGGTTCACTATTATTATGGTTGTTATGATCCACTGCAATATCCGTTGTTGTTTCCATTTGCTGAAAACGGATGGCATTGTGGCATTCAAAAAATTCCAACAAAAATAAACTTACCTAGAAATCGTTCTGCCTGCAAAAATAATCAACTTTCAAGTGTGGCCAACATGTGTGCAATTGATGGACTTCTGCATATTGAGGAAGAAATTTTGCAAAATAACAAACATAAAAGGAACACTGTATCTTGTCGTGAATATTATTATTACAAACTTCAAATTAGAGATGATAAAGAAAATAAAATTTTACATTCGGGAAGATTATTCCAACAATATTCTGTAGATCAATATATAAAGTTTGAAACACAAAGATTAGACTTTTTGTTATTCAATCAAGATTTGTTTCGCACTGAAGTATTAGCAGGATTAATTGATCTTCTAAGACTAGGAGAAAGAGAGGCTTCAAATATTGGACGAAAAACATTCCTCCCTGCTAGCTTCACAGGAGGTCCAAGAGATATGCGTCGTCGATATATGGATGCCATTGCTTTAGTTCAACACTATGGAAAACCCGATATTTTCCTCACAATGACTTGTAACCCCTCGTGGCCAGAAATACAACATCTATTACTACCAAATGATGAAGTACAAAATAGACCTGATCTCCTAGGTAGAGTATTCAAAGCAAAAGTTGAAGAGCTAAAATCTGATATACTTAAAATATATATATTTGGAAAAGTGTTCGCTTTTATGTATACTATAGAATTTCAAAAAAGAGGTCTTCCACATGCTCATTTTCTTATTATACTTGATGATGCTTATAAATTATTAACACCTGAGGCTTATGATAGAGTTGTCTGTGCTGAACTACCTGATTGTGACACAAATAAATATTTATATTCTTTGGTAATTAAGCATATGATGCACGGTCCTTGCGGAAGCTTAAATCCTACAAATTCCTGCATGAAAAAAAGGGTCATTGTAAATTTAAATATCCTAAAAATTACTTTGCAGAAACATCAAAAGACAAAAATTCGTACCCGATTTACAGGAGGCGATATACTGATAAATTTGCAAAAGTTAGTACTCAATATCTTGACAACTCATGGGTTGTTCCATATAATCCATATCTACTTAACAAATTTAGCTGTCACATGAATGTTGAAATTTGTGCTGATATTAAAGTTGTTAAATATATCTATAAATATATTTGTAAAGGTCATGACAAAATTGCTTTCGACTTACAAAATAACGATCCTAAATTAAAAATCGATGAAATCAGGGAATATCAATTAGGCAGATGGGTATCACCTCCAGAAGCTATGTGACGTTTGCTTGCTTTCCCTATTAGTGAAATGAATCCCAACGTTTACAATCTTCAGTTACATCTTGAAAATCAACAATTTGTTTCCTTTAAAACAACTACAAATCTAAATTCAATCTTAAAAAATCCATCTAATGCCAGAAACATGTTGACAGAATTTTTTTCTATGAACAAAACAAATAAACATGCCATAGAACTTAACTTATTATACAAAGAATTCCTGGAGCACTTTGTGTGGTCAGTCAGTGATAAAATGTGGACACGCAGAAAACAAGGTTATGCTATTGGACGTATTGTTAGTTATCATCCAACTGAAGGAGAAAGATATTACCTTCGGTTGTTATTGATGAACATACGTGGGTCGAAGTCATACAAAGATCTTATGACTGTAAATGGAAAGTATTACACCACATTTAGAGAATCTGCAGAAAAAAGAGGTTTGCTAGCTTCTGATAACAACTTAATTGAATGCATGTCGGAAGCTTCTAATTACCAGATGCCATATAGTCTTCGACGTTTATTTGCTACGCTATTAGCATACTGTAACCCTGCTAATCCCAAAGAATTATGGAAAAAATTTGAAAGTCCCATGTCTGAAGATTTTACAATCATACCAAATATACAATCAAATAATGTTCGGTTGCTGGTTTTGGATCATATAAATAATATAATACTTTCAATGGGACGAAATATAAACGAATTCAAACTCATACCAGAAAATATTACACCTTCTACAGCTCTTCGTTTTAGAATAATGCAAGAAACTAGAGACATTCAATTAGAAAGAAATATAATTGTAGTAGAAGAAGATTTGCAGTTATATAAAAATTGGAATCAAGAACAACAAAAAGCATACACGACAATTATGAATAGAATATTCTCAAACGAATCAACAACCTTTTTTATCGATGGACCTGGAGGAACTGGTAAAACATTCTTATACCGTGCATTACTAGCTACAGTACGATCAAAAGGATTTATAGCTTTAGTGACAACAACTTCGGGTGTTGCAGCTTCGGTACTCCCTGGAGGACGAATTGCTCATTCTCGCTTTAAACTTCCTATTCATACAACCGAAAACTACAGTTGTAATATAAGTAAACAAAGTTCCCTTGCGTCTTTAATTCGAGATGCGAAATTAATAGTATGGGATGAGGTCTCAATGGCAAATAAAAAGCTTGTCGAAATTTTTGATTTAGTCTTGAAAGATCTTACAGGAGTAAATACACTTTTTGGAGAAAACATTATTGTTTTCGGAGGCGATTTTAGACAGACTTTGCCTGTAGTAAAAAGCGGTACAAAGGAAGATTTTATTCGTGAATGCTTATTGAACTCAGACATTTGGAATCATCTTGAAAAATTCTATTTGACAGAAAATATGCTAGCACGAGAGGATCTTAAATTCTCTGAGTACTTACTTAGAATTGGAAATGGAAAAGAACAACTTAATGAACACAATAAAATTGAAATTCCAAAATTTTTTCTCATTCCTTTTACAACTGAAAAAGAATCATTAAATATTTTATTTAAAACTATTTACTCCGATCTGGACCTACTCAAACATAATATATCCAATGTAATATCACATGTTATCTTAACAACAAAAAATGAGTTTGTAAATGAAATTAATCAAATGTTTATAAACCAGTTTTCCGGAACTGCTATGACATTTGTTGGCATTGACGAAACTATAGAGCCAAATGATCAAACCCAATTTGAGGACTTTTTACATTCTCTAAATCCGCTAGGTTTGCCTCCTTATAAGTTAGTACTAAAGCAAAATTGTCTAGTTATCCTATTGCGAAATTTGAATCCTTCTGAAGGTTTATGCAATGGCACACGCTTAATCTGTTCTGACTTCAAAACTCATGTTATTAGTGCTAAAATTGCAATCGGTGACTTTAAGGACAAATATGTTTTCATTCCACGAATACCATTATTATGTTCACAGGACGAAAAATTACCAATCCAATTCAAAAGAAATAATTTCCTATTCGATTATGTTTTGCTATGACTATAAATAAAGCTCAAGGTCAAACACTAGATTTTGTTGGAATTTATTTACGCGAACCTGTTTTTTTCCATGGTCAACTTTATGTTGTTTTGTCGAGAGCAAAAAAAAAAGAACTGTGTAAAAATGCTAATTCGCCCACCAACAACAGACGACCCTGATGATCATTCAACATACAACATAGTATATGATGAAATAATTAAAAAAATTTCTTCTTAAATATGTTATATCATCCCATAAATGGTTCCTTATATTTACGTCCTAATATTATGTTATATAAGTTTCTTGTTGATTAATTCTCAGGCTACGAAAACATGGCACAAACACTTGATATACAGGCCATCACTCCTGAGTTACCGAACTGGACATGTAAAATACAAGTTGTGGATATTTGCAAGCCAGGAGAAAGCAAAGAACGAAAGATAAAATATCTAAATATGATCTTTCAAGATGAACAGGTACTTTGTTGTTTTAAAAAAATAAAATAAATATTACCTACATATATCTCTTCTGCTATTTATAGTTACAAATTGCTTTCAGGAACACCAAATAAAAGCGATTGTATATGGTGACGATATACCCGTTTATCAAGATATATTCAAACTATTTCATACATACTTGATAACGAGTGCGCGTATACAACAATCAAACTTATGATTTGAAAAACCCCTGCATACATTTGACTGGATCATCGACAAAAAAACCATAGTTGATTTAATCGACAAAGATGACCCAGATGAACATCAACTGCCACCACCCACAAAGCTTAACCTTACATCATTTCTCGATATCAACAATCAAGCTTCCAGAGGCACGAAGGAACAACTTAGGAACGCAGAATACAGTACGACTGTTCCGCTAAATCTATCACTAAACATGTTTTCCAACACAAGTTATTAATTTTTCTTCTCACCTATCCATCTATTGCTTACAAATTATTTTGCTCACGGATGTGCTTGCAATTGTTGTCAACTGCTTTCCAGCCGGATATGTTACAACTTTACAGAAAAGATTACAAGAGTTCATTCTCATCGATACTGAGTAAAACCATTTGCATTATTTCCTTAGCCTTGTTGTTTTACAATTTAAAGTTCTACACTATGCTAACCATTTCAATTAAAATAGGAAGCAAACTTTCATATTCACATTATGGGAAGAGTCTATTATTGAAGACGAAGGAAAAAAATTGCTTGCACAATTTCAGGAACGTCCAATTATCCTTGCTAGACGTATTGGAGTATCCAAATACGACGGTAACCTATGAATAACAATCTACATAAATAAAGTATTACTGTAATTCTGTTTTTTGTTTGATGAGTGTTACAAAAAATTATTTAATTTTTTGAAACAAAATGCTATTGCAATAAACGTATAGATATTCATAGGAATGAATGGACTCTGTTTTTCTACAAAGGTGTTTTACATTAGAATACCGAATAAATGAGGCAAAATATACTTTATCTTCTTTTCCTTTGTTCATAGTTAATCCACTTTTTATTTCCCAGTATTTCTAAAAGTCTTTCCAAGTAATTAATTCGTACGAACCATTACCTTTTCAACTTAATTTCTTCTAAGTAGTTCTTGATTAATTGATCTGGTAAATAAAGATTCAGAATTTAAAATTTTCATTTTTTGAGTTGAAAGAGTGAATGTTAAAGATTCATACATTGTAAAAATATCTAAGTCAAACAATGTATTAAATTTTTTACATTACATGTATATATTTTTGAAAGCATAATTTCGTTATCACCGTCTCTTAGTTTATCTATTACTTTAACTGCTAAATACATATTACAAATTTGTCACTTTTTTAAAGTCTTGTTCTCGGGTTGTTCCTATTTCATACTACTCTGCTATCTGACATTACTTCTTTGCATTAAAAAAAGTTTAGCATAAGCTAACAATTTTGACCTTTTGAGTTAACTTTTAAGACTATTGTTTTACCAATTTCATTTTGGAAACAGACCAGACAATTGAAAAATTCAAACATGAAAATTGCTTGCTGCTTAGTTTTTTTTTGGTTTCGTATTCAGAACCCTCTATTACTTTTGCTTCAAACTTCCTTTTCATTTCTTGGATCATATAAATAGTAGATTACGACAACAAACATAATGGCTTAGAATAACATCTGCATTTTCTCTTCTTCTTTTTTTCTCCAGTTTCCGCCCTTTGCTTCTCGGTATGATTTCAAATTTCTCCACATTGTATCAATGCAATTTGCATATATGAGTTTCAGTAAATTTTATGTCGTCACTCTGGATGAGTCAGTAGAGGTGACTTACATCGATACAAACAAGACAAGTCATATATAATTGAATAAACCCATTAAATTGTGCATATTGCTTAATTTGCTTATAGGATAAGTAATTAAAGTTTGTCCCTCAAATATCTAAAGATATACATTTTGAAACCTTCATAGAATTTTACAGATTGAACTTGTTGTCATTTTATTTTTATTGTCTTTCTATCCATTGTTGTTCATCAAGTTTCTCTTCATCAAATTTCTCATACTTTTGCATAAATTTTTGAAATCAGTTGTTTCTCATGATGGAAATAGACATTCACTTTTTGAATTATTATAATCTAATACTAATCGTATTTTCGCTTGGCCTTATTGATATTTTATTTCTATTCTTATACCTGCTTACTTTATTGCTGAAACAATAATATTTTATCTTATGATATTAGTCAAAATAATCATTGGTCTAATAGATATAGGCACATCATTGACTACAAAGTTTAATACCACGATCTAAATCAATCCGCCTTACATAAAATGCCTCCAACTGCGTTCATGGTATAACATTGCCGTTACATATATTGTATTTATTTTTTCCTATTAATTATAACTATTTTAAAGATTTTACCTTTTTTCCCCCACAAACAGTGCTGAAAAAAATACAGAAATGCTCAAGTCTTTTACAACAAGAAGTACATCTCACTCTGGTTGTCTCATCTCTGTTCCGGTGGATGAAGAGATAGTCCCAATTGCAAACGCTCAATCGCAACAAGATGTAAGACCAAATTCTATTAATATTATTCATAATATAAATCTCTATTTATTCTTGTAATTAACATAATTACTAATCTAACTTTTTCTTTAAAAAGGGACATTCCTTTTCCATCGAAGCAAAAATATCGCTCTCAAATAGACTCAAAAGTTGTTATATTTTAATATGTCCAAACTGTGGGCAAGAAGTGAGAAGTCCAAGGAAAAGAAAAATTCGCTGTATGAATTGCAATCAGGAAAATATGTTAGTGCCAAGGTATTTAGAGTCTGATTTTATGAATATATTCTAAAGAAATATGTACAAAAAATTATCTTATAATATTACCGCAGGTGTCGATTTGACGTAAATCTGAAAGATGCTTCCGGCTCAACAACTGGAGTAATCATGGACAAAGAAGCGAAAAAATTATTATCTCTTACTGCTGCGGAGATTTATGATCTGGTTTTAGCTAAGGTAAATAATCTAACCAAACGATTTTCATTATATTTACTTTACAATTGCACTAACAAAAACTTTAAAACATATTCCTCTCTAGAATGACTCGCTGCCAATGGAAAATATTCAAATCAGACTGAACCAAAACCTGTTCAGAATTCAAGTCAAAAAATCCTTTTCTCGCATTGTTGGATCAACATTTTCAAAACTGTTTATTCTGTCCTGCATTGAAAAAGAGAACAACAAAAGATCAAAAAAGGACTTTGCTTCTTCAGATGAAGAACAACATAACTTGTTAAAGCTCAAACAAAAGTTGGAGCCACCAACTCCAGCGAAGAAAAAATAAAGGTCATCAAAAAATTCACTTTTGCACTTCAATTTAATAAACATTGTTTTCCTTTTGGCCTTCAAATATGTTAAACTCTTTCATACTTTAAGTTACATGCATGTGCATGTTAACCAACTTGCTTTTACAATCACTTTTGGCTTTTTTGGTGGAACAAAGGTAATTCACTTATTACTGTTTTATGTTTCTTTCTCTTAATTCTGTGAATATATGTGCTGTGCTGACACTGAAGTAAGCAATTCTTCTAATTTTAGTAATCCTGTACAAATAAATATGTGTAGTATTGAAAATGAGGTAAAAGGTTCAATAATTTAATTATTAAATATTTCTTGACTAAAGACTGTTGTGCCTTTGAGGATTAAAAAATGGACTATTAAATTGTACATATTGATGTTACAGTGTTCGATATTTCAATTGAGGATCTGGAAATAAAGAATTTTGTAGGTTTTTCTTATTGCCCTATGGTTCGACTTAATGAATGTTATACGAGTATGATTTTGCTGTCGAGAATTTGCAGCTACTGGTAAGGATGATTGTGCCTAGCTATATCTAACTTTGGTAAGAATTTAGAATTGAAGTGAACTTTAGTCAAATTTTGGACAGTTTATTTTTACTACTGGGAAGAGAGATATATTGAATATATGATTTGCGGCTGTGATACCCTTTAATGCTTGGTAAAATGGAGTGTGTTTGACTAGGAATTCAACCTTAATTTTCCGTGTTTAAAGTTTGAAAGACTTTCTATGGCCTAAAACTTTTTCTGTGTGTTATTTTACACTCTTTAAGTAACTAGCTAGCCAAATTTATTATTTATTTTTCCTAATTTACTTCACTCCTCACTTCTTGAATTTAACCTATAATATACGCATTTAACATGTTATATCAGGTTATCTATATTATGTTTTATGATATTGGTTCCACTACTTACGTAATAAGAGTCTGTACTACTAAGGATATTTTTTCTTATTTGCAAAACATAGCAAGAACTTCGTATCCTTCATGATTTGACTTCAAACCACGATTTCATCTTCCTCTTCAACCCAATTTTTCACCATTTTTATATATAGGTGGATGAAACTGACTCCTTGTCTCTTCTACTATTCTGCATATCAGTTGAAAAAGAGACAGATTTATGTTTGACAAGGGAGATACATAGTTATTTAATGAGAATTATTATCTTAGCATTGTACACTGGAATTGTTGGTTGTATAGAGAGATGAAAGAGAGTGAGAGCTGCGAAGGTGGGAGGATATAGGTGAAAGGAAAAAGAAGGAAAGAATTTAGGAAAGACTCAACATTATCACTTTGGTTAGGGTATTCAGACTTCATTGTTCCATTTTCAATTGTGCAGACTATCAGCATGAAAAAATATCAACTTGCATTCCATATTTGTATTGCATCAATAAATTCATGACATATGTCATTTAAAATTTAGCGTTACCACGTATGTCAAGTTTTATCTAACCTCTTAGACTATTATTTTTCTAGAGTTCATTGCATTTGCTTTCATGAAAATTGAGCTTACTGCAAAGTATGCTGTGTAGTTGATACCTAGCATTAAATCACTGCAAATGAATTTTACCTGGATTGGTGTTGCTCTTTTCGAAGGATTTTACACTTAAGGTCATCTTGTTTCAGCTTGTGTTTGCGTTCATGTTAATAGAAATATCTCGGACAATCTATCTGTTTGTTCTGCCTTTTGATGGCTTTTAGATTTTTCCAACGTACTGCATCGTTGTTGAGACCTGGACAGCAACATCTATCTATCTATTTGATGTTTGGTCTTAAAGGTAGTCCGAAAGCTATCAAACAACTTAAAACATCAATTTATAATCTAAGATCTTCTAATTAGGTAGTTAAAGTGGACTTGCAGCTATTTAAGCTGTCAACAGATTATATTTCCCTGTTGTATCCTATGCAAGTTTGCCTGTAGAAGTTTATAGATCCCTCTATGTTGGAGATGGCTTGAATGAATAACATTTTAGATATACTACACTACAAGATTCTTCTCTCCCTTTATTCTTCTTTGTTCCTCCCTGTTCTTCTTCTCCTCGTTCTTTAATCTCCACTCCTTCCTCACTGTTTCTGCACTTCGTTACATATTGTCCAGCCCCAGAACAGCCTTAAAATACCATCATTTCTGTGGCGTTTTAGCTCCATATTAGCCCTCTTCATCCTTTCTTTCTTGTGATCGAAGATTATCACATTATATTGGTAAGCTAAATTCATATAGAGTGTTTGGTTCTGATCCTGTTTCATGAGCACCTAAAAAAATATTTTCTTGAAAGCTGTACGAAGTTACTCTTTTTAGAACTTGGCTGTTGATGAGTACAAGGCTTTCATGTGGGAAACAAATTATAAAATTCATTACAATGCTATTTTTCTGAAAAACAAAATTCATTATAGTGGTGATTTTACATACCTAGCATTAAAGTATACAGATTTTTGAAATATCTGAGTAATTAAATGATACAACAAATGAAATAAACTTCCTCTTCTCCTTTGAGTACATATAGTCTAATATAACCGCTTCATCAGAATACGTTCTGCTTCTGGATTTTCTTTACTTTATCCTTGCACTTCAATTCATATCAGTTGAGTGGTAAATCTGTTACAATTGCTTTGTGTTGGTTAATGGTGTTAACATTGTCTGCTTGCGAATCTTTTAGTAATTACAGAGACACAACAATGGAGAATCTAATTGTCCTAATTTTTGTTTTATAAATTCTCTGTGCTACAAATCTTTTGTCTTTTTTCTATAATTCCAGATTGCTTTATCTAATTTTTTCCCTTTTTGGTTTTTCCTCTTTTTTCTTTAATCTCCCATTTTGTTTCTTCATAAAAGTTAGGTCATCACAAAATGGACTACAACTATCAGTATCTTAATTGTAATTAATCAGATAATATATTTATATAGAAAAATAAATAATTAGTGCAAAACTGTATAATAGTAGTATGTTAATGAGATATTACTTATTCTGTTCTTTCTGGAATTGTTGTTTCTACTGAATTTTTTTTGAAGAGAACTTTAGCTTGGTGCAATTTTGGATCAATTACTGAAGACACTAAATTATATAGACCCAATTATATAGGTATGTTGTTGTTGCAATTAGTAGAAAAATATATATAATAGATTCTGTTTTCTATGTCTGTTTTGGATTTGATATTTTATCACATGCACATATTTTTTAAAATAAACTGCCTGATCATGGCCCAGAGGTTGTAACGTGTTTGACTAGGAATTCAATGTTAATTTTTCGTGTTTAAAGTTTGAAAGACTTTCTATGGCCTAAAACTTTTTCTGACTGTTTTTTTACACTCTTTAGGTAACTAGCTAGCCAAATTTATTATTTATTTTTCCTAATTGATATATAAAATTATATATATATATATATATATATATATATATATATATATATATATATATATATCTGTGTGTGTGTGTGCGCGCGCGCACCAATATATGATAATAAAATTTCCCCAATTTGAATCTGCCTTCTACTTAGCTGGATTTATATTTGATATGCAACCTTTTATGATGTAACTTTACAAATACTCATTATACTATTGTTGAGAAGAATTCAAGATGAAATATTGTAACCTTTCCTGATTATTTTATGTCTGTATTTTCTCTATCAGTTGGAGTCTACTCTATTTTTAACTCTTTAAATTAAAAGAGCAATATTATCCAACACATTATTATTCTTTCCTTTTTCAGTTACCACTCATGTCCTGACACAACATGTACTACGCGCTTCATCTGTTCCGCTCAACAACTCTTGTAATAATTTAATAACTTTTGGTCTTTGTAACATATCTTATCAAAATAATACTTTCACTTTGTTCCACACAATAGAAAATATGTATATTCATATCTTGTTATTTAAAACTTTAACTACTTCAATTTAACAATATTTGAAAATAGGTGCACGGGCACCCACCACCTAGTACTTACTAATAAAAGTGAATAACAAGCAGCTCACTGTCAACATGTGTGCTTCTTGGTATTCACTTATAATTAAAGGGTATTTCAGTCACTTGAGGGTATTTTTTGGTATATTTTTGTTGCTTAAAGTTATAGTTAGCTTATGGAACTCCTGTGTATTTCCCATTTTAGGTCTATGTTTTCTTTATTTTGTTTTATAGTTGTGGTTTCCATTTGCAGCCTACTGAAATATTAATTATATTTGGCTTTTTGGTGATTAAGTTCTTATTATAAATTTTTAACAAAGAATAAGCTTATTAAAAGTTAAAACAAAGGGACGGGAGTATCTTTATGACTTTCAGTATTTTAATTGAGAAAATTACATATCATCTAACGTCTATAATATGGATAAATCGTTCTTTTTATATATTGAAAAACGATTATAGAGATAAATTAGAAATTAAGTGATAAATTATATTTTAATTTTTTAAATTGAACAAGTATAAATGGACAACTATTTTTAAAATGATGGACAAATAAAAGTGGAGGGAAGAAGCACTCATTTATCATTTTATTGATCATCCTTGTAACTAAAAATGACCTTTCTCTTTCTCATGAATGCTCCTCATAAATTTGTCTTCCTTCTTATGCAGATTATGAAGAGGCCTCAACCCGATCGATCAAAACTTTCTGCACTTATTGGTTTTTATAACTTAAAATTTAAAAATCAAATGATAAATAAATTTCTCTACTTCACTACAATGTAACTTTATTCATTTTGAGTCCGGGCAATGCTCAAACTATCTGTAATAGTTATAACTAGAGAAACCAAAAAAGAATTAGAAAAGGTTGAAAAAGAATGAGAATAACACATTAATAGTTATCGGTGAAATTTCAAACTTGACAACATTCATAATATCTTACATATAGCAACAATTAGAAATACATATCCATATAAGGAGCTAGAGTGACATTTATAACGTGTTCTCTAAACACAATTATTTATTTTGCGCATTAGCAAAACCTAGCTAATATTGCAATTATTCATCACACAAGCATAAACATAAATATCTGTATAGGGTCATTGAACATCGTTTTTCTATTTTTTGAGAAAATAACTCTCTTTATCTTTGGTCAATTCAATGAAATAACCCAAGAAAACGAGAGGATCTGGGGTGGCTGGAGTTTTCTTCTCATATGCTAATGTCCATATAGTCCACTGTTGTTCAAAGGATGAAATGATAGTGAAGGAATTATACAACTCTAACAGATCTCCTTCAATCATTTTTCAAGTGATCGATTTCTTCTTAGGATCAACCGCTTCGATTACTTCCTTAACAATCCTCAGTTTTCCATCTATAATCATTAAAATTAGATAATGAAACAGATGTTAGCTCCTAATTCACCTCTCCGATTCCTCATAAAAAATTAAACATTCAAAAGATAACACCTTTGTGTTTTTGTTTCCACATTTTTTCCAAAAATAATTTGATGCTCATAAATCGGAGTATCGAATATTGGACATGTTGAGTTAAATGTATATGAGTCAAAATGAATTGAGTTAATAAAAAGCGGGTCATATTACTTGGACTGAAAGAGTTGGGCTGAGACGGGCTAAGAAACGGGTCATGACTTAACCCATTCAGTTCATACCAAATTTTAATTTCTTATGTTTATTTTTTTAACAATTAATTTATTTAAATATCTAATAAAGTATACTTTTCTTTATTATTTCCTTATATAACTTATCAAACAAAAAAATTTAAAAATATTTGAAAAAATTTTCATGAGTCAATTTAAAGTTTGAACTATAACATATTATCACAATTTTCAAATGAATTAAATTAAAAATTAAGCGAATCAAGCAAGTTAGACGTACTATATTTTATGTGCTAATTTTGACACTTATTCTCACGAAGATTAGACTGTGTACTTCTTTTTCTAATGGAATTGTTTTTACAAATGTAAAAGAATATTTGACATTGTGGAAAATATGGCAATTGGTTGGAAAGCCTATAAATATGATTATACTGTGTTTGATATGACTAAAGCAATTTTTCATAAAAAAATCTTTTTGCTCGTAACAAATGTTTGAAATTTTTTTTTTTTTCATATTTGGTTGGTCGATGAAAGATCGGAAAGCATGTAATAAGGCCAATAATAATATTATCCAAGTCAGAGAGTTTTTGCTAAAGCTTTTGAGTACTAAATAAATATTAATAATAAAGGCCAATGATAATATTATCCAAGTCAGAGAGTATTTTGCCTAAATAAATATTAATAATAACATTTAGATGTTAGTTGGGCAAGTAATATGAAGTTAAATATTAAGATAGTTGTGAGGAAATAACTTCCAATACCCCACCACACAAGTGAAAGGAGTCATTTTGCTTTTTGGATGCAAAATATTTTATTTAGAATATATTTTATGTTAACCAAACACCATACATCAAACAAGTTTTAGTAAAAAAAGAAAATTTGTTTTAAAAAATGACCAAACACACTTAAATGTGAAAAATGCAAGTACACACACTTATATATATATATATATATATATATAAGAGAGAGAGTGTAGAGATGTGTATTATACACATAATATTTCCAGCTTACTATCGAATCAACTTTTATGATTCCACCTTGATAAATTTCAAAACGGTTGACCTTATTAGGGCTAATGTTGGGTACATGATGAGTATTAGAGTAAAAAAGATCATGGATCAAATGTCCTCCACATTTCACCTCTATTGAAGAAGTCAACTTGCCTTTCACACTCATATTTTCTTTTTCGATATAGTAAAATGTTGTGAGAAAATCTTTGAAAGTTGTGCTTATATAGATTTTAATTGTGTAAAAAACCTAGTTGAAAATATTATCCACAACACATATACAAACACAAACACAAACACATACACATATATTACTTCCTCTAGTCCACTTTACTTGTCATTTTTATTTGTACGCTTCTTGAGAAAATATTAACTAAAAGGGTAATTTAATTAAATTATTCTAATTTATTCTTTGATTTCAATTTAATACTACAATCTTTTTCATCACATTACTATCTCTCCATATTTATTGGGTATGGGTAAAGGTAGAAACTAATAATTAATTATATCTTACTCCCTCCGTTTCTTTTTAGTTGCTAGGTATACTAAAATGGTTGTACCAAAATAGTTGCTATTTTCAAAATTCAAGAAATAGTTGACCATCTTTTTTCAACTCTAACCTATTACTCAAGTCACTTTACAAAGTGAAAATAATGATTATTGTAAGTTTTCAAAAAATATCTATCATTTAATAGGGTCATATTAGTCAAACTACATATCCCTATTAATTTTTTTCTTAAAAGGTATGTAAATCTTATCCTAACAAGTAAAAAGGAACGGAAAGAATAGTTTTCTAACATGACAACTATTTGGACCAACAATATTTAATAAGCACGACAAGTAAAATGGACTAGAGGGACTAATATATTTTGCTACTATACATAAATATGAAAGGTACCACCACATGTTATGGGTGGTTGTACAAAAAGCAATAGAACTTGTACTTCTTGCAATTGCAAATTCTCTTTGTTCCAAATTGATATGCATTTTCCAATAAATGTAATTTGTGGTGATATGCACTTAACAAATTCTTTTGTGGGATAGCTTAATTATTTTCAATTTTATTTTCCATGACCACTGATTTTTGTTCTTTCATTTAGGAATTTGTTCTTATGAGGAAGCATATCTTTAAAGATGATGAATTTGAATGGTTGAGAAATTTTGACAAACAAGTGTTAGGCTTAAACCCATTTTTTCAAAGATGAAGCATATTTATTATGTCAAAGCTACTAGACAATTAATAGACTAGTTCATCTTGAATTACTAGATTATTGAGAGACTAGTCAATCTTGAGTTTCTCTGTCTTTTCTACAATATTTTTTATATCATTTGAATATTATTGTTTATGTTAAACTTATATTGTCTAAATATATGATTCACGTATGATATTGCATTTATCGAATGTTTTTAATTTCAAAAAAAAAAACAAATTTACTAGGCGAGGTGTCTAAGAGCTAATTTCTAAACATTCTTGGCCAGAAAGAAGAGTTCATGTTTAAAGCACTTCCCAAGGGAAAGTATAATTCTCCATTTTTCTTCTATTTTTCCTTTCTTTGTTGAAAATGTCAATTCAACGATTCTACAAGAAAGGTAATATTAGTGTCTTTTGTTTTCAACAATATATATTATAATATGTAAATTTCAAATTTATTAATTAAGTGTCAATACTAGTCTATGATATTCATAAGCCAATAGATAGAACTTTCCCAAAAACTTGTGTGGAAGTGGATTTCACAACACAAAATTTTAAGAGAATTTTTCATAAATGACTATAATTTGATGGCTAATTACAATTTGTAACTGTACTTTGCTTAGTTATTATTTGTAGTAAATCTTTCATTTTTAGGCGTCTGTATTAATAGTATTCGTTCGCGCAACGAATAAAACTTGTCTCAATTTATTCGTTCGCGTAACGAATATAACTAGAAGTGAAATACAGAAAATATATGGGTGTATTTGAGGATACAAACAACAAAAATATAGGAGAGTGTACATGAGTACATAACCTAAAAAATACAATCAAAATAAGGATGTTGTTACACCCCGTAAGTTTCTAACGTTTAGTCGGCCTATTCATATGTTGGTTGAGAGTTTTAGAGTGCCATACGTACGAGGAAAGGGCCCGGGGAAAGGCCGAACGAGTGCAAAGTCGGAATTTCACGGGAGGAGGCCGAACCAAGTTGCCCAGAGGCGCAAAGTGGCACGGAGCAGCCCCCTCCGCGTTACCCAAAGTGGCACGCGACCGGCAGAGTGAAACGTTGCCTTGTCCGCCGCCTCAAGTATATATAAGTCTCATCCTTTGATTTTAAGTCATTTTCAATATATACATGGCCAGACCCGAGGGAGTACGAAGAAACCAAGTAAAAATCATCCGATTATGCCTCCAAACGCCGTCCAAATCCGAATTAACTTCGGGTACTGATGTATCAGGCTGCAGAAAACATTGCTGCGGAGTTATTTTCGCAAAATTCGCCCAGCGAATCGTCATCCCGCTGAGCCAGAGTTGGTGGAATTGTTTCAAACTAGTGTCAATACAATCACAGAATTAAAGTAAGTGTTTCTCCCTTCTAGACTCCCGAGAAATTACGAGTTTTCAATCATCTTTCGACAGTTTCAAATATAGTTACTATATATATATATAAAGTTATCGTTTTCTTCAAATTCAGTAACGAAGTTGGCCCTATTCTTCTATTAATATGATTACAGTTGAGAATGGCAGTTGATAGGAGCTGATACTCATCAGTTAGTCAGAAAACGGTGAACGAGGTATGTAAGGCTTAACTCTCGGCAAGTATCCTAGTCGTACAGTGTTACGACTTATGTTCTCGAATAGAAATAACGATCTCAGATGCTGCAGATAATTGCTACCATTAGATTGTAATTCGATATGTTGTAATTAGCTGTTATTGATATACATATATAAATATTAACTATGTTGTGATTAGCTGCTAATAGGGATTACAGTTACATAAATTTTGGTTAGCTGTTAGAAAACGTATACAGATCGTACTGCAGGACCCCTCGCTGAAAGGGAGAAAGTTAAATGTGATTCGCGTTGTGAACGCTATAGAAACTCTTTTAGTTCTCAGTTTATTGTGATGGTAAACTTATATGTTTGTAGCCAGGCCTAGACTTTAGAAGCTCGCAAGAATTATTGGCTTGAATCAGTTGGTTAAACAGTATGGGTGCAGTTAGGCGATCTGACGACCATTTGGCGCCTGTATTGGCAGGAAAGCATCCTTAGAGGTCATTAATGTTATTGCACGTTCCAGAACCAGAAATAGAGACAAAATAGGTATATTCAAGAGTTATCGATACTAGGGTTGTCCAATGTATTGAATGATCGTCTGCCATCCCTTTAGCCTTATCAGTGATTGTCAGTCTTAGTCGACTTAACAGCTATCACGTAGGATGCCCAGCAAACCAGCCAGTCGTCTGAGTCAGATAAACCCGTGGGTACCCCAAGGAGGGGTCCACATCAGTAGTCAGTGACGGGCCAACACCCTAGCCGATTCTTGTAAGGTATTCAGGTACAGAGTGCCAGGAGATGACCAGTCTATATAGAATTGCCTATAAGATTGAGAATTGCCCAGAACAGTAATATAGATCCGAGTGGATTCAGACAAGGCCTAAGGAGTCAGCAGTACTCTGCTAATACAGTGTTAACCACAAGTTAGGGAGATTGGTAAGCTCCCTATGAAGGACCAGGGTGCCGATCGCGTATAAGCAAGTTCGACCAACCCCAGTCTATAGTTGTTTAATTAGAAGAATAAAGTAGTTAGCTATCTGTAACCCCACAGTTATTCATGAGTTATAGATGCGTGAATATTGTTAGGCCACTTTAGACCTCGCTCTATTCAGCCCAGACTATTAGAGATCATGATCACTATCAGGATCCTCTGATCAAATACGGGCGCATGGCGTGATACAGATTATCACAGAAGCGAGTAGCATTAACATGAGGCCTAGAAGGCCAGATACGCGCTCTTTATACAGATAGATTGATGTGTCAGTATAGCACCTGAGTTGGGGTTGCTCTCACTTAGAAGCCTTCCATGACCGCCCCAGGGTTAATAGTTGTGTCACTGCCCGCCAGGGGTGAGGATACGTCGCTCTACGGAGTGGCATGCCGTCCGCAAGGGACGAAGATGGGGTATCCAGATCCTCACATGCCGTGGTTGGCCTTATACACACCCCCGCCGAGCGTTTACGCCCGGGGTGTAAATATCAGGAGTCCTTCGGACTCAGACATAGCTACAGTTCAGGGGCCAAACGGGTTCAATTGTAGACCCAGGGGACCGGTAGGTTGACTATAGTACCAGTAGAGTTGTAGACACCTGAGTAGGGGTATATAGATTGAGATGTGCTCGCCAGGACTTATGGGGGCCTGAACGAGTTATTCTGCTCTGATTGTACCTCCCGGCTTATAGGGGCCAGGTGGGGTTCTTGTATGAATTCTTGTCTGCTAGCTGTAGTGTATAAATGTGTAAGTATACAGTCTTAGCTTATTTACATGTAGTGTCAGTTAGATACAGATTACGAATCAACAGGCGTATAAGTTAATCTTTCGACCCTTCTTTTTATTTACTTCTAGTCCTATTCAGCTTATCTATTGCCTTATATATTTGGTACATATTGTACTGACGCCCTCTTCTGGGGCAATACATTACTTGCCTGCAGGTACAGATAGACGAGGAGAAGGTCCCTCATAGTTCCAGTCAGCCGTACAGAACCGTTAGCGCCCTTCTTCCGGGGCTTGTGTGATAGAGGTTTATTCCTTTTGTTTGTACAGTATGGGACCATCTTATTACTCCTGGAGGCTTGCAATTTGTGTTACTCCCCTGTGTTTTAGATGATGTGTGTTGGCCGTGTGGGGCCCTATTTAGCTGTTGATTGGCGGCCTTATCGGCCCGCATAAAACTCCCTATGATTGTTTGTCTCTGGTTAGCTGTTTACTTTTACAGGGGCTATAGGCCTTGTCGGTCGGGGTTGTATTTACAACCGCTATATAGCTCGTTTTTTTCTTTATTCTAGAGTTAGAGTCAGCCCTGCACCATAGGTGCTTAGGTTCAGTCAGCTCAGCAGTTCAGGTCCTAGTAGGGCACTAGGTGCCAGTCATGTCTCCTAAGGTGGGGCGTGACAGATGCATCCTTAAGAATACAGTGAAATAAGAATACAAACAACAAAAATTATTTCATACCTAATACATACATGGTACAGTCAAGGCAAAAATTTATCCTTCGAAATATAAAAATACAACGAAATACAAGAATACATCCTAGATCCAAAAAAGTTCAAATGCCAAAAAATTCTCTCTTCCTCAAATTACAAAATTATATATCCGGTATCCCAGATCTAAAAAACGTTTCTAGCGCCGAAAAATTCCTCCTTCATCAGAATACAACAATGCAAGCGAAATACAAAAAATATCTCCATTTCTCTTTCTCCTGCTACTCTATTTGCCCGCCTCACTTATCTTTCAACTTATCTCCATTTTCCCCTACAATGGTAATGCTAAAAGTGTGATTTTGTATGTAATCAAAGTCCTTTATTTCATCGTAAATGAACTCCTACTCTCAATTGTTGCAGAAAATTCGAATCCCTCAACCATCACTGTAGGAATTTGCAGTTATCTTAATCTTCGAGAAGCTTCCGCATTTGGACCCTAAGTTACTTAGCTAAAAATTGGATATACTGAGATATAGTTTTTTTTTTGGTAAATATGATAATATATTAGTAGATTTAATATGCATTATTACATAGACGCGATAGTGCGTCGCTTCCACGGTTAAAGTTTTGGGGAAGGAATGTATTATTATAGTACTTATTACAGTTAACTGACCTTTTCATCCTGACAAAAAGTACTGATATATCATTTGCTTGCACTTAATATAAGTTTTAAATCTTAATTATTTAGATCTCAATCATTAAGTTTGCTGATTTTTAAAGTCTGAATCTTAATAATTCATTTCTCAACCAGCACACATTCTTCAGCCACCACCATCAATACTGTCAACTACTACCATCAATAATCTTCACCATCACAACCATCACCACCATTAGCAAACACCACCATCACGCCAGTGACGACAATACCAACCACCTCCACCATCACAACTATCACTACCATCATTACTAGTCACTAACACCAACCATTACCACCATCACTACTACAAATCATTTCCACCATTATTAGCAACCATAAATACTATATTTTTTTAATCAATAATAATTTTATTTTATTAATTTTAATTTATATTTTTCTAATATCTAATTACATTTTTATTTGAATTGTATTTTTATTATATTTTTAAATAAATAAATTATGTATATTCAGATGTTGAAATATTGATAAACAATCTTAATCATTCAATATTCAAATTTAAAAATAACATATTAATTATTCAAATTCAGACGTATTAATTTTAGGCCTAAGTCAGATACCTAACCACGATCGATACAAACTACCCTTTGAACTACGGGATAACATTATGAACCTCATCAATTGCATCTACATGTCCCCAAGATAATGGGAAAATGGATACCCCCAGTCGGACCCAAGGGGCGAATTTATGACTAAAAAATAGGGCACGTAAATTTGTGATTTCTCTATAAAACTAGATATTTTATGTATATATTTTTAAAAATTGATATAATATTATATGCTTTCATCCATTCTACAAGAAAGTTAGTGGTGCATATGATTGAATATTGAGTTATTTACCTAGAGAATCAAGGACCAATTCCCATTTATTACATTTTTTCCTTCATTTTTTTAATAATGTATTCATATTTTACAAATCCTAAATTCACCTCTATATTGAGTATAGGCTTGCAAAAGTCTACCACCAACCCAAAATCCGGGAAATTAATGAATCCAACAAAATTTATACCAAAACTTCAAATGGAGATTTGAAGTCTTAAATGCCCAAACAAAATTAAGTACTACTTTCTATGGCTATGTAAGCAAGAGAGACTAACAACATGCCGCTATCTAAGCTCAATAGGGATTGATATAAACCAATACATGCTACTATTGTACTATTAGAGAAACTATTCAGCATGTTTTTATAGAATGTATCAATGTTAGGGAAAATTTTTGGGAAGAATTGGGAATCATTTACACTATCAACAATTTTTTCAATTGCCCAAACAAACCACTGGCTAGGACTTCTTGAGAGTAGAACATTGATAAATATATCGTCTTTGTTATAGGCAAATTTCAAACTTAGAAATATCTTACATATACAACTAGTAGAAATACATCCATATAAGAAGAGTGACATATATTGTTATACCCCGTAAAATTTCCAACACATAGATGGCCTATTCGCGTGTTGGTTAAGAGTATTTAAAACCATACATGCTAGGAAAAGGCCCGGGAAAAGACCGAACGAGAAACCTGTCGAACCATCGCGGAAAGAGCCGGGGCAGAGCCCCTCCGCGATGGCAACGTGTCACGGAGGTGGAGCCTCCGCGTTGGCTCCGTGACACATTGGCCCTGTCTAGGCCCAAGTATTAAAACCTCCAACTTCAGTTTAAATGTTATATTTCATATAATTTCCAGAGAAGTCGAGGGAAAAACTGAGAGGACAAAGATTCCATTGAAATTTCCTTCTGATTACGCCGTCAAACGCGGTCCAAACTCAAATTAACTCCAGATACCGAAGTATTAAGCAGTAAGGAGCATTCCTACGGATTTAGTTTCGCGAAATTCGGCCGGCGAATCGTCGTGCTACCGAACTAAGGTAAGTGGAATTGCTCCAAACTAGTGTCAATATACTCCTAGCCTTAAAGTGAATATTTCCCCCTTCTGGGCTTTCGAGAAATAGCGAGTTTTTGACCGTCTTTTGATAAGCCAAAGTTTAGACTATAAATATATCGAAAGTGACGTTTTCTTTCAGAATATTGGTGTATTTAGTTCTAATTGACATGTATATGAATGTAGTTGGGAGAAACAGCAGAAGTACTGACGGAAATCACATCGGTCAGTCGGGTACTCAGAAACCAGGTATGTAAAGCTATTCTTTCGGCAAGCCAGGAAGTACAGTCTAGAAAATAAATAGAATAAAGGCTATTAACAGATACCCAGCGCGCAAGAACGATTTTAGTACAGTTTCCAGCAAGCATGCTAGTATATCATTACGTATTATGCGATAGTTAGATAACGGATAGTCAGATGATTTTAGATAGTAACGTGGTATCAGCTAGTAGCTCAGCATGTTCTTACGTAATACCCAGAATGGAAGTTGTAAAAGCAGTATAATGAACTAGCAAGATTACAGATAGTATGTATTACATTTGTTGAGACTGTATCCGGTAACAGATGGCACATCTTATGTTATTGAGCTATATCTAGTTATAGATGGCATGTTCTATGTTATTGAATTATATCCAGATGTAATCAGATCAGTAATCAGATATAGAAATAGCTCCAAATACAGATGTAGTTCCAGAAATAGATATGGCTCTAGAAACTGATATAACTTCAGATCACGGATAACAATAATTAGATAAACAGATAAAGGCCAGGTAGCAGTTAGCCCAGCAATCAGAAACAGTGTAAAACATAGTATAGCATCAGTTGTTTAATACGGACTGACCTTGAAATAAAAGAAGAGAATATGATTAGTATTTTTCATTTGAGCATGCTTGCTGTGTATGTGTTTTGCATGTTGAGACTTGTTATGGCATGTGGGCACCCTTTAGCATCCCCGCCGCCCGTGGGTTATAGCTGTGTCGATACCAGATTCAGATATCACCACCAGCTGGGCGATGCCGTCCGCCTAAAGGACGATGATGGCTGACCACCATAATAATACGGTCCAGATTACTCTGATTGCAGGGGCAGTTCAGTTACTCTGCGCAGATTCAGATTACCCTGTTTATAGGGGCAGAATACTCTGTGTGCACTTATGGTCGGGGGCAGTTTCAAATACAGATTTTTATAAAATTACCCTGTTGCGTGCTTGCACCCAGGGGCAGTTTCAGTCACAGATACAGTAACAGATTACCCCGTGAGCGCTTGCGCCCAGAGGCAGGAGTCTTCAGACTCAGACACAATTTATTGTCAAAGGCCAAGGCCTGAGCTACGTACCCAAGGGGGCCGGTAGGAGGAGCTCACAGTTATCAGATGAGTGGAGTGACTTATTTTTGGTTGGTTTAGACCCGGGTAGGGGTAAATAGATTGTTCTGTTGGTTGGCACCTTCCGGCTTATGGGAGTCGGTCAGGTATTATGTGTATTTATATGTATATCTATATGTGCTACTAGATACTGATAGACAGTAGGGAGACACGTCGTCAGGTACGCCCAGTTTAGTTATAGAATAGGTAAACTCTCCCCAGTTATCCTCAGCTATATAGACTCAGCTACTTCCTGCTTGTATTTCATGTTATTGTTGTTACCCATTTCAGTTGTATATTTCAGTTTGCTTTACATGCTCAATACCTGTGGTAATGACGCCCGTAGGGGCGCTGCATTGCTTGCCTGCAGGTACACATAGACGAGGAGTCGATCCCTCGTGATCCAGTCAGCAGAGTTGTCAGCTCCTATCCTCTGGAGCTAGACAGTCGGAGGTTGCTCCTATTTCCTTTTTGATTACAGTTTGGGTAGGTCGGGGCCCTGTCCCGATCATTCTATTATTACTTCCTAGAGGCTTGCAGTCTGATGTTTCCTTGTGGTAGTGGAGCCGGTCGTGTGGGGCCGTGCATGTATATATGTGTTTGGTTGATTATGTTGGCCGTGTGGGGCCATAGTCTGATAGTTGTGGTGACCTTGCCGGTCATGTAGTTATTCAGTATACTATTGTTAAGTTGCAGATAACTAGACAGCATGGTGGCCTTATCGGCCCGCATAGGTTTCCCCTTTGTAAGTATGTTTCTGGTTAGCTGAAGTTTTATACAGGTGGCTATAGGCCCAGTCGGCCGGAGGCTGTGTTTACAGCCGTTATATAGCCCGTTGATTCTAGAAATCTGAGTTAGAGCTAGCCAGCCACCAGATGTGCTTAGGCTCAGTAGTCTAGCAGTTCAGGTCCTAATAGGGCACCAGGTGCCCGTCATACCCCCCAAGGTGGGGTGTGACAAACTTGGTATCAGAGTAGTTCGTGTCCTAGGGAGTCTGCAAGCCGTGCTAAGTAGAGTCTTGTCTATGGATGTGTTGTGCACCACATACTATAGGCAGGAGGCTGCGAGGCATAATAGGATGGTTACCCTTCTTTCATACTCAGTCGTGCCATAGCACAGTACAGTATAGGGTTGGTTCTTTTGAAACTTACCACCCTCTTTGTCTACAAATACTATGGCAGATCAGTGGCACCCTTCTACAGGCAGGAGATTAGATACAGCGGCAGGCGAGGGCACCAGCAGGATGCCTCACTTACAGCTAGATTCATCCCGGTCTGAGGGCGATACGGAGGTGTCGTCTCGACCCTCCCAGCAGTCTCCGCCTCACCAGACACCATTTGAGGCAGCACCACCTCCCACAGCTCCTGCACCTACTTCATTTGATCAGGAGCTACGTAGTGCGGTGGTTATGTTGACCCAAATGCTAGCTACTCAACGTCAGCCAGTACCACCTGCAGTAGCAGAATCCCTAGGTGGGCCAGGTAGTTCCAGGGTTAGAGAATTCTTGGCATTGGGACCCCCTCAGTTTACAGGGTCAGATTCAGTGGAGGACCCTCAGGACTTTCTAGACCAGATGCTGAGTTATTCTCTAATGTGCAGGATGAGTTACCAAGTAGTGATGCCACAAATTCATGGGAAGTGGTATTAGAGACTTCAACGAGCACCAACATTGTTGACTCTAATACTACTTGATATATTGCAAACTCCTATCCATACTACAGACCAATATCTTAGTGATCAGACAAGTGATAGTCATGATTTTTAGAAAGCAGCTCAGATTGTGAGAGTGATAATCTTAATGTTGATCATGAACCTTAAGGCGATGCTAATCATGAACCTCAAGGAGATATGGAGAGCCTAGATGCAACTAAAGTTAATCCAAATGGAATACACCAAGAAGTTGATTTGTCATGATGTTTCACTCAGAAAATAGGAACTCTGAATCTCCTAGCAACACAACTGATGCTATAGAGACACAACCTCCTAGCAATGTAGAAGGAAACCACAGGAAGACTAGATTGAAGACAAAGAATGTGTCAATGAATCACACATCTCTCATAACAGCAAAGGGGGTTAGCAGATACTGAGCCAAAAATTATGGATCAAGCACTCAGAATTCCACATTGGTATGCAGTAATGAAGAAAAAGGTAGATGCTCTACATGAAAATTAAACATGGACCTTGGTTCCAAGAACATCATAAATTAATGTGGTTGGTTCAATATGGGTATTCAAGGGGTAACCAACGGTTTCTCCCCATATTCCTTCTCTCATCCTCAAGAACAGAGCGTAGAGTTTCTCTGGAAGCACATAACAGAAGATAGGGCAGACGTCAATCTTCTCAGTTTTTCTTAGAGATTTCCACCAGAGTTTCTTCTGCAAGTATGTGGGAATTTAGCAAGGAGATTTTTCTCCCCTTGCGTCCACCAAAACTCTCTCTCTGTTCACTTTCAGTCCTAGCCCTGAGATTGAGAATTTGCAGATACTGTTATCGTTCTTTGATTAACTCATGTGGAATCCTACCCTATGTTAATTGTACCTATTTTTCCACCAGTTTGTAACTAAAATGATGCTTGTTCCATCAAACTAGAAATTCATCCCTAGCTTTTGAAAGGCCAAAAATTAGAATCTTGCTTAAGCTTTGAATTCTTAAGAATTGTCTGCATGCTTCACAATTAGGGGCTTTTATACCGATTGTTTATGTTAAAATCCCAGTTACATGTATGTTATTCCGATTCAATCATAAAGTTTATATACTTTGTATTTCTAATAATTGTCAGTTAGTTGCAGTCTAAGTACTAGAATATTCAGTGTTAATCAGAAATGTCAGCTGATTAGTTTGACTATAGTATTTTCCCGAGGTGTCAGTGATTCTTCCAGTTATCAGACTCAGACTCAGATTACAGTTATTTGGTCCATTAGGAGGTCATGACATTCCATTTATAGCTATGAACAGCCCCAGGACCCCAGTTCAGTTATCAATTTATTTTCTAGACGGTTGCGACGCTTCAAGATAAGCAGCTCTGATAAGTCTTAGAACTCAGTTTCCAAATCTGGTCCTATAAGATGCTCAGGGAACTCTCTGAAAGTATCCCTGGGTCAGTATAGTCTTAGACTCCAGTATCGAGCTATCCACTTATCAGTAGTAGTAGTAATAGGACTTTCCAGTGGGAGTAGGACTTAGCACCAAAAGGGTCGGGGTTCCAGCGCACCCAAGCTCCAGAACTATGTTGCCACCGTAGATTTTATTGACTTGGCCTAACAGCCCCTTTTGACAGTGATTTTCACAGTCCATGCCTTTAAACCCTGGCAAGGTATATTGGGTCCTGCCGATGGGGTATGTATATTGGACTCCACATTTTGCTCACGTGGTTATATGTCGGTTATAACCACTCTCACTAGTTAGCATGCTTTACTCTCATATTCTTTAGTCCCAATCAGTTCAATGCAGTATCTAAGACTTAGTATTTCAGACTTAGGACATGTTTATGACCATCAGCCAGGGTCACTTTGGACCTATCAGTCTATTATCAGTTGTATCAGTTTTCAGCATTTCAGTTTGTCGTTTCATGTCGTATCAGTTCAGTTACCAGTTCCATCATGTTGTTTATGTTTCTCTCACTTACTCAGTACATTCAAAGTACTGACGCATACTTTAATGCTGTATCGTTTCATGATACAGCTGTAGGTTCTCAAACTCAGCACCGTTGGACGTCGCAGTTCAGATTCTCCATCTCAGCGATCGAAGTGTGAGTCCTCATTATCCAAGGGCATTATTTCTTGTTTTTAGTCATATGTTAGTTTCAGTTAGACTTAGAGTTAGTTGGGGGCTTATCCCCGCAACTCCTCAGTTAGATGGCTTTCAGACATACATAATTTTCAGATTTATCAGTATTACTCAAGTGTTTTGCACTTTATGTTTTCAGACCTGTCTTTTATAAATGTTTTTATGATATTATTTAAAAGTTCCGCTGTGCATGTTTACTCAAAATGCTAGTGAATGAAAGACCAAGGGTTGACTTGGGGTTACTTGTGGCTTCAAGTACCGTGTTACGTCCAGGGGGTAGACTCGGGGCATAACAAACTTGGTATCGGAGCGCTAGGTTTAGAGTATCCTTGGAATGTCTAAAATTCGCATCGAGTAGAGTCCTTTTCATGGGTGTGAAGCGCGCCACACTTATGAAGAGGAGGCTATGAGATGTTATTAGGAAAATTCCCTTTGTTCATATTCTTTATCATGCGTCAAAGTTCAATTTCAGAAATGTCCTTCTAATTCGTGCTCTACTTCATTTCAATGAACCATGCCTCCCAGACGCGATAACGAAAAGGAGGGCCAGAAATGTCAACAGACCAGCCCCACCATCCCTGGAAGCTCCTCAAGATGATTCGGTTTCTACCGCAGAGTTTAGAGCAGCCATTCAATTACTGGTCCAAACCGTGACCAACCAGGTGAATCAACAAGTTGTGTCGGTGAACACGAACGGGTCTGCAATAGCGGCAAGGGTGCAGGACTTCACCCATATGAACCCTCCATCATTCCAGGGGTCTAAAGTGGGGGAGGACCCCCAAGAGTTTGTAGATGAGGCCAGGAAGATTACCCGCATTATGGGTGTCAGCTCATCCGAGAGTGCTGACCTGGCTGCCTATCAGCATAAAGGGGTAGCACAGGTTTGGTATGAGCAGTGGAAGGAGGGGCGACCGGCGGAAGCAGGACCGGTGGAGTGGGAGGAGTTCGACACAGCTTTCCTGGACAAGTGTTTCTCTCAGGAGCTGAGGGAGGCTAAGATGGCAGAGTTTATGAACTTGCGATAGGGCAACAGGACAATGGAGGAGTATGGTTTGGAGTTTAGCAGGTTATCAAAGTATGCTCCAGAGATGGTGGCCGAGCCGAGGGCTCACATGCTGAAATTCGTTAACGGAGTGTCTAATCTGGTCCTCAAGGAGTGCAAGACTGCGATGCTGATCAAGGAAATGGACCTCTCTAGCCTAGTTATTTATGACCAGCAGATTGAGGTAGAGAAGTTGAAAGATATGGAACGTAAGAACAAGCGGGCAAGAACTGGTCATTCAAATTTAGGCCACCAGAGATCTGGCGGTGGTAGCCGCCCACAATAGCAACAACAGCAGCAGAGGGCCCCAACACCTAGCTCAACCAGTGCCCCAACCTTTTGGTCCCGCCAGGATCAGAGGGTTGGGTCATCTGGCATGCAATCTTAGGCCCACAGTACAGGGAATAGGTATCCAGTTTGCCCCAAGTATAGCAAGAATCATCTTGGAGAGTGTCTATAGGGCAGAGAGGGTTGTTTTGGATGTGGACAGCTTGGGCACCGACTTAGAGAGTGCCTGTCAGCAGGGCGAGGGATATCACAATCCACTATCTCAGCAGCTCCAGCAGGTTGAACAGCTCAGCAGTCCAACTCATTAGGTACAAATGGCAGTCAGTGCCAGAATCGTTTCTATGCTCTATCTTCTCATCAGGATCAGGAAAGCTCACCTAATGTAGTTACAGATATGTTACGTCTCTTCCATCTAGACGCATATGCCCTCTTAGATCCAGGAACTACTCTTTCGTTCATGACTCTATATATAGCAGTTCAGTTCAATATAAGTCTATAGGTCCTCTCAGAACCATTCTCAGTCTCCACCCCCGTTGGCGAATTAGTTAGAGCCAGTCAGGTGTATAGAAATTGCCCAGTATCATTCCTGAAAAAAGCAATTCCAGTTGATCTTGCAGAGCTATACATGGTCAACTTTGACCTTATTCTTGGCATGGATTGGTTACACTCCTGCTATGCCTCAGTTGATTGCAGAACTAGAGTTGTCAAGTTCTAGTTTCTGAATGAACTAGTGTTAGAATGGTCGGGCAGCAATTCAACGCCTAAGATAGGTTTATTTCCTTTCTTAAGGCCCATAAACTCATTTTCAAAGGATGTCTATATCATCTGGTTCAGGTCAAGAATTCCAACTCTGAGACCCTACCCATAGAGTCAGTTCCAGTTGTTAGCGAGTTCCCAGATGTATTTCCTGAAGATCTTCCCGGAGTTCCCCCTGAACGGGAGATAGACTTCGGGATAGATCTCCTCCCAGACACTGAGCCCATCTCCATCCCTCCTTACAGAATGGCTCTAGCTGAGCTTAAGGAGTTGAAGGAGCAGTTAAAAGATCTTTTTGATAAGGGTTTTATCAGACGCAGCATCTCTCCCTGGGGTGCTCCAGTACTATTCGTGCGTAAGAAAGACGGTACCCTCAGAATTTGCATAGATTACCCTCAGCTGAACAAAGTCACAGTCAAGAACAGGTATCCCCTACCTAGAATTGATGACCTGTTCGACCAACTTCAAGGACCCTGTTGTTTCTCCAAGATCAATCTCAGGTTAGGGTACCATCAGCTAAGGGTTAGGGAGTGTGACATACCGAAAATAACATTCAAAACTCGGTATGGTCACTGCGAGTTTGTGGTGATGTCCTTTGTGTTAACGAACGCCCCAACAACTTTCATGGATTTGATGAATAGGGTCTTCAAGTAGTACCCAAATATGTTCATCATTGTATTCAATGAAAACATTCTGGTGTACTCCAGAAAATGAGAAAGAGCATGACAATTACCTAAAGTTAACATTACAAACCCTCAGAGATCGCCAGTTATTCGCCAAGTTCAGCAAGTGTGAATTCTGGTTGAAGTATGTGACTTTCTTGGGTCATGTGGTCTCAGGTGAGGGGATACAAGTAGATCCTCATAAGATAGCAGAAGTGAAGGATTGGCCCAGACCTACCTCACCTACCTCTCCTACTGAAATCAAGAGTTTCCTGGGCTTAGCAGGTTATTACCGATGGTTTGTGGAAGGTTTCTCCTCCATAGCATCTCCTCTGACCAAGTTAACCTAGAAAAAGGTGAAATTTCAGTGGTCGGATGAGTGTGAGAAGAGTTTTCAGGAGTTAAAGACTCAACTCACTACCGCTCCAATTTTGACCCTGCCATAAGGAACAGATGGGTTGGTTGTATATTGTGACGCCTCCAGAGTTGGACTTGGTTGTGTTTTGATGCAGCGGAGCAAAGTGATAGCCTATTCCTCCAGACAACTCAAAGTTCATGAGAAGAACTATCCGACTCATGACTTGGAGTTGGCAGCGGTGGTGTTCGCGTTAAAAATATAGAGACATTACTTATATGGAGCTCAAGTAGATGTATTTACAGATCATAAGAGTCTGCAGTATGTGTTCAGTCAGAAGGACCTAAATCTTCGTCAGAGAAGGTGGTTAGAACTGCTGAAAGACTATGACATGAGCGTTCTATATCACCCGGGCAAGGCCAATGTGGTGGCTGATGCACTAAGTAGAGTGTCTATGGGCAGCGTGGCTCATGTATAAGAAGGAAAAAAGGAACTGGCTAAAGATATTCACAGGCTAGCCTTGTTGGGAGTATAGTTGGTGGATTCGATTGAGGGTGGTGTAGTAGTGTAGAGCGGGTCAGATTCCTCTTTAGTTGTGGAGGTTAAGTCCAGACAAGATGAAGATCCCATCCTACTTAAGATGAAGGAAGCAATTCTCACGAAAGAAATAGAAGCTTTCTCCAAAAGGGGAGATGGTGTGCTCCGTTACCAGGGTAGATTATGTGTATCGGATGTCGGCGAGTTGAGACAGTAGATATTGGATGAAGCGCACAGTTCTAGATATTTCATTCACCCTGGTGCTACTAAGATGTACCGTGATTTACGAGATATTTACTGGTGGAATGACATGAAAAGAGATATTGTTGAATTTGTAGCTAAATGCCCGAACTGCCAGCAAGTAAAGGTAGAACACTAGAGACCGGGAGGTATGACTTAGGATATCAGTATACCCACATGGAAGTGGGAAGAAATAAACATGGACTTCATTATGGGTCTACCTCGGACTCGTCGGCAACATGACTCTATCTGGGTGGTAGTAGATCGGATGACTAAGTCAACACATTTTCTCCCAGTCAAAACCACAGATTCAGCTGAGGACTATGCTAGACTTTATATTCGGGAGCTAGTCAGATTGCATGGGGTGCCCTTGTCCATTATTTCAGATAGAGGTACCCAATTCACCTATCATTTCTAGAAGTCTTTTCAAAATGGACTAGGTACCCAGGTCAAGCTCAGTACAACTTTTCACCCGCAGAAAGATAGACAAGCTGAGCAGACCTTACAGACCTTAGAAGATATGCTAAAAGCGTGTGTAATCAATTTTAAGGGTAATTGGGATGGCCATTTGCCTCTTATTGAGTTTGCGTACAAAAACATCTATCACTCTAACATTCAGATGGCCCCATTTGAGGCATTATATGGTAGGCGGTGTAGATCCCCTATAGGGTGGTTTGAGGTTGGATAAGCTACCTTGATAGGGACAGACTCGATTCATAAAGCAATGCAGAAAGTTCAGCTCATCCGAGGAAGGTTGAAAACAACTCAGAGCCGTCAGAAATCTTATGTCGATGTGCGGAGAAGAGAATTGGAGTTTGTAGTTGATGACTGGGTATACCTGAAAATTTCTCCCATGAAAGGGGTGATGAGATTTGGGAAAAAGGGAAAGCTCAGTCCATGATATGTGGGACCCTATAATATTCTGAGGTGGATTGGTAAAGTGGCCTACGAGCTAGAGTTATCTTCAGAACTAGCAGCAGTACACCCAGTTTTCCATATGTCACTTCTGAAGAAGTGCATTGGTGATCTAACTTCAGTAGTGCCATTGGACAGTGTGGAGATAAAAGATAGTCTCACATATGAGGAGGAGCTAGTCCAGATCCTTGACCGTCAGGTTTGTAAGCTGAGGTATAAGGAGATAACTTCAATCAAGGTACTATGGAGAAATCAGCAAGTTGAGGGAGCCACATGGGAAGCAGAAGCAGACATGATGGTCAGATACACTCACTTGTTCCCTCACAGTTCAGACCCAGAATCAGGTACTAAATTCCTTTTCAGTACTCTACTCAGTTCCTCACTCATTAGCCTTAGTTAGATTTCCTGCGTGCATTTTAGTTGCATCAGCTCAGGTAGCAAGGTTAAGTCAGTTCGGAGTCAGTTACTCCTTCAGAAATCATTCATAGCCTCAATTTTAGGAATCTCAGCTCTTTTCCTAGTTTTGGTCTTTATTCGAGCACGAATGATCCCAAGGGGGAGATATTGTAACACCCCAAAACTTTCCTAGACCAAATTCAGACATTGCATGAGAAACCACAGGAAACCAAATTTTTTGTCTCAGACAACCCCCACAATGGACCGTTGGTGGAACCAACGGACCGTTGTAAGTGGTCATGGTTAGAAGCAACCTTTCTTCAAGGGGAAACGACGAGTCATAGGACGACCTGTTGATTCCAACAACGGGACGTCCTGTCATCCGTTGAATCCCAATTCAGAGGTCTACCGGACCCCTTCCCAAGACAACGGGAGGGAACAACGGCCCGTGGTAGCCTCCACGGAGTTGTTATGACAACCCGTTGTTCAGTTCTAGAACCCAGCCGTGTGAACCATGATGGGATACAACGACCCCATTGGTCCTACTAACGAGTCATTGTTATCACCCATTGTCCCCGTGCCCAGTTTTCTTTCCAGACTCAATGGGAGGTATCAATGACCCATTTTTGCTTCCAACGAATCGTTGTACCTAACCGTGGGTCACTAGTGTGATACTAGTTTCTGAACCTAGAAACCACGACCAGATTTCACCGGCCGTTGTTTCTTCCAATGACCCGTTCTGAGGCCCATTGGTTCCTGTCGGCTAGATTTCAGATTTAAATCCAGGGTTATTTTTGTAAAATTCCACCTACCTAGTCCCTAAACTACGTCTTTTGGGATTCATTCAGAGGTTTTAGAAGGGGTAACCAACGATTTCTCCCCATATTCCTTCTCTCATCCTCAAGAATAGAGCGTCGAGTTTCTCTGAAAGCACAGAACAGAAGTTAGGGCAGACGTCAATCTTCTCAGTTTTTCTCAGAGATTTCCACTAGAGTTTCTTCTGCAGGTATGTGGGAATTTAGCAAGGAGATTGTTCTCCCCTTGCGTCCCCCAAAACTCTCTCTCTGTTCACTTTTAGTCCTAGCCCTGAGATTGCGAATTTGCAGATATTGTTATCGTTCTTTGATTAAATCATGTAGAATCCTACCTGATGTTAATTGTACCTGTTTTTCCACCAGTTTGTAACTAAAACGATGCTTGTTCCATCAGACTAGAAATTCATCCCTAGCTTTTGAAAGGCTAGAAATTAGAATCCTGCTTAAGCTTTGAATTCTTAAGAATTGTTTGCATGCTTCAGAGTTAAGGGCTTTTATACCGATTGTTTGTGTTAAAATCTCAGTTACATGTATGTTATTCAGATTCAATCAGAAAGTTTATATACTTTGTATTTCTTAGAGTTGTCAGTTCAGTTGTTGTCCAAGTACTAGAATATTCAGTATTAATCAGAAATTTCAGCTGATCAGTTTGACTATAGTCTTTTCTCGAGGTGTCAGTGGTACCTCCAGTTATCAGACTTAGACTCAGATTACAGTTATCTTGTCCATTAGGCGGTCATGACATTCTAGTTATAGCTCTGACCAGCCCCAGGACCCCAGTTCAGTTATTAGTTTGTTCTCTAGACGGTTACGACGCTTCAAGATAAGCAGCTCTGACCAGTCTTAGAACTCAGTTTCCAAATTTGATCCTATAAGACACTCAGAGAATTCTCTGACAGTATCCCTGGGTCAGTATAGTCTTGGAACTCAGTATTAAGCTATCCGCTTGTCAGTAGTAGCAGTAATAGGACTTTCCAGTAGGAGTAGGACTTAGCACCGAAAGGGCTGGGGTTCCATTTTACCCAGGCTCCAGAACTATGTTGCCACCGTATGTTTTATTGACTTGGCCTAACGGCCCCTTTTGACAGTAATTTTCATAGTCCATGCCTTTATACCCAGGCAAGGTATATTGGGTCCTATCGATGGGGTGTGTACATCGGACTCCACATTTAGCTCACCTGGTTATATGTCGGTTATAGCCTTTCCCACTAGTCAGCACAGTTTACTCTCAGATTCTTCAGTCTAGATCAGTTCAGTGCAGTATTTCAGACTCAGGACATGTTTATGACCATCAGTCAAGGTCACTTTTGACCATATCAGTCTATTATCAGTTGTATTAGTTTTCAGCATTTCGATTGGTCGTTTCATGTCGTATCACTTCAGTTACCAGTTCTATCATGTTGTTCATGTTTTTCTCACTTACTCAGTACATTCAAAGTGCTAACACATACTTTTATGCTGTACCATTTCATGATACAACTTTAAGTTCTCGAACTCAGCACCGCTAGATGTCGTAGTTGAGATTCTCCATCTAAGTTATCGAAGTGTGATCCTCATTATCCAAGGGAATTATTTATCGTTTTTAGTAATATGTTAGTTTCAGTTAGACTTAGAGTTAGCTGGGGTCTTGTCCCAGCAACTCCTCAGTTAGATGGCTTTTAGACAGACATGATTTTCAGATTTATCAGTATTACTCAAGTGTTTTGCACTTTATGTTTTCAGAATTTTCTTTCATAAATGTTTTTATGATATTATTTAAAGGTTCCGCTGTGCATGTTTACTCAGAATGCTAGTGAATGAAAGATCAGGGGTTGACTTGGGGTCACTTGTTGCTTCAAGTACCGTGTTACATCCAGGGGGTAGACTCGGGGCGTGACACAAATATATGACTGGATATCATATGCAGTCGGGACTCCCCTACGGGAAATATATGGAACATATTGGTGTTGAGGGCCTAGGTGATTGCTTGCAATCTTGATAACATAGGGATCAATATGGGTCATTTTATCATTTGAAGCTGAAGGAATACCTGGAACATGACAGTCTGTCTCTAATATGTATTACATCTCTCATCACCAAGCTTTCCAAGAATGTGGGGGTTGATGTGGACCATGGAAACAAGTGGTAGATCTAGGTGTAGCATTGCTCCAAGGAAGAAGAAGGGAGAAGTTGGAGCGATGAAGAGCAAAATGAGGAAAGTAGTATCTTCATCTTAGACCGAACCAAGTTTTCAACCATCACATGCTATAGGAGGACCGTTTTCCATTCTCACTAATGAGATGAAGCAAATTCGATAGTTGGTAGTTGTCCGGCAAGACATATGAGGTGCATCAAAATATGTGATAGAGAAAGAATTACGAAGAAATATCTTTATGACAATAAAAAGCAGGGGCACCATCTAGGAAACCAGAGACAAAATGGTAAGCTAAAGAGTGCACACTCTAAGCTGATAGACACATGCACCATAATAATGAAAAGAGATACAAATTTGTCACTTGGATGTGGAAGGGTGTGAAAGGTATATGGAAAGTTCTAAAAACTTAAGATTCACTGCAATCCACCAGACCAAAAGTTGCTGCTGACGCTCTGGTCCGATGGTGAGAGAAAGACAAGGAGGCTGTGAATGAGGAATAGGACATAGAGAGCAACGAGAGGTCTTAATGTAGTATTTATGGAGCACTCTCCACCATTTTAACTTTATTTTATTTAACTGCATTGAGGACATTGAAAAGTTTGTAGTTGGGAGTGGCTTCTTGTATAATCTATTTATATGGGTAGTTTTGCTTTATAATAACTATATAAATCGTGTTGTGTATAAATGTGTTTGTAGTACTATAATGCCCCCATTTTTCTTAACCATGATTTTTTGGGGGGTATCTAATTTTTGCTGAGCTTGGCAATGTTTAGGTAAAGAGCCATAGTGTCATAACAACCGGTTCGATGATGAATTATAGGAGCCATTTTTAAGGGAACCAATCTTGTGTATCGTTTTAGTATGATAGATTACTCTTGTCTTATATGGTGGTGATTGAATAACTTATGACATGTATAATAGTTTTTGTGTTGAAATAGGCCATCCTCCAAAAAAATGAAAATTATATAAACTTTAATAGTATGGATTATCATAATTGGCTCATTTTGTGACATTATGACTATTTGAAATTAACGTTAATTATATGATGCCAGAATTCTTGTTTGAGAGTCGTATTAAGCTAAGTGCCAATATGATGTGAGTAGTTAGTACCTTTTCATTTATTGTTCTTGCAATCTAGATCTTATCTGGTTAATCATGATGCTTGTCTAAGGGTAATTTGGTCATATAGATGAACTTAGGCTATCTTTAGTACATTAAAGCCTGTTTAGCCTATATGAACCTACCCATTTGCTAAAATAGATATCTAATCTCCCCACTTTGAACATTTTGACTTTTTCTTTGTCTAGCCATAATGAAACCTTTACCTGTTAGTTAGAATGAGAATGTTTTGCACCTTTCCCTTCTTGACACTCGTAAAGATTACGAGGCCTAAGAATTCTAAGTTGGGGGTGAATTTTGAATTCAGTGACAATTGAAGCATTAAACCTAAGTTGGAGGTGAAAGTAATTGTGTCGAGACCATGACTTGGTGTGATGAAAAAGAAAAAAGAATAAGTGAATAAAATGCCTATGTAGTTGCGAAAATAAAAAAAACCACATCAGGGTCACATTGGAAGCAAAAAATAGGTAAGAAAGGGGAATTACCAAAAGAAGGTAAAAAGTGAATAGATTGTAGTGTTCAAGGAGGGTATAGTCACTATTTTATCAAATATATACCCTACCCATCCCCAAATCTATATTACAAGCTTAGAAAGTCCTTGTGTGATCTCATCCTGAATATTCCGAAGATATTGACATTGAAAAATAAGGGCAAGCCTATTATATTTATAGTTTTTATATATGAAACTCTTCGTCAATGTGAGTGTCTTCTCTTACATTTTGTCTCTTATCCCATTTTTTCACCATATGTAGTGTGTTTTTGTGGGATATTTCTTTGGTCTATGTGAGGAAAGTTGAATTAAAGTAACTGAAATAAATGATTTCTAGAATCAAGTCTCTTGAATTCTTTTTCGGAGCTAATAGCATGATGTCATTGATTAAGACTTCACTGTTATTCTAACTATTTTGAGTAATGCAATGTCACAACTCGAGTCTATACTCCAGATCATGATACGGGACCTGGAACCACGAATAGTTCCAAGTTAACCAATGGCATAGCATACTACAAGCGCAATATAATTTATAAGAAAAATTGAGTGGAAACTAACTGAAATGTAGAATATTCACTTATGGACAACAAGATAATGTGATAATTTATAAAATGAGTCACAAAGCTAAATATACGAACTTTATATCTGAAAGCCTCTACTATTGATGAGCTGTTAGGATACAAGCCCCCCCAAAACTCCAAGTCTGAAACTAAAACAAGGTAAAATAACTTAAATGAAGTAGATAACTCTAGTCCTCGGAAGATGAGGACTCACCACTGCTAGCTGATCAAGTCCAGAACGTATCTAACAGCGGGACTGAGATTGATCACCCGATAGAGCATAGAGTATGCAGTCAATACTTTGAATGTACTGAGTATATAGAGAAAGTAAAACACACTAGTAAAATGATAGTCTAAAATCATGAATATAAAGCATGCTACCATAAGAGTAAGGGAAACATGCTAAAAGCCATATTCTTGAAGTAATCAAAATCATGAGATATTCATCATTAAGCTAAAACATAATCACCCAAGGTTTAGAAATAGAAATCACATAAGGTACCTGTAACACCCCAAAAGTTTCTTAGGTCAGACCCGAGGCTTACAGCAGAAAAACAATAGGAAAACAATAACGGAACCAAACAACAAACCTTAGTACGGTTCATTATAGGGTCCAATAGGTCATTGGAGGTGCTCGTTTCATGTCTTGAGAGATGTCAGAAATTTGACCAGAACCCATGGGGGGATTTTCCAGACCGTGGTTTGATTAATTGGGTCATCATTTATAGTCGTTGAAGCAAATTCAGAGAATTACAGAGGAAGAATGAGGAAAACAATAGATCGACCAATGGCCCATTGTTTGGTACCACAACCCATTGCAGGGTTGGTTCTGCAGTTTGTTGAAAATTTCGGGCTAAGTTTGGAACCCTTCTAGGTATATAGATGGACTCGAGCCCGATGAATTTATGAAAATAAGGTGTTAAGATCAATTTCTAAGTGTAAGAAGTGCATTGATACAAATTAAGGTCATAAAGAACCTCTAGCACAAAGTTGAGTTAAGAGTCTTCTTACCAATTGAGTTATCGTATAAGTTCTTACGAGGGTCAATTTCAAACGATCATAACTCCTATTTTACAAAATGTTTTTAGGTGATTCAACATATCAAATTGAAGCTCTTTGGAGTCTTATTTTCAAGACATCTGACCTTGCATCAATTGGAGTTCGGAGTAAAAAGTTATGAGCAGTTTAGTAAAGCAGCAATAGGCTTGGACGAACCTCAGTACTGGTCACCTAGCAAACAACGACCCGCCCTGTTGGTCATTGTAACTGCTAGTTTCAGGCTTTAATTCAGTAGTTTGGGAGAATTTTGGTAAACTCCTATGCTTCTAACTCCTAAATGACATCGTTTTGGGCTTCCTTAAGGTCAGATTAAAGGGATTAACCTAGCCTAAATCCTCACCCTCTCCAAAAGATCGATAGTTGGATTTTCTCTCAAGAAAGGAGATAGAGTTCTTCTTCAAACATCTTCAAATATTCTTAGGCTCTTCAAGACAAGTTAACGGATCAACAACCCAAGTATGTAGGACTATGAGTGAGGGGTTTCTTCCACCCTCATGCTTATTTCAAGTTGTATTCATGATTCTCACCTCTTATGCCTTAATTTTCGAAATTTTAGGGTTAAGCTTCTTGTGGATGAATTCTTTCATGTTCTTCCATGAAATCAGTTTCCTCATAATTCAATTTATGTTCCTATGATTATTATTGCAAGTCCCATATCAAATTCCTCATGAATTTATGAATTTCAAGTTTCAAGTACGATTTAAAGAATTTCTAGGGCTTTAACCAATTCTAATTCTTTAGACTCCCATGCATGCAAAGCTTAAAAATTCCTTTTGAAGATCAAGTTGAATCCCTCAAATTCTTCCCCAATTCTCTTGGACTTCCACGAATAAGTTGAGAATCGATTTATCCAGGTAGGTAGGGATATGAATGAGAGTTTCTTTTCACTCTCATGCCCAAATTTCTCTTCAAGTTCATGAATGCAAGTTCTAATTCAAGTATATGATCTTATAGAGTTTTAACTCAATTTTATGAAATTCTCTATTAAATGTCTATGGGTCAATTTCTCTCATCTTTTAAAGCATGTTTGAAGATTTATAGGCAGATTTTATACACAAATTTATTTTAAATTCACGATTTTAAGTCTTTAGAAATTACACATTATTATGCAAGTTTTATAAAAAGTCAAGTTTATGATTCATGATTTCAAGTATGATGAGATATCTAGCATGAACGAATGTTTATAAATTATTCATGTATGAATCCATGATTTTGTCTTATGAAGTCTATTTCATGTATGCATGATTTCAAGATTTGGACGAACCTACATAAGTTAAGTATGTTTTCATGATTCGCCTCAGTTTTATAAGATCAACTTACCATATGATTTGGAGTTAATACTCCTGATTGAGCTTATGGTATGTTTGGAACCAGGACTCCCTATGTCAGATTTCAGACTATACATGTAAATTATGATTTCAACTTCGTTGAAAAATGATGGGAGCACTATGCATGTTTTTAAGAGTAGTGTCTAGCACCGAGTAGATCAGGGGTTCAGGTAAATTCCGGGTCTGAGAACTACACACCAACATAGGTACATACATACAGTGGGACCTCCCTTGAGAGTTCTCCCTTCCCACAAGGGGCCTTCAGCTTGATATCAATATCATGGTATCGTCCTTAGCCTTGACAAGGTTTTGGACAGCTTTACCCACTTGAGTGTGATAGTTGGGGTATCACGTAAGCTCTATTGTGATGGTGTTGGTTATGAAGAGTCTCCCATTGTTCCTCATAATTTCAGTTACTCATGTTCATGACTTATGATATTGTGATTTACAGCAGATTTTACCCAATGATCAGTTTATGAGCTTTTACTTACGATTTCAGCCATGACAAGTCATATGATTTCTAGTCCTAAATCTTGGGTCACTATGTTCAGTTATGATAATCATCTTATAACTATGTATGTATCAGATTCAATTTCAACATGCAGTCCTTACTCTCGTGATCTAATGATTTATGTTTATATGCATGATTTTAGTTAAAAGTTACTAAGCATGTTTTACTTACCTTGCATACTCAGTACATTTCAAGTACTGATCGCATACTCTATGTTGTATCATTTCATGATACAGATCCGAGCGATTAGACTCAGTTTCACCATTAGTCCAGCTCCCCCGCAGTCCAGCTCAGTTCTTATTGTTGGTGAGTTTATCTTCCGAGGAAAATCAATTAGTTGTTTGATTATGCTATTTCAGTCTCAGACTTTAGCGAGCTAGTTGGGGGTATTATCCCATCAGCTCATCAGACAGTTTAGAGGCTTATCAGACATTATGTAGACTTTTAGCTTTATTGAGTGTTGACTCTATTTATGATTTTTGTTATACATTATGTTATTCAGACTTCCGCTATACATGTTTAAGTTATCAGTTTCCGCTTTTATGTATGTTCTGTAGTTGTTATGTTCCTGCCATGGGTCGGCTTGGAGCTATTCATGGTTCTAGATTCCGTATCTCGGTCTGGAGTCCCAGCTTGGGTCGTGATAGTGCCATGGTTGAAATCCCTGAGTAAAAGCTCATAAATTAATCAATGGGTCAATTGCACTATAAAACATAGTATCGTAAGTCATGAACATAAATAACTTAAAGCATCAGGAATAATGGGAGACTCATCATAACGGAAACCATCATGAGAGAGCTTACATGATGCCCAGCTATCTCACTCAAGTTGGAAGAGCAGTTTCATTCTTGCCAAGCCAAGAAACGATTTAGGCGTGATATCACTTGTGAATTCCCGTAGGGTTTGAATATGAATATATAGCTACGGTGGCACGTAGTTTCTGAGATCAGGGTTTGCCAGAACCTCGCATAAGATTTTTGGTGACTTTGAGCCGTTTCTACTCGGTGCTAGACACTACTCCCAAAAATATGCACATGGCTCATAAATATTATTATGAAAATATACTTAAACTTGCATGGGCTAGCTAAAACATGAAATTATAATTGACATGTATAAAATATTCATGAAAAGATGCCATAGAGTTGGTCATGATACTTGAAATTGAATTTTATGAAAATAATACATGCTTGGATAAAACTTCATAACTTCTAAATCATGGAATCATAACTTTAGGAATTCACAAATATTCGTGCATAGTTTGATAATTCATCATACTTGAAATCATGGACTCATAAACTTGAAATTTATAAATCACGCATAATAGGGCATAATCGTCAAAAACTTGAAATCATGAATTACTAAGTAAATTGAGATTCAAATCTACCCTAGTAGCCATAAATCATCAATTGAAACATGAGATTAAACCCATAGAGATAGCATGGAAGATTTTATGAAAATTGAGTAAAACTCTGAAATTCAATTTAACATGCTTAGAGACTTAAAATCATAGAATTGGGATGGAATTGGGCATGAGGGTGGAAGAATTTCCCTCATTCATAACCGTACTAATTTCTTGACTTCACTTGAGAGCCAAGAAGATTTGATGAATATGAAGATGACCAACCCTAGCTTTTATCTTAAGAGCCTTAAGGGAATTTGATCTTCTAATTAGGATATGAGGAAGAGAATGAAGGTTCCAGAGTGAATATTCCCCTTAAAGCACTCTTTACCAAGCTTAAAACGATGTAGTTTAGGACTTAGGAGCTTAGAAATTATGAAAACGCCCTTAATGATTCAATAGGAAATATGACACTACTAGAATCGATGAGTCATTTGAAGACTGATTAGGTCAAATGATGAGTCACTTAATGACTCATTAGGTCAAATGAAAATTCACTTAACGGGTCATCAGGGATTTGACGACTCGTTTCTTTAATCGGTGAAGTACACTTGGAATTTTTCACTTTTCCACTGCTGCTCAAATAATGGGTCACTTAATGACTTGTGGGGTGTCCAAATGACTCATCACTTGATGACTCGTTGGGTCAAACAACGAGTCACTTGATGAATCGTTAGGAGATATTCTAATTGTTTCAAATGAGTCATTATTTGATGACCTGTTAGGTCAAATGACAAGTCACTTGACGACTCGTTCCGTGACCTGGTGCAGATTTTCCTGCTTTCTCCATTTCAATTCTCGGGTTTGATCTTAGGAACTTTTGGACTGTTACATGCAATGTGTTCTGTTAAAAAGGACTGAGAGGTTAGTCATATTTAAAAGTATGTGCTTGTAGCTAACTACTACAACCATTATAGACCGCTTACTTTGTGATACTTAGGCATAGGTGCAGTAGAATGTCTTGTTTTATTTGTTTGAGTGTTACGACCCAACTATCATGATTGACACTCACGTTAATCCTCTACGAGTGAGCCTTAACTTACCAAACTAGCCAAACAATTATAGATTCATTTCACAAAAAAGAAGGCATTAGTGAAATAAATAACTATAAAAAAATCTATGAAAGTCTAGCTATTAAAATTTTAAAACCCAAAAGTCATCGTACAAGGACTCTAATCAGCAAGGTCTAAGAGTAGCAAAGACAAAAGAAAACATAAATCAATGTCTGAATAAAGTAGACATCCATCTAAGGGAAGATATGCAATAGTCTGGATAGGAATAGCTCACCCTCAGATCAGTCAGCTGTCAACACTAGATGTGAGGTCGCGAAGAAGACTCTGAATCACAGTGTGCAATCAAAGAAAAGTGCAGGAGTAGCATAGGTAAAAGTACTATGTACTGGTAGACATCATAGATTGACTCGGATTAGTAACAAGTATACATCACATAATTGATAAAGCCAATAGACAATATAATAGCATGTGACCAATAATTGAGGGAAACAGGTAGTCCACGACACCCAAGTAAATACGCTATTCTCAAACCTAACAATGCCAATCAACACGAGGTATATAAGTTTCTAAACCAGATATACGAAAACATCATAAGAATTTGCAAACATAATGCAATCACAACACAATCATGGGATAATATCCATACTGAATCATAGATGTATAGCTCTGTATCTCATTAGTCTCACTCTGTATCATATTTGAATACACATTTGTCATTCATCTGCACACACATACTAGTGAGTCTTTAATCTTGCCCAACTAGTCTTGACCTGTAGGAAAACCTAGGTGTCTATGTACCGTACCAACGTGGTACCTTCTCCACACACAATCGCTCGTCTATAAGCTCACATCAGACTCGAGCTACTCATATCATTATCGGTATGGTACCCAACCCATTACATAACCGCTCATCCGTAAGCTCACATTGGACTCGAGCCACTCATATCTGAACCATATGCCATACCAGTGCAGTACCTGCTCCGCATACGACTACTCGTCCGTAAGCTCACATCGGACACAAGCCACCTATTTTAGAATAATCATGTGTTCCTCAATTTTCATCAACCTACCGCAGTATGTTCTTTGTTTAGTCATCACACAAGATAATAATTACAAGTACACATTGATTATACAAGTGCACACCACAACACAAGTTATATTCAAACAGACTTCAATAATTTAACAACTTATTCTGACAAGCATTTAAGTCAATAATTCTCAATTACAATCTATGTCTGAAGATCAATCATGCATGCTTTATCAACTCATAACACTTACAAATGACCAATCAAAGTTTAACTCCAAATAAATCATAATCTACCTCAATTGAAGATCTTGCGAGCAAGCTACTTCACGTGAGCCTTTTCTTTTCTCAAAGCCTCGAAATGCTCAAAGTTTAAAAATATATAATGCAAGAGTATTTAATCATCTACTCTTCAAATAATAGCTTTAGAAATTCAAACCCACCAACATATATATATACACACAAATTGATCAGATTTTGATGGTCAAGATTGGATGATAAGAAGTTCAATCAATGTTGTTGTTGATGTGGTACACATTGATTAGTTGATTTTTTGGGGCATGGATTGAGGTAAGGATAGCCAGATTTTTTGCTCAACTTTGGTAAAATTACGATTTAGAATGTGACCAAATGTATTTCGGTTGTAGCCATTTTCTCAATAAAAATAGCCACAATTGGTAAAATTGAAATTAATTATTATATAAATTCAAATCAATCGTTAAAATTGACATCCTTAAAATTTAGATTAATTATTAATTAGTTAATTAACCAAAATTCTTAATTTGAACGATGTACATTATTAATTTGCAAAGATAAGTTAATCATAGTATGAGAACTATAATTATCCAAAAATAGATATAGTCTTAATGAGATATTATATTATTTACAAATTCAATAAATATAATATATAATGAATATATTTAATATTCAAAATTTATAAAATATCAAAGTGTATATATATATAGTCCTTATCTATGTCTATTATTTCACTTAATTGATTATTAGCTTCTTCTCTGGATTGTCTAGAGAAAATTCTGGATATTAGGTTATTTCCTATCTGGTTATCTGAGTAACTGGGTCTTGGTTAAGGTTTTTTAGCTATTGATTTCCTTAAATAATATTTCTTCTTGTGAGGTCATCTAGCTTGGCTTCAAGAGACTTAACGCTAAATGCGAAGCCCTACGCCTATAAATTACCAGACAAAAATGAATTACTAAATAGAATACAGGGTAGAAAGATATTTAGTAAGTTTGATTGCAAGTCAGGCTATTGGCAAGTTTATTAAATAATTTTTTACCTATAGTTTCATCAAACGTATTATCGCTAAGAGTGCAGTAATAAAAAAATTCTTTTAAGAAGTCTTTAATATAATGCCAATTTGATATACTTAATTGTTCTAACTTTATTAAAGCGTTTCTTTGTAATACTATTGCTCCACTATTTGGGTCTTCTCCTGTCATTAGGCTATGTATTTTATTTGTAAAGTTATAGGGATTAGCTCCCATGTTTACTAAGGTTTGAAAATCTTGAGGGAATTCACTTTTATATGATTAATAAATTCGTCTATATTCATATTTCTTTTAAAACATCCTTTACATCTAAACAGGTTATTATTATCTGTTTCATATATTCTTCTTGCCTGTATAATTGCATTATCTACTTCGTAGGCTTCATCTAATATTTCTATATTCATTAATTCCATTTCTATTTTGTCACTTATTTCTGGTGCTACGTCTGTTTCGGTATTACTTTCTTCGTCAATTTGTCTGGTATATTTATATTCTGTAAATCTAATAGAAGTTTCACCTTTCCTATTTGTATACATTAAGTGAGATTCTGGTGTGTATGTTTTAGGTTTATCAAATTTGTCTAGGTTCCATTCTAGTCCCGCGTATTCTTCTGCATCTACTTTAATGGGTTTGGGTCGCCTTCACACTCCTAGGAATTTACAGGTTAATCCATCTGTTGCTGTTAAGAGCTAAGAGTCTAACCATTTACTAAGGATATAATTTTTCAACATTTAAAAATTCATACGTAAATTTAAAATTCAAAACATAAAATAATTTACATATAGGGGAAATACGAAAGAACACTTACATGTATTAAGACGAAAGAGAGGTTTCCCTTTCGGGAACCTCGACTGACTTTTTACAAACTTTGATTAGAAAACTATAAGTTGTATGACTAGAGGATCTTTTGGTTTAGTAGGAAGGTTGAGTTTGTAGAGAGGTTATATATATATATATATATATATATATATATATATATGATATTTTTCCAAATGAAATAACAACTATCAAAGTATTTTTTAAGAAAATAATTTCAAACTTTATAGAAATATTTATTTCACATTATTTGGAATATAGAAACATAAATAATTATTAAGATATGGAGGGTCAAAAGTGGGCATCAACAGCCACCATTTCAATATAGGATCGATAGACTATATTGCTAAGTACACGAATTTTTCATGCTTGTTGCACCTTTTTTTTCACAAAGATACTATCCGAGCACTAGATGTGTCAAGGAGTTACTGATTACTGAGGTTTTCCAGTAGAGTAAACAAGGTGAGTTGCTTGGTGATTCCCAATGTTGAACTCTACCTCGTGTTATTTTCTTTTTGTCTTTTATTTCCAAATGAATGTATTGAGTTTTGTTCGGCTTGTAATTACATTATAGAAGCTCTTGTACTTATGACACCTGGTTTTAGGAGGTGTGACCCTTGTTTTCGCATGTTTTCAGTTGTGAAATACTTTTTATGGCCTATATTTTGTTTTGTTTTACTTCAGAGGTGTAACTAAAATAAATGGATTTAATAATCTTTTGTGGTTTGCCTTCGCGATTTGATTAGATGTCATCACGACTATCTAGGTTTTGTTTTTGATTGTGACATAGTTTGTCAATTAGATTTAAAATCGAATTATGATTTTCCTACGAGGTCGGGAATAGATTTCATGATCACGACTTTTAAGATTTTGGGTCGTAACATATAAAAAGTATTGATGTGACAATTTAAACCGACAAAAAAATGTCAGTAAGTCAGAAGGTTATAGTTTCAGTCATTATAACTTTTCTTTTATATATAATTGTTAAGAGTATTGAGATTTTTATGTGACAAAAATAAAATTAATTAAATTTAATTGAAAAGAAAAAGAGAAGAGAAATTTATGTGACAAAATAAAGTAAGTGACAAATCATTTATGAGATTTTTATTGCTATTTTTTTCAGCAAGAGAAGAGGATACTTATTAATAATGAGACAAAGAAAGTAAGGATTTTATATATTTGACTTTATTGTCCAATTTAAAAGAAAAAGATTGAATTATATGACTTTGTTGACCAATTTAACATGTCATATCTATTAGTCTAATTTTTGTTCCTTAATACCTATGGGTTGTGTCTTTTGTGTGCGAGAGAGGATTGTAGATGAAAGATGTCAATCATATTTTGCAGTCCAAAAAGATATTATTTTGTGGATGAAATATGAGATTTTTAATTAAGAATATGTGAAAGTTTAATTGAAATCTCGAGGTCTCTGAATGAGCTTTCTCAGAAACAGAAATATGAAGAAGACTGAGAGATATGAGGAAGAAGAAAAAAAAAAGAGATGAAATACAATGAATATGCGGACAGGGAATTGAGAAAATATCTCTATAGTTTGTGATTTCAACTTGTGTATATGATTGGCATACACCCTAATATTCTTGTCTAACAGCCTATCTTCTAACTATTCCTAACTACCATAGTTCGTTTAGGCTAACTAATTTAAGGAAATATGGACTTTACCAAACTGCCCTTCTAGCTTATTCCTTGTTCTCAACAGAATCATCTCTCTCATACAATAGGTACTAGAAAAGGAAAATTAAACAAATAAATATGACACTTTAAATTATCTGACCAAAAAAGTCATTTAATTAAAATCCTTGTTTATAAATTGTCCAAGAAAGTCAAATACTTAATATTCTCCTTCTTCATCTCGCTATACATAGGAAGCCTCTTTTATTTTATTACTTTATGATTAACAATTCAAATCTTTAAATTTCATATTAATAATTAATAAAGTTCATTCTCCCTCACTAATTCACCTATATATATTATTTTCCCAAATTTAATTTGCATTTTGTTTCAACTTAATCTAAAGAATTTTAACTTAATAAACATTTGAAAAGTAACCAAATATTCTTATTTACTTTTAACTTAAAGTACCCATTTTTTAAACTTCTGTCAAATATTATGCGCACAACCTTAAATAATTCGAGGTACTTATTCTTGTTATTATATCTCAATTTTTGTTAGACTCTCACATCCCATCGTAATATATAAATATTATCTTATATATTTAAGGCATTATTTATTAAAGTTAGCTTTAAGCTATTAATTTTATTAAGTTGTCTAATTTTTCTTATTTTAAATATCTGGTACAAGTTGTTTTTATGTGTGGATTTGGCCATTGTTCATGTTTATATTCTCTTTCAGTTTTCAAATCTAATCTCAAACTTTTTAAAATTAACTAAATCGTAATGGCACCTACACTCCAACTTTATAGGCGTGCATTTTTCTAGTTTTTATTCATTTCAGTTATTAACAAGTATAAATTAAAACATTTAAATATAGCAAAACGCATAACATCGGTCTGATATAACAAAAATTGAAGAAATACTATCAAAAGTACCCTTCAAACCTGGCAATATGAGTCAAGATCACACGAAGTCTAAATAAATACAACTGAGTAGTATGAATACATTGTCTAAATAGGAAAGATCTGAAAAAATAAAGATAAGAAGAGAGTCCAGTGTTGCGGATCATTGTATTAACAATTCACCCCGAGACTTCGAAATAACAACAAATGCAACCACGAGCTCCAATAGTACCAAAGTATGTATTTGCAAAAAAGTGCAACAAGAATACATAAAAATGATGTGTACTTAGCAAGTACCTTTGATCGACCCAATTAAATAGTGATGAGGGTTGGTCTTTAGATATATTTGCTTAATCCAACAGCTCATATGACATCAACAAATAACAACAACAACATACCCAGTATAATCTCACAAAGTGAGGTTTGGGGAGGGTTGAGTGTACGCAGATCTTACCTCCACCAGAGGTAGAGAAGCTTTTTTCGTAGACCCTCGGTTCAATCGATTGTTCAAAGCAGTCCAAATAAAAGCAACAGTAATACAAAAAATAGATAAATAATAACAAAAGTAGAAAATAGTATCAGGACAATAACTAAAACAGAATAATATGATAGTAAATTGAAGGATAAGAAACTATTGAGGTAATGCAACAACTACTAGTATGAACTGAAAACAGGATGATGCACTGCTAACTACTACCCTTCTACCCTAATGCGTGCCCTCCACAATCACATGTCTAAGGCATGTCCTCGGTAAGCTGAAACTACGTCATGTCCTATTTAATCACATCTCCCAAATACTTCTTCAATCTATCTCTACCTCTGCTGAAAGCATCCATAGCTAGCCTCCCACACCTCCATACTGGGGCATCTGGACATTTCCTCTTTACATGTACAAACCATCGCAATTTTGCTTTTTGCATCTTATATTCTACTGATGCTACTCTCATCTTATCCTGAATATCCTCATTCCTAATTTTATCCTAGTACGTACACACATCCATTGCAGAATCCTCATTTCTGCAACTTTCAACTTCTAAACGTGAGAGTTCTTGACTGGCTAACAATCTGCCCCATACAACACAGTTGGTCTAATTACCACTCTGTAAAACTTACCTTTAAGTTTTGGTGGCATGTTTTTATCACACAAAACTCCGGACGCAAGCTTCTATTTCATCCATGTTGTACAATATGGTGAGTGACATCTTCATCAATCTATCCATTTTCTTGGATAATAGCCCCAAGAAACTCTCTTTTTTGGATGTCCTGTGTATCAAGTCTAACTTCCTTATCTGTCTCATGCGTTAGGTCACTGATCTTGCGCTTCAAGTATTTTTTCTTGGACCTACTCAATCTGAACCATTTAGGCTCTAGGGTCTGTCTCCAAACCTCCAACTTAGTATTAAATCCATTGCGAGTCTCATCAATAAGAACTATATCATCTATAAATAATATACACCATGGAACCCCCCCCTTGAATTTGACGTGTCAATATATTCATCACCAAGGCAAATAAAAATGGGCTAAAGACTGATCCCTAGAGCAACCCCATTAAAGCTAAAAAGTGCTCCGAGTCTCCTCCTATTATCCTTACTCAGGTTTTGGCTCCATCGTACATCTCCTTGGTTGCTCTAGTATACTCCACAGGTACACACCTAATCTCCAAGCATCTCTATAGCACTTCCCTCAACACTTTATCGTAAGCATTTTCTATGTCGATGAACACCATATGTAGGTCTTTCTTCCTTTCTCTATATTGTTTAACCAATCGCCTTATTAGGTGAATGGCTTATGTGGTTGAGCATCCCGACATAAATCCAAACTGATATTTTCGAAATAACCACACACCCCTCACCCTCATCTCCACCACCCTCTCCCACACTTTCATAGTGTTGCTTAGCATCTTGATACCCTTATTGTTGTTGCAATTCTGAATGCCGCACTTGTTCTTGTACAACGGAATCATTGTACTCTTCTTCCATTCTTCGGGCATCTTTGTCGTCCCAAAAATGACATTAAACACCCCGGTTAGCCACTCTAAAGCTACCCTGCCTGCATTCTTCCAAAATTCTACCAGGATCTCCTCTAGCTCGAAATAGCTCTTTCCTTACGCATCCTACGAATAGCACTCTCCACCTCCTCAATCTTAATACATCCACAACATCTAAAGTCGCGCCGTCTCTAAGAGTATACCAAATCCCCTAGCACAATGCGTCTGTCTCCCTCTTCCTTCAAAAGTTTATGTAAGTATGACTGCCATTTTTGACGAATAAGTGCCTCCTACATTAGTAATTTGCTGTTGTAAGGATATTTAACGGTGTACATCATCTACGATATCGACTTAGCAATTAAGAATAGCTAAAACATATGAAATAATATGCACAAATAATTATCAATGAATCAATGATACTATACTAAATCTATATCCAACTCAACACAACACACCATGTGTGCACACTCCTGGGGAAATGATCCATGATGGTATGCCACACTATTCAATTCTTATAAACTCTATTTAATTTAAACATCAATTAATATGCTTCCTTAAAGATTCAGTTCCACAACTCCTTAAATGATAATGAAAATTTTGATCATGGTAAATGCATATCAGTTTGTACTATTCATTAGCCTAATATGGTACATTGACTGATTTAGTAGGGTAATGGACTTAGTATTAGGTATTTGGGTTTATGTCTAAACCGTAATGATAAACAAGGTATAAATTTTTAAAATTTTCGAATATTCAAAAATTCAAATTTTCAAATCGGAAATTTAAAATATTTAAAAGTTAAATTCAAAATTCGATCCATAACCCAAAAATCCAAACCAAGAATTCAAAAAGTTTAAATTTTGGTCTGATCAAAATTATGCCCAACCCTGATTTTGATGATAATAAAATTAATGTTCATAATTTTGTGATCCTTAGATTGAGCGCTGCATATTAGTAAATCTCAATCTTAATTATAAAATTAGTATACCTTATTAGTTGTAAACGTATCTTCATCATTGTTTAATTAGCATGGGTACGTAAAACTTTCAATCTAAAAAAATCAAATTTATGACTAAACTAAAACTTAATTATACACGAAGTGAACTAACACTAATCTTTAATCCCCACTAATAACATGTCATATAGACATGTGGTTGATAATGTTTACTACTAGCTATTTTTTTTTAGCTAATTGATATCTATATAGAGACTAGCTAATTTTTTGAGGCTTATTAAAATCTATATAAAGACAATCAGTTATATACATTTTGTCACCACTTTTTCTTTGCAACTTATTGTAATTTCAAGGAGAAGAAAATATGGGTTTAAAAGGCAAGTTGATTGCTATCTTAGAGGTGAAATGTGAAGGTCACTTTGTTCATGATATTTTTCACACCAATGCTCGTCATGTAGGCAACATAAGTCCTAGAGTAGTTAACCATTTTGAGATTCATGAAAGTGAAATTGGAAAGGTTGGTACAGTTCTTGGCTGGAAATATAACGAGGGTAACACATATTTTTTCACTCTTTTTCATTTCCTTAATAAGATTTTGCAACAATATTTGGGAGTATTTCTTATTATAGAAGTCATTATTTAAGAAAATTATTTTGTGAGAAATTTATTTAATGATATTTGGTTGTTATAAATATATTTCAAATAAAAAATTTTGCATCAAAAAAGGAAAATATCTTTTTTTGCTCGTGACGAAAAATATTTTCTTAATTAAACTATCTTATCTTTTGACTTTTTTAATTCAATCCAAGTAATACTTAGACATTATTAATCATTAACACTCAAAGGTTCCATTAAATTAAAACACACTATGATTTGTTAATATTCTTAGCCTTTAATATATGATTTCATAGTATAACTTTCACTCACCAACTAAATATAAAAATTTATTTCTCAGTTATTTTGTAGAAAAAAAAAATTCATGAAAAGTGACATCAGTTCGTACTAAACATTATATAGTCAAATTTATAGCATGTCTGACTAATTCCGTTCGGGATAAAAAGTAGCTCCGTCCAATCTTCATATGAGCATCAAATATATTTTAGGCAAATGAAAAATGAAGAAAAATAAATAAGATGAAGATATTATTTTGTAAATATTTAGATTTTCCACAAGGAATTGCACATTTGAATTGGAGTAACATCTATTGTATTTTCTGATTTTAATGATAATAGATGGAAACGAAAAGTTTGCAAAAGGTAGTGATTGAAGTCAGCGATTTTCAGAAGAAATCAATCACTTGAAAAGTAATTGAAGGAGATTTGTTAGAATTATATAATTCCTTCACTATAAACTCATCCTTTGATCACCAGTGGGCTACATTGACATTTGTGTACGAGAAAAAAACTGAAGATGCCTCAGAGCCCCTCGGTTTCTCGGGTTGTTTTCTTGATGCAATCAAAGATATAGAGGATCACCTTCTCATAAAATGAAAAATAAATTATGTTCAAAAGGATTCTATACATATATATCTATATGTGTGTGTTTGTTCTTGTGTTATGAATATTTGATAATATTAGCTAGTTCTATCTAGATCGTGAAATAAATAATATTGTGTTTGAGGAATATATAATATGTATGCCGATCTCTCGATGGATGTATTTACAACTACAATAAATATTGATTAATACGTTATTCTCATTCTTTTTCCGCCCTTTTTTTTTTTTGTTTCTTAATGGTAGTACGGGGACTAACATTTACAGAGGTTCCTTATGAAGTATTGATTTAGGGTGTGGTAGGTATGAAAGAAAATTCTAACGAACAATATTCTTAAATTTTTTTAATATATATTTGTTTGATCAAAATATTAAAAAAAAATATTTTTTCAAAGAATATTGAGATATAGGAAAGAACTCAAAGAAGTATCTCTTCCTTTCGCATTTTCATTTTGTATGCTTTTATATATATATATATATATATATTCCATTGAGTTGCTTAATTTTCTTATGTAATTTTCAGCTTCATATTCAATTTTTGCTCCAAATTTTTTCAATTTAGCAGTCTTCATTCCTACACGGTAAAATATAATGTTAGGCACAAAATAATATAATAAAAACTCAAAAAATAACTAAAAATACTAAATGTGAGGCATATAATGGCTCAATAGATGTATGTTTGCGCGAATATCATCACCCTACACTTGAATCTTGCAGAAAGCATTAAAGATCGTTTGAGTAAATCAAGCTAGGAATGCCACTATTTTGCTTGATACAAACAATTATAAGATCAAGTATACTTCCCGATTATCATGCAAGATATATAAGATAACTCAATCAAATAATAAACTTCTAACTCCCCACACTTAAAGACAGACTCTAACTTCTCCAATTTAAGATCTCTCACCTACTATGTAAGAGAAAACTAATCATATCACCTATTTATCATGAAACAAGTGCCCTCATAAGAAGAAATAGTCCACACACTCAAATTAAAGAATGAATGTAAATTAAGGACTTAGCATTAAAGCACAACTCTCGTACTCACAAAAGAATTCACATGTATGCACAAGGTACCATAGACTTTTCCATTATGTAAATCTCTACTAATTAAGTGTGATTGAATAAAATCAAATAGAAATTTAATGGGTTGTAATGTTAGCTAGAGACAAGAAAGAAAACTATATAATAGTGGCTTATACATTCCTAAGCACATTATACTTTTTAGACTTCATTACCTATTATTTTTTTCATAAATTTACTTTACTTTTCAGTCCTCTCTTCATCTATTATTTCTCTAGTATTCTCATCATATCAAGAATGTTTCAGTCAATTTTTTTCTCAAGCATTTTTCTTTGTCTTTTTTTTTCATGTCACATTCTTTTAAAGAAGGGTTTTTCATCACAAGTAAATCTCATTGGTTACCATTTACACTTGACCATCCCGTTTTCAAATTTAATAATTTCATCACAGTCTATGCTACAGTGCTCAAGGAAGCAGGGTGTGAAATGTGGGATACAACAAAAAGGAGCAAGAAATATATACGATTAACAAACGAAAAGCTACAGGTTCAAAGGGTTAACTAGTGGTAAAATATATAAAAGGCTAAAATTCACAAAACATATCAACCTAAACTATTATCATCTTCTAAACAAAGCAATACTTTTTGCTTAGCTTCAATAACATACATTGCAAGTTCTAGATTAAGATGCAAAAATATGAAAATATGCAATAAATCCTCATCTCATATGCAACAAGATTCAATTAAGATGGATCTATATAATCTAAGACAACTAGGGTCATAGAGAACTACAAAAATAAGAAAAGTTATATACAGAGTCACTACCCTAAACCTAAAATATAAAAAAAATTGCTATTTGTATTAACACTTAAGCACCGTGGGAAAGTACTACTAAGGCTCAAGCCTAAATATGCTAGTATCAAACAAGTAAAAGATTTTTCCCCTTCTCCTAAAAAGAAGTTACTCCTAAAAAAGGAAATAAAATTTACAAAAAAAAATTATAAAAAGTTAATGACTATAGTTCCCTCAAGACAGTCATCATCCATCCATCATATGAAAAAGTCTCTACCTATGACTAAAAGAAAAACTATTACCCGGTTCAAGCTATATCCCTCGAAAAAGAACTGATGCAAAAAGAAAAACTAAGAGAAAATATTAACTACCCAATAAAGTAGAACATAAAAGCACCCAAGAAATTTCACCATCCCACACTTAAAATTGTGCACTGTCCTCGGAGCACACAAAAATAAGAAAAGAAAAGGCCAAAGGTTGAAGTAAGAACAACTTATGGGGTACTCAAACTTCTCCCAACAAGGTTTGTCTCTTCAAGTGGATGCCCCACATTTAGTTCCAACTTAGTAGTATTGTTTTTGCAACTTCTAGTGACTTTTCATCCACGCTCAAGCTCCTACAAAATAAAATTATAAAAATAATAACCTAAAAAATGGAAACCAATAAAATTAAGTTGCCTCCAACAAGCACATGATTTAACATCGTGGCACGACGCCATCAATTTTTATCGTTTTTCCTTCCACTTTGAGGATATGAATTTCGCCCGTAATTTCTTTCTTAATTTTCTGCTACTTGAGGGGTAGTGCTGTAAAAATAAAAGAACCAAACAATAGATATCTCATCTTGCACGTCTTATGCTTAACTAAGGGATGTTGTTTTGTCTTTTCGGCATAACAAATTTTAGAATGTAGAAATCTTGTTCCTTATCCACACATCTCTCCACATACTTGAAAGACTCGATTTTTATGTCTCCGATCAAACACGATAGTGAAAAGTGTTTAAAATAAGGGCCATCATGCCCCAACTCCAAAGCTGCATTATTTACGACATTCTCACTTTCTACACCTCCCCGAAAATTGGCATAAACTAAAAGAATATAATTGAATGATTGAAATTTCTCTTTCTGTTTCATAAGTAAATTCTTAGTTGGGTCACGTACGACACAATTTCTTTATTTAATTGATATTACAGAGAGAATGATTGCTCAAAAGGAAGGCAAAATGGTCAATGCTTTGACATAATAAGGACGTGATCATGAAAATTTGATTTTTTTGGAGTTGAGAGCAGTTGACTGGACCACCACAATCGCGCTAAATGAGCTTCAGGTATTAAAAATAGATAGTGTCAGGACCGGAGGCTTATTTCCCTGTATTTAAAGTTATAGAGATTAGATTTAGGCAATTTTGAGTTATCTTCTAACTTTCAATAAGGGATAAGATTCTAATCCTTATTTTACTGATTTTCAATGATTACATTAGTTATTTATCAATTTTATCCATGGATTTGATAGGAAAATTGGGATATTGAACCCTTAAAAAGATGAAAATCTTTGATTTGCGCACAAATTTGGGTGATTTGTGAGATTTAGGATCTATGAGTTATGGATAAACTAATTTAATGATAAAATTTTATATTTAACCTTAGTGACTCAGGAATGACTTTGAATTTGACTTTTTGACTGAATATTTTACATATCAATTTGGTGGTCTACAGACTCATATACTTATATAGATTACGTATTTGAAAAGACTGGGATCATTCAATATCTTTTAGGAAGGACAAAGACATTTAATGTGTTTTTGGACTTCGAAATTAAGGCAATTCGAGACTTTTAGACTCTATTTAGAGTATATTTTTGTGAAATAATTAATTATTAAGGGTAAAAATTATGGAGGTCCCGTACTCGTGAGATGACAAGAACTTGTGAGGTTACTAGTGCCATGTTCTTGTGTTCTTTGTTGATTATTTGAGATTTATTGATGGTATCAATTGATGTTGAAGCATGTCTAACCAAGTTATTACCTGATGCATATGATAATTGATTGCTTGATTACACATCACTCCTAATAATTCATATTTTTGATAAAATGAGGTGCTTTAGAGCCTTTTATCCTATACCGTGTAAGTACCTTGTTTGCAGCGGTTGACTTTCATATTCTTATATGATATCTCATGCATATTATATTTGGTGAATCATATAGTTGTAATCTGATGTATCTAGTTGTATTTGGTTCCTAATGGAGTCAGGTTATTTAACCCTTAAATGGTTGGTTATTTGATATGATCTATTTGAATCTGGTTCTGAACGCACTGATGTTTTTCAGCCTTGAATAATTGGTTATTCGATGTAATTTGGCTAGATATGGTTCTAAATGGACTGATACTATTTCAGCCTTAAATGGTTGGTCTCCCGATATGATCTTGTTGGATCTAGTTTCGGTTGCTATAGGAACAATTTGAGTCCCCTATGGATCACGTATACCTAACAACAGGAGAATGCGTGTACCCGTTGCATATTCATATCCATTGAATTACATCAATTATTTTTTGATTTGATCTTACTGAATCATTTTGAGATTATTGTTATATTTTTGGAAAGAACTTGATGAAATCTCTCTATTGTAAAGTTATTGAGAAGGATCGTGCTTATTTCTATATCTATTCATCTTGAATTAGTTGAGCTCACTATTTGATTCTTGGGATGAATCGTGCTTATTGCTATATCTACTCATATTATATTGGTTGAACTCATCAGTTGGTTCTTGAGAAGGTCCTACTTATTTTCTATACCTACTTGTATTGAAATGGTTGTACTCATCATCTAATTTTTGGGAAGAATCACATTCATTTTCTATATATACTCACATTGAATTGGTTGAGCTTACTATTTGATTCTTGAAAAAATTGTGTTGAACTGCTTTATGTGCCGATTCTGAGTTTTCATGTGGCTCTATATAATTGATTTCTATCTTGTCTTTGAATTTATTTTATCTGTTCAAACTAATAGTTTTGGAAGTGTAGAAGAAAGTGTTTTCAAGACCAACCCTCGCTACTAATTCAGTTTAGAATCAGTCAATAACACTTGTTGAGTACCTGTTGACCCTCGTAATACTACAATTGTTGCACCTTATTATATGTAAAGATTGTTTGAATACTTATGGAGAGACTAGAGTTATTGATCGCATGGGATAGGAGTTAGAGCATTCTAATTTCTAGGTGAGTTGCTTGGATGATCCGCAGTAATGGAATTCACTCTTTTTAACTTATCAATGTCTTTTCATTTCGAAGTAAAATTTATTAAAACTGTTTCAACTTTGTATTCATGATTTTAGAAGCTCTTGTACTTATGATGTCAGGTGGTAGGTTGTACTTTTTGGTTTCGCATGCTTATGATTATGAGACTTGTTATTGATTTTGAAATTATTCTCACTTAACTTTTTCGCATGATAATCCTTCACGGCTAGTGCAAATTTTTGGCCGTGACATAATGAGAAAGGGGCAAGAAAAGATCTAGTTCCTCACTTAAGCAACAAGCCATCCTTCTTCTCACGTAAAGGAACCCAATATAATCTAGGTTATTGCAACTCCTCTCTTATTTGAAAGGAAGGGACTAAGGTAGGGAAAGCAAGAGCATGTGTAAAGGTCTTATCATATGACAAAGAAAAGAGTAATATATATTTAGTCCTACTAAAAGCCTATAAAAAGGGAGTGTAAGGTTCACATAAAAGAATAATTGAAGAACGGAGAAGGGCCTAAAATGCCCCTTGACTATGATATTTTGTATAATATTTCCCTCTGTTTACTTATTGGGAGAAAAATATCCCCGACATTAATTTTTCAGGCCAAAAATGCGCCTCCATATTAACTTTTGGCTCAAATCTACTCTTATTTCTAATACCCCCCTTAAAAAAATAGTTAAATATTTATTTATTATATGATCTAATCTGATTGGACTAAATTAAATCATTCTTAAATAAATTAAAAAAATCATCTATGACCCATATTTTGACCCAACCCACCTAAAAATAATATTCAAAAATTTATTACTTATATGGCATATTCTCATTAGCTTATTTTAAATCAATTTCTAATTTATTAAAATCAATTCATAACTCAGGATCAAACTAAAACTCATACCCACGCAGTATGATTTTCCCACATAAGAAATTATTATTTTCTATTGTGAATTTTTCTATCAGTTACCCAATTTTCTTGTTCATTTGGGGGGGGGGGGGGAGGGGGGAGTAATGGATGAGAAAAGATTATTTTAATTTTTTTTTATTTTACTTTTGGATTTTGTGTATATACACAAAAGCAAATATAGTGTACATAGTCTCTTAATTAAATCATCTTCTGTTGAATTAATTATTGTTGGATGAATATCGTTACTATTTTTATTTTTGCTCTGTCGTAATTTGAAAAAAAATTAAATTTTAAAGTGGTAGGAGATATCCAAGAAGAAGAAAAGTGGAAGAGAGATAAAAAGTGGGGTACAATGGGGGTTTTGGGTGGCTCTGGTCAGTGTTAAGAGGGGGCTAGCTTTTTTTTTTTTGAAGTTTTAATTTTACTATGGAACTCAAAATTAGATCAGTCATATGAGGCCACATATTAAGTGATTTTGAATTATTTTAAAGTAGAAAGATCTAAAATGCCCCTTAATTATGAAATTTGATATAATATTGCTCTCCGTTCACCTTATGAGTGTGGGTCATTGAAAATAAGGACAAAATTGAGCCAAAAAGTTAACGTCGGAGGCATTTTGACTCTATAGATGAACGAAAAGCAATATTGTATCAAATCTTGTAGTTTAAGGAAATTTTAGGCCCTTCTCCGATTGAAGAATCACGCTCCCAGACGATAAAGATTTGAAGACCAACAAAAGAAAAGTGCCACAAGTATATAAAGGAAGAAACAATTTTTAAAGTATTGTAGAATTAAGGAACCTTGTTCTCTGACGAATTGGGCACAAATTATAAGATATAAGAAGAATCATGACTCCTTTGAATATTCAAATTTTGAATGTTTTGAGTTCATAAAAAGAATAAGGATTTTGTAGATCAATTGATCAAAATACAAGGACTTCCAAGTTCAAAGTTGTAACAATCAGATTCTACGAAGATGAGAAGCAATGATGAATAATATGATTAATCAAGAAGAAAAGAAGCTAGCAAGAGGATACTGATGATCAAACCATATACTAATGTATGGCAATAGGTCAAATCAAGAATCTCCCAAGATCACAGGTATATAAAAAGAAACAACACAAAGAACCTAGTTCTTTGAAAGCTATGCATGAATAATATATGCTGGGGGGGACTGGCCAATACAAAAGATACAAGAAAAGATCATCCCCCTTATTAGCTGATCAAGAGGATGCTCAATATAGCATTAGAAGAAGGGACTTGTTGGTTTTGATCAAGATGAGATAAAAAATACTCTTGATCCCCTAGTGATTGGCTATGTTCTAGTCATAACTATAGTTGATGAATTGAAGACAAGTATGTAGCCCAGTATTATACTTTGATTAGTACACACTCATAGAGTGATCAAAGAGGCTAGATGATGTCTTGAATGTTGTCCCACTGATGTACCAAATTACGGCATCTTCGATATCTTTTACTTGAGTTTTCAATGTCTTTTGCATGTTTTTCTATGTTTCTAATGTTAGAATGTTGTTCTCTAGGTGTTTGATGTGAGAGTGGTCAAAATAAGGAAAATAACAAAAGTAGCAGGAATAGGACATTTCACGGGCCGTGGGTCTGAAGCACGAGTCATGGCTTCAACCATAGAAAAAAATCAAAGGTTGTGTCTATATAGGGTGTTCAGAGTAGGCCAAGTTAAGAACGAAAGAACGGACCATATATTACATTCACGATTCAAAGATCAGATGAAGGCAACACTGAAAAGACAAAATATGAAAGATTTCATGGACCTTAGATCATTTCATGATCCATGGATTATTTTATAGTTGAAGTCCAACAGCCCTAAAGATGGTACCGGAGAAGAGCTAAAGGGAATTTATGGTTGTCTATTTCACGGTCTATGGATTGTGTCGATAGATAATTTGATAGTTTTAGAATTTCAAGTTTATGAACCAGTATAAGTACTTTTTATTATGTTTTTATGTAAAAAAAATATTATGGATTTTAATAGTCGGAAATTGTAGAAAATATTATGTATCACCTCAAAATATTTAAACTAATACTTGCATTTCAATTGAGCATATTTTTAGAATAACAACAAATTTTACTTCACACTTCCTAAACTCGAATTTTACAATATTTAAATATTTACTTATTTTAAACTGTGGTAATATTTTTAAGGGAGTATCTTGGGGTATTTATATAAAATACTTTTACTATCATTCTCTTAAATTTAATTATGATATGGGAGAGATATATTAGCATTTAAGCATCAACTTTTTCATTATGAGAAGCCTTTTTTTTTAAACGAGGTGATTTTCTATTACTTTTATGCTCTAACCTTGGCACCTCCTTTTCGTGTTTTCATTCCATCAAGCAAAGGAAACCCCAATATTCTCTCTTCATCATTTTCTACCATCAAATCAATCAGCAAAACTTATTTTTTTAGGATTAAAACTCAAGTTACTCTCTCCTTTGAGGTAAGTCTGTAATCCATTGTAAAACTGTGCAACTGTAAGTAATTTAAGATTATCTTCCTATGTAGAACTCTTTTATAAGTTAATAAATATATTCTGAAAAGCTAACACATATATCTATAGCTTTTATATTGATGCTAATGTCTATTTCAGTTGTTATTGACCCAAAAAAGGGGATAAGTACGGGACAAATGTTGCCTAGATTTTCTGCTTTACAAATCTTTCATGTGCCATACTGTTAGTATTTTGTGCATAAATTATTGTATTAAACTAATATTAGGGTGATTTGATACTCTACAGAACCCCAAGAACTAACCCTATAATTTTCATGAAGACCACAAAGTCTAGTTTTGTTGTTTACCTCTTCAAAACCGAGTCACAATACAACGACAGTTGTGCTATCAAATTTTCTGCTTTACAAACCTTTTATATACTAATATTAGTATTTTGCGCATAACATTATGTAAGAAATGTAGAATTCTACGCCAAAGAGATAGAGAAGGATGTTCTATTTCTACACAAATTCATTACATTCAATCTCTATTTATACGCACGGATTTGTAGAGTTGTTGACACCAAATACAATTCATACTAGTTAAAAAAGCGTACTTCAACTACAATACATGAGTCCTACTTATACTATGCTATATTTGAGACTTAGTAGGACTAGAAGTATAGCTGATAACAACAGTTAACAACTCGTATGTCTTAACACTTCCCCTCAAGCTGGAGAATAGGTGAACTGCATACTCCTAGCTTGCTTCTAAACCTGGCAAAGTCCTGCTTTGTCAATGTCTTCGTATGAATATCAGCTAGTTGATCCTTTGAGCGCACAAACTGTGTCACTAGTTGTCCTCTTGCCACTTTCTCTCTAACAAAATGATAATCCATTTCCACATGTTTAGTTCTAGCATGTAGGATAGGGTTGATAGTCATGTACGATGAACTGATGTTATCAAAAAATAATATTTGTGTTGTTTCTAGATAAACACCAATATCTCTTAGAATGTAGGTTATCCATGTCAGTTCAGCTGCTGTTGCAGCTAAAGCTCTGTATTCTGCTTTAGCACTTGACCTTGATATTATATGTTGCTTCTTGGAGGCCCAAGAAATGCAGTTTGCTCCTAAGTACACTGAGTATCCTATAGTTGATCTTCTGGTTACTGCACATCCTCCCCAATCTACATTTGAGAATCTATATAGTCTGAGAGGTGATCTTGAAAGCAGTCTTAGACCAAACTGAGATGTTCCCTTTACATATCTGAGGATCCTTTTTACAGCTTGAAAATGTTCACTTTTTGGAGCTTGCACAAATTGGCTAACCTGGTTTACTGCATGTGCTATGTCAGGTCTGGTTAGAGTGAGATATTGAAGGCTTCCCACAATACTTCTGAATGTGGATACCTCAACTGAATCTCCTGTTCTCTGCTGTATTCCATGCTTCTGTGCTAGTGGTGTACTGACAGACTTTCCAAGTGATATATCTCTCTTCTGCAGTAATTCAGTTGCATACTTCCCCTGACTTAGATGCATACCTCCCTTGAAGTATGTTACTTCAATGATTAAAAAGAAATGTAGTGGTCCAAGATCCTTCATAGCAAATTCATCTGCAAGTCCTCTAATTGTGTCTGTGATTAGTTCACTTGAACTTCCAGTGATTATGATATCATCCACATACAAAAGAACAGGAGAGAATAGGAGATTCAGTTGAGGTATCCACATTCAGAAGTATTGTGGGAAGTCTTCAATATCTCACTCTAACCAGACCTGACATAACACATGCAGTAAACTAGGTTAGCCAATTTATACAAGCTCCAAACAATGAACATTTTCAAGTTGTAAAAAGGATCCTCAGATATGTAAAGGGAACATCTTAGTTTGGTCTAAGACTGCTTGCAAGATCACCTCTCAGACTATATGGATTCTCAGATGCAGATTGGGAAGGATGTGCAGTAACCAGAAGATCAACTACAGGATACTCAGTGTACTTAGGAGAAAACTGCATTTCTTGGGCCTCCAAGAAGCAACATATAGTATCAAGGTCAATTGCTGAAGCAGAATATAGGGCTTTAGTTGCAACAACAGCTGAACTGACATGGATAACCTACATTCTAAGAGATATTGGTGTTTATATGAAACAACACCAATATTTTTTTGTGATAACATCAGTGCATTGTACATGACTATCAATCCTGTCATACATACTAGAACTAAACATATGGAAATGAATTATCATTTTTGTTAGAGAAAAAGTGGCAAGAGGACAACTAGTGACACAATTTGTGCGCTTAAAGGATCAACTGGTTGATATTCATACCAAGCCATTGACAAACTGATTCAAGGTAGGGTAGGGTGGCTTTCCTAGCATCACAGTTCTAAAGGTTCTGTACTTTGAACGTAGTCCTCTAGCAAAGTTTATGACTTTGGTATCTTCATCAACTGGCTTGTGTATGGCAGAAAGTCCATCACATATGCCTTTGAATTCCTTCAAATATTCATCCACTTTCTTTGTCTTAACATTTTGCAGTTGTTGTTTAAGTTGGAACTCTTTATCCTTTGTTGCTTGTAGGTAAGCTTCCTCCATGCACTCCCACATCTCTTTGGTTGTTGAGCAGCCCATAATGAGGTACATACTCTCCTCAGTCATAGTTTCTGAAATCCAGGTTCTTAACAGAATATCTTGCTCATCCCACTCACTATCAGAGACTTTCCCATCTCCCTCACCTGCCTTTCTAGCATTATCTTTTGATGGTGTTTTCTCGTTGTCAGGTTTGTCTTCTAGGATGAATTTGGTCACCTTTAGGACTTGCATCAACTGCATAATTTGTGTCCTCTAGATGAGATAATTCGTAGGCTTAAGTTTAACGGAACAAGCAGCCATAAGATGATGCAAAGAGGCGGCTGAAAGAGACAAAGGAGTTGAAGGAGAGGCCATTGTTTTCTGGACAGGATTTTATGTGCAGCTTGATCAGTATGCCGGGTGATCTGATACCATGTAGAATTGTACGCCAAAGAGGTATAGAAGGATGTTATATTTCTCCACAAAGTCATTACATTCAACCTCTACTTATACACACGGATTTGTGGAGTTGTTGACACCAAATACAATTCATACTAGTTAAAGAAGTGTACTTCAACTACAATACATGAATCCTACTTACATTATGCTATATTTGAGACTTAGTAGGACTAGAAGTATAACTGATAACAACAGTTAACATCTCGTATGTCTTAACAAGAAACTCATATTTGAGTAATTTGATACTCTACAGAACCCCAAGACCTAGACCTACAATTTTTATGAAGACCATGAAGTCTAGTTTTGTTTTTTTTACCTCTTCAAAATCGAGTTATAATACAAAGACAGTTGTGCTGTCTAGATTTTCTGCTGTAAAAACATAGTGATTTTCAACAATTAGGTTCACTTTGGATACCTATCTTGTTTCATCCCAACATGTTGAAATTATTGAAAATTAAATTGGTATTTTATTGTGTATTCAAGGTTTATAATCTCTTGAACAAGCTAAGAAAAATTATTTGAGAAAGTTAACAAGTTTCTTTGGTCTATGACGTAGAAGTTTTGATTTGAACTCGTCAAATTGTGGTATAACTTGTTATATTCTAAAGCCCTAAGATTTGTGGATAAACTTGAGCATGTACTCTATTTACTTTCTGAATATTTTAATAATTATCTTGAACTTTTATTTACTTTCTCATCTCTTTTTATCGTCATGTTGGTATTTTTCAGTTATTGCAAGATATTTGCTAACTCACCCACTTGTACGGATTTCTTGATCATTTTGTATTATTCTTATTGGGACTTTTTGAGTCTTGTGGCAGTGAATTAGTTACCTATATCGGCATGCCTCTTGATTAAGATCTTTTGCCCTCTCGACGTTAGATTTGTGTTTCGTCTTAATTATAGAACTTGCCCATATTAAGTATGAAATAGAAAGCCATTTTTAATTTAGTTCTTGATTCACTTGATTATTGTGTTTCGGCCCTACTTGACTCAGGGCTTCAATCCATATTTATATTTGATTATGCTTAGTGTGATGGCATGACATACATATTTGGCGAAATTTGTTATTTGAACAAAACTCTCTTGAAATAGTTCTATGAACTTTCTTGACACTTCAGCCTTTAGACATTAATATTGATATGTGGAAGTACTTCAAGGTTGATATTTTATACTTTTGATATATTCTTTTGATATATATATATATCATTTGAGCTGCCTATAACTTAGAAGGGAATCGGGGAATCAAATGGTTCCTAACCCAAAGCTTATGTACCATTAAGTTTTATGCTTATCCATAGTTATTTTCTACTGTAGGTGATGTTTAGGAAGATATTTGAAGATGGCTAATTGAAGTAGACTTTTTGGAGCTTTTATAAAGATCACATATGCATATAGACATTTATATTTTTTTAGGGATTTGGAACTTGTACACGATCCATATGATACACTTATCTATGTAATTTTTGAGGCTTGTTTGATCATAAGATCATGAATTTATAACATAAATTTGGTGACTTGTTTCGTTGTTTTAGTATGTGCAAACCCAAGTCTTGTAATGTACTAAATTTATATTTTATTTTGTAATTTTGTACAAGGAGGAAACTAGTTTATCTATAATGCTTGCAAGCTTAAAATTTATCTATAGTTTGAACTTGAAATGGTGCTGAATAAAAAATATAACTTCATTAGGCACTTTTTTTGATTATCTTAAAAAGGTGCTACCATAAAAATTTACACTCTTACGTTGTTGTTCTCTTTTTAAAAGGGAATTTTATGAGTTTTATGGTGGCAAAAAATTTCACTTTTATATTCTTTTTCGAATGGGCCTAATTTTTCCTACTAAATTATAATAAATATATTTTAAGTTAATCTTTTTTAAACTTTGAAAGTATTAGATTAGTTTTTATTTTGTGAGTGAAATCCTCCCAAGAGGGTCGCTACATATTTTCTCTTTGGTTATGCAATTTAATAAGCACAACTAACAATATTGAATTCTTTTCTTCCTTTAATTCTAATTAAGTTTTTATGATTTCATCATCTCTTTATTGTTGTTTTTCCTGCATTATGAGTAGCTGAATTGAATGAGGGTGCAATGTTTATATGATTTTCGTGGTTGCATGATTTTCAAGTAATAAAGATGTCGAACTATTTCTTATTTTCTTAATTGGCTGGTGGTTGCAAACGTTAACCTAACCCATAATATTTTAGTTTTGCTTGAAAAAGTTTACTGCACTAGGTTATTATAGAAATAGCGAGCAGGAACTCAAGACGTAAACTCTTGTTTAGTAAATTCTCCTAGGGATAGATTGAATTTATTGGGCATGATCAATCACTCTTATCTAAATAACTCGTGTAGATTTAGAAAAATCATATAGAGATAAATCGCTCAATTCTTGGGAAAGATTGAGTGCATATCTAGATAACGTGAATATATATTTTGTACATTCACGAGATAGAAACTAGATTGTTAGTCAAGTAATCATCTGATTAGTGTCTTTTCTCGCCTATTCTCCGTGAGGTTCAACCCCAACCTTGTTGAATTATTGTACTTGCATACGCCCGCATTACATCATCTTTCGGTGTAGTTTTGAGCGCATCAAATTTTGACGTCATTGCTAGAGAATATGATTTTAAAATGACTAATTGGTGTTTAGGTTGGTTGTCAACCAGGTGATAATGGAAGCACGAGCAGCATAGCAGGCACCAAAGACTACCATATCACAGCATACATCATTCCAATCTCTTACCATTTCTACCATACCAGACACAAAAGAACCCACAAATATCAAACAAGTTTTATCAAAACCACACTGGTTGGCAGCCATAAGGAATGAAATGCAAGCACTACAATCCAATGAGACTTGGCGTTTGATACCTCGGCAACCTCACATGAATGTCGTCGGCTCCAAACAGATATCCACGACTAAACTTCATGTTGATAGGTCTGTAGAAAGATTTAAGGTGCTGTTGGGACAATGGAATAACAACAATGAACACACACACAAATTAACTGCGAGAAAATAGAGAAAAATGGAACACAAACGATACACAAGAATTTACGTGGTTCGGTCTCACGACCTAGTCCACAACTGCAACTAGGAGGAATTTTATTACTCTCTCTCTTGTGGTGTGTAGATTACAAGTACAAGCTATCTATTTATAGAAATAAATTAGGGTTATTAGGGTTTCTAATGGGCCTAATTAATCAGGCCTCCACAAGCCCAACAATCTCCCACTTGGAGGCATGATAATCTTCAACTGCCATCCACTGTGAGCACTTGTACGTCTAGTAATCTCCTCCTCATCTTCCTGGTTGCAGCGGCCTTTTCATCAGTTAACCTGAAGGCCCGTTGAAGCTTCCCCAAGCTCCAACATCAGTCACGGCTAAAACTACCCCTGACTCGTCCTCTGTCCCTACCGACTCCCACTTGCACGAACTGCCGAATCCTGGGATACTCTGAGAACAAACAACACTCTCCATAGTTAGCAGGTAATCATCCGGAGAGGCTTTGACAGCTGGAACACTGGTTCTCTTAACCCACTGTCTGGTAACTCTGGCTGAAGTTTTAACTGGCTGACTGCCGGTGCTCCCACTGCCACGAAAATCCCTGACTGGTTTACCTGAACCTTTCCAAGCACGTTCAACCTGAATCTGACCTGTGGCTCTGGGTTTATCTCCTGCAAAACGAACCTTCTTATGCCCACGAGACTCTGTGAACCGGATTTTGTTTCTTTTCTGATCTGGGACAGTCACTCCCTCAGATGGTAAATAGACCATATACAGCGAACTCCGTTTCTTTCCTCGAGCTATGACCAAGTTCCCCTTCATCACCTTCCACTGCCCATTTCCGAACTTAACATCGTGTCCCTCATCATCCAACTGCCCAACAGAAATCAAGCTTGGAATCACTCGGACATCCTTTAAAGTCCACGAACCGACTGAAGTTTTCAGAATCATGTCACCCATGCCCGTTACATCAAGAACTTTATTGTTTACTAGTCTTACCTTTCCAAAATCCCCTTCTTTCAGATTCTGCAATGCTTCACTGCTGTGGGTAGCATGAAATGAAGCACCAGAATCCATGACCCAGGAATCCACACTGCTCTCCACGCTACATATCAAGAGATCATTATGAGCATAGTCTCGTGCAATGTTAACTTGTTTATTATTCGGGCATTGATTCCTGAAATGCCCCACCTCCTTGCACGTCCAACACGTTACACCTGAGCGATCCTGAGTCTTCGACTGACTCCTCCTTCTGTTCCTGCTCCCACTACCTCTGCTATTTCTCCTTCCTCTGCTGACATTTAGCAATTCACTCGATGATTCCCCAGAACTCCTTCTTCTGACATCCTCGCCTAGAATGAGATCACGAATCTTCTCAAAAGTGAATCCATCGGGTCCCGCTGAACTGGCAACTGCTGTAACTTTTCCGAACCAACTGTCAGGTAATGACGATAGCAGTAGTAAGGCTTGAACTTCATCATCGAACTTAATGCCCACTGACGTAAGTCTGGCTAAGATTGAAATCATTGTATTTATGTGCTCGGTAACTAAACTGTCTTCCTTCATTTTTGTGTTCACCAATTCTCTAATCAGAAAGACCTTGTTTGCTGCAGATGGCTTCTCGTACATGTTAGACAGCGCTTCCATGACACCTTTCGCTGTCTTCTCCTTCAGAATGTTAAACGCAACATTCTTGGTCAACGAGAGTCGGATAACCGCCATGGCTTTCCGATCCAAACCTGCCCACTCTGCATCAGACATCTTTTCTGGCTTGTCACCCAATACCATGTCTAACTCCTTCTGAACCAGCAAATCCTCAATTTGCATTTTCCACCAACTGAAATCTGCACCATCGAACTTTTCAACTCGATACTTCCCATCTTCTGCCATCTCAAACGACTAGATGAGATACCCGGTACAACTGATCTCAGATCTTGGTAACTTCGTCAGAAATTCAATGACAAAACCAATACGCACCAACAAAGCAACTCGGACCACCACCAACAAAAAAACAAGTGAAAACCTTCTGCCTGAAAAAAAAATTCTCCGGCGAAACAGTACCTATCGGTGCTTTTCCGGCGACTGATCTCTCTCCTTTTCCGGCTTCGCGACTGCTGCAGATCTGGGTGAGCTCTGCGACTCGACGGCGGCAGCGACTAAACGACGCCTTCCCTGGTCGGCGCTGGTCTCATGATCTAGACTGATCCAGCAGCGACGACTGCCTCTAGATCTGCTGCTCGATCTGCTGCTCCGGTCGGCAGATCTAGTTCACTCAACGGCGGCGCTACTGTGCTGCTGCTTTGGTTCGAACAGATCTTGGAAGATCAGAATCTTCTCCAAAAATTTTTTTAGGTAACTCTCGCAATTTTTTCCGTGTGTATAACCTCGCTATGATATCACTTGTTGGGACAACGGAATAACAACAATAAACACACACACAAATTAACTGCGAGAAAATAGAGAAAAATGGAACACAAACGACACACAAGAATTTACGTGGTTCGATCTCACGACCTAGTCCACAACTGCAACTAGGAGGAATTTTATTACTCTCTCTCTTGTGGTGTGTAGATTACAAGTACAAGCTATCTATTTATAGAAATAAATTAGGGTTATTAGGGTTTCTAACGGGCCTAATTAATCAGGCCTCCACAAGCCCAACAGGTGCGACTCATTGCTAAGGGCTATAATCAAATTGAAGCCCTTAGTTCGGTCGTGAAAGCTACCACAATACCGGATTGTTCTATCCATTGCCACGACCTTACAACATTGGTACATCAAACAATTAGATGTCAAGAACACCTTCTTACATGGAGATTTAAAGATTCAATTTTCCCAAACAATGTTTGACTGCTTAAGAAAGCTCTTTATGGCTTGAAACAATCTCCTATAACTTGGTTTCACAATTTCAGTTCATATCTCCTCGAAATTGCCCCTAACTAGACGATCCACTACAGGTCTTTGTCTCTTCCTTGGCTTAAATTGCATATCATGGTCCTCAAAGAAACAAAATACAATGTCCAAATCTAGTACAGGTTGTTAGCTTCACTTGCTGCGGAGATCACATGGATTACTTATATTTTGAAGGATATTGGACTGCCCTAATTACCTCGTCCTCTCATTCTCGTCATGGATAATATTAGCGCACTACACCTCACGGATAATCCGGTGTTGCATGTTTGCACAAAACATGTTGAACTTAATTATCATTTTTTGCGTGAGAAAATCGACCAGGGAGCTACGGTGACAAAGTTCATTCCATCAATGTGTCAAGTACTAGTTCCTATGGATATGTAAGCATGAGAGACTACCAACATGTAGCTATCTAAGTATAATAGGGATTTATATAACCAATGCATGCTACTATTGACTATTGTAATGTTAGAGAAATTATTCAGCATGTTTTTATAGGATATCTCAATGTTACGGACGAATTGGGAATCAATGAAGAGGAGCCTTGAAATAACTGGTAAAATTCAGGATATGTCACATATATAACCATTAGAAATACATCCATCGAAGGAGAGTGTCATATATAATATATATGTTCTTCATACACAACATTATTTATTTTACATGCTAGCAAGAACTCGCCATTATTGCCAAATATTCATCACGCAAACATATATATAAGTATGTATAACATCATACATATATATACGTATATATGCATGTGTTTATACCCACCAAATAGCATCGATATTCTATTTCTTGAGAAGGTGACCCTCTATATCTTTGGTCAAATCAAACGCAAAACCCAAAAGAACAAGCGGCTCTGGGGTTTCTTCAGTTTTCTTCTCATACACAAATGTCCATGTAGTCCATTGGTGGTCGCAGGATGTAATAGTAGTGAAGGAATTGTATAACTCTAAGAGATCTCCTCCAATTACTTTCCAAGTAATTGATTTCTTCTGAGGATCAACGGCTTCAATCACTTGCTTGACAATCTTATCTTTTCCATCTATGATTATAAAAATTAAAAAATATAAGAGATGCTACTCCTAGTTCAACAAGCCAATCCCTCGTAAAAGATTTAGTACACTCACAATAATATCCTCATCTATCTTCTTTTGTTTGTTTTTCATTTTCATTTACTCCAAATAATTTGAAGCTCAGAAAGATTGAACTGTCTATTTTTTTTTCTTCTGAATGGAGTAATCCCTTAAAATTCTCAAACCATTTGACATTGTGAATAATATGGCAATTAATAGAGAAAACAGAGATTTAATTATACTGTGCTTGTTATGAACGAACTAATTAGCAGCACAAAGTAACTTTTTCATGCAAATATTTCTTGAATAAAAAATCTATGCAATTACTAGTAATATATATAAAGAGAGATAAAGCAGGAAAATATGTGTTACCATCATTATATTTCCAGCTAACAATCGAACCAATCTTTACGACTCCACCTTCATGAATCTCAAAACCGTTGATCTTACCACGACATATATTAGGTATATGATGAGTATTGATATGAAAAAGATCATGAATCAAGTGTCCTCCACATTTCACCTCTATTGAAGCAATTAACTTGCCTTTCACACCCATATTTTCTTCTTCGAGTAAAGCTAAATGTTGTGAAAAGAAAGTGGTGAGAAAATGTTCACAAGGTTATAGTGTTTATATAGATTTTAATGTGTTGTGAATACTAGTAGAAAACATTATCCACGACATATGTATCATGTTTCTTGTGGGGATCGAATATTAGGGTCAGTTTATTTCTTGTATGATTAGGTTTTAGTAGTAAGTTATAAATTTGACTTTTACGGTGAATTTTTACTTATTCATGCTAATTAAAATAGGCAAAATATTAAAGACCCACTCTCTTGCCAAGAAGACTTTTTTATCCATCTGTCATTTTTTAAAATTATTTTTAAAATTTTAATGTTTAGATTTTATTTTTCATTTAGTAAAAAAAAATTGCTAGAATTCTATTTTTTAAGCAAAAAAAATTTTTTTTTGCTAAAAATAATAAAATTATGATTATTTATTTTTTTATGGAAGAAGAAAAAATTCACTATTGAAATAGATGGTCATTATATCTAAGTTAAATATAATAAAATTAAATTATATAGTTAAAGCTTCATTATTCTACTAAATTTTTTTATTTATCTAAAATAAAAGAGCTCTAATCGAGTTTTTTTCTTCTTCTAGATTTGGCTTGAAAGAGAATAAATAAAAAGTTACACAATTGCAACTCCATTATTTGGGTTAATCATTTTTTGTGTGAATAAAAATGACGGATTCAAAGTTTTTAAAATTTATTTAGGCCTGAAAAGAGAATACACAATTGAAATAAATAGCATTTCATCTTAAAAAATACACAATCGATACTTCGTTATTATAAAAAATTAATTTTACTTTTTTTATAATGATAGAGTTTGAGTCATTTTTTTAATTGGCCTTAAAAATAAAAATATACTATTAAAATAAATAATTGATTAATGACTTTTAATTTTTTTTTTCATCCTCACATGCTTAAAAGAGAATGTAGTCACTCTCTTTGCCACATAAGTATTTAGGAGACTAAAAGCTATCAAGTAGACAAGTTCAGAGGGGTAATTAAGACTTCTAATAGTATAAGGGGAATTTGAAAAAAATCACGTTAAGTTTAGAGAATTCTTTAGATATTGTGTCAATTAAAATATGAAGTTGATAAGTTAATAATAAAGGTATATTCATTTTTTCTTCAAGATCTATTGAGGTTTACAACTATGAGGTTCTTAATTAATTTAAGAATCACAAAATTATGAACATTTTACTATTATAAAAAGACAATCGCATTACTATTGTTTTAAAAACTCATTTTTATCAAACAAGTCAATTATGTAACAGAAAAAACAATGTACATCCATAAAGATTTGCATGATGGTGATTTTGTCTCCTGTCTGCTACATTTTTTTTTAATTTTATTTTTTGCAGTAAACGTACACACATATGCAATATATCTTGTGCTAAATCTAGGGAAACAAGCTTTACTGTTTATTGATTAGTTGGGAAATCAAATAAAAAGGTTAAAAGTGGAATTATAGGTGTTGTCTAATGACTTCTTTTTTCTTTTTAAAAAAAAATCTATATAGATAATTCGATTAATTAATTTTTTTTCTTTTCCAAAGAGAAATAGATGACACTTAAATAGATACTTGAAAGACGATTAAATGATGGAGCTAAGATTTTCATTTGCAAGAAAAGCACAGACTTGTACTTGCATATATTAATCATAAATAAAACTCATGGTAGATTGACAAGAGAAGAAAAGCTGTGTATTTCATATATTGATTGTAGTACAGAGGCTCATATATTTATACATAGACTAGATGGTCCGTGCCCGCACTATGCACAGACTTTTGTCTAACAATGTTGAGAAACATAAATTTCATACTTGTTTTAATTATTTAATAGGATTACCGGGGGAAGAAAAAACAACACCATCAAGATAAACAAATATTAATATAAATATGATTCATACTAAATGAATGGGAGGGTCAGATGCATATTCTTAAAGAAAATGACTTACAAGATAATATTGAGGAAAGTGGAGAAGATCTGAACAAAGGTCAGACAGAATACATAAGATGGATGGGCATGCAGGATAATCTTTTGAGACAAAAAGCTCAAGTTACGTCATTTGAAGAGGGTGATTATAGCACTAAATACTTTCATAGCTTGATAAGACAAGAGAAGAAGATTACAGCTTCACAGAATCAAAAACCATAGAAATTTATGGGTGCAAGGTGATGACAAATAATCCAAAGCTGCAATACACCATTTTGAGCACCTGTTTAACTTACCCCACTAGTTTAGGAATCAGGATATTTTAGATTGTATTCTTTCATGCATCTCTAATATGAAGAATAATGTTCTCACTCGTCAAGATTAAAATTTTACATGTGGAAGATATTGAATCATCAGATCAATTATACACCAGCCAAATATTTCAAGGTTCTCTTGAGCTGCCACTGCTTAAACCTAGTAACACCATGCTTACGCTGGAAGTTTGTCCGGTGATTCATGAATCACAATGCCCACGCCTACCAACAACCAAGCACCATACCCGCCCAAATCCTGCCCTTGCCAACACCAATAGATTTTATGCTCAATCTTTGAGAAACCCGAAAGAGTCCAAGAAGGATCAAGTGACAGTTCATATGAAGACAGTGAATATAATCAATGGAGAACCCGGTTGTTCGTTGGACAGAAGAAGAGATACAAAAATAAACGTCATGGAAAATATGCAATATGCAATTGTGGGAAAGTTTAATAGTGTTTGGGCATCTTTAGATGAAATAAGGACATTAATTCCCCAGGAATGTGGCATTAAAGGAGAGCGCAAAATAGGGTATTTTAGGCATCGACATATGCTGATACGATGTCAATTACTAGAAGACTTTGTTTCTATAATGTCAAGGAATGTATACTACTTTAGGGATAAGATGGAATGGTGCTCCAAATGAGACCTTTAATTTATGATGAAAGGTTTAAATTAAAAGAGGAGACCACGCAGGCATTGGCTTGGGTGTCTTTCCCCAATCTTCTGCCTAATTTTTTTGGGAGAGATATGTTATCCACAATTGCATTAGCAGTGGGGAGGCAACTTCAACTGAATATGGAGAAAATTAATAAGACCCAGCCTAGTTGTGCAAGAGTAAAAGTTTAAGTTAATCTTCTGGCCAAATTGCCTAAACATGTAGTCATGGAGATAGCGGAGAGAGACACTGAAAATATAAGGAGGGGGAAGATAAGAATTCCATAAGATTTCTTACCTAAATATTGTGAAACTTGTAAAATGGAGGGAAATTCCAATGAGGAGTGTAGATACTTAGTTTAGCAGTCGTGGACCACAACAAACATCTTGCATGAAAGGGAGAAGATAAAGAATACAGAGACACAGGAGGATAAGCATTCAGGTCACATAGGCAAAAACTCTATTAGAAGTTATCCCACAAGGTTCCTGTCAAGTGGCAGAGTGGTGAGGAATCATAAAAAGTGGCTCATGGTAAAAGATAGCAGAATATTTGCCAAGGTAAAGGAGAATAAAACTGTTGTAGCTAATAGATATGAAGTATTCGTAGATGATCAAGAAAGTGTAATAGCAGAGGAGAAGGATACAGTCCAAGAAGAGGTTCACACAGTAGGCAGGGACCTGAAGGCCTCAAAAACAGAGTGTGAAGAGGGAGATATCAGTGATGAACAATCAAGGTGTAAATAAGAGAATAAGATGGCTTTAATTGAAGTGGGCATAGAGAAAGCAGAGCCCGTAAACACCTTGTCCAAATATATGGATAAGGAATCAAACATGACACATGATGGAGTTGCAGAAAGAATAGCTGAGGATGAAGAGAATAAAATGGTATTAGTGGAAGTGGTTAAACAGGATGCAATTCCCCTAAACACTTTGGCTATTTACATGAGAAAGGATACAAACTGGTGAAATGATAGATTAGCAGAAGATTATTCCAAAGAAGCAACACAGAATTATGAAGAAAATAGTATCAAGACAGCAGAATCATAGTTCAAAGCCACCAAATGAAGTATTGCATGATTTGGTCACACACAGGTTAGCAAATTGGAAGAATAGTGAGAAGGACATGGTTGTAACAGATGAAAAATATGGCAATGCAAAAACAATGAACCAGGGGGCAGAAAAAGGTCACAACAAGAAGAAGAAGCAGTCTCAAAAAGCAACCAATAACAGAAGAAGTACTAAGAGTAAGGAGACAGGGATAGTATAAGCAAATAGGATTGTAACAAGGAGTGATACCAACAAAGCAATCTGTAAATGCTGATCAAATCCTTTATTTAGAATATTAGATCAATAAGAACTGATCAAGTATTTCATAGGCTTCAAATGTTAAACAGGCATCACAAGTTCTTTTTGATAGTATTGATGGAGCCATTTCAACAAGCTAGACAGATTAAAAAGTATAAGAGGAAGCTGGGAATGAAACAGGCAGGGGAAAATATAAATGGAAGGATTTGGTATTTTTAGCTGATAATTATAGAGGTGGAAGTGCTAGCAAACGGTTCTCAATAAGTTTCTTTAAAATTGAATATTGAGAGTCTAAATGTGGAATTGATTATCCTAAGTTTGATGCTAATCAAATACTAGAGTTGTGGGAATATATATATATATATATATATATATATATATATATATCAATTAGATAACAGAATGATCTTACCATAGATGGTGGCGGGTGATTTCAATAAAGTTTTGAATGGGGAAGAAAAGATTGGAGGATTGCCAATTTATCCTCAAGATGTGGAAGATTTTTCTTTCTACATCAACTCTTGTGAATTAGAGGAGATAACATTCAAAGGAATTCCATTTACATGGTGGAATGAAAGAGCAACAGAAGATTGCATATTTGAAAGGTTAGACAGAATATTATCTAATCAGGATTTGCTGGCAATTTATGGGCATATGAAGGTAGAGCATCTGGCCAAAATAGGATCAAATCATGCCCCAATGATCTATACATTTGGGTGCAGGATCAAAACATTAGAAAACCATTTAGATTCTTGAAATTCTGGACAGAGCATGAGCAGTTTTTAGATATAGTAAGGATGACTGGATTGCAGAAGAAGGCCTTAATCCATTTATCACCTTTAAGAACAAGTTAAAAAAGGTGAAAGGGGAATTATCTAGGGGGAGCAGGGAAGCATTTGAAGATATATACAAGCAGTTGATTAAAAGGGAGGAGATTGTCAAAATCAAGGAGTCACTATTTGAAGAAGATCCATCTCAGACAAACAGAAGCATCCTACAACATGCTCAAGAAGAACTAAAGAAATACTTACACTTTGAAAAAGAGTATTGGAGACACAAGCAGGAATAGATTGGTTTTTTAGAGGGGGACGAAAATACTAGATATTTTCATAATCTAGTAAAGAGGAGAAGGAAGAGGCTTTGGATAAAAAGAATTCAGGATAGGGAGGGAAGTTGGGTGAAAGAAGATATGGTAGTAAAGGCAGTGAACTGGTTCAAGTAATAGTCCACACAAGGTAATAAGGAAAAAGTTAATTCAGATCTAATAGAACTCATGCCTAACCTAATTGAGCAAGAGCAGAATGCATTGTTATGTGAAATGCCATCCATCGAAGAGGTGAAAGTTGCAGTTTTTAATCTTAATGGAGAAAGTGCATGTGGTCCAAATGGGTTCGTCAGTGTGTTTTATCAAGTATGTTGGGATATTGTAGGTGTTGATGTATTCAGAATAGTGTACAATTTCTTTTATGTGGAACACACTACCAAGGCCATCACTCATACAAATTTAGTCCTTTTGCCCAAGAAGAACTTGGTACAGAACGTCTTAGATCTAAGGCCTATAAGCCTTAGTAATTTTATCAACAAAGCTCTATCAAGGGTGCTGCATAATAGGTTAAAACGACTGCTACCTTAGTTAATCTCTACCAATCAGTCAGGTTTTGTAAAAGGAAGAGGCATCATAGATAATATATTACTTGCACAAGAGATATTGACTGATATAAGGAAGAGAGGCAAACTAACAAATATAATTATGAAGTTGGACATGACAAAGGCTTATGATAGGGTGTCATGGAACTACCTTATCAGAGTCTTGAAAAAGATAGGGTTTGCAGAGCATTTCTTAGATATGATATGGAGACTACTAGCCGACAATTAGTGTTCTGTATTGTTTAATGGGCAAGTTACAGTATTCTTTCATTCTACAAAGGGGTTGAAACAAGGAGATCCACTATCCTCAGCTCTATTTATATTATCAGCAGAAGTACTATGAAGGGCTCTTGATTCACTGTTTGATAATCAAAACTATGTGAGGTATGTCATGCCTAAGTGGAGTCAGTACATTAATCACCTGGCGTACACAGATGATAACATCATATTTGCATCACCATAGGAGCAATCATTGAAAAAAATAATGAGAGTTTTAAAGGAATACGATAAAGTATTTGTTCAATTAATAAATAAAGAGAAGAGTGCAGTGTGCAGTACCAGAGAGTTGATCCCAGATTATTGGACAGAGTTGTGGAAATTACAGATTTCTCAAAGAGACAATTCCCTTTTACATATTTGGGGTGTCCAGTCTTCCATACTATAAGGAAGAATGTGTACTACAATGCGATAATAAAGAAGGTGAAGCAGAAAATCTTGGATTGGAAAGGCAAGCTATTGTCTTATGGAAGAAAAGCATTCCTCATAAACAGTGTATTGCAAAGTACACTGATGTACTTGTTATTAGCAGTGATGCCAACTAAATATACTATCAATGAAGTACCTAAGATGTTTATAAAATTTTTCCCGAGTAATAAGGAAGAGGGAAAAAGCAGACATTGGGTGTCTTGGGCTAAACTATGCATGCCTGAGAAAGAGGGAGGTCTAGGGTTTAGATCCTTACATGATATTTCCAAAGCTTTATTTGCAAGTTATGGTGAAAATTCAGGACTACTTCTTCTTTATGGGCCAATTTTCTGTGGAATAAATATTGCAAGAAGTTCAAGCCAACAATGGTACAGTGGAAAGAAGGTTCACAAATATAGAAGAAGATGCTAGAGGCAAGGGATTATATTGATGACAAGATCTGGTGGGAGCCAGGGAGTGGTATTGTTGATACTTGGGAGGATATTTGGATAGGATAAGGAGCTCCAAAACATAGTCATCTAGATTTGGTTAGAAGTAACATAATTGAAGAAATAGGAGCATTTATTCATCAAGGTTGATGGGACAAAGAAAATATGCAACTATATCTACCAGATAATGTTGTGGAGTATATTCAAGAAAAGTTGTTGACAGAGCATGCAAATCAGCCAGATAAATCATGGTGGATATTGACGAGCACTGAAAAGTTCACTGTCAAACATGCTGGGGAGATGTGTAGACAAAGGGAACATGAGAGAGAGAGAGAGATATTCAACAACATATGGATAAAAGGAGCCCCCTAAAAAATTTCCTTTTTCTGTATAAGCTTCTAGTAGATAAAGTGCTAAAGTGAATGAACATAAACATAGTATCTAGATACAAATGTTGCCTACATCCACAAGAGAAAAAAGTAGATCATCTATTTATCACAGGGTTATTTGCTACATCTATTTGACAATATTATGTAGGAACAACTGCAATATTTGGACCTTTTGTGCAAGTTCAACAGACAACAAGGAAGTGGTGTTATGCACAGGTTAATGCAAAGCTTAAACCAATATTAAAAGCTACTCTAGCTATAATAAGTTGGCAATTGTGAAAGAGAAGGAACATCACTAAGCATGGAGGGAAGATGAGCAGATGGAAGGTGATACTAGATATTAACAATAATCTAGTGAAGATGACAAGACTAAAATATCCTTGGATGAGGGATGTCCCATTACAATGACCTCAACTGATACGGTATTTGGAAGAAGATACATCTTTTATAAAGTATCAGATAGTAAAATGGGATCACCCTAAGATAGGCTGGTATAAGTGTAACACTGATAGAGCTTGTAGAGGCAATCCATGGGAAAGCGCAACATCTTTTTGTATCACGGAATGGAATGGGGACCTAATATATGCTAAGGCAAGAATGTTGCAGATCTCTAACAGTATATGTGCAGAAGCAACAACTATTTTAGATGGGATCCAATACTGTATCACGCATAATCTAGTACCTTTGAGATTAGAAACTGACTCATTGACCATGGTGAAAATATTGTAGGGGGAGGGGAATGTCACGATCCGAACGTAGGCTCAGATTGAGACACGGGACAAGGAACCCCGAGACTCTCCAAGTCGACCAATGGCATGAACATACTTCTATCTCAATCTAGTAAAACGGGATACTCAACATGATAACATAGCGGAAGCATAATCATACCATAACATGAGAAGTGAAATGCACTTTATACATGACAGTTGAACACTACACATAGTCTGAAAGCCTCTAACATATCTGATGGGCTGATGGAAAAACACCCCCAACTAACCCGACAAGTCTAGAAAATTGAACATGAAGAGATAACTGATATCAACTGGTCCTCGGGGGATGAGGACTCACCAATGGACTGGATGCTAACTTCGAAAACAAGCTAATGATGGTGCTGGGTCTGAAGATCGGAGCCTGTATCATGAAACGATATAGCATAGAGTATGCGGTCAGTACGTGAAATTTACCGAATATGTAAGGCAAGTAAAACGGACATATAAATACATAAAAGTTCATAAGAGATCATGAGAGTAGGACAATATGCTCATAACATAAATATCATGATGTAATATAAAGCTCAAAGTTTTCAAAACATTCGTAATCCCTTCATTATCATAGTCATAAGAGAAACTTTATAATCATAACTTGAGCCAAGGTAACATAAACATAAAAATGCATAAAAACATGCAAAACAATTGGAGGACTCGTTATAATCGACACCATCATGGTAGAGCCTTAAATGATGCCCCAACTATCTCACTCAAGTGGGCAGAGTCATCCCAGGCTTGCCAGGCAAGAGACGTGCATTATGTGATATCACGAGAGAGGGGATCCATTAACATTGTAATGTATCAACATGAACCTATGGTGGCATGTAGTTATGAGACACTGGTGTAGTCCTTTGAACGCCGGACTACTCGGTGCTAGACAATGCTCCCAAAAACATGCACATTAGGCTCGTACGTAAATCATAAACATCATTCATGAGATTCATGGCCAAATGAACATTAACATCATTGATCCCCATTAACATACATGTTTATCCATGAGTCAAGGCCCGTAAATCGGCCAACGTCATAAATCGATCAATCATAAAATTCATATTGTAAATCATAAATCATACTTGAACATATGGGCATTGCCTAATACTTTAACATGCTTGAAAATACTCAATTCACTTGAAAACATGATTATAAATATTGGTAACTTGAAAACATGCTTTTCATCATTTATACCTCATCATACATGAACATTCTTCATAAATATTAACTTTCATAAATTTCTCATAAATGAGCATTTAAGTTTGAAAAGATTAAAACATGATTTTACACTACAAAAAAAAGATCAAAAATTGACAGAAAGGAACCGACGAAAAAATCGATTCTGTCCATCGGTGTTTTTCATTTTTAATTATTTTATAATTATTTTATTGTTAAACCCTCACTGTACATCAGTTTATCCCTCGGTATTTTACGCAGATTTTTTTCGCAAAATTGATAACCGACGGATGCAGGCGATATATATTTTAAAAAATTTAAAAATATATATTAAGTGGACGACGAATAGCATCGTTTTTGTGATAAAATAATTATTTATATAAAGATAATATTTTTAAAAGTATTATTTTAATTTAATTTTAAATAAACCGACGGACAGTGCCGATGCGTCCGTCGATTTTTTAATTAAATGAGTTGACCCGATCTTGAATAAAGAATCGACGGACTAACCGACACTGTCCGTCGGTTTATTTAATATACTCGCACCAGATAGCCCTTTCTTCCCCATTTCTCTCTTCTCTCTCAATCTCTCAAAAAATCGCACGACGCACCTACTCGGCGAACCACCACTTAGCCCACCGTCCTTCCTCCCCGGCACACCCACCCCACTGGCGAACCCATTCCCCCTCCCTAGTACCCGACTGACTGCTATAGCAAGGTTAGAGTTTGTTATTTTTTCAATTAAATTTTTATTGTTAGATTTTAGGTTAAATTATTAGATTTAATTATTATTATTATTGATAAATGATTATATTGTTAGAATTGTTAGATTTCATTGGTAAATTGTTAGATTTCGTTGTTAAATTGTTAGATTTTAGGTTAAATTGTTAGATTTTATTTTTATTGTAATTGTTAAATTATTATATTCATGATAATGTTATTAGTTAGATTTTTTAGATTTCATTGCTAGATTGTTAGATTTTATTGATGACTAGAATTGTTAGATGTTGTTGTTAATGTTATTTTTAGGGTTATTAATTAGGTTTAGTTGAAACTTTGTTAAATTGTTAGATTTCATTGTTAAATTGTTATATTTCATTGTTAATGTTATTGTTAGGATTGTTAGGTTTAGTTGAAATTTTGTTACAAGTTAAGTTAGAAATTTATCAAAAATAACTAGTAACAATAACTATTAAAATTTAATAATTAAGAAATTTAATAATAAAATTTAATAATAACAATTATATATCAAAAATAATATAATAATCTAAAGTTAATAATTATTAAAATTTCGTATTCATAATTCAATAATTACAAAAATTTATCATTAAATACTCAAATTCTTTAACCACATATAATTTTAGTAATTAATTATTAAATATTAATTCAATAATTTCATTAAAATTTGACTTACTTTTGGAGGATGTTAGTCGCACAATTAGTGATCATTAAATAATAAAATTTAATTATCAATACAAATTAATTAATTTTAATTTATATGTGTAATCTAAAATATCTTTATTCTTTTAGATTAATTCGTCTGTGGATGTATTATAGAACCAATACAAATCGTAGGGGCATAAAAAATGAATTTGTTGAAGGTATTAGAGGATTTATCAACCATGCAATGTCGCTATACCCTTTTCAAACTGATGGATTGATTAGGCGTCCTTGTAAGCGATGCAATTGCATGAAATTTTTTAAACCTGATAATGTTGTAGTTCATATTTATCGTTATGGGTTTAAGCCTAGATATTTTGTGTGGACTGATCATGGTGAGACTGATGGAGAGAATGGTATATTTTATAATTTGATCGGTGAAAGTAGTAGGTCTGAACATGATCAAAGTAGTGTTCAACATGAAAGAGTGCATGAAATGGTCAATGATGTGTTCGGAATACAATACGGGATGGAACCCGAACAATATTTCGAAAGAAACTCCCAATGAAGAAGCAAAGTGTTTCAACAAACAACTAGAAGAGGCTAGTCGTCCACTATGTGTAGGGAGTCCACATTCTGAGTTGTCCATTACAGTTAGACTAATCAATATCAAATCAGATTGGAGTGTTCCTCAAGATGCTATGGACTCTATGGTTAGTCTTTTGGAGGAACTCGTTAACCCTGAGTTAAAACATACCTAAGAATTTCTATCAGACAAAGACATTGGTTTCCAAGATAGGATTGTCATATGATAGAATTCATTGTTGTGAAAATGGCTACATGTTGTTCTATAAAAATGATGGGGATCTAGAAAATTACAAGTTTTGTGGACATGCTGGTTTTAAGCGCACTCCTAGTGGGAAGATGGTTCCAGTTAAGGTGATGCATTATTGACCTCTTATACCTCGGTTAAAGAGGTTGTACGCGTTGATGAGTTCTGCTCCACATATGAGATGGCACCGTGAGAATAGAAGGGCTCCTGGTGTTATGTCTCATCCATCAGATGGAGAAGCTTGAAAATATTTTGATAGAACTTATCCTAATTTTGCTAGTGAACCAAGAAATATTATATTAGGCTTGTGTACAGATAGTTTTACACCATTCTCTGTTTCTGTTGCACCCTACTCTTGCTGGCCTGTATTCCTTACTACGTATAATCTTCCACCTGAAATGTGTATGACGAGTCCCTATATATTTCTAAGTTATATTATCCCGGGTCCCCGCAATCCAAAAAATTTGATTATGTACAACTTTTTATAAACGAGTTAAAACAATTGTGGTCTAAATGTGTAATGACTTATGACATATCAATTAAGCAGAATTTTCTTTTGCGCGCTTGTTTAATGTGGACTATAAATGATTTTCCGGCATATGGGATGTTGTCTGGTTGGATGAATGCTGGAAAATTAGCTTGCCCATATTGCATGAAAAATAGTAAAGCATTCACATTAAAATGTGGTCGTAAAAATTCATGGTTTGATTGTCACCGTCGGTTCTTGCCAGTGGATCACGAGTTTAGAAGAATAAAACATGCCTTCTGAAAGAATAAGGTTGAAAATGATCTGCCACCTCATTATTGTCAGCAAGTGAAATTTGGGAGAGAGTTTGTCACTTGCCAAAGGTTACAGATGCTACACCTTGTAGACTTCCTAGATATGGTGTTGGACATAATTGGACAGAACATAACATATTTTGGGAGTTGCTGTATTGGAAGGACAACCTTCTACGACACAATCTTGATGCGATGCACATTAAAAAAAATATTTTGATAATGTGTTCAACACCGTGATGGATTTTAAGGGTAAGACAAAAGATAATCCAAAGGCTAGAATGGACTTAAAAGAATACTGCAGAAAAAAGGAACTAGAGCTGCAAGAAACACACAATAATAAATTGTTAAAGCCCAAGGCGAGCTTTTCATTCACATTGGATGAAAAACGTGAGATTTGTGAGTGGGTTAAAAGTTTGAGGATGCCTGAGGGTTATGCTTCAAATTTAGGGAAGCGTGGAGATATGAATGAAGGAAAGTTGTATGGTATGAAAAGCCATGATTGTCACGTTTTCATGAAAACTTTAATTCCTATTGCATTTAACCGACTACCTGATAAGATATGGAAGCCAATCACAGAGATAAGTTTGTTCTTCAAAGATTTGTTTAGTAACACTTTGTGTGAGGATAACATAGAAAGGATGGATGAGAATATTCCTGTGATTACTACTAAGCTGAAAAAGATCTTCCCGTGCGGATTCTTTGATGTGATGTAATATTTACCGATTCACCTCGTACATGATGCGCGTCTTGGAGGCCCAGTTCAATTCAGATGGATGTATCCATTCGAAAGGTACTAAAACTATGACTTTGTACATAATTAATTCATTTTTTAAAAGTTGGTTTAGCCAAATTACTAACATCAAAACTTTTATAAAGAACTATTGGCAATTGCAAAAGAACTGTTAAGCAGCGGTCTAAGATTGAAGGATCTATCTGTGAAGCTTATCTTGCAAGTAAACTGCTCATTTTTGTTCTTACTATTTTGATCAGCAAGAGCCAACTTTAAGAAATAGGTCTACCCGCAATGACGATGGTGATATTGATCCAAGCTACCCGCCGATTTCAACTTTTAATCAATCAGGTTGAGGTTCTAAAAAATGAACCAGACGAGGTTTGAGTAGTATGAAAATGCAATCTATTGTGACACACGCTTTGCTTAATTACCTCAAAATACAACCATATCTTGAGTAAGTTCATACATATTGTTATTGAATAATATTATTTAAATACTAATGCTTAAACTAATTTAAAAACTAATGTATTGAACAATTACTTTGTAGGACAGTGGGGTAATGATGTCACATATACGAGGTTCTCTGATTAGCTGAAAGACTATGTAAGTGTTGAATATCATGTTAACGATATAAGTACAACATAATCATTTGTTTAAATAATTTCTAAAAACACTATGTAGGTTCATGATGAAAATAATAACATTGAACATTTGCAAATTGTGAGTGATGTTGCACTCAGGCCTGATAGTTAAATTCAGTCCATACATAAATATTGTGTCAATGGTTTCAAGTTTCAAAAAGAGGAAATTTTTAAGTATAAGAAAATCAATAATAGCGGAGTGTGCGTTAAAGGCGATGCAGACGGTAATGGCCAAACTGTTGATTGTTATGGTGTGATACAAGAGATAATGGAGGTTAGATATGCTGGATGGCCGAGGAAAAAGATAGTACTATTTCGGTGTAAGTGGTTTGATCCATCACACAGAGGTACTAGGGTTAATCAACAACATAATATAACTGAAGTTAAGCACACCAGACAGTATGATCGTTACGATCCTTTCATCATTGCACAAAATGCTAAGCAGGTGTATTATGCTCTATATCCTCTTCGTAGAGATAAGGCTGATTGGTGGGTGGTTATAAAGACTAAGCCTGTGGGTCCGATAGAGATTGATAATGTGTTGGATGTGGCGTACCAAAATGATTTGACAGTTGTTCATCAAACTGTGGATGCTGAGTTAGAACAAAGTTTAGAACATCCTGAAAACATATTAGAAGAAGTTTCTGATGATGATGTAATAAATGAAATTGCAAATGTTGAGGACGAATTAGATAATGAAAATGAACCAAGTGACGGAGAAAAATCAAATCATGATTATGAAACAAGTGATGAGGAAGAATGGGAGAATGATGGAAATGAGACAAGTGCGGAGGAAGAATGGAAGAATGATGATTAGCAAGTAACGTAATTAATTCTTTTAAATAATTATTATATCTAATATATTCTTATATTATTATTTTAATTATATTTTATAATACATGTAAACTTGTATGCAGATATCGTCAGGTGATCGAGGTCAAACTAGTAAGGGTAGTAAATCGAGTAAGAGTAGTAGGAAAACACATAGGAGCCACTAGATTCTAATGCTGCTTCGGGTGACCTTTCATCTACTCCACATACACATTCTTCTTCACCTCTGTCCTATGTCCCCTATGGTAATGGGCATCCATCACATTCATCTCTGCATCCATTTCCTACTAATTCTCACACTTTCATGCCTACACCTAACATTCGTGCACCACGGAAAAACTTGACATATTCATCGTCCGGTACTCCTTTCAAGATTAGATCATCTCCTGACATTACTGGCTTGCGACTCAGAGATAGCAGCTCTGACTCAGACTCACAGGGTGCTTTTAGTACTCCATCCTTGACCCAGTCATATAGAGCACTGGCACCACCACCGGTACCGGCACCGGCACCACCACCGGCACCGACACCAGCACCAGTAACTGGAGAGCCACAACGATGAGACACAGACAGTCTTATTAGATTGGTGATCGTGCCTGATGGATCTGGATAAGTTTGATTTTATTTTTGATTTAGATTTATAATATTTAATCTTAATGTTATATTTATGACTTGACATGTTTATTGTTATTTTTATAGGTTTTATCTAGAAAAAGAGGTCGGAAATCATCTAAGGGGAGAATTTGGAGGTTATATGATCGACCTTATCTGAGTTGGACCAAAATACCACATCGGTTCGACAGTCCATGTTTAATGAGTTTAAGGTATATAGATGAATTATTATTTCATAAAGTTCTTTTTTGACCCGTGATTATTATATATCATCTAACATTGTTGATTCTTGATTACAGACATTGTGTACTTGGCTACCTCAGCCCGATAAGAGGATAGCCACAAACTACGAGAGGAAGAGCAGTTCAAGGATGTCAGATTGGTTTAGGGATGCAAGATTAAAGAACAAGAGGCCTGCATGGATGCTACCTCATATTTTCGAGGTGCTTCAGGAATATTTAAAAACGCCTGAATTTAAGGTAAAGTGTAAACAGGAGAAGAAGGCCAAGAGTGAAGGGAAAGGTGGTTTGTTATACACTGGGGGTACAAAAGCCAAGGGAAGATAGCTAGAGAATTGATAAGTAATTATTATATTCAATACTTATATAAATTAAATTTGATTAAATTTTATATATTATTTTACTTTGATTACATTTTGTTTGCGGGCCAAAAAATTGGGTCGTGACCCTACTCAAGAGGAGCTATTTCGGGCTACCCACGTAAAGAAGAAGAATGAGTCTGATGCTGACACATGGGTCGAACAAAGAGCTGAACAAGCCTATGTAAGTTCATGCATATAATATATAAATAATAATATGTTAAGTTTAATTTGAACAACCATATTATACTAATTAACTTTTTTAATTATGTAGATGGATTATCAGCGACTCTTGTCTGAGTAAAGCCAGACTCCGGAAGCCATAGGTGGGCCGACCCAGCCTCCGCCGGATGTCACTACCCAGATTTGGACGAAAAAAGTGGCCGAAGGGAGGTAAAAGGGGAGAGTCTACGACCTAGGATCTAGAAACTCAGTTCAATGGATTCAGTCTGGACTGGAAGGTGTTGGCTCTTCTAGCCAGGCTGAGGCGGTTGATGATGTTCAAATCGCTACAATATCGTAGAAGATTGAACAGCTTACACGTGCCTTGGCAGATGCCGAGGCAAGACGCATTGCAGAGAGTAGGACAATGTTTCATACCTTCGAGGCTCTCAAGGAACAAGTGAACAACCTAGCTAGTGGAATGCAGAGACGACGTTCCCGTTCTCCTCCTTTGGAGGATGAAGTGTTTTCAACAGATGATGAAAATGTCGAAGAGACACCCTAGTTGTTAGGATTATTGTAAATTGAAAACAAACTTTGTATATATATTTTGATATTTTAAAACTTTATTGATAATTTTGGTGGATATTTAGTGTTATTTTTTATGTTTTAATTCGATAATTAATATGTTATTGATGTTCTTGTTCTTTTGGAATTTTTTTGGCAGCAATTAGTGCTGGATATTAGCTGAAATTGAATTGATTTTAAATTTGACAGGTGAGAATTCAGAAATTGCAGTTTTCTGCTGCTGGTGCATTTACAGAAAACCAACGGACAAACATAGGTAAGTCCGTCGGTTTTCTGCAAATACATACTACAAGATAAACAGAAAACTGACAGACAAACCAACTGTGTTCGTTGGTATGTTCTTTAAAACTAAGAACATACCGACGGACACCGTCGGTAATTTTTAAAATTTTTATTTTAAAAAATTTATTAATAATTAAATATTACTGATGGGGTCCGTCGGTAATTTTTTTCCGTCGGGTAATACTTTAAGAACCCACAGAATTAAAATTCACTGAACCGATGAACGTCCGTCGATAATATCTGATGTTGTTCATCGATTTTGGCCAAAAAACCAACGCTGTCCGTCGAAAATGGCCCTTGTTTTTTTGACTATTTTTAGTAGTGTTAATTAAACACAATGTAAAATCTCAACCGATATTCAGGAATGCATATACTGATGGAAGTTTGAAGGTTGTTGAAGCTGTTAACAAAACGATATAGTCTTCATCTAGTCTTAGTTGATTTGCACACAAGTGGAGGAATAAGTCCCACGTGGCTTGCCACGTCCGTTAAAAAAGGGATTGTTAACTTTAAGGGTATTTTAGTCTTATACTTGGACGACAAGGTATTTTTGAAATCAAAATATAACGGAGGGTATATGTGGTCCATTTCGCATAGTTCAAGGGCAATTTTGGCCCTTTTTCCTTTTTTTTTAAAAGTAAATCTTACAACCTTCATATTGGGAGCGATAAATAAGATTTATTGGGTACATATCGACTTTGGTACCTATGTTACATTTAATGCAATTCTGAGCAAGTTTTGATTTAGTAGGTGATTTCATCTCGTCATTTGACACTATTAAAAAATAAATTTTAATTGATTTCCCACTAAAAAATGTTAAGTGACTATTCTCACAGATTATCAGTGGGAAAAAATAATAGTATTTTCATATGAAAAAATTATGAAGTTTCCCATTATTTCAGTGAAAAACTGTTTCCCATCATATATTTTCCTAGTGAATAAGTTTGGTGGGAAAAAAGTGGGAAAATCATGTCTTACAACATAAATTTTTCATTGATTTGGGGTGGAAAAAATCTATTACACTCCGTAAGATATTAGCAGTTAGTATGCGTGCGCATAGATTTATGACGAGAAATAGAAGCTTGACACGTATGGAGAAAGCCTCGAAAGCAGCATTGGGTGAAGCCAACCGTGAAGAGGCCAGCACGACATGCCAGCCTACCTGCGCGCTGGGCAGTGCGGCGCGCTAGGCACCTCAGCGCCCTGGGAGGCAAGGCGCGGTAGGCACCTTGGCGCGATAGCCAGCGCGGAGCGCCGGCCTCCTGGCGAGTTGGCCAGCACGAGGCGCCGCCTAGGCCACCACCCTATGCCTATATATATGTTTCCTTGTTCAATTCAAATCATTTCATCAAATATTTCCCTCGGCCAGAAACGAGAGAACACGCAACTTTCATCATATTTTTGTCAAATTACACTATCAAATGCCATTCATATGCAAATTAACTTCAGGTAATGATTTCTAGGCCTACGGAAAACATTTCTACGAAGTTATTTATTGAAAATTCGCTCGGCAAACCAGAGCATCGCCGAGTAAAAATTTTCAGAATTGTTCCAAATTGATTTCTAAACGACCACAAGCCTTAGATGAGTATTTCTCCCTTTTGAACTCTCGAGAAATTGGGGGTTTTCGCGGAGTTATTCATATTTGAATTATAGTTGATATTATTATTGAAAGTTATCGTTATTGGCCGAATTTACTATTGAAACTAGCTCTATTCTCTCAGTATAAGGACTATAGTTGAGTGGAACTGCTGACTTCAAGTTGGAACTAATCAGCTAAATGAGAATCGACATTCGAATGTTAAGGCTTATTTCTTCGGCAAGTTATTCTCGTTGTACAATGATACGACATTTGTTTCCGAGCATAGACAATGACCCTACTTGTTGTAATTAGTTGTTGCTAGTATATAAGATCCATGTAAGTCGTGGTTAGCTGCTATCCGTAGATTATGATTAGATATGTTGTGGCTAGCTGCTAGAAAGCATATTAAGAGTATATTGCAGTATCGCTCATCGGAAAAGAAGAGGTTAAGGGTGACTCATGCTAGAAGCGTTATATAAATTCCCCTGCCCTTCTGTTCACTGAGTTAGTAGAAATGATGTTTTGTTGCCATGCCTAGGCTTCTGATGTTTATGGGTAATAGTTGGGCCTGAATTAGTAATAGGCACAATCGGGCAATATAACTATCAGTTCAGCGCCTGTATTGTCAGTAGAGCTCGTCTAGAGACCATTGGCGTACCTAGACGCCTCCAAGGACAGAATTATCTTAGTATGGCCTTACCCCAGAGTCAGTGGCACTAGAGTTGCCAAGAGAGTTGGGGGTCAGTCCGCCATGTAGTGGCTATCGTCAGTGATAGTTAGTTTCAAACGACGTGGTGTTTATTGTACAGGTCACTCAAGGCACCACCTCAGTTGTACCAGCCTAATAGAGTAGTATATACCTTAAGGGGAGAAAGTTTCGTTAGTAGCTAGATACAGGGCTAACGCCTCAGCCTACTCCTATCAGATATTCAGGTACAGGTTGCCGGAAATAGCTAAGTCCAGATAAACACACCTACGAGATTAGGAATCACCTAGAGAAGGCATATGAAATCTGAACATACTCAGTTAGTGTTTCAAGGACTAGAACCACAGTATTACAATATTACCCCCAGGCCAAGAGTTATAATAAGCTGTCTATGGGAGGTTAGGGCTGACTTCTCAGGAGCATATCCGATTAGTAGTAGCCCCATAGTTGTTCTACGTAGAGGATAAGTATTCTAGCGTAATCTTATTATGGTCAGCTAGTACGAATAGTGTTGCGACGACAGTGATGACATAGCAACCCTCGCTAGAGTTAACCCTAGCTAGATTAGGTTTTCCTTACGATGTTGGATTGTTAGATGTTATTGCTTATATGGCCATGCTTGTAAGGGAAGCATGATGTCTGAAAGGACCATATTGAGGCCGTGAGAGTCATATTAAGTTCCATCAGATTGAGGTCGTGAGGGCCATATCGAGTTCCATCAGATTGAGGTCGTGAGGGCCATATTGAGTCCCATCAGATTGAGGCCGTGAGGGTTGTATTGAGTTACACCAGATAGAGGCCGCGAGGGGCGTATCCAGCTACAACAGTTATATTATGGCCCATAATTGAGCCAAGGCTTGGGGCCCAGTTACAACAGCTACAGTATGATCCATAGTTGAGTCAAGGCTCGGGATCCAGTTATAGAAGTCACATTATGACCCATAGTCGGGCTAAGGACCGCGGTCCAATTATCAGAGATTACGTTATGACCCATAGTCAATCCAAGGCTCGGGGTCCAGTTACAGGAGCCTAGATGGCTCGGATACAGTTACAGGAGCTAGATAGCTTAGATATAGTTACAGTTACTTGTAGAGTCTACGAGTACCATTAGGGGTATATAGATGATTGGAACCTGCCGAGGCTTATAGGGGCCCAGGTAGGTTGTTCTGTGTTGCTTGTACCTTCCTGACTTATGGGGGCCAGGTTAGGTACTTGTTTGTAAATTTGTCTGCCAGTTACAACTTATGAATGAATAGTCGTACAGTTTCAGATCATACACATGTAGTGACTTAGTAGATGCAGGTTATGGAGAGGAAAGCTTACAGGTTAACTTCTGGCCCTTATTACTGTACACTTTAAGTTTTTATCAGTTTTACTCAGGCTTTGTTATTGCCCTACATATTCAGTACATATTGTACTAAAGCTCAACTCTGGGCGTTGCATGCTTGCTTGCGGTTTAGACAAACAGAGTTCAGGACCTCCATTAGTAGTTGTTCAGAGTCAACAATTCGGCCAGTTCCTTTCATTCAGAGTTGCTAGGTCGTAGAGATTACAGTCTTTTATTTATATGACATTTGGGTAGGTGGGGGTCCTGTCCCGATCATTATTTCTATTCTTAGAGTCCTGCATACTATAGTCCTCAGTCAGTTGGTTATTGTTGGCCGTGTGGGGCCCATGTATGTCTTATTTTACGTGTTGGTCGTGTGGGGCCCAATTTTTCTACCTATTTTCATTCCTATTATAACTAGACAGCATGGTGGTCTTTTCCGCCAGCATAGGATCCCTGTTATTGCATTGTTGTTGGTTAGTTGTCTTTCTTTACAGGTAGCCTTGTCGACCAGAGGCTATATTTACAGCTGAGATATAGTCCGTCGTTTTCTTAAATTAAGTTACAAGGGTGCACCAGAAGTGCACCAGGTCAGTCAGGTTAGTCTAGATCCCTGTGTGGCATTAGGTGCTAGTCATGCCTCTCATGGTGGGACGTGAAAAACTTGGTATCCGAGCGAGTCATATCTAGGGAGTCTGCAAGCTGTGTCTAGTAGAGTCTTATTTTTAAATGTGTTGTGCACCACATTTTATAAGTAGGAGGCTATAAGGCATGATAGTATGGTTACCCATCCTTCTTTTCAGATCGTGTTATAGAGCTGAGTTGTATAGGGATAAGTCCCTAAGTTTTCTTTGTTATGTCTATCCAAAATGACGTTTGATATGTGACAAACTTCAGTCAACCGCAAGTTAGCTATAGCAGCAGGAAAGGGTACCAGTAAGGTGCCACAGTTAGGGAATAGTCAGCCTAAGAGCAAAAGCAGATGTCTTTTAATTTTCCCAGCATCCTTCCGGGGCACTAGAAATCTCATAAGGTAATAGACATGCCAGTACCGCTCCCATTTCTTTTTATAGCCTCAGAGTAAGAGGCCAATAATATGGTATATGTATGAGTTGGTTTACTTAGTAGATGTTTAGAATCAGACAGGAGCGACAGTTAATGTTGGATTACCTAAAAGGTATAAAAGAAGGAGGGAAATTGCGGGGTTCTTACCCCCAGCTCTTCGAAGGTTGTAAAGTTCCATACCTCAGCCTTACCATAGTAAGATATGGTTACTTCCTGCCTCCTAGCCTTTTCTCGGTATGACAGAAAGTGTAAATGCGATGTTGCCCAGTATGAATAGTAAAGAGGGGCTAGAATCGTTGATTCCAGAAAAATATTAGAAAGTGATTAAGACCCCTAGCATTCAACTAAGTTACCTAGACCCTTACAGCTATAAATCAGGAGGGTAGGTAAGATTGTTAGTAGCACCCAAGTATGGGCTAGAGTCCATAAGCAACAAACTCCCAACAATAGCAAAGTTTAAGCCAGAAATAGATTAACCCCATCTCGGTGTGGATGACGATAAGACATACCTTTAGAATAATGGCTATGGCCATAGTTTGCTATGTCGAAGGACAGAGAAATTATATGAATGAAATTGACCCGAGTGCGGGCCAGATTGATGCAGGTTAGTAGACTTGGCTAGTAGTATCCTTGACAGTAAGATGCAGGAGGTATGAGCCCCAGATCTCAACCCCTAGAAGTAAGGGGAAGGCATGAGCATCTAACTTTGTACCCTTAGTTGCGGAGGTAGATGAGTGACGGTATGAAGGCCCTAGCCTAGTGTAGCTAGAGATGAGGCCCAGCAGAAGGAGCCACTGGCCCTCAAATTAGTAAGGGGCAGAGTCTTGAGATCTAGAGGTCGACTCTATGTTCTAAATATAGCAGAGTTTCGTTAGTAGATTATATCAGGGCATTCCATGCCCATCATCCCCCCCCCCCTCTCGGGTTTAATGAAAGCGCACTAAGGTATAATAGAGATTTATTGCTAGCACAGGAAGAAGAAGGATATTGTCGAGTTGTGTCACAGAGATCCAATGGCCAACAAGAGCAAACTGGCATTAGAAATCGGGCAGGCTAATTCAGAGGGTAGCCATGCCTGCATGAAAGTGGGAAGTAGGCAATATGAATATAGATATAAGGTTACCTCGTACCAGGCGTAAATGTGACCCTATTATGTCATTATTGAGAAGCTAATGAGATTAACTTATTTCTTGCCAATTAGAACGACGTTTCAACTAAAGACTACGTCGAGTTGGATACAAAAGAAACTTTCCGGCTATACGGTATTTCAGTGTCTATTAACTTCTGACAAAGGGGCACAACTCACAGTTAAGCTTAGGAAGAGCTATCAGGATAGATTGGGATGCATGTTAATTTAAGTACCGCCCCTCATCCCCTAATAAATAGCCAAGCAAGGCACATGATTCAGACACCCAAAGTTATGTTAGAGGTGGGAATGTAGGTTTCCTATATGATTGGCTTGAAGTAGGTAAGTTAGGGATAATTAAATCGAGCATATTGCGTCAATCGGAGGGAAATAGTTAAACTATTTCAGAGATTTGTACCGGCAGCCTGGGGTCACAGGAAGTCTTACTCTAGCAAATGGAGAAATTAGAAATTGAAGCAATAACTAGATGTTCCTAAAAACTTCACCAATGAAGGGTGTTATGATGACAAGCAGGGTAAGTCCAGCCCTAGATTCATTAAACTATACCGGGCCTCCGGGGAAAATTGGCCAAGTGACTTGAGATAGAGTTGCATTAGGGGCTAGAATCTGTTTATTAACACTACGCAAGGGCTTAGGTGGCTTTTTTCATATTGACCCAGTCAGAGATACTTAAGGTACAGAATCGATATTCCACGGAGAGACCCCCATAGTTATATTGGATGGCCAGATTTAGGGGAGTTTTTGAGAACCAAAGTTGTATCTTATTAGAGTATCATAAGGGAACGGGAATACAACAGAAATGAATTGAACAATTATGAATAATGTAAAGTTTAGATAGTTTTAGTTGTTCCAGGCCCCACAACGAAAGCATACAGACTTAGCCTAATTCAGTTAAGGTATAGTAGTTTCAGATGCTATATAGATGATCTTGTTGCTATTGTTATCAGTCATGTAGTACTATTGTGTTATTTAGCTGCAGATAGCGTCCTGTAAGACACCTATATTGGATTTTTTTGTGTTTCAAATTTTCGGATAGTCCAGAATACAGAGGGGATCTTGCCGAAATTTTTTCAAGTATTAGTTAAATAAAAAGAGTTAACTCCTCTAAGCCTGAAGATGACATTCGAGGACGAATGTTCCTAGGGGGGAGGATGTTACACCTCGTAAGATCTTAGCAGTTAGTATGCTTGCGCATGGATTTGTGCCAAGAAATAGAAGCTTGACGCGTACGGAAAAATCCTCGAAAGTAGGATTGGGCGAGGCCAGGCCGTGAAGGGCCAGCGCGACGCGCCAGCCTGCACGCTGGGTAGCGCGGCGCGCAGGCACATCAACAGCCTGGGAGGCGCGGGGCGCCGGCTAACGCGAGGTGCTGCCTAGGCCACCGCCCTATGCCTATATATATGTTTCCTTGTTCAATTCAAATCATTCATCAAATATTTCCCTCGTCCAGAAACGAGAGAACACGCAACTTTCATCATATTTTCATCAAATTACGCTATTAAACGTCGTGCAAATGTAAATTAACTTTAGATAATAAGTTCTAGGCCTATAGAAATCATTTCTACAGAGTTATTTCTTGAAAATTCGCTCGGCAAACTGGAGCTCCACCGGGTAAAATTTGTCAGAATTGTTCCAAATTGATTCCTAAACAGCCACAGGCCTTAGCTGAGTATTTCTCCCTTCTGAACTCTCGAGAAATTACGGATTTTCGCTGAGTTTTTCAAAGTTGAATTATAGTTGATATTATTATTGAAAGATATAGTTATTGGCCAAATTTAGTATTGAAACTAGCTCTATTCTCTCAATATAAGGACTGCAGTTGAGTGGAACTGCTGGCTTCAGGTTGGAACTAATCAGTTAAATGAGAATCGGCATTCGAGGTATGTTAAGGCTTATTCCTTCGGCAAGTTATTCTCATCGTACAATGATACGACTTATGTTTCTGAGCATAGACAACGACCCTACTTGTTGTAATTAGTTGTTGCTAGTATATAAGATCCATGTAAGTCGTGGTTAGCTGCTATCCGTAGATTATGATTATATATCTTGTGGCTAGCTTCTAAAAAGCATATTAATAGTATATTGAAATATCCCTCATCGAAAAAGAAGAGTTAAGGGTGACTCACACTAGAAGCGTTGTAGAAATTCCCTTGCCCTTCTATTCACTGAGTTAGTAGAAACGATGTTTTGCTGCCATCCTAGGCTTCAGATGTTTGTGGGTAATAGTTGGGCCTGAGTTAGTAAGTTAACCAACATAGGCACAGCTGGGCGATATAACTATCAGTTCGGTGTCTGTATTGTCAGTAAAGCTCGTCTAGAGACTGTTGGCGTACCTTGACGCCTCCAGGGCCAAGATTATGTTAGTATGGCCTTACCCCAGAGCCAGTGGCACCAGAGTTTCCTGGAGAGTTGGGGGTCAGTTCACCACATAATGGCTATCACCAGTGATAGTTAGTTTTAGTCGACGTGGTGTTTATCATACAGGTCACTCAGGGCACCACTTCAGTTGTACCAGCCTGATAGAGTTGTAGATACCCTAAGGGGGGAAAGTTTTGTTAGTAGCTAGATACGGGGTCAACGCCCTAGCCTACTCTTATCAGATATTCAGGTATAGGTTGCCGGGAACGGCTAAGTCCAGATAAACACACCTACGAGGTTAGAGATCGCCCAGAGAAGGAATATGAAATCTGAACATACTCAGTTAGTGTCTTAGGGACTAGAACTACAGTATTACATTATTACCCCCGGGCTAAGAGTTATAATAAGCGGCCTATGGGAGGTTAGGGCTGACTACTCAGGAGCATATCCGATTAGTACTAGCCCCTTAGTTGTTCTACGTAGAGGACAAGTATTCTAGCATAATCCTATTATGGTCAGCTGTTACGAATAGAGTTGAGATGACAGTGATGACATAGCAACCCTCGTTGGATTGAGTTTTCCTTAGGATGTTGGATTGTTAGATGTTATTGCCTATATGGCCATGCTTGTAGGGGCAGTATAATGTCTGAAAGGACCAGATTGAGGCCGTGAGGGCCATATTGAGTTCCATCACATTGAGGTCGAGAGGGCTATATTGAGTTCCATTAGATTGAGGTCGTGAGGGTCATATCGAGTTCTATCAGATTGAGGTCGTGAGGGCCGTGTTGAGTTACACCAGATAGAGGCCGCGAGGGCCGTATCCAACTACAACAGTTATATTATGGCCCATAGTCGAGCCAAGGCTTGGGGCTCAGTTACAACAGCTACAGTATGATCCATAGTCGAGCCAAGGCTCGAGATCCAGTTATAGCAGTCACATTACGACCCATAGTTGGGCTAAGGCCTGAGGTCCAGTTATCGGAGATCACATTATGACCCATAGTCGAGCCAAGGCTCGGGGTCCAGTTACAGGAGCCCAAATGAGTCAGATACAGTTATAGGAGCCCAGATAGCTCAGATACAGTTACAGTTACTTGTAGAGTCTACGGGTACCATTAGGGGTATATAGACTAATTGGAACCTACCGAGGCTTATAGGGGCCCAGGTAGGTTGTTTTATGTTTCTTGCACCTTCCCGACTTATGGGGGCCAGGTTAGGTACTTGTTTGTAAATTTGTCTGCTAGTTATAGCTTATGAATGAATAGTCGTACAGTTTTAGCTCATACACATGTAGTGACTTACTAGATGCAGGTTATGGAGAGAAAAGCTTACACGTTAACTTCTGGCCCTTATTACTATTCACTTTCAGTTTTTATTAGTTTTACTCAGCTTCTGTTATTGCCTTACATATTCGGTACATATTGTACTGACGCCCAACTCTGGGGCGTTGCATACTTGCTTGCAGATTTAGACAGACAGAGTTCAGGACCTCCATTAGTAGTTGTTCAGAGTCAACAGTTCGGCCAGTTCCTTTCATTCAGAGTTGCTAGGTCGTAGAGATTACAGTCTTTTATTTATATGACATTTGGGTAGGTGGGGGTCCTGTCCCGATCATTATTTCTATTCTTAGAGTCTTGCATACTATAGTCCTCAGTCAGTTGGTTTTTTTGGGCCATGTGGGGCCCATGTATGCCTTATTTTAAGTGTTGACCATGTGGGGCCCGGTATAGCTGCCTGTTTTCATTCCTGTTATAACTAGACAACATGATGGTCTTGTTGGCCCGCATAGGACCCCTGTTATTGCGTTGTTGTTGGTTAGCAATCTTCTTTTACAGGTAGCCTTGTCGGCCAGAGGCTGTATTTACATCCGATATATAGCCCGTCATTTTCTTGAATTAAGTTATAGGCGTGCACCAAAAGTGCACCAGGTCAGTCAGTTCAGTCTAGATCCCAGTGTGGCATTAGGTGCCAGTCATGCCTCCCAAGGTGGGGCGTGACAAAATTTGTATTTCTAGTAGTGTAAAATCATAAGGTGAAGGTTTCAAATTCTCAAAAAAAAAAAATTAATCAAATCATGAGATGGACTTTTTCAAATATAAAATTTGACCTACAAGTTTATATTTTTTTTAAAAAATCTACAATTTTATATATACCAACCATTTATTTCAGATGTAAATAAAATTTATTATTTGTATTATTACTCTTACTAACATTTGTCAAATATGTGGGAGGATTATATTAAAGAGTAATATATTACAACTCATGTTCAATTTGACTTTTTGTTGAACTAAAGCTCGATCAATAAATGTTATATATTTTTTTTAGGATGCTTTTGTGATAGTGTACTATACTTTGTTATAAACTTTTACTTCTTTGGTAAAATCGAAAAACATATTTGTGTGTGAGTACTTAATCTAAGGTCTTTTTTATAAAAAAAAATACAAACCAGACAAGTTGATTTTTTACAGAGGTGACTTTAGAATTTAAAACTTATGAATTAAATATTTTAGTAATTTTAAATTACTAAGTTTTAAATTAATAATTCGTGCACATTAGATAAATTTCTTAAGTTAAATACGGCATTTGAAATAAGGTTACTGATTTATGTCAAAAGCGTTCCCTGGTGTCTAGTTCTGCCTCTGATTTTAATTTTTGTGTGGTTGGATTTTTATCAGATAAAAATAGGTTAAATATATGAAGTGTTGATGTGGCAATTTAAACCAACAAAAAAAGATGTCAATACATTAGAAGGTTATGTAATCATTCATTGTGATTTCCTGCTATATTGATGAGAGTATTGTGTTTTTTTTCTTGACAATATAAAATTAAGTGAGTTTAGTTCTGTGAAAAGCTACGGGAGAGAAAAACGACTTTCACCAGTTTCTTGAGTGAGAAAAAAAAAAAAATTTATGTAACAAAATAAAATTGAGTGACAAACTATTTATGAGATTTATATGGCTAATTTATCAGCAAAAGGAGAGGAGCGTTGTTGATAACGAGATGAAGAAAGCAAAGGATTTAACTATTTGACTTTTTCTCGCCAATTTAAAAAAGTAAAGGATTTAATTTGACTTTGTTAGCCAATTTTGAAGTTTTATATCTATTTATTTAATTTTCTTTTCCTAATACCTATTGAGCCGTGCCTATTGTGTGTGAGAGACTGATAATGAAAATATTCATATTTTAACCACAAAATAATGTGCTTTCAAACTTTGCAAAATATGTTCAGAAATGTCTCTTTGTTAACAAGAAATTACATTAAATGATTTTAGAAATGGGTGATATTAAACTTTAGGTTATCGCTTGCCTTATGGGAAAACATTCAAGCTCAAATGCAAAATAATTAAACTTAAAATTTTACTCCCAAGGCAAGCAAAATAATAGTGGAAGAGTAAAAGATGGAGGACAAAATGCCTTGCAAAAAGGGCATATTATAGTGTTATTCAATGTTTGGTTTCAGCTTCAGTTCCAATTGTTATACGAATTTTAGTTTCTAGTTGTTATAATCTAAGCTCAAAATGCATGCTACTAGTATTTAAGAATTTATTTACCTAGGTGAATTCAAAGATTAAAATACTGAAGCTAACATTGGTTAGGATAAGGGAATTTACTAGCTAATTACAACAATCTCATTTTTGCAACAATCCAGAAATTTCACGATCGCTTCGTTCAACTGAAATTGCACCATTTTATTTAAAAAAAAGTTGGACTATTTGTGATTTATTAAAATAATAATAAAAATAATAAAATGTCATTTCTAATCATATTTTGAGGTCCAAAAGAATATTATTTTGTGGATGAAATATGACATCTTTCATTTACAATTCACTTTCTCACATATAAGGTACGGCTCAATAGGTATTAGGGAAAGAAAACTAAGCAAATAAATATGACACTTTAAATTGTCTTATCAAAAATGTTAAAGTAAATAAAATTATTACCTTTAAATTGGTCAAGAAAATCAAATACTTAATTTTAAGAGTTTTAAATTCACGACTTATTACTCTTAATGTAGGCAAGATATCCATTTTGCATTTACAAAATTATTTTATTTTATTAAAATTGAGGATACAAAAATACCAATACTATGTTAATATATAATTATTTTATCATTAACAATTTCAAACTTTGATTTCATATTAATATTTAATAAGTTTCATTCCATCTCGTTAATTTACCTTCTTTTTTTTTCCAATTTTAATTTACTTTTACTTCAACTTAAACTAGAGAATTTTAATTTAAAATCACTTAAGACGTAACCAAATACTCTTTATTACTTTCAACTTTAAGTACTCATTTTTTTCATTTAATACAAGGTGTGTTTGTGTGTGGATTTGACCATTGTTCATGTTTAGACTCTTCTTTCAGTTTTCAAATATAATCTTAAACTTTTCAAAGTTTGCTAGTGTCATGATCCAAAATTATTAATAGGTATAAATTAAAGCATTAAAAGATAGCAAAATTAAATACATAACATCGTGATATAACAAAAGTGAGAAAATACAATCAAGATGACATCTAAAAACTAGCAATATGAGTCAAGTGCACTATCGAATCAAAATAAATACAATCATAATATGAATATATTGTCTGAATTGGAAAGACATGAAAAAATAAATATAAGGAGGGAGTCCAATGTTGCCAATCAGCGAAGCAACTCTCTCTGAAACTTCGAAGCAACACACAAACTCCACTAGTACAGATATTCAGATCTGCTAAAAAGCGCAACAAATATAGCATGAGTACAGAAAATAATGTGTACTCAGCAAGAATCATTTACCGACCTCACAAAAATAGTTGCGAGGATTGATCTTTAGATATATTTGCCTAATCCTCCCGCTCATATGACATCAGCAGATAAAAGAAAATCAACAAATAAAGGGTAATCAATTGATAAAAGGATAGTCGATAGAATAAGAAAATTTAACAGTGTACATATTCTGCCAAATCAACTTAGCAATTAACATAGATAAAACATATGTGATAATATTAATAAATAACAATCAATGGATCAAACACAACTGTGGATACACTATTGAAGCAATGACCCATGAGGTACAACCGCGTTATTCATAGACGGTTTATGGTCTCCATGTTCCATATGGTAAATCTCAACGAAAATATAAATACAAGATTTGGACGGTCTCAAAGTGCATATCTCGTACTCAACATGAACGATCTATACATGCATTTCAAAATCAAGTCATATTTGCATATGCAAGCATATAACACATCAATAAAGCATCATCGATAGCTAAACATGATTTGTACACGCCCATAATTTGGAATAAAATCTAACATTGCAATATCACTCATGACATCCTTACTAGCATGGAATGCTCCTGAGTAGATCAAATAATTAATTAGTCAAATCAATCGACAAATCATAACAGATAAATAACCCTAATATGTCATTCAGTTCCTGCACAGACTCTTGTCACTTTGTCTATATGTTACTCCCCTTATCCTTAGATCATTTCATTAGTTATTTAGTTGGAAAAATTCTCCTAAAGACGTCAAATTCTTAACTTATCCTAATTTGACGCCTTTAAAGCCCCACGAACGACTTTCTCATTCCTCAAATCCTCCAAAAGCTCCTACTTTATTCAAAAGTGTATCCTATCGGATTAAATGAGTTTAACGATATGCATATTTCAATATAAAATAGCTGGTCCAAAAAGTTAGAAAAGTCAAACTCGAGCCCTAGGATCAAAATCTTTACTGCAAATCACGAATCTGAACTCGTTAAATCACATATTTGATTTTGATGAACTCTTAACTTTAAAGCTTGTTGTTTTGGTTCTAATATTCAAAAATGTACCTGAGCCCCTCCGGTCTCATGTCACCTATACCAGAAAGTCACAAAATATCGAATAAATCTATGGAAGCCTCAAATAGAGAAAAAGAGTTTTAAAATTCAAAAATATATCTAATGGGTCATTATATCTTTCCCCACTTAAATAAACAATCATCCTCAAACAGGTTTAGAATTATTCTTGAGTTATCAAAAAAGTTGTTCTTTGACTGTATGATGCCTCCTTTGGACTTTTCCCAAAGGTATCTTCTTTGACCTCAGCTTCTGGACTTGTCTGTCCAAGCTAACTATGGACTCCTTGATGTTAGATGTACTTATATGTCTACTAACCATGTTTCATCCATATTTTAACCTAATTATGAGAGAAAAGAAACTAAATACACCTAACTACTTTTCACTATTGTGTTATTGGACTAATAAAAGTGTTCTATCTATCTTGTAGGTAAAAACTCCAAAAAGTGATTAAGTGTAAAGAAATGTGATGTCCCTTGCGGAGAAAAGCTCAAAGCAAGAACACACTTCATTTTGAAGCTCGCTGGGCAAACTTGGAAGAAGAAAGAAGAGGAAAATTGATCAAGTATGAAATGTCAAAAAGGCCTTGCGAAGCCAAGCTAAAAACAAGCTCTGACCTTGCTATGGAGATCGCTTCGCGAGCCTAAGTTATATGGAAGAGCCAAGATATCTGCTAAGTGTTGAATGAATATTAGGACCTCAAGGAGTGAGGCTGAGAGCGAGCTAGAACTCGCCTCGCGAGGCATCTATATGAAAGAGATCATTTAAGTAGCTAAGTATGAAAACAAAGTTGGGTCGCACGGAGCGAAGCGCATAGCGAGGTATCACCTCACCTTGGAGCTCGTCCTCCAAGCATAGGATGGAATCTGAGTTTGAAAACAATTCCCATCTTAGACCTTAATTATTTGAGTGATAGTTATTGTATCAACTATGTCATGGATTGGTGTATTGACTGTTTTGTGGTGGAAAAGATGACTTGATATTGTGAAGTCTAGGTTAGGATTTAGCTGATAGATCTTATGTGACTTAAGTTTCCAATTTATTGTTGCATCGCTTTATTTTATGTGTTATACTATACTTTGATGATTTAGTGGCCTATGCACCGTGTTAAAACACTCTTCTTAATTAATAAGGATATTCGCTTACGGGCATCATGTTGAAGGAAATTTATTTATTTGAGAGAGATATTGACCTAAGGGCATTGTATTGAAAGCAATCAACTAATTTGAGAGAGATATTGGCCCAAGGGCATTGCTTGAAAAATATATACATATTCTTGTTGGATTTGTTTATCTTTTATTATCATGATTGTGCATATATATTTGTTTATCATGGTTCACAAATATGGTACTTGATTTTGATAGAAAACCCAAAGAGAAATTATTTTGGGTACTTGTTTTTATACTTGTGATGCTGAGTGAAATGAGTGTGACGAGTTCTATTTTGTGTATGCCAGAGAAAATGGCTTCGGATAGGTATATGGATCTAGAAAGTCCCTCATAGGTCCTAGATTCTGGCATGTTATTAGTGGTAGCAGGTGTATATAGGTAGGATCATTAGCCATTGCATTGCGTATCGTTATTTTTTTTTTGCTTTGCACCTTACTGATTTTATCTTAATTGTGCTTCGTATTTACTTATCGAATTATTCTAGTTAGTTGATTTCTTCTCGTTTCCCTTGAGTTTGTGGATTCGAGATATATACTTAGTAAGGTTTATTTCATATTTTTAACGATATGGATGTCTAACTCTTGCTCGGTCAACCTGTGATGCCTATTGGGTACATGTGTTTTTTATGTTGATCCTAGTTCTAGCAGGACCAACCGATTTCATTGTTTGAGGATTTATTATCTGGAAGCCTTAGTGAGCTACTTCGCATTCAGAGCGATATCTTGCTTTTTCTATTTTATTTAATCCTGACTTTATTATTCCAGACAATTTGTAACTTGATATATTTGAATTAAAATTTTAGAAGCTCTTGAATTGGTGACACTAGTTGAATTAAAATCCTATCTTGATTTTGATTTGGGTGGAGGATCGGCTTACCTACTGGTGGGATAGGTAGGTGTCACCATGACCTTTTAATTTTGAATCGTGACAATAAGATATAAAAATTTTGGATTCTCGGAAATATAAAAATCCAAAGTTCTTAATTCAAAATTCAAAACATTTAAAAGTTAAATTCATAATTTAATCCATAGTCCCAAAATTCGAACTAAAAATCCAAAAAAAAAAATCAAATTTCACTTTGAATTTCAATCTTATCCAAACTATGCCCAGCCCTAATTTTGATGGTAGTAAAATTAATGTTCATATTCTTATGATTCTTAAATTAAGAGCCGGATATTTGTAAACCTCAACCTTAACTACTTAAACATTATTTAATTAGCACGGTACGTAAAATTTCAATGTGAGTCAGATATAAAACTAAACCAAAACCTAGTTATGCACAAAATGAACTAACACTAATCATTGACCCTCACTAATAATATGTGTTATCGGTACGTGATTGATAATTTTTTACTAACCAACTTTTTCCGGCTAATTAAAATCTATACAATGACTAGCTAGTTTTATGTAGCTAATTAAAATCTATATAAAGACTACCAATTATGTATATTTTCTCACCACTTTCTTTTCACAATTTATTGTTATTTTGAGAAGAAGAAAAATGGGTCTAAAAGGCAAATTGATTGCTTCAATAGAAATGAAATGTGGAGGCCATACTATTCATGATATCTTCACACCAATACTCATCATATACGTAACATAAGTCCTAGAGTAGTTAATCATTTTGAAGTTCATGAAAGTGAAATAGGAAAGATTGAGCGATTCTTGCCGGAAAATATAATGATGGTAACACACATTTTTTCAATCTTTGTCGTTTTCTCAATAGGATTTGCTTGCAATAATATTGAACCGTATTTTTAATTATAAAAGTCATTTTCTTAACAAAATTATTCTCGTAAGGAATTTATTTGATGATGTTTGATTATCATAAATATAGTCCTAAGTAAAAATATTTGCACCAAAAAGGAAAATAACTTCTTTCACCAGTGGCCGAAAGTCATTTTCTTAATAAAGCTATCTTAACTGTTAACTTTTTTTTAATATTTGTTCCAACTAACACTTAGGACATTATTATTTATTATTACTCAAAGTTTACATCAAATTAAAACACACTATGATTTGTTAATATTATTAGTCCTTAATAATAATTATCATAATATATCTTTCACTCACCAATCAAATATCAAAAATATTTTCCAATTATTTTGTAGAAAAAAAAATCATGAAACATTACTTCAGTTCCCACCAAACATAATATAATGAAATTTATAGCATGTACTACTAATCCCCATATTCTTGGCAATGTAATAGTTCTTTGATATTTTTAAAGATAATTCCAATCGGTATCAAAAGTAGCTTAGTCCAATCTTCATGGGCATTAGATGGATTTTAGGAAAACAAAAAATACGGAAAAAAATAAATAAAATGAAGATATTAAAAAGGGCAGTCCGTTGCTCCAAAACTCTCGCTATACGTGGGGTGTGGAGAAGGATTGGACCACAATGGTCTATTGTAAATAAAATGATGATATTATTTTGTGAACATTTAAATCTTTTATGAGAAATTGAACATTGAATTAGAAGTAACATCTCTTGTTTTTTCTGATTTTAATGACTATAGATGGAAAAGAAAAGCTTGTTAAGGTAGTGATTGAAGTCGTCGATCCTCAGAAGAAATCAATCACTTGGAAAGTAATTGGAGGAGATTTGTTAGAAGTATCTAATTCCTTCACTTTTATCTCATCATTGGATCATCAGTGGGCTATATTGACATTTGTGTATGAGAAGAAAACTGAAGATGTCTCAGAACCCCTCGCTTTCTTGGGTTGTTTTCTTGATATGATCAAAGATACAGAGGATCACCTTCTAATGAAATGAAAATCAATTATGTTCAACGGTTCTATACATATATTATATGTATATGTGTTTGTTTGTTTCTGTGTGATGAATATTTGGCAATCTTGGCTAGTCCTATCTAGCGTGTAAGATAAATAATGTTGTGTTTGAAGAATGTATGCAGACCTCCTTCTATGGATGTATTTACAACTACAATAAAGATATATGATATATATTTATGGAGGTTCCTTACGAAGAATATATTTTGTTACTTGCTAACAAAAGCTAAATTTTGTGTTATCTTTTGGGAGAGGTAGGAAAGAAGTATTTTTTTTTAATATTAAGGAAGAGAACGAGTATCCTGCCTTTTCATATGGGAGAAGAAAAGTTCCTCCAGAAGAGAAATTTAAGTTAACTGATCAATCCACCACCATATAATTGTGCAGCGATTTTCTGTGAAATAACTTTTCATAACTTCTCAATTTTATCTCCTTCCATATGGGTCATTCCAAATGGATTGGTCAGTCCACATGGAGTGGCCCATGACCCAAATCCAATTTCATGCATCTCACTCATGATAGGCTATGCTCAAACCAATATCATGTCAAAAACACACGCATTTCAAAAAAATTGTGCAACCTGTGAACATCTACGAGCTACAATTATATATCAAATCTAATAAGGTTGTACAAAAGTTCCACATAGAAATTCAATCACAGGCAGAAAGAATTCACTACTAATATGAGGATCTTATTACTTGCGATATCCCATGCATTATTGACTACTTCAGTAGCTATTTATGTGATCTCTCATCCTTGAAAGACGTAAAATCGAGTGTTCATGAATAATATTGTGCCCGAAATTATACTCACCGCCTTCATGAAAAGTGTAATGGTCAATATGTGAATACAAGTTACATTTTGATTGTAATTGTCTTCCCTTTCTCTTCTAATGTATCTATTTCAGATCAACTTCTTTCCTAGAAATGCATTGCATAGTAACTCATGGTTATTAGTGATATGATAAAGTAGCAACACCAATTCAAACTTCAAAAGACAATCAAAGATCAGAAGGTATTCTAATAAAAAGTTAATGTAACTTTTTGGGCTGGGGTTGCAAGAATTCATTCTTCCATTAACTCAATGATCACTTGGACACATAATATAAAATACATATTACAGTGTTCTCATCTTTTATTGGAGTGTGTGTATCGTTGTTTTACTTATTCAACATCATACAGATCTTAGTATTGATAAATCTATGTCTACCCGAGCTTATCACTTTAATAATCCTCAAATCTATCATCTTAGTAAAACTCACATCCGGCTTACATAATAGTCATAATAGGATGGTGTAATTCATAAGTCTAACTAATTGTCATGACCAGCCTTCACAAATATACATGATCTTGTACTAATTAAGATTGTATTAGGTCGTAATCGTTACGTACCTCAATGTGAGAGGCAATTGTTCATGTGTGAGAGTCAATCTTATGACTTGTTCAACACCCTATATTAATAAAAGTCATTCATCACATGGATATTAGATAAGAACCTAAATTCAAGAGTCAATATTGATGAGCATATATGTCACGACCCGAGCTAGAACTCCGAACCGAGACATGGGACCAGAATCATGAATGGCCCCATGTCAACCCATGGCATAATCATAGAAATTCAAGAGCATAACTAAAAGAGGAAATCAAACAAATCATGAACAAAGCAGAATTCTGAATATAAGAACTCATAAGAGTACGAATAGTCAACACTCAACAAAAGCTGAATAACTATATAATGTCTTAATCAGGCTCTAACTTTCTGACGAGCTAATAGGACAACAACCCCAACTAGCTCTCTAATTCTGAAACTAGAAGGTAACAAAAGAAGAACAAGAGCTAAACTGCACATCTTCGAGAGATGAGGACTCACCAAAGGTTGAGCCTGATTGGACTGGAGCGGGAGCGGCTAACGGCGAGGCGGGACCTGATTTTCGGACTTGTATCATGAGATGATACAACATAGAGTATGCGGTCAGTACTTGAAATGTACTGATCATGTGGGTTAAGTAAAAAGGACCAAAAAATACATAAGAGTACATGAGAGTATAACATTTCTGAAATCATGCATTAGAAATCATAACTTAACATGAAGGATCAAGTCTTTCAAAACCATTCATAAGTGGTCATAATCGTAATCATAAAGAAGCTTTATATTATAACTTGAGCAAAAAATATCATAACATGGTCATGCATAATCATAAGGAACTATAGGAGGACTCCTCATAACCGACACCATCATGATAGAGTTTACATGATGCCCCAACTATCTCGGTCAAGTGGGCAGAGACGTCCCAAGATTTCCAAGTCAAGGGACGTATCGTGGCGTGATCATTAACTAGGACCCCATAGGGTGAACATGAGCATATACCCACGTTGGCACGTAGTTATGAGAAGCGGGGTTGACTTAAATCAAGGGCCTACTCGATGCTAGACACTACAATCATAATCAATATCATAACATCATACGTGAAGTTTATGGGCTAGTTTAAATCATAAAAATCGTGAATATGCTCATAATACATGAACTAGCCATGAAAATAGGACCATTGAGTCGGCCATAGTTATAAACTTGATAATCATGAGGATCATACTTACTTGAGAAAATCTCCATGCTTGAATTTAACTCATGAAGAGTACTTGTAGGAAATCGTGTGTCATGCTTCACAAAACATACTTAGGGCTTGGGAACATTGAAATCGTAAAAAAAATATAAAATCTAGTAAAGAGTAACTTAGCCCTAAAATTCATAATCATGCTTGAATCATAAGATATCATAAATTTCATAAAATACTTGAAGAGATCATAAACCCTATCATGGAAATCATGTTTTCATATTAAATCTGCTTTACCCATAAGGGATTCATGAACAAATTTCAAAACTCAACATAGGATCACACTTTTTGAAATTAGGGCTTTGGGGAAATTGGATGATCATACTTTTGATTGAAGAAAGGACATGAGGTTGAAAGGAACCCTCATCGATAGACCCACATACATGAATTGATCACTCTTCAACTGGAATTGAAACCCTACTTGAATCTAGAGGAAACCTGAGGAAGAACCCTAGGAATTATTAAGAGATTTTGGGAGACTTGTTCTTCATCTAGAGAGTGTTAGGAGAATAATGGGTAACTTAGGGTGAATAATACTCTTAATACACTCCTTTCCGTGCTCAAAATGACGTAATTAAGGACCCTATAACTTAGGATTTACGAAAATACTCTTAATGAAAATTTTAGAAAAAGTGACTGCCAGTCGTTATGACTCTTACCATGAGTCATACCATAAAGTGACGACTCGTTTTCACCTCCGTTGTCACCACTGTACGTAGAATTGGTTCTTGAAGGTCATACCACGGACGCCCACAACGAGTCGTTACATGCCACCATGGGTCGTGAGGTCACTCGTTGTCACTGAGCCACAACTATTATTTTCTCTTAATTTCTTTTTTTCACGGTTACAACCCACGACTCGTGGTTTCCTACCACAGGTCGTAACACCATTCGTGACAACACCTTTATACCAAGAACTTCCAAACCGCGACCCTTATCATGACTTATTGTTTCCCACAACGAGTCGTACCACGATCCGTCCTTTCCAACCTTGGCATCCCATTTGCCTCACTACTACTCCTGACCACGAGTCGTTACTCCTCACTACGACCCGTGGTGTGACTTGTGGTCTGGACATCAAGCTTCAGAATTCTACCACGCTTCATCCCACAGTCGGTTACTTCTCACCATGACTCGTACCATGAGTCATTCTGAGAAAAAAAATGCAGATTTTTCTGCTGAACTCATTTTCAATTCTCTCACCTAGTCTTAGGGACTTTTGGGGTATTACAATATATTATGATGTTCAAGATGTTAAACTATATATAAACATGATCATATCCTTCGAAACCCTAGAGCCATAATATTTTTCTCAAATAGGTCTCTAGATATTGGCTTCATAAAAGAATCTGCTATCATACTTTGCATTAGGTATGTATTGTAAATTTATCTCTCCACTTGTTATTTTGTCTCTCACAACTTTATACTTGATGTAAATGTGTTTTGGTTGTTGTGATACTTAGAATCTTTTGTGTATCATGGGAATGATAACATCGAAATTACACCTTAACTATGATGAAGTGGCCACGATCAAATATATAACCCAAATAAGGTTGGATTCAAATCCCATAGAAAATCTGAGATGTCATGTGAAAGATTCATTTGTTTGTGTCTAATTAAATAATTTAACTATTATCCTAATGGAAAGATGTTTTTGGCTTTCATACTACGAATTGAAATTAAGAAGTAACTAAAGCAACAATTAACTAGACAATCTAAAAAACAAAGTAATAGGCTATGGTTGTGACTTAATTGATAAAGGCCTAGAGTTGTAGTTCTTGCTCGGTTCTAATTCAGTGGGTATTTTCTATATGCCTATGTGATTGGGGATAGGTTATAACTCTCAATAATAAAGTAATCACTCAATATTTTCCGATTAATTAGTATCTTAGCCAAATTAACTTTCTCAAGATAAATACGGAAATAATAAAAGCAATTGGTTAGATACCAACAGAGGTAATTTCTATCTCCAGTTAAAGTCTAGTTAATAAACTTAAACAACTTCTCAATTAGCCTAATACCTTGTTAACCAAATTAGCCAAACTTAATTCTTTTTCTCTTTTCAAGAAAAAAATAAGTCAAATAGGGCAAAAATAATGTTTGCAACAATTACTTTCACATTCAAGCATAAAAATGGCTAAATAATAAGCACTCAATCTAAAATAACAACAATAACAACAATAATAACATAACTAGTGTTATTTCACAATTGGGGTTTGGAGATGGTAGAGTATATGCAGACTTTACTCCTATCTTTATGGGATAGACCGGATCTAAAACAAATTTCACATTAATAACCCATAAAATATAGCACACTATGATCGAACTAAAATCCTAGACGAAGAAACTAGCTACTCATGGAAATGGGAAAATACAATGAAAACTAAACAAGAGAGCATAAACGTAACGAATATGGAAAGTGTTGAGTTGAGAATGTTATGAGTTATGGGGCTACATGTACTCTGGAGGGTAATGTGAGCTAGAGAACTATGAGATAAGGCTAACAATATTAAATTTTGATGATTAAATTGAGTAGCAAAATCTAACAATGAAAACATATGCAAGTACCATGTTCTACAAGTCTCAACAAAGGATTGATAGTATTTATTACAAAATACTACAAGAAACGAGTTTCTTTCCAAGTCTACAACAAATATTTGCTATCAAGGAGTGAACTACAGAAAAATAGTTTATGAGTATAATCACAATAAAGAATTGTTATTAAGAAGTGCATTACAATTAATGAATGGACCATGTCCTTCAAAGTGGACTAGAAGAGATTATTGAGCTCAACCAAGGTAGATTCCAAGCAGCAGAAAAAAAAATTAAGGAATTGAGATTGCGATAAATTCACTGATATATGGAGCAAGAAAAATATAAAGATATTACCATATTTAATAACGAGGGAATCTTTGAAAAATAAGAGAAAAGAAGCTAATAGAGCGAAAGAGATCAACTCAAACAAGGATTTGAATTTTAAAAAGTCTTGATCTAATTCATGTTGAATTGGAAAGACAACAAGTGGTTATCTGCTCCTATATAAAGTGTCTCATTGATACTACTGAAATCATCCACTCAAAGAGGGAAGAGAGAACACCTCAAGAAGAATTATTCGTGTGACTTATCCGAGAGAGGGTCAACTAGCAACATTATATAGAATTTGCTCTTATCAAGTTATAACCATAAAATTTTTGGTTTTCTAGTTGATTCGTCAAGTATTTTGTAATCTTTTACTTGTTTTAGTTGATATGTATTAGATTTTTTGGGTTATAAGGGATCTAACAACTAGGGAGAGTTGCTTAGGCAATTAATTCCTTAGGTACTAATGGTTAGCTTCTGAAACCTGTAAAAGCTCAAATTTAGTAGTAACTAGAGAGAGAGCTGAAACTTGTAAAAGCTCAAATTTTATAGTAACTAGATAGAGAGAGAGAGAGTTGAAACTTGTAAAAGCTCAAATTTAATAGTAACTAGATAGAGAGAGAGAGAGAGAGAGCTGAAACTTGTAAAAGCTCAAATTTAGTAGTGGAGAGAGAGAGAGAGAGAGAGAGAGAGAGAGAGAGAGAGAGAGAGAGAGAGAGAGAGATGTATTGGTTACTTTTAATTTTGCACTTGCTTATTATTTGAATTATTGAAGAACCTGGTTATTCAAGATATGAGAGGTAACATAAAATAATAATTGGTATCAGATCCAATTATTTCTGAAAGGCTAACACCTTGAAAAACTAAAGATGACTGGCTACAACCTTAGGAGTACAAAAAGAAAAATCAACCACAAGACCAATAATTATTGGTATCAGATCCAATTCTTTCTGAAAGGCTAACACCTTGAAAAACTAAAGATGACTGGCGACAACCCTAGGAGTACAAGAAGAAAAATCAACCACAAGACCACCATCCTTAAATGAAAAATATTATGATTGAGTGAAAATTAACGATGTAATATTTTATAGTTAAGGAATATCAACCAAGATGGGGCCAAAATCTTAGTGATCACTAATGATAAATGTAAGCAAATTCTTGCCAAGGCAAGTGTAGATTATAGGGAGGAAAATTCAAAATAGTCCAAAAGAATGTTAAGGCAAAAAAAAAATACTTATTTGTGGCATTGGACCAATCAATATAGTAGTATCCTCTTGTCAAACATCCAAGGAAGTACGGAATACCTTACAAACTACTCAAAAAAGACAAATCAAGTCAAAAAGCTAAAAGTTGTCTGATTAAATAAGCAATATGAGTTATTCAAGATAAGTGAAGGAGAATTCTATTAAAAGATGTTAAATAGATCATTTGACATCACTAATGAATTCAACTCTCTCTGGAAAGCTATTTCTTTAAGCAGAAGAATTGAGATATTTCTTGATATCTTGCCTAAGTCTTAAGAGAGCAAAGGTGAATATAATCATAGATACAAAATACCCTTAGGCAATAACAATAGAAGAACTCATGGGTAATTTTAAAAACTTATGAGATGAGAAAGCTCTAGAGTCAAAAGAGTGCACCCTTCAAGAGAAAGGTACCTGGACCTTAAAGCTACACAAGATAAATACCTTGGTGAGGGGGGATTTGGCATTACTCACATGTAGGTTTCAAAGATTCATAAGGAAAGGAGGATTCCTAAATAGAGGTGGTCCTTCAAGACTAAGAGCACCTTATCGAAACAATATCGAGGTATGCCACAAGTGTAAATGTCCTGATCATTTTATAAGAGAATGCCCAAAAAATTGGTGAATGGAGAAGGAATAATCTCAAAAAGGTAAAAAGGATCAAGTCCTAGGAACAGGATCGCTACTAGGCAGACAGATCTAGTAGTAAGGAAAATACTGGAAGCTATAGGTAACTTCTCAAGTGATGATGAAGATGGATACAACAATCAATCCTTACTAGCTAAACAAAAGAAGAATTAGAGAAGATCCTAGTTTTGATTGTTAACATTGTATTAGAATCCCAAAAAGATATTAGTGAGGTAACTTTCCTTGAGATAAAAGATGAAATGCATACTTACTCTAGGGACAAACAAGAATATGTAACTACATTGTCTTCGATGACTTTAAAAAAAATCATATTAAAAGGGACAATTCATGAAAGACTACACTACCCTTTAATTTGATTATAAAAATATGGAGAGTGAAATTGAGATTCTCAAGAATCAGGTTCTTACATAATGAATGAGAAGGCTGGTCTTGAGATTAAGAAGCTTCTTGCCATACCTACTAAAGAGAAGGATAATGCCGATGATGCTCTAGAAGGACTGTGGATTATGATAAAAGATTTCAAAGTTAATTTTTATGATTAATATGAAAATAAAAGGTGATTCAAAAAGAATTATAGAGGTCCAGGATTGAGCTGAATAGAGCACATCAATCGACCAGGTCCTCAAAGACTGTAACATCCTTGCATGAAACTCGCAGAAATAGTAGAAAGAATTAGGATAAAAAGAGGTAAGGATCAACAAAAAAAGTATGGGAGTCCCTATATCCTTCAAAACTTAATGTTTTGCATGTGAATATTTTAGACATGCAAAGAATACATACAAGATTAGAATGTGATAAATTTAGAGAACTAGCTTTATGATGTGTAATGACCTGTTCGATTGTTTGAGTATTAGAATCTTTTTTTATAAAAGAACCTTCTCACAGCCTAAAAATATTGTATATAACTTGTGGGAATAGGTGGCGTAGTTATCAAGTCAATCAACTGCATGTCGGAGAAGAAAACCTAGAATTAATAATTTCGAAACTTGAAGTTTGACGAAAGTCAATAAAATGGGTAAACTATCTCAAAATCATGATTTGAAAGTTTCAATTAGCATTGAATATCATTTATGATATGGTTGGATGGTTTGAATAGTAATTCAAACACTTGCATTGCACACAAGTTATTCTAAAGTTATGGTTTGATCACGACCAATATAATGCTTAGATGACCTCGAATCAGTGCTTTGAGTATACCAATGAGTTCGTAGCATGTTTTAGGAGTGAGTTTCCTTTTTAGTTCATATCTTGAAGGGTTCGTATGAGATTTCGAGTTTAAAAACTAAATTTGGGCATAAAAAAATTTTCTGGGATCTAGTGCAAGAACAATTGCACTAAAGGAGTGTCATTGTGCTAAAGGGAAGAATTTAGGTAGCGCTCTTGCAAAGGAGGATAGTGTTGGCTAGCAATATCAAATATTAGGAGCATGATCGAATAGAAAGAGGGCAGCATGGTCGGTTCTATGGCGAAATGAGGGCGTGATCATGCAAGTTTGGATTTTTTTGGTTGAGCGCAATTGCACTAGGACACCATGATCACGATAAATGAATATTAGGTTATAAAAATATATAGTATTGGGATTTGAGGCTTATTTCAATATTTTTGAAGTTATAAAGCTCAGATTTAGGCAATCTTTGAGGTTATCTTCTAACTTTTGTTGAGGGATAGGATTCTAATCCTTATTTTGGTGCTTCCCAATGATTTCTTCAGTTATTTATTGATCTTATCCAGGAATTTGATTGGAAAATTAGAAATTTGAGCCCGGGACTTGAGAAGATGAAAATTGTTGATTTAGGGTTTGATTTATGCATAAATATGGGTGATTTTTGAGATTTAGTATCTACAAAATTATGGGTAAACTGATTTCGCGATAAAATTCAGATTCGACCTCAAGTGCTTGGTATTAACTTTGGATTTAACCTTTTTACTGGATCTTTTACATATCAATATGAATGTCTACGGATCTCATATACTTATATAGATTATATAGTTGAAGATTGAGATCATTTAGAGGCTCTTAGGAAGGACAGGGTTGTTTTGTGAGTTTGTGAAATTTGAAATTAAGGCAAGTTAAGACTTTCTAGACTCTATTCAGAGTATGTTTTTGTGAAATAATTAATTACTAAGGGTTAGGGTAATGGAGGTCCCGCACTCGTGAGGTGTAGAGTACTTGTGCGGGTACTAGTGTCATGCTCTTGTGTACTTTGTTGACTATTTGATTTATTTGTGATTTATTGATGGTATCAGTGGATCTTAAAGCATGTCTAACTAAGTTATTAGTTGATGCATATGATAATTGATTACTGATTACACATCCCTCCTAATAATTCATACTTTTAATAAAATGAGTTGCTTCAGGGCATATTTTTATTTCCAATACCATGTATGTGTCCAGTTTGTGCACCTGATTTCATGCGTTCATATGATATCTCATATATATTACATTTATTGAATCATATGATTATAGTCTGATGTGATCTGGTTAGATTTGGTTCCTAACAGAGTGATGTTATTTCAGTTTTAAATAGTTGGTTGTCCGATATAATATGCTTGGATATGGTTCCGAACGTATTGATGCTATTTCAGCCTTGAATGGTCGATTCTTCGATATGATCTGGCTAGATCTAGTTATGGTCGAAGTGGTGCCTATTCAGCCTTGAATGCTTGGTTGCCTGATGTGATCTTGTTTGATCTAGTTCCGGGTTGCTTTAGGGACAACGCAAGTCCCCTATGGATCACATCTACCTAACAACAGGATAATGTTTATATTAGTTGCATATACATGTCCATTGAGTTGCATTGCATCGATTATTCTTTGGTTTGATCTTATTGAATCATTTTGGGATTATTGTCAGATTTTTTGGAAGAACTGTGATAAAATCTCTTTGTCAGATTCTTAATAAGAATCATTCTTATTGCTATATCTACTCATATTAAATTGGTTGAACTCGTTATTTAATTCATGTTGGTGAAATTATCAGGAATGGTATGGTCCATATGATCACAACTTTTGCATCTCCTTTTGGCATAATAACTAACAACCTGGTAGAACCCTTGGCAGAGGAGCTAGGCATTACTTGGTGTTTAGAAAGCCTCAGCCTCACTTTTGGAAGGTAAACCCATACCACCACCACCACAACCACCCCCTTGTTATATCCAATTTCTATTTTTTTAATAAATGAAAGTGCAGTTTCAACTGAAAAATTATCTGTCAAAACTACATATATAATATCTCATATGTTGAGAAGAATATGCTTCTTCCTTGATGAGATGAGTCAACTACATAACTTTAATAAGATGCAGAATCATTGGCTTATAGATTAAGTAGTAAGGTTGCGAGTGTGTTTAATGTAATGATACAAGGATATACATTTAGGCTTCTAAGTAAATTAAACTTTTTAGATATTCATGAAGAAGATCTATTTAAATTCAAATTAAACTTAACATCTAACTAACTCCATCTTGGCATTATCCTTTCTTTTAATTAAAATCTTCAACAATTAGAATTTTCCTTTGATTATAGAATAGATCAAAGTTTATTTTGTTTAAGTCACAAACTACGTCGTCAATTATTGAAGTGACCACCAAACCAAGTAGACATAACTAAAACTTTATAACTCCAAAAGAGTTGACATGGATAATCAGATGTCTCACACAATGTCTTCTCAAGATAAAAAAACATTGATCATTGTAAACATATAAATTTTCTTGAGTTAAATTGATACACAATTTTAATTAAATTTATGTTTATTTGGATTGAACAATTAATTTGGACTACACGATAAGCAGGTCTATTTTATTAAATTCAAGTCCAATTTTCATTTTGTTTTGAGGCTCAAACTCATTTCACGTATCAAGATGACTTTGCATCATCATCAAATTCAAGATCAACAGAATGACATCACGTGCTCAAATGAGGTGGAAATTCCCAATCAAAATAATGACCAGTCAAAAACTATCAAGTGTCCAAAATGACATGTTTTGATCAATCATAAGCAACCTTATTGCATAATATGTGTAATAAGCTTTATGACTTACATGAACAGATCAAAATGAGGCTAAGAGTTCATTTACACTTGAACTTCCTATTCCTTACAACTATAAATAAAGGGGTTACATAATTTTTCAGGAATATATTCAGCTAGCATTGGAGAAAGAATCACCATCGACAACACAATTCTTAAAAAAAATGATCAATGAAGTTCTGCCTGGAGATCAACCCGAAATAATGAAGTGTTGCTCGACATTCTTGGTAATCAAACACATTTCTAGGAGGTTCAATTCAAATCATCCTGCAATTTCAGAAATACACTACTAAAAGACCTTGAATCACGGCGAAGTTTAGGATGTAAGAATCAAGAGAACAACAGGATTGTACTCAATAAGATTCATCAATAAAAAAATTATTTTTTATCACAGTTAATTTTTAATACTCAAAAATTTTCTGTGAATAAATTTTAGCACACCTAGTGGGACCAATTATGTTCTTCATCTCTTCCTCCTACAAATTGAGAAATAAAAAATTCAACTATTGCATTGACTTTCAGAAAGACCAATGATGTTCAATGCGAAGACACTATTGTTGCCACATCTATTGATCTCAGTCATGTTGGCTCAATAAATTGATGCAAGTTCAAGACTAGTGACTTGGATAGGTATGAATACGTCACCTCTTTGGCTCAATCATTTTTACAGCATCCCTTGTGCGATGAGCATGATAGAGTTAACAAACACCAAATAATGTAAATATATCATGACGCAAATTTGAAGTCGTGATGTCACCTATCCTAATTCCACCGATAGGTAACCCAACCCTAACCGATTCTATATTCAACAAAATGCGACAACAAGGTAATTTAAGAAGAGCAAAAGACTTTAAGTGATATTTCTCGTAAAAATCAAGAAAGAAGTGCGGAAATAACAACAATAATCCAAAGACTTGGTCACATGAGTACAAGCCTCTAAAATTACAATGAAAAAGATCTGAAGTACTACACTGTCTGGAATATGAAGACAGAAAAATGCAATAAGAGATAAGAAAGTTCAGATGATGTGGAACAACTAAGTAGCTACCCCCAAGACTTCAATACACTACAACCAACATGAGGATCACCTGTCGCTAGTACTAGGCTCAGAACCTGCACAACATAGATGTTGAAAGCAGCGATAAGTGCAAAAAACACATGTATTCAACAATATCGTTGACTGTTTTTAACATGAGGCAATGATGAAGGTTGGTCTTATACTTCTCTATTCAAAACTTAGTCATAAGTATCAGAATCACCTCTACAAATGATATGGACTAGTAGCTAAAGACAACAACAATAAGTTCAATGCAATATATCAAATCTAGTCAATAATAAAGGAGAAGTAAATCAATTTTCGCAACACGTAACCACATCACTTACGCGTATTTCAACAGATATATCATAAATAGAATGGTACGAATGCAATGCATATGTTGTGTATACACCTGCTTCCTGTGTCGGATAGTTGAAACTCATGTGTTCTCTCTCTCTCTCTATATATATATATATATATATATGTATGTATATATTATGCACACGTGTAGCTTTAATCCCATTAATATAATTTGTGTAAGCATGTAACTCCTATCTCAATGATATATTATGCAGATGTGTAATCCAATCCAAAAATAACAAATATAGATTCATTATATACACAGTTCATAAGGTCAATCAACTCATTGCAACTCTATCACTACTTTTAATGTGCCAATTTCTACATAAACTCCATACCAGTTTAATGCACAACCAAAAAAATAAATGTCATGAAATATAATCATAATCCGAACTCTACATCAATAAAGGAGAGTAAAGCACAAATTATCATGTACACAAGTCAAGACAAACCGCATATACTTCAAAGCATGCTCGCAAGCCATGTAATCATTTCAAACAAGAAAAATATAGTTAAATTACCTATATCATGGCACTGGTACCTGCATAAATGTTCTTCATCTCATTTTATGGGATCCTCACTACCCATTACCCCTTAAATCAATCAATGCACAATACTTCATATAGAGTTTTTAAAAAAATCACAATTTGCCTTAATGGGGTTGAAAAAGTCAAACTACACCTTTGACTTTCTTCAAAGCCACTGAATGGTCTCAATATGATCAAATACATAATCTAGATAAGTATATGAGTTCATAGACACCCGTATTGTCATAATAAAAAGTCAGCTCAAAAATTATGTTAAAAAGTTAATCCCAAGACCTAGTGTCGAATCTAAAAATTTTTATTGAAAATTAGTTTACCCATAAATTGAGAAACTGACACATTGAAAATCAACTAAAACATATCGTTAATCAGTCCCAAATTAAAGAATTACATAAATCTCATATTGGAGAAAAATTTTCCAAATCTCCTAATTTCAAACACTAATTAAATCACTAATTTGATGATAGATTAGCGAGAAAGAAGTTATCAGAAGGTTAGAATCACACCTTACAAGGAAGTATTACAAAACGACATTGAAATCGTTCTAAATCGTGATCCCATGCTCCCAAAATAAAGTTATGGAGTCTAAGTTCTAAAATGGACTTTAAAATCTATCTAGGTGTAATCGTTCATCGCGAACATGGAGGAGCACCACAAATGCAAGGCTGACCCAATCTAGTCAATTGCGAACACAAGCACCCAGTCAAAAATGCGATGAAAGACTCTAAACCAAACCTGCCGAACCCCACGAACGTGAAGGCCAACCAACCTCCTTCCCTATGAACGTGGCCCATGCCTTGTGAACGCGAAGAAGACATTTGAGCACCAGAAGACAGCAACTCAACTATGATGTTCTACAACTAAAATTTTTCGAATGGACCCTCGATATTCATTCAGAACCCCAAGAAAATAAACCAAATATGAAAATTGACTAAAAACAACATTTTGGACCTGCTAGAATCATTAAATCATAGATCCGGTATCGTTTTAAATGAAATTTAACTATGGTCAAACTTAACTTTCTTAAAACTTAAAAATCCAATCAAAGGCTTAGATCACTCTCGAACACCTAGGGATCTACATCAACCATCCAAATAATTCAAAAATCACCTTACAGACCTAACATAAATGTTAGAATCTAAATTCGAACTCGTTAACCGACAAAATTGACTTTGATCAAACTTCTCAACTTCCAAACCTTCAGTCCAACTTTACTTACAAGTTCACTAAGAAGATCTTTATTCACAATATTACTATTTAGAGCACTTATTTGAGCCATAAGTTTTTCGGCGACTGGTGGCAGAACTACCATGGAACGACAAGGAACAAATGTCAATGCTACTAGACTCAACATAATGCACGCAAACTATTACTCCTCCGCTATTATGTCCATCCAACTCTTCACACTTATATCATCTTTTTAGCATCAAAGTTGTGATTACTGCACTTGAGTTAAGGCCACCATTGTATTTATATTTTTGTTATTCCTCGTAGAGATTAGTCATTGTATAGAGTCATCTTGTTTCTCACAAAATGACTCCATAGATTGTGTTGGCACCTCATGCACCAAAATGCTCAAAGTATCCAGTAAGAGCGTCAAAATAGGGATGAAACAAACCAAACAAGCCACATGTTATTGCATTAGTATGTTTGACAAATCCGGATGTGCAACATGAAGTTTAAAACTTTCCAAAAAAGGTTGTTGTTCCTCTCTAACTGAAAGAGCATCAAAAGAGTTGAGACAAATAATTTCTTTTGAGGAATTTGATCAAACACCTTACATTGTTACAACATTTGGCTCATTGTCACGAATCAAAGGGTCGACTATGGTGCCCAATCATTTATTTTATTTTAACATGGTCCAGTACTTATCACCAAATCTATATTTACCTTTACTAACTCCTTGGATTGCACAGAAACCCCAACATCATCTGCAATTGTTTTGAATCCACATCCACCATGGCTTCTATCTCTTTAGCTCGTTGCCCATCTTTTTCATGTTCATCATCCAAAACCTCATTAGTTTCATTAGTATTATAAAAATTCTTAACTTGTTGATCATTCATGATCAGTTGCACACAATCAGGTTGTCCCGCTTTATCACGAACTTTCAAGTTGACACCAGAATTTAATTTCTCACTTCATGTCCCGAGAGGTTGAGGATTTTATTCTTTAGCCACTATTTCTACACCTTATCATTGATTTTTGTAAGATGCTTCCTAGCATGAAAATAATCCCTCGCGTCACATTGATTTTTTTCAACTGAGACTCCAACAACTACTTACATCCTGTCTTGAATCCGGACATTCTTCCCCTGTAGTGAGTGACACTTACTCTCTCTCTGTTTCCTTGATCTTTGCAATGGCTGAAATATGTTGGTAAGTTATAACAGACAAACTCTTGAAATTTATCCACTATTTTATTAGTCCGTTTGTCCATAAATGAACCCTCAACTTGTCCAACTAGGTCTTGACTTCATTTGGTGTAGCTTTATGTACTGTAGTATTTTGGCCAATAAATACCGACTATAGTATTTTGGCTGTATTTCTATCACCACTATTGTGGCCACCATATGGATATGAGAAGCTCTCAATTATTTCTTTTGCCACTTCTTGTGGGACACATTTCTTACTAGTTGGGTCGGACACAATTTCTATAGATAGGACTCATCCCAGATGTAAAATTTTGCAATCACGATGGAGTGTCTTCTTTCTCTCTTGAATTGCATTAAGGGGATATACCTCACTAACTAGAAAGTTCACCATATTAGCATACAATGATAACTCTCCTGTGCTTTCATAGCAAAAATTTGCTCATTTGAGAGTCTCTTTAATCTCCATATCGTTATCAATATGATTCTAGTCCTTTAGCCTCAGCAAGTGGTCTGTCACTTGGTTCGTAGTGTCTTTCCTGTCTCACACTTAGATGTCAAACTCTTGTAGCAGTAAGACCCACTTAATGAACTAGGCTTAGAATCTATCTTTGCAAACAACTATTGAATCACTATATGGTCAGTATATAATCATCTTAATGCATACCAAGAATGCGCTAAATTTGTCAAAGGCTTAGACCACTTTCGGTAATTCCTTCTCTATGATAGTACAATATTTTTGCACAACATCAAGTTTCTTGCTTGCGTGTAGATAGATTGAAATCTCTTATCTCTATTTTGCCCAAGAATTGACCCAACCACAAAGTCACTAGAATCACACATTAATATGAACAGTGAAGACTAGTCATGTGTTATAATGATTGATGCATTCACCAATTTTTTCTTCAGCCCCTCAAAAGCCCTCGGACGGGCTTCACCAAACATGTACTTCATATCTTTCTCGAGAAATATGCACATGGGAGTTGCAACATTCAAAAAATCTTTGTTGAAGTGTCAGTATAAACCTGCATGTACTAATAAACTCCATACTCCTTTCACAGACAGGGTTGGTAAAATTTATCGATTACTTCTACTTTGGCCTTGTCAACCTCAATACCTAATTTTGATATTTCCTGCCAAGCACAATGCCTTCTTGAATCATGAAGTGACACTTTTTCCAATTAAACACTATATTGATATCCACACATCGGGCCAGCATAGTATCTAGGTTCATAGTCACTCATCAAAGGAATCCCCCAATGCCTAAAAATACTCCATAAATACCTCCACATATTTTTCTACCGTGTCGGTGAAAATAGCCATCCTGTAACTCTAGAAAGATCCTGGGGCATTGCACAGTCTAAATGACATCCTTCTATATTTAAAGGTGCCAAAGGGACATGCGAACGTGGTCTTCTCGTGATCATCCAATGCTATCATAATCTAGTTGTATCGTGAGTAAACCTTCAAGAAGCAATAGTAATCATGCATGCACATCCAATCAATTCAACATCTAATCCATAAAGGGTAATGAATAGTGGTCCTTTCTAATGGTCATATTCATCTTGTGATAATCAATGCAAATCCTCTAACCAGTCATAGTTCCTTGGTGAACTAACTCATCTCGATCATTCTTCACAAAAATTATCCTGCCTCTTTTTGGAACATATTGAATCGGCCTCACCTAGTGACTATCTGAAATAAGATAGATAACACATGCCTCGGGCCACTTTACTACCTCCTTCTTGGCGATCCATTTCATAATGGGATTCAACCTTCTTTGTTGCTCAACACTGGGCCAGACATCTTCTTCCAACAATATCTTATGTAGAATGAGCTATTAATTCCTCGAGTGTCAGTTATGGTCCAGCCAATAGCTTGAAATCTATCCAGCAGAACTTTTTTAACCTACACATCAGACAACAATGAAGAGAGGATTATGAAAAAGGTGTTATCAATGCCCAAGTAAGCATAACTTAAGTGAGAGGGTAAAGGGTTTAGATCATGCACTAGGGCCTCTTCAATAGATGTCTTTGGATTCTTCCGTGTGGAAGGCCTCTCAAGTTCTCAAATACAATATTTCCTTGCACATAAAAACATGTAGTGTCAAATATGTGAAGACACTCGTCTTAATTTATCATATCACTATAAATCAGAGCTCTCTCTAAAGGATCCTTACAAGAAGTGCTCTACTTCTGCATATGTAATATATGATTTTCCTATTGTGATAACTTTTAATTCCTGCTAGCATTGTGAGCTCCAAATCAGAGTCAGACCTTGTGTGGGAGTTGTGGTGTGAAGGTCATGGGGATGTTTCAAACTTAGCCATTTTCTTGATTTAAAGTGTGGTCTTCGGATGCAAATTCCATGGCGAGCTCTTCTCTTAGGATGAACTTGCAAGGTGAGGTCCTCTCTAGTTCAACACTTAGCCATTTTCTTATGTCCTCAGTTTTAGCTCCTCTCCTAGTTTGTGTTGCAAGCTTCATATCAAGGAACATCATTGTTTTGGGATTTGTTGTGCAAGGTTCTTCATTTGATCCATATTCTTGTATCAATCAACTGAATTCCACAATTAACACGGAGATAAGTTACAGGACACAAAATTCATAAAAGTTAGGCATATTTAGTACATTTAGCTCTAGAATAAGGCATAAACATGGGTAAAATATGATAGAAAGATGTATAAATACACCTAACATCAATGTTTTGCATCTTCCACTTTATTATACGTGTCAACATCACAAATAAAAAGAGAATCATAAATAATGGCTCAAGAAAGGGGAAAAAGAGTTAGGACAACCATTCTAGTGGCCATCTTGACCACCATATATACTACAAATATTTCATTCAAAGAATTGGGTAGGTGCCCACAACTTGTTTCCAGAAATATTATGATAGTATTGTCATAGGTAGGGTCCTCCAAAAATCAAACAAGAATCACCAAAATAAATACAATCAACATTCAACCAATTTTAATCCTAAAATGTCATGTCCAGAAGAATAACAAAATATTAAACTAAAAATAAAATAAAAATAAAACTTGAATAGACAAAAAGTAGAAGTCTAATATAGATAAATAATCTATTTCTAAGTCCCTAGCAACGGAGTCAAAAATTTGTTGCTCCCAAAATGGACGTAAGCATATATGATTATACAAGTAATAAAACGATTGAGTCATGTGTCGTACCCACAGCGACTGGGGTTAACCATCAATTGAATTAAAATAATGTTAATTATTTAAAGAAGAAACAAAATCCAAATTTATAATTGTAAACTAACTAAAAGAAAATAACGATAATAATAATGAACTTTAACCAAACGAAGAACGATATTTATGTTATCAATGAAATGATCTAGGGTTATGCGATATGTGACAATCCTATACTATCTTCAATCAATTCAACTTATTAATTTATCTAGTTTACTAGTTAATCAGAGATCATTCATATGAATAGCATGCTCCCGCACTGCTACTCGCCAAATCTAGATGTATCAATCCTATATTCATGTGGTATTAAATTAATCAAGAACGAATTAAGCAAGACATTCAATTGAGCAAGACTATTGGGGGGGCGGGGGGGGGGGGTCCCTATCCTAATCCTGAAATCATTTCCCAAGCCAAGGGTTCAGAACAAGGTCTATTTAATCTTACATGCAATTTAGAATTTTCTCATTGCATTTTCTCTCTCGAATTCAACTCTAGATCCTACTTGAACTTTCACCTTGTTGGTGAGGGTTCGAATCCTTACTTTGTAATCCCCTGTCCATTTTCCCTTCCCCTAACCCATAATTAAAAAGAATATATATATATATATAATGAATGATCAAGCAATCAAATAACTAAGCATAGAATTGAATAAATAATCCGATATGATGACTCAAGAAGCTAAAATCAGCATCCAAACAACAATAGCCATGAAAGAACCAAAATCATAGAACATGAAGTTTATCTCCACGTAGACATGAAAGAAAAATAACAAATCATTCAATGAAACAGAAAATTAATAATACGGAGAAGAAAAGGTAAAAACAAATAAGTTCAGCCTCCGCGGGGGCTCTTAGCATTTAACAAGTCACAAGTTATCTAAAAATCATGTTTACGATATATTTATAGGATGAAAAAAAAGAGTCATCGACTTTTATAAATCAAATCTAAATCGAACCAAAAAATTTTTAGTGAGGTGTCACCCTTATATCGCGAGAGATGGCGCGACAGTGTTGATCAGCTTTAGAGCCAGGGATTTCATGTGACACCCATGCGCCATATCTGCCTAGCGCACGTCTCCTTTTACATGTGGCATCCTTGCAAAATGCAGGTGGCATACAAGGTCATTTGAGATACAGAAATAGGTTTTTCACACGATGCACTTGCTCCATCCTTGGCCATTCGCACAAACAAGTAGAGATGCGGCACCTTACAACGCAATGGCGGGGCGCACACCGTTGTCAGTTGTTGCACATGCGTTCTGCGCTTATCCCACTCGACACTATGCAATATTTACCCTTCCTTGACCATTTTAATCTTTTATTCCCAATTCATAAATATGTGTCTAATACATCAAAACAAACCATCATGAGCTCAATCACTAAAATTAATGTTTGAAAAGACGATAAAAGCTTAAGTACTAAAATGTGAGCTAAAATAATAATACATATCACTATTAAAAATAGAGATTTTTTTCCATCATAAATCAATGAGAAATTTATGTTATAAAATATGAATTTTTCATTCATTTCCTATCGAATCAGTTCATTAGAAAAACGCATAGTGGAAAATAAATTCTTATTGAAGTAGCGGGAAACTTCATGTTTTTCCTGTGAAAACATTACTATTATTTTTTTTCCACCGATATCAGTGGAAATAGCCACTTAATATTTTCTAATGGAAAATTTCAATAGAAAAATAATGATTTTTTAGTAGTGTGTGTTTTAGGCCGAGCATAACTTCCCACACTTACCTCTTATAACAACACTGACCAACACCACGCGATCCTGGGTGTTCCAGTCCCTCTTTGCGCTGGCACGAGGAGATCGTGATGGACTCTTGAAGCTTTCCATTGAATTCCAGCCCTTTTAGAAAAAAAAATATATATCTTTTGGCTATTTTATCATTCCAATATTATTTCAGTGCATTCTGAACACATGTGTTCATACTCCAAGTGTGTCTCCTACATCATGACGCATTGTCAACACTTTTGTGACACTTTAATCAAGTCACTAGGATCATAATTAGCATACTTAAAGGTTTAAAATTATGGGATATTACAATTCTCCCTTGTAAGTGGTGCTAACTCTATCCATTTTTAAACATAATTAACAATGAATGAGGAATTCCGAGCATTAAATGATAATTTTATTTATTGTAGTGCATATTATTGTGTGAATGGCCAAGGATGGAGCATTGAAAGTCCATAACTCAATAATGATTCAGATTTGAAGGATATGACTGCTACTGAAATTTTAGATCTAAAAAAGTTTCTATCTTTGAAGAAAAAAATATTGAACTTGAAGTCGAAGGGTAATATTGAAAGTTCAAATTTGAATCATAAAGTAACAATTGTGGAGTGAAAAGTGCATCGATTGATAAGGTTGTTTCTAATCTTCTAGGCTATTATCGTTGATTTTGTAGTTGCCAAGATGATGTCGTGTGGTGTTATTGTAGCTGTCAAAATTATGTAGTGTGGTGTTATTTTAGCTGCCAAGATGATATAGTGTGGCATTATTGTCTTTTCGTGTTGGGTTAGTATTATGAGTTGGTTAGGTTAGTTTTATGAGTTGTTTTTGTTGTCAAATGAAAAAAATCTACAGATTTAGTTGTTTGAATTAGTATTTAGGAATCCACAAGTCTATTCTAATGTAATGATACTCATCTTGGTGTTTTGCTTACTAATGCACAATCGAATTTCTTTTTAGTGTTTTCTGAATTTTGATAAATTGTTTAAAAAGAAAAAAGGAAGAAGCCTTAGCTTATCAAATAGAGACATTTTATTTCGATCATATTTCTATTGTTAAGTATAGGTGGCTCCGCAATTTCTTGTAGGCACAGGCATCCCAGGTAACTCAGAAGACTTTATATCACATAAAGTGTATACTTCGACTTTTTTGTGCTAGAACTTTTCGTTGCTTTATATGTTTTTTTTTGTTTGTGATTCTGCAACCCCAATTTTTTTTTTTAATTCAATCAAATATGGAAAGTCAAAAATTCTACATTTTGCACTTATTTGATTTTCCTTAAAAATCTGCGATTTGACATATATGTCAAACTACAAAAACCTTAAGCACCAAAAACTTTGCAACGCACAAGAATGGTAAATCAACAACATACAAGACATCTTCATAGATAACTAGCAGTGACATTGACATATGTTTGCATACTTCATTTCCAATATTGACATATATGGCAACCCATAAAAAAATATTCTACTAATTACTGAATTAATTAGCTACAATCAAGAATGATTCTCATAAAAAATAGCAAACTATAAAGTTTCATTATGCCATTACATAACATTGAATTTTTTAAAAAAAAAAAATAATTACATAATTCAAGCGGCTTTTTCTCTAATAATTGCCCCTCTTTGTCTTCAGTTTGCTAATCCTTTTATCCTTTTCTGATGCCAACTGGTTTGAGGTCATAGCTTCTTTTACTTTCCAAGACAGTTTTTTTGATGAGCGTGGCATATTAGTAGGCATACTCACACTAGTTTCATCTCCCTTGAAGTCAATTCTCCTAGTGTGTTGTTGCTATATATCTTTGTATTGAAGTTTAGTCCGAATTTTAGATATCACTTTAGGCCTTAGAATTGGTTATTCATCCCCATCTCCAAGTTCACCTTCAACTTCATCTTCATCAACAATTGCACTTGAACGTGCAACAGGTTGCTTAGTTGAGCTTGAAGGTGCAGCAGGTTGCTTTGCATTTCTCTTTGATTTTAAAGGTCTAGCAAGTTTAGAATTTTATTGGAATGATTATTAAAAGATGGTAATAAAGTTAGGACTAGGCATAAACACACTACCAAAATCTTGACTGACTTGGGATGCTGACAATGGCACCTCTAGAATTGTTTGTGCTGATCTTTGAAGCTACAAAATTGGCAAAATAGTTATATATTGAATTAATTAGTGTAAATGTTGAATAAATAAGAAAAAGTTACTTTAGCATAGGACATTTTTTTTGGTTGTGACCTACTAAACTACAGTGCACATATGTCATTTTTAATCCTTTTGTTGAAGCAGACCACAACCCCTCCCTCTTCCTTGCTGCATACTCTTCTCTTTTTCTCTTAAGTTTTGGTCTACCTATCATTCTATGTATTTTCGGTAATTTCATAGTATGAGAAGAATCAATTTTTTAAAATTTATCACCTGTAACAGGTTGTATTTTATACATGTAAGCCAACATATAAGCCTCTTTTGAATACCACTAATATAACTGATCTAATGATTCTTTTTTTCATGAAGTAAAGCTTTAATGACATGTGGACGTGGTATCCCTGTCAAGTCCCATGTCCTACATGTACACTTATTCCTAACAAGATTCACAACATGACTATCTTCACTCTCAGCCACCTCATACCCTTGATCTCTATTAGATTGAACTTGACAACTTTGTGCAATAATTCTGAAATCATTATACAACTCCATGACCTATGGACTGAAATCTCCTTCCCAATTTCTACCCTTCTCTTCAAGATCTTTCAACCTAACCTATGTGTATGTCTGAATTGATTTGTAAAATAGTAGTAATTACAATCTTGTGCCTATTGGAGAAGCTTCATAACGAGAGGTAAAGGTAAGTTTATATATAGAATCAAATTGATGTTAATCTTACTTTTTATTGGTATATTTTTCAACTGCCAAGATCAGGAAAAGTTTTCTAGCTATTAAGCTTATAGATTGTCTCTACCAAATGTTGACATATATACGGCTTTTTGGACGTAAATAATGATATTTATAGAGACGAATATTATACATATCATAAAATAACGTACCACGTAGAAGGAACTTACTCTTGAATGATTTTTCTCTCAAAAAGACTATGATATATGAGCATTAATTAATTAGCATGATGCCAATAATGGTTGGGAGAGGACATGGATGGATGGAACCCTTCTTTCTTAATCAGACGATTTCTCTGCTTTGTATATGAAAGTTTGGAAGTAGGAAAATTAAATTTTCTATTTTTTTCACTATATTTGCATGCAGGTTGCAAGTATAATTGTATAGCACTTAAAGAAACTTTTGTTCAAAAAGAAGCAAAATATCAAAAAATTATTGGGTGCTCACCAGATAGTTTTGAAACCATCTTATGTTCATATTACATAGTAATAGTAGATGTAAGAGAATTCTGGATAAAGGTCTAATCATTATTAGAAAATAACAAATTGACGTCGGATGAAATTATGTACCTAAACGATAAAAATCTCATTTTAATTTCATTTAGCTATAGATTAGCAAAAAATTATAAAAAAAATTCAATTAACGAGGAGCTTTTCAACGACGAATTAACTAAGAATTTCTGTTTGCAACTAATTTCATATTTTGTAATTATATAAGTATTAGATGTCAGCCATTAAGTTCGATCACTCAGAAATTATAGCAATCAATTTCTCACAAATCGTAATAAATGAGTTCCTCAAAAGGTTTAGAAGTTTGATGACAAAGGCTTACAAAATTAGTTATGTCAGTAAAATGAGGAGGGTGGGATTATTTTTTATGTTGCTGTTGGGAATGACCAGTGTTTGGTCGTTACATAGTTTAATTGTCACAATCACAGTTTGATTATTGACGATAAACATGAAAAAGGACAACAAAAAGAGAGTTAAACAAAAAAAGAAATAATCAATTTTTTTTTTTTTTTACAGATTTTGTCATGAAGCTAAGTAATTAATCTTTAGTATAGAAGTATTTGGTAGATGCAATCAAAAACCAATACAAATCATTTTCTATAATAACATTTCAATATAATATTTTATTTTTTAAAATAAAATAAAAAATTTCATATTCTACTATATTATACATTTTCTAAACATTTCGCTATAACAACGACAAAAGGGTTTGACCGCAATATATTGACTTGGTACTTCAAATGCATACTTATTAATTTTATGTTTAATATGACTAGAGATACATGTGCAACGCACGTGTCGAGATACTAGTACTTATAATATAGTGGAAGATATATATACTCATCAACACAACTCAAAAGCATCAATATCTACTTGTATGGACGAAATCACCTTAGGTAACGTGTGATCCAGGACACATCATTTTTCAAAAAATTATTTACCGTACAAAAATTATATATTAATTATTATAAATATACATTTAATTTTACATACGCTTATCATAATTAAGAATGAAAATTTATACATCACCGTGGCTCTAAAGGCATCAACTTATATACATACGTAACAATATGATCCGTAGCCCATATAGGCATCATCAACAATCTTGTCGTTCAAAATCACATGCATTAGGTGTCCTTTTCAAAGTTAAATATATTATGATTTTTTATGGCTATTCATTGTCATATTGGCTCCGTTTTCTCATTATAAATTAAAATGAAATAAAGTAAGGATAAATATCTATTAATATATTCTTTACTCATAGAATTAAAATGAATAAAAAGTTAATAACAATTTATCTACGGTATTTTGAAAATATTTTGTAATTTGAGATAATGTAATAATTTTTTATGTTTTTAAAATATTATAATTGTGATATTTTAACTTAAAAATTAAGAATTATATTAGCAGATTAATATTTATCCTTCTTCCATTCGAAAAAGATTAAGAAATAAAAATATTTTTTTATTTTATTAGAAAATAAATGATAGGTTATAATATTTTTATTAGAAAAATGTATTTAGAAAAAAGAAAATAATATTTATATTAGAAAAATAATATTTTTTACTCAAAAATAATAATAAAGATATTTTTGAACTAAATTATTAATAACAGAAGTATTTTTAAATCAAACTATTAATGTTAGAAATATTTTTAAACTAAACTATTAATGGAAAGTAATATTTTTTAATTTAACATAAAGATATTTTTTATCCTTTTATGTTATTTTTATTTTATTGTGCATTTCTCGAACACATACAATAATCTTGTCACGCAAAAACACATCCATTAGCTCAATCTTGACAAGCAATTAGGTGTCCTCAAAATTAACATATTAGGGCTTTGTACGACTCTTTGTTGTCATATCATATATGGGTTCCGTTTTCTCAATCATAGGAACGACATGTCATGTGTCATCTAATCAGCAAATCATAACTAGGTTTGGGTTTGATTTTAAATTTTGAAAAATTAATAATATTTTATTTTATTAAAAATTAAAAATTATTAATTTTTAAAATAATTTTACATATTTCATGAACTTTTTCCTTAAAAAAATATTTTTACCATTAGTTTGTTTTTAATAGGCTAATGGAATATTAGGCTTTAAGCTCATTTTTTAAAGGAGAGCCATGAATCAAGGCCTATGTAAATAAACAGTTATGAGATTTTTATCTAGATTTTATTATATTTTTTATAAATTTTATTCACCTAATTAAAGCATATAGATTTCAATGCCGATAACCCCATCGTCGGCCGCCGCAGATACGATTCCTACCACGGCTAAGCTACCTATGGTTGATGAACAAAACTTCCCATGTCTGGGAAATAATAACAAAGCACTAATACCTCAACAGGAAAATTTACAAGAAAGCAGTAAGGAGAAATATGCGAATAAAGTGTGTAAACCCCAAGAAGAAAACTCAATGTCCAACCTATTCCAGTCAAGGAGATCGAGATGATTGATGGTGAACCAACGGTTAAATGGACTGCAGCTGAAGTGGAGCGTATGGATGCAATGGATAACCTCTAGTATGCAATTGTTGGGAAATTCTCATAGGGATGGCCCTCCATTGAGGAATTGCGAAAGATAATCCCTAGTCAATGTGGTATTAAAGTGAATGTAGCATTGACTTGTTTCGAAATAGACATATGTTAATAAGATGTCATCTTAAGGAAGATGTTATTAACATAATGTCGAGAGGTTCGTGTCATTTGATTGCTAAGGATGGGCATTCATATATGATGAGACCTCTAATCTATGATGCTAACTTCAAAATGCATTCAGAAACATCTATGGCGCTAGCATGGATATCATTTTCTAATTTATTGCCTACATTCTTCGTGATCAAGGAAGCCTGTACTTACTCGCTTCCGCAGTGGGAAAACCTCTACAACTAGATATGGCTACGGTAAACAAATCTAGACCTAGTTATGCCAAAGTGGAGGTTCAAGTTGATTTGGGAGCAGAATTACCAAAGTTTGTTAATATGAAAATCGAGAATGAGAAGATTGGAGAAAGAAGAATGGAAAGGGTGAATATACAATATGACTTTCTACCGAAATATTATTTTCACTGTAGAACCCAAGGTCATAATAAGAAAATATGCAAAATCCTTCACCCAGAATTGAGGAAAAAGATGAAAGAAGATGAAAGCACCGAGGAGAGGAAGGAGGAAGATAGAAAGGAAATAATCATCCTGCAACACAAGAAAATACAAGACAAGTGGGACAATGGAGAGTGGTCTCCAATCAAGGCAAAGAAAATAAACAAACAGATGATAAAAGTAAGAGAGTAGAAGAAGGATTAGTACAAACAAATTTCATATCCTCACTGTAGAAGAACTGAACAGTGAGATCACCAAAATGGGAAAGAAGCAGGAGCAAGAGATGAAAGCAACAAGCCCAAATATAACCCAGAGTGAAGAGGTCACTATTGATGCAAAGAAAGAGGGGGTGAAGGGGGATGTAGAAGACAAAGAAGAGGAGAAAGGAAACAATTCCAAGAAGTGGGGAGATATGATTGAAGAAGAAGATGATGAAAGGAGTGATACCTACAAAGAGGGGAGAGAAAATGATAGAAAAATAGTAACAAGGAAATCTGATGAGCCTACAGGTGAAGGAAAAGTGGAGAGCAGCAACAAGGTATATGCAGGAGAAGGTAGCACAAACATGGGGGAGATTCCAGAAGATTGGGAGACCAGTGGAGCCATTGATTAATCCGAAGAAGAAGAAATTTACATACCCTCCTAAAAGGGGAGAGGTAGTGGTAGCTCTAATAGAGGTGCAAGCAGGCAATGATAACAATAAAAATCTGGAGAAAAGGAAAGTCTCCCCTATTAACAAGCTACATGTCGTAGTAACTCATATCATAAATGAAGATCTGGAGGTAGAAGGTCTAGAGGGGAGAGTTTGCAGCAAAAATAAAAGTACAGAAAAAGGAGGAGAGTTAGAAGATGATATGCCAAAAGCTCAAAAAAGAGGAAGAAAAATGTTGGCAATATAACACAATAATATCCAGGGGTCACTGTTATGAGAGCTGCCAATAAATTCAACAATCAAATATGAAGAAAGTAATTATATGAAACATTAGAATAGTGAATACACATAATGTTTTTCACAGGTTACAGATGATGAATAGATAACACAGATTTTTCTTCATTGCATTGTTGGAGCTATAGTAGTAGAATAGGAGCAGACTGCATCTTTAAAAGGCTAGACAAAATCTTTCAGAACACAAAAATGAGGAATTAGTACTCAGATTGTGAGGTCGAACATCTTACAAGAACAGGTTCTGACCATGCCCCTTTATTATTATCACTTAGATCCCAAAGCCAGAACAGATAGAGACCTTTCAAGTTCCTAAAGTTCTGGAGTGATCATGAGAATTTTGTTGAAGTGGTAAGGAAAAACTAGATTACAGAGGTAGAAGGTAATTGTTTTTACAAGTTCAATCAGAAGCTAAAGAGGGTCAAAAAAGCTTTATCAAGGTAGAGCAAGGAGACCTATGGAGACATCTTCAAGTATATTACAATTAGAGAAGATATGGTAAGATTGAAGGAAAGGAACTTTGAGGAGAATCCTTCAGCAGATAATAGGTCAATTCTTCAACAGACACGAGCAGAGTTAAAAAATATTTATGCTATGAAGAAGAATTCTGGAGATAAAAGGTTGGGCTGCAATGGTATTCTGAAGGGGACAGGAACACAAGGTTTTTTCATAACCTTATTAAAGGAAGAAGGAAGAGACTATACATTAAAAGAATTCAAGATGCTACTGGTGCATGGATAGAAGGAGATGATAATATTTCTTTTGAAGCAATTCAGATTTACCAAAAATAATTTATACAAGAAACTGAAGCAACTGATTTCAGATTGCTTAACTATGTTCATGAGATGATCACACATGGAGGAAAATGAGGAGCTGTGTAGAAGTTCCAATGAAAAAGAGGTTAAAATAGTGTATTCAAGCTAAATGGAGAAAGTACATGTGAACCTAATGATATGACTGGTAGTTTCTACCAATCTTGTTGGGAGGTGGTTGGTAATGATGTTTTTGACATGATTAAGGCCCTCTTTGAAGGTAATACTTTATCTAAAGTGATCAGTCATGTTAATCTTGTCTTGCTGCCTAAGAAGAACTCAATTCAGAACTTCTCATATCTGAGACCAATCAGCCTGAGTAACTTTATCAATGAAGTTATATTAAGACTTCTTCAAGATAGATTAGTAATCATTCTGCCCAAGGTGATATCTGCTAATCAATCAGGTTTTGTTAAAGGGAGAAGTATTATTGAAAATGTACTGTTAACACATGAGATTATGATAGACATCAGAAAAAGAGGCAAACCTGCCAATGTTTTCATAAAGCTAGACATGGCTAAGGCATATGATAGAGTATCTTGACTCTATCTCACAAGGGTCTTAAGAAGGATGGGGTTTGCTAAGGTTTTCATATATATGGTCTAGATATTACTTGCTAACAACTGGTACTCCATTCTGCTTAATGGTCAAGCATATGGATTTTTTTCACTCCACAAGGAGGATAAAACAAGTTGACCCTCTATCTCCAGCACTATTCATCCTATCAGCATAAGTACTTTCTAGGGCTCTAAATACATTAATGGAGGATGAGAATTATCAGATTTTTGGATTTCCAAAGTGAATTATAAGATTGAATCATCTAGCTTATGTTGATGATACAATCATCATTGCTTCATCATATAGAAATTTTCTGAGGAGGACTATGATAGTATTAGAGGAATATGAGCAGATATCAGGCCAGCTTATCAATAAGGACAAAAATAACTTCTTCATGTTTCACAAAACTTTTGAAGCAATAGTACAAGAGGTGGTAGAAGAAACCATATTTGTCAGAGGTTCCTTCCCTATTAAATACTTAGGTTGCCCTATTTTTTATTCTAGAAAGAAGAAGGTATATTATAATAAGTTGATTAAAAAAGTCAAGGATAAACTTCAGAGCTGGAAGGACAGATTGCTATCATTAATTTGGAGGAAAAGTTGTTTTGATTCAAAATGTGTTACAAAGTTTTCCAGTATATCTACTATCAACAATGTTACCCACTAAGTACACTATAAATGAAACTCATAAAGTGTATGCCAGATTTTTTTAGAGTAATAAGGCAGAAGGAAGGAGCAGACACTGGTCAGCATGGCTAAATTTATGCCTACCTAAGGAAGAAGGAGGGTTGGGATTTAAATCTCTATTTAAAGTATTCAAAGCTTTTGCTAAGTTGTGGTGGAAATTCAGTGCTACTTGTACTCTATGGTCCAACTTCATGTGGAATAAGTATAGTAAGAAGGAGATTCCATCTCTTGTTTAATAGAAAGGAGGATCACAATTGTGAATATCCATGTTGGAAGCTAGAGATACTGTGGATAACTTCATATGGTGGGAGCCTAGAAGTGGTAATGCAAACTTCTGGTAGAACAACTGGACAAGATTAGAGCCTCTCCATAGAATAGTACTAGAAGCATTTCCTACAAATCTTTCTATTGATGTGGTAGGGAAAATGTTAAGAGATAAGAAGTGGGACTACCAATTATTACAAGCAAAACTGCCTCAAAATTTGGTAGAGCACATTGTAACTAATCTACCTATGGGATTACAAACAGAAGAGAAAATAAAGCATAGTGTTTTATTAAATTTCAGAAGCAATTTTACTATGAAATCACCTTGGGAGACAGTGAGAGAGCAAAAACAAACATCCTGGTTTATAAGAAAATTTGGTTAAAGAGTTCCCTTCAAATTGCTTTCTGTCTATGGAGGGATGGAAAGATAAAATTCCTGTGGATGAGATTGTTGCTAAGAGTGGATGTAATATGGTCTTTAGATGTAGATGTTGTGTTCACCCACAACAAGAAACTATTTAATATCTATTTCTACATGGAGATATGGCTAGAACTATTTGGAGGAGATATTCTGCTGCAACTGGCATATTGGGACCAATAGTGCAACTAAAACAGGTTATACATACGTGGTGGAAAGTAGGGAAAGATAGCAAAATCAAACAAGTGTCCCATTGTGTTCCAGCAATTATAATTTGGCACATATGAAAATGGAGAAACTTGGCGTTACATGGAGGACTAATGACTTTGGGGAGGCTAATACATGAGATTGATATATCTCTATTTTATGTTGTTAAAAGAGGGATCCTTGGAAGGGATGATATTCCATTTATATGGAACCAATTAGTTAAATTTTTAGCGGACAAGCCTAAACAGATTGTATGTGAAACAATTTGTTTTTCCTTCGATGGAAGTATATAAGTGTAATACAGATGGGACTGCTAAAGGGAACCCAGGTCCTAGTTCTTGAGCCTTCTATGTAAGAAATCATAGTGGAGACTTGATCTATGCTAGTGGGCAGATTCCAGACATTGGCAACCTGATGTCAGAGGCAAGGGCAATAGAATAGGGCTTGGAGTATTGCTTAAATCAGTTTATATTACCTCTTATAATAGAAACTGATTCATTAATAAAACAAAAGGTGATTGGAAGGGAGTGGAAGACTCCATGGGGAGTGAGCATGATTGTAAGAAAACTGATGGAATACAAAAGAAGAGGAGCCATGTAGATAATACACATCAAGAAAAAAGGCAATCAGGTGGAGGATTTTTTAGCTAACTATGTTTTTTGTTTTGCAGGTACAATTCAATTCCATAATTTCCAAAAACTATCAGTAGGTGCAAAGAAACTACTCAACATGACAAACAACAGATTCCAGCACGTAGAATAAGAAACAAGAAAGGCTAAATTCATAAATAAACTATACATGTAGAGTACCTACAATACGCACAGTGAGCATACTGCAAACTTGTTAAGAGTATAGAGTAATTCATTTAAATATTGTTTGACAAACAACTAATGTATTCCTATCTACACGCATGGCATAAATCTCTTAGAGATTCAATCTATTAGAAGGGATATATTAGAGGTTAGTCCAAAAAAATACAAAGCATATGGTACAGAAATGCTAGAGCTTTCTCAGATTTTCATTCGAGTTGTACCCACCTAAATTAGCCATACATTCTAGTAGGTATCGTAGTCATAGCATCCGGTGCGAGTTTAGGTTTAACACCCCAAAAGTCCATAAGATCATACCTAAGACCTGAAATGACGAGAGTAAAAAAATCTATACTAGGCCACAGATGAGTCATGGAGTGACTCGTTGCGTGACCCGATGAGTCATTAAGTGGCCCATTGTGTGTGCATCAGTTGAGGGATGAGTCATGGTGCCACCTCACGACTCGTCAGATGAGTCGTTGTCCTGGGAGGATGGTCGGATGGAAAAATTTCTAGTGGAGGTGATGGGTCGTCGTGACACCTAACAACTTGTTTGGTGTCTTGTTGGGTGTGATGCATGGATGACAACTTGAACTTCAAAGAGACTTAACGTGTAGTGGAACGACCCGTTAGGAGTCATGACGGATCGTTAAGTGAAGCCGTCAAGATAAGCTCAAAAAAGGGGAAAAATTGCCAGTGACGACAAGTGATGACCATGAGTCGTCAGGTGACCTAACGACTCATTAGGTCCTCTTGGTGACTGGTGGTGGGACTTAAACAGTCCAAGTTTCAGGGACATTTTTATAACTTTCCTCTATTTTTAATGCCTAAACTAAGTCGTTTTGGGGAATTTAGCAGGGTTTAAGGGGAGTTGATCGATCTTCCTCCCTCATTTCTCACTTTCCTCTCTCAAATCAGTTCGTAAAAAACTCAGTCAGAAGTTCAAAGCAGAGGCAAGGGTTTCCATTTTCTTATAAGAATTTCAAGTGTTTTCTCAGGGACTTCCTTCTTCAGGTATATGAAATTTCAACAAGGGAATCTCTTCCATCCTTGTGTCCAAAATTAGTTTCAAAAAAACTCTCTAAATTATGGCCCTGTAGAATAGTTGAAGATAGGGTTTTTAGTTATTAAAGAATTCCTTAAATTCTGTTAATTCCTTTAGTTTACATGAGTATTTCTAACTGAAATTCATGCCCTAGCTCTATTTGATTCCGTTTTCTTTCACTAGTTTTGATCCATAGCATAAATTTGAGCAAAACTTGCATGATTTAGACTCACGCTGAAATGTTATTTTGGTATAGAGGATTTTTACTTGGATTATGGGTGATTAGTACCTATACTTGAATAAAAGTTGATATCTTGGTACATCGAGTTTCAGAGTCTCAATCAAATCTCAGTATACTCAGAGTTTTACATAAATGTCAGCTGATCAATTTGACTACTTTTAGTCTTGAGGAACTCAGTAACTTCACTAGTACCAGTTATCGGTGTGTTAGTTGTTCTTTAGACCATTACGACACTTTCAGATAAAGCAGCTCTGACGAGTCTTGGAACATAGTTGTTTTCTAGTCCTTAGACTCTCAGAATACTTTAAGACAAGTAATTCTGACTTAAGTATTAGGAAATCAGTTTCAAGCTATTAGTCAATTTAGACATAACTAGAATTTCCAGTGAGAGTAGGATTTAGCACCGAGTGGAGAGGGGTTCAGCGCACTCAGATTCCTAGAACTACGGTGCCACCGTAGGTTATTATCCTAAATGGGCATCAGACAGTGATAATCCAACTCAGCTACTATACCTTGGCAAGGTATAGTGGGCCTTCTCAAATGGGGGTATACATCGGACTCTACATCTAGCTCACGTGGTTATATGTTGGTTATAGTTTCTCCTACAATTTAGTATAATACAACTCAGTCCAATCCAGTCTCAGTCTCCAGTTCAGTTTAGTACTCTACAACTTAGATATGTTATGATCTTCAGTTAATTATTAGTACTTACAGTGTTAGTAGCTTTTTAGATGTTTTCAGTATTTGAAATTCTAGTATGGTCATTGCATATTCTGTTAGTACAGTTTACAGCTTTTAGTATCTTTACATTTATTTCATATCTCACTTACTCAGTACATTCAAAGTACTAATGTATACTTTCTATGTTGTATCGTCTTATGATATAGACGAAAGTTCTCAGTCTCAGTACCGTCTGTAGTCCTTCTCCGACGACATTCAGCAGACCTCTATGGTGAGTCCTCATTTGCCGAGGGTCAAAGTTTCACTTCCAGCTATGATATTTTGTTACTTTAGTTTCAGACCTTAGAGTTAGCTGGGGACTTGTCCCAGCAACTCATCAGTTTCTTAGCTGGCTCTTAGACCGTTATGACACTTTCAGATAAAGCAGCTCTGACGAGTCTTGGAACATAGTTGTTTTCCGGTCCTTAGACTCTCAGAGCACTTTCAGACAAGTAGTTTTGACTTAAGTCTTAGAGCATTAGTTTCGATCTATAACCAAGTTAGATATAACTAGAAATTTCAGTAGGAGTAGGACTTAGCACCAAGCGGAGTCGGGGTTCAATAAAGAGACATCTCTGGTTACGTTATGAATGTTACTTCCAAAATTGAAATTTTATCTATTCAATTGAGATTATTTAAAAGAAATCTTGTCTGAGATGCGAACACCTCTTAAGGAAGAGTTCAGCCACCATAGTCAAATCTAGACCTAACATTTCCAAAGTGAGACTTGAAGAGAACTTAGCTAAGTCTCTCATTAGATTGGTGTGAGTTGGTCAGAGAGGTGTTCGAATTGGTATGCGAGGGCATAAGCAGAAGTTATACAATGAGGGTGTTCCTGCCTTCCGTAAAATATGCAAATTGCAAGGGCACAATCAGGCTTACTGTAAAGTGAAGGGTTAAAAGACTAGGAAACAAGAAGCTAACTTGACTAAGAACCACAATGAAAGTAGAAATACCATTCAGAAGAAAGAATAGGAACCCTCCAATAATTACAGCACCAAAGGAACTATGGAAAAGCGACGAAGCAGTGAAAATGAAAAAGAAATATGATAACAAGGATGAAGAGGAATTCACATAAGTCAATAGAAAAAAAAACACAGGAAATAGGATAACAAATAATGCTAAGAATCAGTCCAATGAGGCAAAGGAGCAAGAAAAAACAAGGAGACAAAGAACAATGAGGAACAACTACTGTAGAAACAAGTTGAAGCAATAGTTGCGAAACGAAAGAAAATTCTCTTAGAGGAGAAAAAACAAGCTAAGAAAGCTGTGAAAAAACTAATGAAAAGATGAAAATGCTCAAAAACATTCTCATGAAATATATTAGCAACGTTGGAGAAAAGAAGCAAAAGAATAAAAAGCCTCAAGCCAACTCCAAAGAAGTAAACAACAGTAAGGATGAGAATATCTCCAAGGATAAGCAGAAATATATTAAACACCTACCTATCTCTACCAAGGGAAATTTTGGACAACATCAAACTGAAAAAGTCAATCGGACAGACAAAGTAAAATAGGCAATGAACCATAGAGCACTGAGGGAAGTTCCATCAATATTATCATGTCCCTTATTAAAGTAGAAACTTTTCAAAGGCAAACTAAGGAAGGTGTACTATCTATTGATATGGGAAGACATATTACCAAGAACAATATACAACAAGTTAGACATGATCCAAACTCAGGATAGATGAAGCATTGCAAGACATAACAGAGGAACAAATTGAAGAGGATACTTCAGAATATCAAGTTAAAAATAGTAATCTAAGAACTGAGAATGTAGAAGAAGATGTACTAGCCTGTTTAGCCAAGCTTCTGAGAGGCCAAAAGTGCTTATTTTTCCTAAAAAGTGCTAGTATTTAAAAAATAAAAAGAAGAGGTGTTTGGCCAAGCTTTTGGGAGAAAATAAGTGTTTTTAGGGAGTAGAAGAAGTTGCTTTTCAGAAGCTAAAAAAGTAGTTTCTCCCCAAAATCAATTATTTGAAAAGCACTTTTCAAAAGTTTGACCAAACACTAATTGTTGCTCAAAAGTACTTTTAAAATTTATTGACCAAACACAAACTGCTTCACACCAAAAGTACTTTTTGGATAAGCACTTTTGGAAAATGTACTTTTCAAAATAAGCTGATTTTAGAAGTTTGGCCAAACAGGCTAGTAATTGCAAATAGCTTAAAGAAAGCATTTGCACCTAGATCCAAAGATCCTAAATATACGAGTCTCAAACCTAAAATCAATTTTACACAAATCATGCTCACGTATTCACGAAACATTAATCAAATAGAAAATAATCATTTTTGTCCTATCATTGAATTGCTACTAGCAGAAATTCTCATCATCTCATTTATACATGATCCTCCAATAACCATTAATATCTTAATTCAACAATTCAATCACATTAACGTTTCATAAAGAGTCTAAAAATCTCAACTTGCCTCAATCAAAACTCAAGTATTCAAATTACAAACTTGTCCTTCTGCAATGCTTCTGAACCATCTCAATCTGGTCAAATATATAATCTACATGAGTATATGAATCCGTAGACACTCATATAGCTATACTTCTATCTCAGACTCAAAAAGTCAACCCTGAGCCTCCAAGGGCAAAACAACAATCTTCTTTCAAAAACCGTTTATCCATACCACAATGGGTCTAAAATATGAAAATCATTAAAAATCGAGTCCGAATCGGGCTCTAAATCATCAAAATCTTAGACTCAATAACCCCAATTTTTAATAGTTAAACAAGGATAAAAGAAAAAATAATCGATAGAATTGTGGGATAAATATCAAAAGCAAAGCTAGAATCTTCCCCTCAAGACAAGACGAGAAAATAGCCTAAAAATCATCCAAATCTAAGGTCCCTAACTCCCAAAATTGATTTTAGAACAATAAAATTGAGGAAGGCACGACCTCCCTGTTACTGTAAAGTGATTGTCGCAGAAGCGGAAAACTAATTGTAACCACAGGCTCATGAGAACAAAGAAAAGCATGCAAGCGTAAAATCTACTTAACCACCATCAACTTGTAGAAGCGGTCCTCGTCGTGCAAGAAAGGATACGCAAATACGAGCTAACCTCGTTGGGGAGATCTCGCCAATGCACCTTCACCGGTGCAGTCCTAAGTTCACCACTGTTGTTTCACTAGACCTAAAGCACCAGCCAAATTCTAAAATAGCCCATCCTTCCAAATTGACCCTTGAAACTCATCTGGAATCTCACGGATACAAATCAATCATAAAATATGTTTTGGACCTGTTGAAATTATCAAATTATCGATTCGAGCTCATCTCGATCAAATTTTGACTGTGATCAAACTTAATATTCTAAAATGCTAGAATTCCAACCAATGATCCAAAGCAAACTATCCAACTAATTCATAAATCTCACTACAAACCTAACATAACTATTAGAACTTGAATACGACCTCGTTAACTCAAAATGTTGATTTTGGTCAAACTTCCCAAAAGCCAGACTTTCAAAACTAAATATCTTTTCCAAAACTCATCCGATCACCTTGAAAATCGTAACACCCATCCCCACAAATTACAAATGACATAACGATGCTATAGGAAGGGCCAAAACTGAAATAATAAGCATAAAATCTAAAACGGCCATGAGGGTCATCACAAAACTGAAATAATAAGCATAAAATCCAAAACGGCCACGAAGATCATCACAAAACTGAACCAAATCAATAAATGCATATATGATTTGATTTGATTTTGATAATTGAAAAGACGATCAAACTGAATCATGATCCCTAGAGTAGAGCACTTTCCATTCACTCCTTCGTTAGTAATATGGCTAATACTCCACTCGTCCACTAACTCCTTTTTTCCAGTAACGTAGTCTACTTCTCACTTGCCCAAAAATAACTCAATGACAATTGTGGAAAATATTGAAGAATTGTCCCAAAATTCCCAGATTTTTTGACGGATAGGAAAATATTCGATAGATGCTCGTCGAACATTTCATATAATATTTCCAAAATTCCAACTTTTCATACGAGCGAATGTGTTTGAGTGTTAGAAATTTCTTGTATTTTCTATAGTGTCTCTAACAGAATAAGAACAACACGCTGCTAAATATATCATTTTTGTTATAGGTATATTTCAAACTTGAAAATTCATAAAACCTTACATTTATTGCACATTGGAAATACATCACTAGCAGGAGAGGGAGTACATATGTAATATATATAATCTTCAAACACAATGTTATTTATTTTATACGCTAGCTAGCTAGAAATAGCTGGCCAATAAAACACAACCACACACATATATATGTGTAAACATACACATATGCCTTTCGTACTTATAAATATGGCTACAAGCCATTGAATAGAATTTAATGTTCATTATTTGAGAAGGTGACCCTCTATATCTTTGGTCAGATCAAGGGCAAAACCCAAAAGAACAAGAGGCTCTGGGATTTTTTTATTTTTCTTCTCGTACATAAATGTCCATGTAGTCCATTGATGATCACATGATGTGATAATAGTAAAGGAATTGTACAACTCTAACAGATCTCCACCAATCACTTTCCAAGTGATTGATTTGGTTTGAGGATCGACGGCTTCAATCATTTGCTTTGAAATCTTATCTTTACCATCTATAATCAATGAAGACAAAAATATAAGAGATGTTAATAGGCTACTTCAGCTTTCCAAACCATCACATAAAAAAGATACAAACATTCACAATTACATATTCTCAGCTCATTGCTATAAAAATTTTCTTTGTTTTTCATTTTCTCCAATGAAATCTGTAAAATGTTTGTACAGTGTCTTACGATATTTGATTGGTAAGTAAAAAATATTTTATGAAAAAATATATGCGTACTAAAATTCAATAATATTTCATAAAATGGAAGAGTGTTATGATAATTTTTTTTATTACCAAAGATTAATAATGTCGAAATATTAGCTAAAGCTACCAAAAACAGATTCAGAACTTGATTACTTGTTACAATTTTAGTGATTTTGCACATCAACTTAGGAGAGCAAGTAATATGATCTTAATAGTAAAAAGTTAAAGATACTTGTATGAAAATGATTTTCCCACAAATAAAAAGAAGTTATTTTTCCTTTTTAATGTAAAATATTTACTCTATGATAACTAGACACCATCAAATAACTTTTTTTATGAAGAACATTCTCTTGGAAATTGACTTTCTCTGCACCATCAAACACACCTAAATGTAAAAGAATGATTCATATGCAGAGAGAGGGAAGATGTGTATATATTAGCGTCGTTATATTTCCAGTTAACAATCGAACCAACTTTTACAGTTTCACCTTCATGAATCTCAAAACTTTGAATCTTGCTAGGGCTTATGTTGGGTATATGATGAGTTTTGATGTGAAAAATGTCATGAACCAAGTGTCCTCCACACTTCACCTCTATTGAACCAATCAATTTTTCTTTCACACCCATATTTTCTTTTTAGATATAGCAAAAAGTTTTGAAAAGAAAGTGGTGATAAAATGGTTAGAAGTTCTAGCCTTTATATAGATTTCAATTAGCGATTAATTTGCAATTTGCACCCCTAATGTATATGCTTTTTTATGACTTACACCTTATTCTATATTTTTTAATAATTTGCACCCTGATCTTTTTTGCTTCGCCACAAAACCATAAAGAATCATTTTTTTCTAATAATTTACGAATGGCAAAGTAGGGAACTGTTAGGTAAAAAGAATAAATTACTATAAGAAACTCATTAATACGATTTTACCACTATTATAATTTAAAGAAAAGAAAGAACAAGTGATAGTTTGCAAGCTTTATTACCTGTTGTTCTTTTCTCGCAACTTTCAAATGTTAGAAACCCAGTTACATCTCGATAACTTTATAGTCACATCTATTGATTTCTCGAATTTAAGTTTTATAGATTAGATTTTTAAGATTTTCAGTATTGAACTTAATAAATTTATAAAGTTTTGAATTTTTATTTATTATTTATTATGATTTTTATAAAATTTTAAATATAAATTTATGCTCCAAATCAAAAAAACTGGGATTCAAATGAACCTAGTAACATAATGTTGTATCCAACCCTGCAATTTTAGTGGATTTTACCCAATTGTTTGTCTTTCTATATTTTTCTCTCCATAAAGGATTAAAGGTAAAGAAATGTTTGTTAATGCAAGAGAAGAGAGCAGTGTAAAACTATAAAGGGGTCTGTTAGTATTCAAAATGATTTTTATTTCTTAATTTAAATATAAACTTTTTGTTTTGTTTTTCTTACTCTATTTTCTGTTTTGCCCTTTGTAATTTTTTTTTTAAAATAAAAGACGTTTTATGATAAAAAGATTAGGATGTAAAATATTAAAAAATATAAATTAAAGGTATTATATATATCACAAATTACTCTCAGTTAATTGTACGAAAAGTTACTTTAAAACATGATCCACGACATATCACGGAAAGTTGGCGTTAGGTTGTGCGATCATTTATATCATTTGAGTAAATTTAGTCCTTTAAATTTATTAAAAGTGAATTTTTTTATCAAATATTTATTAAATTTAATAAAAATAAAAAGTATTTAACGGAAATTTATATTTGAAAGTATAGATTTTGTAATTTATGTTATTTTTGATCTATTTTAAAATTTTGGTATAAATTTTTGAGATGCAAGTTTAGTTATTTTTTGTCTTTTTTTTAAAAATGTTTGATATAGTTATTATATTGCAGTTTCTGAAATTTTGACAGAAACTTCTGATTTTTTTGGTTAATTTTTTTCATAATACTTCTCGTCAATGTAACAATCAGAATTCAATAAATATTTAATCAAAATTAAAAATACTTAATTTTTAATAAATTTAAAGAACCAAAAATTACTTAAGAAATTATATACAAAGATTAGATACTATTTTTATCATTTTCTCACCCATTTTGTGTGTGTATATATATAAAGAAAAACTATACAAAATACCTAGCTATGTCTATTTAGCTATTCATTTTTGCCTATATGGAGTTTAATTACAATTGCTATTCATGGGGACAAAATTTTACCCAAGACGACCCACCCGCATGAATTGAGTTGGTCTGTCTCACCTTTGTCCATTCCCACCTAACCTTCTTTACAAAAGGTTTTGTTTTCTTTTCTCCATTTATCCTCTTTTTTTTTTCTTTTAATTTCCTTTTCTCTTAGTTGGCTCCATGTTTTTGGGTTTTCTTTCCTCTTTTTGTGGTTTGCTTCTCTTAATTTGCTTTTCCTTTTTTGTTTAGTTTATCTTCTTATATTTTTGATCTCTTTCTCTATTTTTTTCTTCTCTTTATTTGTATTCTTTTTAAAAATAAAAATATTAGTTAATTATTTTTAAATTATTAAAAAGATAAAATAATAATAATAATTACACTACAATAATAAATAAATTTAATTTTTTAAAAATCACTAACTTATTTATTAAAATCTAAACTAATAGAAAATATATTTTATAAAAAAGATCTTCTGCAAATGAAATTAAAATTTATATCTAAAATATGATTCTATTTTTTTTAAAGTTTTGTATAATAAACTTGCAAAGAATAATGTCACACCCCAACCTCGAGAGGCGCAGTTGAAACCTAATATCACACTGAATCCTGATCTGACCTAGCTGGAGATGTACACCTCTAGCGCACATCAGAAACACATGATACATACAATAAGCAAGTATAACTTGGCTTAAAGAAGTTCTGGCTGGCAAGGCCCCAAAAGATAATCCTGCAATATTAATTCAGCTAGCCCACCAAAATAATCAATATAATCCTATATGGGCGGATAAGACCACCATGAAATTTATAATCACAATCACTATGCAGGTCAACAATGCCACCATGGTGTTTAAGTATCAAATAAAATGTAAACATATATATTGTTAGTAAATATACCACAAATTGCAGTTGGAAATAAAATGAACAAAAATGAATAAATAAATATTCAGGTTGAGGAGTGGACATCTCGCTCTCTTTGAGGAGATTCAAGTCAATTGTGGTATAATATTCACCGATCCAGCAGTAATAATCTTGACCCGTCCCTTCTAGGATACAACATTCCAACAACATCATATGATTCAAACAACTCCGACTAGCTGAAGAGTCTAAAGCTCTACCAAAAGAACCTCTTACTTCAATATAAAAATTACTCTCTTTTTATACAGTGAATTAGTTGAAAACTTAGAATATTATTCTTTATCTCAACTCTCTCTTTCACTACTACCTCAAAATCTGCTATAATATTTTTCACACTTCTCATCTTTCTCTATTACATATATCAACAGAAGAAAGAAAAACACTTTTTTATATAGGCGTAGTATTTCTTCTACAAGTAAATTTCAAAAATATGGATAGTTATTTGAGGTTTAATCAGGTAATTAGCAGAATATAATGTCATTAGTGGTCACATGAGTTACACAAAAATAATAACTACTTTCTCCACTTTATGGCCACTAATATGTCATGCACCTTAATAGTTTTAACAATAAAACACTTTTTTTCAACATTTTCCCGCTCATTTTAATATCAAAACAAGAAGGTTCCACAATTCAATTGAAGTGAGACTATTATGCATAATAAAAGTGTGTTGTGTATTAAACCTTCACTTACTAAAACAACAATCTTTACTCCAGAGTCAGTAGTGGTCTCAAACTTGAACTATGACTGCTTAGGGGAAAATAAAGTATCACCGTTTACACATAATAATTAAGGTGTTGATATGAGCTTTAATAGTCAGCATAGTACATGCTTGTGTTATCCCAATTATCATGAGCGATTTGAGAATAACCCCAACTCTCGTAGGAAGCAGCCTACTTCCACACTCACATCGGTAAAATCTATCAATAATGCTCCTGTAATTCAACATCCTACTCATATGAGATACAAAATTTCGTTAAAAGTTCATACACTCAACTTCCACAAATCAATACAGGCTAAATGCACTCACATTATAGGAAGGGAATAAAATAAATATAATATTGCATTTCACAGTAAGTCATAATATGATTAATTTTTCTCATTGAACCTAATCATAGAATTTCTAGTCCCCAAGTTGGGTTTCCTCATATATGACTTAAAAATTTATAGGCTTCAAACTCATCCCCTTGATGTGTTTTAAATCTTTTATCTTGCCAAGGTCTTGGTTAGTTTATCTGCAAGGTTATCACAAGATTTGACACAATTAATGCTTATGGTACCACTTTTCAAATATGATCTCACAATAAAATATTTTCTCCTCATGGGTCTGAGTTTACCATTATAATAACAGTTTTATACTCTATCAATAATAATAGTTCCATCACAATTAATACAAATAGAAGGAATTGATTTTCAAAATTAAAAAATTTTGAAATAATAAATATTTCAATCAATTCTCTTCTTCACTAGCTAAAGCTTAATCAATAGTTCAGCCTCCATGGTAGAGTTAGCAAATAATAATTTGCCTTTTCTGATTTTCAAAAAAGAAACATCAAGTGTTCTCATCTGCATTCAAAAAGTCTGTGAGTACTGTAGGATTTTTTTTTAAATAAAATAAGCCATAATTTTCATACCATATAAATATATCTGGTCTGCTTGTACCTGCTAAGAACTTCTATAAATACGCAATATCAAGTCAAGTGCAATCAATCACGTAGCTCATATTTTTTATTGGGCTAGCATACTCCTTTTTTAATCATATTATTTTTAATTACATCATTATCGCATATTTGAATCAAAAGGAGTGGCAAGGCGTGTACAACCAATAAAATTGTACTTCATAATTTTTCAACATAATATGACTTGTCAAGAAAAACTTAATTACATGTTTTATGGTATTTTTCATTCCAACAATGAAATTTACCTCACCCAAATATTTCATGTCAAATGAATACTCAACATAGTTTTTATATTTTTTGATGACGCCCATGTTAGAGCCAAACATCATTAAATCACACAATAACATGTGATTTATTCCAAGGCTAACATATGCACTTGTAACATTTTTTTTAAAAGTATTCTCAAAGATGCGAAAAATACAGTTTTCATGATGAATATTTTTCTCATTTCATCAACCTCCACTATTTTGAGAATTTAATAAAAATAAAAGTTCATGAAAAGTAGCATCACTTTATTCACGAAAATACTAATAGACCGAGGGATAAGTCATTCGACTCATTCACATCTAGATCATGAATGTTTGGAATTTATACTATTTAAGGAGACATTGTTTTTGCTAATTCAAATTGAAGGGTGACATACAATTGATCTATTTTTGGCATCATATCCACAGTTAGCCTATTCATCCTAGTTAATCACCGAATTGGACCATTAATTAGGTGAATTCAAAGATAACACATCAATAGATCATCAAATTCGTTTAAGAAAATCAAACATACAGTTATTTTGACTTTCAACAAGGAGAATAAGGATTATGATTAGGTAATTTTTTTTTACCTTTTCTTTGCTTGAATTGAGCAAGTAGAAAAATACTTTACCTATTCATCTCTTTCTTTTCATCTCTTGAAGAGATCTAGTGACATTGAAGCGAGGTGATGTTGAGATCGCCAATCTTAATATCTAAAAAAATTTAAACTATAATAAGAATGAATCTCCTTAAAGTTATTGGTGAATATATCATAAATTACAGTTGAAAATAAAATATAAATAAATATTCAAGCTAAGGCGCGAATATCTCGCTCTCTTTAAGGAGATACAAATTCACTGTGGTATAATCTTTACCGATCCAGCAGTAATACTCTTGACTTGTACCCTCCAGGATACAATATCCCAACAATATCATATACTCAAACGACTCCGGATTAGTTGAAGAGTTCAAAACTCCACCAAATGAACACCTTTCTTCAATATAAAATTATTCTCTTTTTATATAGTGAATTAGTTGAATACTTAGAGTATTATTTTTTTTTGTCACAACTCTCTCTTCAATTACTACTGCAAAATACACTACATATTTTTCACACTTCTCATATTTCGGTACTACATACATCAACATAATAAAGAAAAGATCGTTTATATAGGTGTAGAATTTCTTCCACAAATAAATATCAAGAATGTGGATAGCTATTTGAGGTTTGCTGGGCAACTTAGTCAGATATAATGTCATAAGTGGTTACACGAGTTACACAAAAATTATGACCATTTTTTTCACTTTATGGTCATCAATATGCCACACATTTTAATATTTTTAATAATAAAATAATTTATTCCAACATACACACACACACACACACATACACATACACACACACACACACACACAAAGCACCATCAAGGAAATCAAGTTGTTGATACAAAACGACAAGGCCAACATAGTGTTGATGTACTACTGTACAATTCAAGATCTGCAAGCTACTAAGAGTAGATACTTGGCGGAACAGGGTCCTGACCTATCCATCAATTATATAATAAAAGACAGACAACTCTATGAAATATGAAAACTCCAAAAGAAATGGAGCTAGCCAATCTGCTGAACTCAGCTACGCTGTTGAGGCAGTTTGCATATCTGTCTTTCAGATTCTATAGGTAAGAAGCGGCACCCCCTGGCTCAGTATTAGTAAAAAAATAATGTACCAAGTATGTAAGGTGACAAAATAAATGAGCAGGTATCAAAATATAATGGGGGTAATCAAGAAAAGGAAGCAATAGACGTATGAACGCACTAACCTGCTCCTGTGTTTAATAATACAATAAATAATCAAACAACAACCTACTTGACCATCATAAGTTTGGCAAGTGCAAAAAGCAATCAAATAACCTATCAGAACCCCCATAAGTCCAGACGGTGCAATCTAGACTATATACTCCTATTAGCAACATCATAGCCTAAAATGACCTGTCTGTCGTTATGGGAAAAAAAATAAGTCTGGAACACCCTCTCTGACCTAAGTTGTTGGCGAGAAGGTGTTGGGTGAGTGTTAGTTAGAACTTGAGGAATGATTGTATACAGGGAATAAGAGTTACCGGTTACGGGGGACCGCTGTAGCGGAGGGATAACCGCTACAGCGAGACCATTACCATGGTCAGAGGTCCGCTGTAATGAACCAGAAAAATAATCATTGGATTCGTTGTGGCGGTGTATTGAGCGCTATAGCGAGTTCGCTGCAGCGAAAATGTGACTAATGTAGCGGGCGATGAGAACCAGTGAGTGGATTTTAAGTGAGATTTTAGGGGGTTTACCTCTATTACACTGCAAAAAAGTGGCCAAAATATGAGGGTCAGGTACCAACGGACAGCGTTCGTCCAAAAAAACCGTTTTAATACCGATTCTGTCCGTCAGTTTATCTCATTTTCAAATCTTTTATAATTATTTTATTCATATAACGATCGTGTCATTGATTTATCCTTCATTATTTTTTTGCAGATTTTTCCGCAAAATAGATAACAGACGGATACGGTCAATATATACTAAAAAATTAAAAAATATTTTAATTGTTTGACAGACAGGATCATTTGTTATATAATAATTATTTATATAAAGATAATAATTTGTAAAATATTTTTTTAATTTAATTCAAAAAACCGACGGACAGGGTCGATTAGTCCGTCAATTTTTCAATTAAATGAGTTGACCCGTTCGTGACCAAAAAACCGACGGACTAACTGACCCTGTCCGTCAGTTTTTTCAATTTAATCATCCCAAGTCCCCTCTTTCTTCCCCATGTCTCTTTCTCTCATTTCTCTCACATCTCTCTACTCTTTTCGGTGATTCATCACCGGAATCCATCCCCCACCCACCGTCCTCCCTCCTCGCCGCACGTAGGCGGCCTTATGAACCTATTCCCACCGCCCTACTGTCCGACCCACTACTATATTTGCAAGGTTAGGGTTTTCAATTTTTGAATTAAATTTTCATTGTCAGATATAGGTTAAATTGTTAGATCTCATTGTTATTATCATTGTTAAATTACTATATTGTTAATATTATTATTATTATAATTATTAGATTTCAATGATAAATTTTTAGATTTTATTGTTATTGTTATTTATTAAATTATTATATTGTTAATGTTATTTAAATTGTTAGAATTGTTAGATTTTATTGTAAATGTTATTTTTAGGATTATTAATTAGATTTAGTTAAAATTTTGTTAGAACGTTAGATTTTATTATTAAAATTGTGAGATTTTATAGTTAATATTATTTTTAGGATTGTTAATTAGATTTAGTTGAAACTTTGTTAGATTGTTATATTTCATTGTTAATTTGTTAAATTTCGTTGTTAATGTTATTGTTAGGATTGTTAGGTTTAGTTGAAATCTTATTAGATTGTTAGATTTTATTGTGTTTGAAACTTTGTGACAAGCTAAGTTAGAAATTTATCAAAAATAACTCGTAACAATAACTATTAAAATTTAATAATTAAAATTTTAATAATAAAATTTAACAATAACCATTATATATCAAAAATAATATAATAAAGTCAATAATTATTAAAATTTCATATTCATAATTCAATAATTATAAATATTTATCATTAAATACTCAAATTCCTTAACTACATATAATTTTAGTAATTAATTACTAAATATTAATTTAATAATTTGATCAAAATTTGACTTACTTTTAGAGGATGTTTGTCGGATAATTAGTGATCATTAAATAACAAAGTTTAATTATCAATACAAATTAATTAATTTAATTTTATATGTGTAATCTAAAATTGCTATATTTTATTAGATGAATCATCGTCTATGGATGTATGATAGAATTAATACAAATCGTGGGGCATGAAAGATGAATTTGTTGAAGGTGTTAGAGAATTTATCAATCATGCAATGTCGCTATACACTTCTCAAACTGATGGGTTGATTAGGTGTCCTTGTAAGTAATGCAATTGCATGAAATTTTTAAACCTGATAAAGTTGTAGTTCATATTTACCATTATGGGTTTTATCCTAGATATTTTGTGTGGACTGATCATGATGAGACTGATGGAGAGAATGAATTTCATCGATGAAAGTAGTAGGTATGCACATGATCAAAGTAGTGTTCAACATGAGAGAGTATGTGAAATGATCAATTATGCGTTCGGGATACAATATGGGATGGAACCCGAATAATATTTCGAAAAAACTCCCAATGAAGAAGCAATGCATTTCTACCAACAACTAGAAGAGGCTAGTCGTCCACTATGTATAGGGAGTCCGCATTCTGAGTTATCCATTACTGTTAGTCTAATTAATATCAAATTAGATTGGAGTGTTCCTCAAGCTGCTATGAACTCTATGATTGATCTTTTGAGGGAACTAGTTAACCCTGAGTTGAACATGCCTAAGAATTTCTATCAGGCAAAGAAATTAATTTTCAAGTTAGGATTTTCATATGATAGAATTCATTGTTATGAAAATGGTTGCATGTTGTTCTATAAGAATGATGGGGATCTAGAAAATTATAAGTTTTGTGGACATGATTGGTTTAAGCGGACTCCTGGTGGGAAGATGTTTTCAGTTAAGGAGATGCATTATTACTTCTTATACCTCGGTTAAAGAAGTTGTAAGTGTCGATGAGTTTTGCTCCTCATATGAGATGGCACCGTGAGAATAGAAGGGCTCCTGGTGTTATCTCTCATCCATCAGATGGAGAAATTATTCTGATTTTGCTAGTGAACCAAGAAATGTTAGATTAGGCTTGTATACAGATGGTTTCACACCATTCTCTGTTTCTACTGCACTCTACTCTTGTTGGTCTGTATTCCTTCATATGTATGATCTTCCACCTGAAATGTGTATGACAAGTCCCTACATATTTCTAAGTTTTATTGTCCCGGGTCTCCGTAAGCTAAAAAGTTTGACTGATGTTTATATACAACCTTTGATAGATGAGTTAAAACAATTGTGGTCTGAAGGTGTAGTAACTTATGACATATCAACTATGCAAAATTTTCTTTTGTGTGCTTGTTTAATGTGGACAATAAATAATTTTCCGGCGTATGGGATGCTGTCTGATTGGATGACTGCTGGAAAATTAGCTTGTCAGTATTGCATAGAAAATAGTAAAGCATTCACATTAAAATATGATCATAAAAATTCATAGTTTGATTGTTACCGTTGGTTCTTGCCAGTGGATCACGAGTTTAGAAGAATGAAACATGCTTTCCGAAAAAATGAGATTGAAAATGATCCACCACCTCCATTATGTAATAACCGGAGCTGGGATTCTGAATCAAGACACGGAACTTAGAACCACGAATAGCCCCAAGTTGACTCATGGCTTAATCATAACAATTCGAGAGCATAGTTAAAACAGAAACCAACCAAAATCATGAATAAAGCGGAAGTATAAATAATAAAACATCTATCCAACAAAAATATCAAAACACTGAATATACAACTCTATGTCTGAAAAGCCTTTAACATACTAATGAGCTGATTGACAGGACAACACCCAACTAACTCACTAGAAGTCTGAAACTGAAAATGACAAAACTCAACTAACTGAAGGTCCTCGAAGGATGAGAACTCACCCACAAAGCTGTCTGGGAAAAACTCTAGAGACTGGCTAGCGGCGGGACTGAGTCTGAATGTCTGAGCCTGTATCATGAAACAATACAACATAGAGTATGTGGTCAGTACTTGAAATGTACTGAGTATGCGAGGTAAATAAAAAAATGGACAATTAAAATACATAAGAGTTCATAAGAGTAGGACAGTTCAAAACATGAAGTAATATTCATAATGTAAACATGAGGGCTCAAGGTTTTCAAAACTATTCATAAATAATTCATAATCGTAATCATAAGAGAAGCCTTGTAAAAATATAGCTTGAGCCAAAATATCATAAACATAATAATGCATAAACATAAGGAACAATGGAAGATTCTTGAAACCTACATACCCCATATGAGCACACATGGAGCCTGACTTGTAAACCCCTAGTCGGGAGAATGGACAAGGGATTGATTGAGTTATCTTATTAAGACAATTTATGGTTCATATGCTTAGTCATACCTCGCCAAGAGTAGTCCCATCATGGCTACGTTGGCACATAGTTCTGAGACTCGAGGTATGCTTGGACCCTGGATCTACTCGGTGTTAAATACTACTCCAAAAACATATATAGTATTCATATCATAGTAGGAAAAACATACATGAGGTTCATGGACTAGTTTAAATCATGATAATTATAAGCATTTTTGAAATACATGAACTAGCTATAAAAATATGGCTCGTGAGTCGGCCATAATCATAATCGTGAAAATCATGAAGACATCATACATGCTTGATAAAAATTCTCATAATTAGAATCATAACTTTATGAAGGGTACTTGTAGGAAATCATGCATCATTGGACGTAAGTCATAATTTGGGACTTGAGGATTAAAAATTTATAAGAGAATCAAAGATATTCATGGAGGGAATTTAACCCTAAAATTTCATAATCATAATTAAATCAAGAGATATACTAATTCCATAAAATGCTTGAAGAGATCATAAACCCTAGCATGGAAGTCATATTTTCATGTGTAATCAACATTACCCGTATGGGAATCATAAACAATTTCAAAACCCAACATAAAAATTCTCATTGATGTCGGATTGGTTTAGGGATGCCAGATTAAAGAACAAGTGACCTGAGTGGATGCTACCTTATCTTTTCAAGGAGCTTCAGAGATATTGGAGCATGCTTGAATTTAAGGCAAAGTGTGAACAGGCGAAGAAGGCCAGGAGTGAAGGGAGAGGTGGCTCGTTGCACACTGGGGGTGCAAAGAGCCAAGAGACGATAGCTAGAGAATTGATAAGTAATCATTCTATTCAATACTTATCTAAATTTGATTAAATTTTATATATTGTATAAATTTGATTATATTTTAATTGCACGCTAAAAAATTGGGTTGCGACCCAACTCAAGAGGAACTATTTCGGGCTACCCACCTAAAGAAGAAGAAGAACGAATCTGATTCGGACACATGGGTTGAACAGAGAGCTGAACAAGCCTATATAAGTTCATACATCTTATATATAAATAGTAATATGTTAAGTTTAATTTTAAAAATCATATTATACTAACTTTTTTTAATTATGTAGATGGATTATCAGAAGCTCTTGTCTGAGTACAGTCAGACTCAGAAAGTCCAAGGTGGGCTGACCAAGCCTCCGCAGGATGTCACTACCCAGATTTAAACTGAAAAAGCGATCGAGGGGACACAATAGGGGAGAGTATACTCCCTAGGATCTAGGAACCTAATTTGACGGATTCGGTCCGGATAGGAAGATATTGGCTCTCTAGTCAGGTCGAGGCGGTTGATGGTGTTCAGATTGCTGTTATGTTTTAGAAGCTTGAACAACTTACACGTGCCTTGACAGACGTCGAGGCAAGACGCACTACATAGAGTAGGACAATGTGTCATACCATCGAGGTTGTGAATAGCCTCATTACTAGTGGAGTGTGGAGACGACATGCTCGTTCTCCTCCTTTCTCAGATGACGATGAGTTTTTGACAAATGATGAAAATGTCGAAGAGACACCTTAGTTGTTAGGATTATTGAACATTGAAAACAAACTTTGTATATAAATTTTGATATTTTTAAACTTTGTTGATAAATTTGGTGGATATTTATTGTTTTTGATATTTTAATTTGATATTTACTATGTTATTGATGTTGTTGTTGATTTGAAATAGTTTTGGCAGCAATTATGCTAGATAGCAGCTAAAATTGAATTGAATTTTAATTTGGCAGGTGGGAATGCAGAACTCCAGATTTCTGTTGCTGGCGCATTAGAAGAAAATCAACGAATAGCATAAGTAAGTCCGTCAGTTTTCTGTAAATATACTAGCAGCAGAAGCCCAGAAAACTGACGAACAAACGATACTGACCATGGGTATGTTCTTAGTTATAAAGAATATACCAATGGACACCGTCAATATGTTTAAAAAATTTTAATCAAAAAATAAATAATTGAATAATACCTACGGTGTCAGTCGGTAAATTTTTTTCCCCCTGTCGGGTTACATTTAAAGAATCCACGAAATTAATATTTACTAAGCCAACAGATGTCCGTCGATAATAAATGATATTGTTCATCGGTTTTTTATTTCCAACGAGACATATTTCGACAATCCTTTGTCCATCGGTTTGTCGTCATTTTTGGTCAAAAAATTGATATTGTCCGTTAGAATTAGCCCTCATTTTTTGGCAAGTTTTTGTAGTGTTATTCCAAAAGATGACCTGTTGAGAACTCAGAGTGAATTTCCAAGAGCAGAGCAGTTTCCCTTCCCTAAGGTAAGATTTTTCAGTAAATTGTCTTTACTTTTGACTCCTTAACCCCGTAGAATCGAAAGGGAGACCTCTAATGGTGGATATTCTAGATTGAAAAATCCTAGAACAGAAAATTAGAGCAAGTGGCATGGGTATTGGTAGGTGTTGATTTCTAGGCCTAGAAATGGATAATTAACCCTTCCTAAGGAGAATGAGAATGCATTATTTCATCTTTAAGATAAATTGAGACTTAGAGTCATAAAGCTTGGACCTTTAGTATTAAAGACTGCTTGAAAAGGGTTGAAGGAGTAGAAAATCCTTGAATTAGGTTGGAATATTCGTGGGAGGTTAGTACATGATAATCTAACTCTTGGGTATTGAATTGAATCGTGGTAAGGGATAGAGTTGGTGGATTTTAAATTCCCAAGACCCTTGTGTGAAGAGTAAATAACAGGTTACTCTGAATTTATTATTGTAGATTTTGAACATTCAAAAGTATTACGGGAAGGCAAGTCTCCAGCGAAGTGATTGTTATTCAAATTCTTACTCGAGGTAGGTTATGATTTATGAGAAATTAGACTTTCGATAATAGTATGTATTTGTGTGGAATAATTATGTGTGAATTGGTCTCTGTACATTGCTTGTTGTAATATTTCCTGGTTGAATTTCCCTTGTTAAACTCTAGTGTTGAATGATTTTACTATGATATCATTACTTATGTAATGTGAAATTGGATGTTGAGAGGTTGTTCATATTCTTTTGGATTATCTGAAATTAATCCATGAATTGTGTGAGTATTCAAGTTGAGGGGGGTAAAACGAGGCCTTCCAAGGGTTAAATAAATTGAATTAGTGGTAAGATACTGAGATATGTGAATGAAAGTGGATAACATGTTTTGACCTGAGATGAGTGGCTCGTGCCTTTTGAGAGCGGGGAGAGCAATTATGGTTGAGTGGCTCATGTTCGAAGGGAGCATCTAGACGAGCAGATCAGTGGAAGTGGGTACCACACCGGTACTGTACATAAATTTCTAGAGTCCCCTGCAGGTCATGATTGAAAGAACAGAAATAAGACCCTCTGGCATGTGTGTACATTAATGATCTATTTTAGAGTGTTTATGGTAATGTGACGGAGGCGTGTGCCTAGTATATCACCATTTGTCATTATTTGACTAAGTGTAAAGAAATAAGATCCGTTTGGGAATGTGAGTACTTGAATGAAATGAATTCCTTGATATGTATTCTATGTAATAGCAATGTTGATGTATTTTTGATGATTTGACGGTAATTGTAAAAGTTAAGTAAGAACTCGTGATGAGTTGTGAAATCCGTTGTGGTGGTCCATTAATATTCCATGTGTTTACAATATATTGATTGTTGTACTAACAGCTATGAGTAGCTTGGATGATTGTGATAAGTAAAATTTTGAAAACGAGTTAAAGAGAACTATAGGTGTGCAGCTAAGTCGAGCTACTGCCAAGGCAGTACCGTTGCAGCGGAACCTATTCTGTCATGGTGAGACCGTGGCAGCGGTCAAGTGACTGCTGCAGCGAGGCCCCATCCAGTGAGCAGGCCGGCTAACACCGTACACAGATTAAAATTCTGAATGAGTATTTTTTACTAAACTTGTTTTCTAGGATAATTTCATATTGTTGTTTCGCTTATATGTGTTATTATATAAGGTCGACAGATGATGTCTACCAGTACTTTATTTTGTACTGATGTTACTCCTGCACTTCTTTATTGAGTGCATACCTCGACTTAGGAAGTTCATTGCAGCACCATTTTTAGAGCAATCTTCAAAGCTAAGAGAAGGTGCGCGGATCAAGATTGGTTGCTTCAATTCCTCCACAGGAGATGTCTTTTTTTACCAGACTTTGACCTTTCTTTGATTTTTGTTAATTTACTCCATTTAGACAGTGTTATGTAGATATCCTCATGTACAATGACTTTCAGATTCTAGGGAGGTACTAGATAGTTTGATGACTATGTTTCTTTTAACTCGATTAATGTTTTCGTTATTTATTTTATGATGTGATTTACTCGTATTTGTTATAAGATTTGGGTTATTAATTGGGATTTATTGGTTTGCCCACCGAGAATATAGTGTGGGTTCTAATCACGACCACTTGAGTCATGACAAGGTTGGTATTAGAGATCTAGGTTTGTTGATCTCATTGTACGATTACTAGTCTAATAGTGTCTAGCAGATCGGTGTGGAGACGTCCATTACTATCTTTGAGAGGCTACTGGACTTTAGAAAAGCCCCCTTATTTCTTTCTTTTTTCATGTTATTACTTGATTTTAATTGTTATCTGACAAATTTTTTCTTTTTCTCATAGATGGTGAGAACACGTGCAGGCAATACCCAAGAGGAAGCACCCGAGCCAACAATAGCAACTGCAGTTCACGGTTGAGAATGGGACAGATGTCGGGGGCGCAGGCCTGCTGCTGCTAGAGGAGGGGCTCATGCTCCTTCTCCAGTTTGAGAGAGGTCAGCATCTCCAGTGCCTCTAGCAGTTCAGAAAAGTGTGGTAGTGGAGGTAGAGGTTCCGACACAGGGAGAGGTTGCAGCTATTCCAGTATCCTCGGAGGTCCTGGCTCAGGTCCTGAATCTTCTGAGCAGCCTAGTAGGCAACAAGGCAGCACCAACAACTACTGCAAGACAGTTGTCGGGGATACAACATGCAGTTGTTGTGGCTCCCCATATAAATGACATTTCAGAGGCTGTGATGTTCTCGAGGCTGGCAGTTGGACAGGTAATGACTGGGAAGGAGCATGGCTTGTTATGGAGGTTCATGAAGATGAAGCTTTCCATTTTTTACGGCACTGAGGTGGAGACACTTATGAGGTTATTTTTGACTACCACGAGAGGCTCCATAAAATGGGAGCGGTAGAGAAGTATGGGGTGGATTCATCACCTTTCAGCTGAGGGGTGATGCTAAGCTCTAGCAGAGAGCATTCATGGAGAGTAGACCGGCGGGATCACCACCACTGACTTGGACCTAGTTCTACTCCACCTTCCTGGAGAAGTATGTGCCTCGCACCCTGCAAGATCCGAGGTGAGACGAGTTCACCACTATCAAGAAAGGGGACCTCTTTAGTTGCTACCTATAAGGCTCGGTTTCACTCACTATCCAGGTATGTTCTGTCCTTATTGCCAACTGAGAAGAAGAGAATTAGGCGGTTTGTTAAGGACCTGAATATGGGCCTTCAACTGTCAGCCCTCCAAATTTTGTATGGAGGTAAGACCTTCCAGGAGGTAGAAGAATTTGTGAAGAATGTGGAAGGGGTGAAGCAGGATGGGTATGCGAAGAACGCCGAGAAGAAGGCTCAGAAGGCGGGTACTTTCAGTGGTTTCTTTGCTAGGACTTTGATTCCCCAGGGGCACTCGGGGCGCCCTGTTAATTCAGCTATGCAAGTTTCAATCGAGGGTCCGCCAGAGACCACTCATTGACCTTCAAGTGTATTTGGGAGCACCTAGATAGTTCGCTCAAATTTTGGGGCTCATCTTATTTCCTCCATTCCGGCTCACAAGCTAGTTATTAATAAGGTGTTCCATGAGTGTGGGGAGTATGGCCACATCTGCAGATGGTGTCCCAAGTTCGGTCAAGGTGGACAGATTGTTCCATATCCAGCTCCTCAAGCTCCGACCCCTATTTGGAGAGGAGGTAGCGCATTCAGAAGGGATCACCCACAAGCTTGGGCGGTGTAATCAACCAGCGGTTAGAGGGGCACCCAGAATAGTGGAGGAGGTGTTCAGAAGGGTAGGGGTGGTAATCAGTTCAGCAGAGGGGTTGCACAGCCTAATAGGGGCAAGTCTCAAGCAAGTAATCAGGCCACTTCTATGCATTTCCTAGTCGACCCAAGTCAGAGGCTTCAGACGCTGTTGTCAGAGGTGCATTCTTGTATGAGACAAAATGACTATGGAATTTTTTGATCCTGACTCTATTTTTTAATATATGTCTGCTTATTTGGGGTTGGATCTTTCTTGTAATGTACTTGATATTTCTATTAATGCGTCTACTCCTGTTCGAAATTCTGTGGTCGTGGATAAGGTCTGTCGTGCTTGTTCAATGGACTTCATGGATTGTGAAACGCAGATAGACTTGATGATCTTAGATATGTTAGATTTCGATGTCATTTTGAGGATGAGTTGGTTATCTCCTTACCATGCCATTCTGGACTAGCATGCTAAGACAATCACCATGTCGATGCCAGGATTGTCTAGGTTGGAGTGGAAAGGAAATTGTATCCTTGATCCTAAAAATCTTATCTTTTATATTCGTACACGAAAGTTGATACAGCGAGGGTTTTTTGCATATCTAGCCCATATTCGGGATATCAATTCAGAGGGTCTTTCCATAGAGTCGGTCTGATAGTTTGTGAGTTCTTAAAGATATTTCCCACAAATTTGTCTGGTATGTCGCCGGACCGCGATATTGACTTCTGCATAGATTTAGAGCCAAGACCCGACCCATTTCTATACCACCGTACAGGATGGCACCAGCTGAGTTGAGAGAACTTAAGGAGTAATTACAGGAATTACTTAGTAAAGAGTTTATCTGGTCGAGTATTTCTCCGTGGGGTGCCCCGGTGTTATTTTTGAAAAAGAAGGATGGTAGCATACGGATGTGCATTAATTACCGTCAGCTAAATAAGGTAACTATTCAAAATAAATACCCTCTTCCCCGAATATATGACATGTTTGATTAGTTACAGGGGGAAACAGTGTTCTCAAAGATTGACTTGAGATCAGGCAATCATCACCTGAAGATTCATGCTAGGGATATTCCCCAGATAGCTTTTCGGACCAGATATGGACATTAAGAGTTCCTAGTCATGTGCTTGAGACTCATAATTCTATAGTAGCGTTCATGAGCTTGATGAACAATATTTTCAAACCCTATTTGGATTCATTTGTAATCATTTTCATTGATGATATTTTGGTATACTCTAAGACTAAGCAAGAGCATACGAATCATCTGAGAATTGTGTTGGGGTTGCTAAAGGAGAAACAGTTATATGCCAAGTTCACCAAATGTGAATTTTGGCTGTAGTCGGTGTCTTTTCTGGACATGTAGTCTCCAAGAAAAGGATTAAGGTGGATCCACAGAAGGTGGAGGCGGTCCGAAACTGGGCTAGGCCAACTATAGTGACAGAGGTACGGAGTTTTGTGGGGATGGCCAATTGTCATCACTAATTTGTGAAGGAATTTGCAACCATTGCCTCGGTGTTGACAGGCTAACCTAAAAGGATGTGCCTTTCCAATAGTCTAAGGAATGTGAACAGAGTTTTCAGAAGGCCAAGACCTTGCTAACCACGACATCTATTTTGGAACTATGGTAGAAGGTAAAGATTTTGTAGTCTATTCTGATGCCTCACGGCCTGGATTGGGTGTTGTATTGATGAGGGAAAGACATGTCATTTCTTATGCTTCGAGACAGCTGAAGGTACATGAGAAGAACTACCTCACGCATGACCTGGGGTTGGTAGCGGTGGTGTTCGCCCTAAAAATCTAGAGGCATTACTTGTATGGGGCCCGTTGTGAGGTGTTCACACACCATCGCATCCTGCAATATGTGTTCTCCCAGAAAGATCTTAATTTGAGGCAGCGAATATGGATGGAACTGTTTAAGGACTATGATGTTACAATCCTATATCACCCAGGGAAGACAAATGTGGTGGAAGATGCCTTGAGTCGAAAAGAAGTGAGCATGGGCAGTCTGGTGAGACTTACTTTGGCAGAGATAGGTAGGATATTAGCTAGTATGGAGGCCAAGTCATCCCTGCTAGAGGAGGTGAAATCCAAGTAGTTTGAGGATACAAGGCTGAGTAAGATTCGAGACCAGGTTTTATGAGCGAAAGCAAAGGAAGCGACAATAGATGATGAAGGGACTCTGAGATAAGGGGCGTGTATGTGTTCCCGGGTTGGTGAGCTGATCAAAACTATCTTTTCATAGGCTCACAACTCGACGTACACTATCCATCCTAGGGTTACCAAAATGTATTATGACATGAAGCGGTATTATTGGTGGGGTAGAATGAAGAGGGACATTGTCGAGCATGTCGCCCAGTTCTTAAACTATCAACAGGTGAAGTATGAGCATCAACAGCCTGGGGGAGTACTCTAGAGAATGCCCATCCCAAAGTGGAATTGGGAGCTAATAGTGATAAGCTTCGTGGTTGGCCTACCGAAGACGTTAGGGAAGTTTGACTTTATTTGGGTCATCAATAACAGACTGACTATCTTACCTGTTCAAGTGACTTACAATGCTGAGAGACTGGCCAAACTAATATGAAAGAAGTGATTCAATTGCATGAGGTGCCAATTTTGATCGTATCAGATAGGGGTACACAGTTTACCTCCCACTTCTGGAGGACCTTACAAGCTGAACTAGGTACCAGGTTGGGCATGATCATAGCTTTCCATCTGCAGACAGATGAGCAGTCGGAAAGGAAAATTCATGCGTTAGAAAACATGATTCGGGCCTGTATGATTGATTTTAGTGGCCATTGGGATAAACTTTTACCTCTAGAAGAATTTTCTTACAATAACAGCTATCACTTGAGCATTGGCATGGAACTATTTAAAGATCTTTATGGGAGGAAATATAGGTCTTCAATTGATTCGTTTGATGTATCGAGGTGAGACGTTAAGGTACGAACTTGCTTAAGAAGTCCTTAAAAAAGGTTCGAGTGATTCAGGAGTGACTGGTAGCTGCTCAAAGCAGGCAAAAACAATATGCAGACGAAAAGGTAAAAGATATGAAGTTCACGATGGGAGAGCAAGTGTTGCTCAAAAATCTCCCCCATGAAAGGAGTAATGAGGTTTGAGAAACGGGGGAAGCTTATCCCGAGATACATTGGGCCGTTTGAGATTTTTCAGCATGTGAGGGAGGTAGCCTATGAGTTAACTTTGCTGCTAGGACTGTTAGGAGTGCATCCAACATTTCATGTCTCCATATTGAAGAAATACCATGAAGATGGGTCTTATATAATCCAATGGGATTCACCTCCTCTTGATGAGAACCTATCTTATGAGGAGGAGCTAGTGGATATATTATATAGGGAATTTTGCAAGCTAAGGTCAAAGGAGATAGCAACGGTGAAGGTCTAGTGGAAGAATCGTCCCATAGAGGAAGCCACTTGGGAGATTGAGGCTGACATGCAGAACAGATACCCTCGGCTGTTTATAGAATCTGGTACATCTCTTTTCTCGATATTGCACGTTGTTAGGGGATGAATGGTAATTTAATTAGTATCTAATGTAATTACTCGTTCGTCGTTATGGGTAGAAAAATAAGTCTGGAACACCCTTTATAGCCTAAGTTGTTAGTAGGAAACAAGAGACCTGGTTTTTTTTCCAGTTTCTGATTCCAGAATGTCTGCATCTATTGTTCTTGTTATAGATGAATGTTTAGATGAACTACACCTCCTGAATTACATCCCTCCTTGCATGCATTTGTTGATTCACTTCCCTCGACAACGAGAATTTAGAGTATATTGTATGGCCGCACAGTATTTTATAATTCTTTGGAGGAATTTATAGCATTCATCTGCTAATGTGTAATGTGTTGCCTGGTGTTGGGTGAGTGTTAATTAGAACTTGAGGAATGGTTGTGTGCAGGGAATGGGAGCTACTAGTTACGGGGGACCACTGCAACGGAGGGATAACCGCTACAGCAAGACCGTTAGGATGATCAAAGACCCGCTGTAATGAACCAAAATAATATCTGTTGTGGCAGCATATTGAGCGCTATAGCGGGTCCGCTGCAGTGAAAATGTCACGCCCCACCTTGGGGGTATGACTGGAACCGGTGCCCTACTAGGGTCTGGACTGATCTGATTGGACTTATGCATTTCTGGTGCAAACTTACTTCTCAAATTAAGAAAACAATGGGCTATATCTCAGCTGTAAACATAGCCCCCGACCGACAAGGCCGCATAGCCACCTGTAAAATAAAATAGCTACCTAGAAACAAATAATGATAGGGAATCCTATGTGGGCCGACACGACCACCATGATGTCTAGTTATGACTGTAATGAAAATCAAGCGACTTACATATATTATAGCCGACAAGGCCACTATCCAACAGTTAAACAAGGCCCCACACGACCGTCATCACAAAATGAAACACACATCTGCGCTCCACATGGCCAACAACAGACTAACCACAGGGTACTGTAGATCTGTAAGCCTCTAGGAGTAAAATAGTGTCGAGATAGGGCCTCGACCTACCCATATATTGAAAGTCAAAAAGGGCAGACCTTCTAGATATTAGCTCCGGAGGAAGAGAGATGACTGTACTACTAACTCTGGCTGGAAGCTATGAAGATCCTGGTCTGTGCCTATCCGCACCTACAGGTAAGTAATGCAGCGCCTGCAGAGGGCGTTAGTACAATATATACCGAATATATAAGGCAGTAAAGTAATAATTGAATGAGAGCTAAAGAACTAAAATAATCATACCGAAGGAAAAGGGTTTAACCTGAACGATCTCGCTATCTTTAGTATTTAATTAACGAGATACACATATGTACAAACAAGAAACTCACCGGGCCCCCATAAGCCTCGGCAGGTACAAAAAATATATGTTTCACTACCTGGTTTCTAATAATTGCAGTATACGGTAACTAAAAACTGCCCTCATAGCCTCGATTTAACAGAACTCACTATGGCCCTCACGGCCTCAATCTGATGGAACTCACTATGGCCCTTACGTCCTCAATCTAATGGAACTCGCTATGGCCCTCGCGGCCTCAGTAGAATAGGACTCGATATGGCCCTCGCGGCCTCTGTACAATAGAACTCAGTATGGCCCTCGCAGCCTCAGTATAACAGAACTCAATATGGCCCTCACGGCCTCAATATAACAGAACTCAATATGGCTCTCGTGGCCTCAATATAGCAAAACTCAGCTAATCACAATAGATATGCCTTTGACTCTCTTATTGGGACTCAAACTGTATTACAATACTAAGGATGCTAACTTGCCGAAGGAATTTTTCTTAACGTACCTTAATTGTCGTCTTACTCAGTAACTAGTGAGTTTCAACTGGTATTCAATAGCCCTTCCTAACTGTAATCATATTACTGAGAAAATGAAACTTGTTTCAATACTAAATTCGGCAGAATTAATAACTTATAATACTTTAATATTGACTGTACTTCAATTTAATGAAACACGGACGAAAACGCATAATTTCCTGAGAGTTCAGAAGGGAGAAATACTTACTTGAAGCCCGTGATCTTATAAAAATCAATTTGAAGCTATTCTGATAATTTTTGCTCGGCGGAGTTACCATTTGCTAGGCAAATTTTAAGAAACTAACTCCGTAGTAAGGCTCCCTATGGGCTTAGGATTCAATATCTGAGGTTAATTTGAATTTGGACGGCATTTCTTAGCGTAACGGACAAAAATTTACTGTTTTCTTTGTATTCCCTCTTCTCTGGCCTTGGGAAATGATCCAACAACTAAAAGGACCTTATATATATACTTGGGGTAGATGAGGGGTCCGTGACATGGACCCCATCATGCCAAAATATAGGCGTGTGATGGAGCCCAACACGGAGGGGGAGGGTCCGTGACACATTGCTCCTCTGGCAGCCTGCTCCGGCCTTCTCCCACGCAATCTTGATTTCGCGCTCGATCGGCCATTCCCCGGGCCCTTTCTTGCATACGTCGTACTCTAAAACTCTTAGCTAACGTATGAATAGGCCGACTAAATTTTAGAAGTTTACGGGGTGTAACATCCTTCCTACCTTAGGAACATTCGTCCTCAAATGTCATTTATAAGAGTTTAACTCTTTCAATTATTATTCTGAAAAAATTTCGGCAGAGTCTCCCCTGTAATGTGGACTATCAAAAAAAACCCTGAAACGCAGAAAATTCCAACACAAATATCTCACAAAAAAATATTAATAACTCTTCCACAGCTAAGAGATAGCCAATCAGACAGTACTGATAGCATAAGTAATAGAATAACAACTAAGAAACAATATCATGTTAACTGTATAATCTGAGTCAATCCTGGAACTAGTGAGGATATCTAGACCTCATGTCATCCTCAGCTTCCCAGGTCATCTCTTCTTTATTTCTATTCCTCCACAACACTTTAACGGAGGGCACATCTTTAGTTCTCAGCCAGCGAACCTGCCGATCTAATATTGCAATTGGAATCTCTTCGTAAGCTAGCTCTTTGGTGACCTGAATATCTTCAACTGGTACCACTCGGGATGGGTCACCTATATACTTTCGCAACATAGACATGTGAAATACTGGACGGATAGATTCTAACTCTAGAGGCAACTCTAATTCATATGCCACTCGGTTTATTCTTTAGATGATCTGATACGGCCCAATGAACCTCCGGCTAAGCTTGCCCTTCTTACCAAATCTTATCATGCCCTTCATCGGTGACACTTTAAGGAATACCCAGTCATTCACATCGAATTCTAAGTTTTTGTGCCATACATCGGAGTAGGAATTCTGATGACTCTGAGCTGTTAGTAACAGTTCTATAATAAGTTTCACTTTCTCTTATGACTGGTGGATCAGATCTGGCCTGACCAACCCTGTTTCTTCTACTTCGAACCACCCAATCGGTGACCTGCATTTCCGCCCATATAATGCCTCATAAGGCGCCATCTGTATGGAAGAATAGTAACTGTTATTGTATGCAAACTCAATAAAGGGTAAATTCTTGTCCCAGCTCCCTCCAAAGTCTAGAACACACGCTCGTAAAATATCCTTGAGTGTCTGAATGGTGCGCTCTGCGTGGCCATCTGTCTGGGGATGAAAGGCTATACTCAGATTAACCTGTGTCCCCAAACCTTTCTGAAATGACTGCCAAAATCTAGCTTTAAATTGTGCCCCTCTGTGAGAAAAATAGATATTGAAACACCATGCGATCGGACTATCTCTTTAATGTATAATTCGGCATAGTCTTCAGCTGAAAATATGGTCTGAACTGGTAGAAAGTGAGCTGATTTCGTCAGTCTGTCAATAATAACTCAAATAGAGTCAAACTTATGTCTAGTACGGGGTAACCCTGTCACAAAGTCCATAATAACTGCTTCCCATTTCCACATCGGTATAGCCATCTCTTGAATTAATCCACCCAGTCTCTGGTGCTCAGCCTTTACCTGCTGATAATTAGGAAACTAGGCTACGAATGCGGCTACATCTTTCTTCATTTCTAGCCACCAGTATGTCTCCATTATGTTGTGGTACATCTTCGTCGAACCAGGATGAAGAATGTAATGAGAATAATGTACCTCTGCCATAATCTTCTGGGGAGCCCTGCTACATCTGGACGCAGAGACGACCTCTGTACCTCAACACCCCATCTTGTGCTATCCCAAAGGCCGCTAGCTCACCCTGTCGAACCCTATCTCAGAGCTGCGCTAAATGAGAGTCCTCATACTGCCTCTCTTTTACCTCTACCACCATGGATGACACTGTTGTACTCTGAATTATGGCCCCATTGTCCTCTGAATCTATTACCCGAACTACTAAACTAGCTAACCGGTGCAACTCTCGAGCCATCTCCCGCTTTTTTGGCCCCAGATATGCTAAACTCCCGATAGATCTACGAATGAGGGCATTTTCTACAATATTAGCTTTTCCTGGATGATACAAGTTGTTCACGTCGTAATCCTTTAGCAACTCTAACCAACAGCGTTGTCGCAAATTCAACTCTTTCTGCGTGAAAATATGCTGCAACGACTCTGACTCTTGTCACCCAGGTAATGCATATGTGCGGTCCTAGCCACTTCCTGAACTGGATGTCCCCGGTATGCCTTGGCCCCTGTCAGCTGGAGCTGAGGGCTTGCGCCCTACAGATGGTGTTGGGGCATACGAACCTGCTGAGGATCTATCCTACTGATCTTGGATACTCTGGAATCTAGTCAGACAATTTCTCATCATATGTCCCTCCTGTCTGCAAGAATAGCAGGCTGTGGAACCATATCTGCACCTCCCCAGGTGCTGCCTGTGGCAAGTATTGCATCGGGGCACCGCTAATTCTGACTGATCTGATCCTCTCTGCTGCTGTGAGCCTGATGCCTGAGAACTCTCGTCGGGACCTAACTGTCCACGATGATCTGACCTACTACCCTGCCACTGCTAGAACGGGGGCTTGGGCAGCCTACCTGATAAATGAGGCCTGGGTCCACCCGGAAAATCTGCCTGGAAATCTACAGGTCTACCCCTCCGCTGCTGCTCTTTACCTGCTCTCTCCATGGCATACTAATGCTGCCTGAGCTCCTCTATATTCTGAGCAAATGCCTGAACCCATGAAATATCCATATCCTCTCGCAGTGTGTCCGTAATACATGACTCCACATGCTCTGGCGCAAGTCCTATAATGAACTGATGCACCCTGGTAGGAAGGGTGTCAATAAATGAGGGTGCATATCTGGCTAAAGAATCAAACCTCAATGCATATTTTCTGACGCTCATTCTGCCCTGCTCTAGGTGCAAGAACTGCTCTACTCTGGCCTGTCAGACCTCTCGGGGTAGGTAATGGTCTATGAAAGCCTCAGAGAAAACAGGCCATGTAGGTGGGGTGCATCTCTGCCTAGGGATCTCCCCCAACTCTCGTACCACAAAATTGCTATATCCTACAATCGAAACACTGCTAGCTCAACTGATTCGGTAGACGAGGCATGCATAACCCTGAATATTCTCTGCAACTGATCTGTAAAATTTTAGGGATCTTCTCTACAATCGGTCCCTAAAAACTTTAGGGGACTCAGAGCGAGAAATTCACGAACTCTCGAGCTACCAGGCCCCTCAGCGGGCTCAGCGGCAGCTGGCACTACTGGCTGAGGCTGACGTTGGGCAGCCGTCATATGAACCCATGTATAAAATGCACCTCTAAGCTCCCGATTCAATAGTACTGGAATAGCTGGGGGTGGTACTGGTGTATCTGCTGCCCTGGTGGGCTCTAAGTGCGGTGATGAGTGCTGGGGAGATCGAGGGGATGTCTCCCTATCGCCCTCAGGTCGGTTCGACTCTAATTGGGTCCCCCTACTGGTGCTCTCTCCTGCCGCCATATCTAAATCTCGACCAGTCGCAGTCCGTTGTGCATCTGACATTTTTCTCTGTAAATAACAAAATAACGTAAGCTTAGGGGATTACCCTATACAACTCAGCTCTATAGCACGACTGGAGGAGGAAGAAGAGTAACCACACTATTATGTCTCGTAGCCTTCTGTCTATAGAATGTGGTGCACAACACATCCATAGATAAGACTCTACTTGACATGGCTTGCATACTCCATGGAATACGACCTGCTCTAATATCAAGTTTTTCATGCCCCACCTTGGGGGGTTTGACTGGCACCTAGTGCCCTACTAGGGTCTGGACTTATCTGACTAGACTTATCACTTCTGGTGCAAACTTAATTCTCAAATCAAGAAAACAACAGGCTATATCTCGGCTGCAAACACAGCCCCCGGCCGATAAGGCCGCATAGCCACCTATAAAATAAAATAGCTACCCAGAAACAGATAATAATAGGAAATCCTATGCGGGCCGACAATACCACCATGATGCTAGTTATGACTGTAATGAAAATCAAGCGATTTACATATACTATAGCCGATAAGGCCACTATCCAATAGCTAAACAAGGCCTCACACGGTTGTCATCACAAAATGAAACACACATCTGGGCCCCACACGACCAACAACAGACTAACCACAAGGAACTGTAAATCTACAAGCCTCTAGGAGTAGAATAGTGGTCAAGACAAGGCCTCGACCTACTCATAAACTGAACAGTAAAAAAAGGCAGACCTTCTAGCTATTAGCTTCGGAGGAAGGGAGCTTATTGTACTGCTAACTCTGGCTGTAAGCTACGAAGATCCTGCTATGTGCCTATCCGCACCTATAGGTAAGTAATGCAGCGCCTGCAGAGGGCGTTAGTACAATATATACCGAATATATAAGGCAGTAGAGTAATAACTGAATAAGAGCTGAAGAACTAAAATACTCATATAGAAGGGCAATGGTTTAACCTAAACGATCTCGCTATCTGTAATATTTAATTAACGAGATACACATATATACAAATAAGAACCTCACCGGGCCCCCATAAGCCTAGAAGGTACAACCCATACAAGAGTAACCTACCTGGGCCCCCATAAGCCTCGGCAGGTACAAACAATATATGTTCCACTACTTGGTTTCTAATGATTGCAGTATACAGTAACTCAAAACGGCCCTCACATCCTCGATTTAATAGAACTCACTATCGCACTCACGGCCTCAATTTGATGGATCTCACTATGGCCCTCACGGCCTCAATCTAATAGAACTCGCTATGGCCCTTGCGGCCTCAGTAGAATAAGACTCGATATGGCCCTCGCGGCCTCTGTACGATAGAACTCAGTATGGCCCTCGCAGCCTCAGTATAATAGAACTCAATATGGCCCTCACAGCCTTAGTATAACATAACTCAGCTATTCACAATAGATATTCCTTTGACTCTCTTACTGGGACTCATCTTGTATTACAATACTAAGGAAGCTAACTTGCCGAAGAAATTTGCCTTAACATACCTTAATTTCCATCTTCCTCAGTAACTGGCGAGTTGCAACTGGTATTCAATAGCCCTTCCTAACTGTAACCAGACTACTGAGAAAATGAAACTAGTTTTAGTACTAAATTCGGCAGAATCAATAAATATTGTCTATACTTCAACTTAACAAAACACGGCCGAAAACACATAATTTCCCGAGAGTTCAGAAGGGATAAATACTTACTTGAAGCCCATGATCGTATAGAAATTAGTTTGAAGCTATTCTGATAACTTTTGCTCGGTGGAGTTACGATTTGCCGAGCGAATTTTAAGAAACTAACTCTGTAGTAACGCTCCCTACAGGCTTAGGATTCAATACCCGAGGTTAATTTGAATTTGAATGGCATTTCATAGTGTAAATGGGCAAAAATTTACTGTTTTCTTCGTATTCCCTCTTCTCTGGCCGAAGGTGAAATTTGGGAAATGATCCAACAACTAAAGGGACCTTATATATATACTTGGGCGGTGGAAAAGGTATCCGTGGGAACGGACTCCATCACGCCAAAATACGTGCGTGTCACGGAGCCCAACGCGAAGGGGAGGGTCCGTGACACGTTGCCCCTCTGGCAGCCTGCTCCGGCCTTCTCCGTGCAACCTCGATCCTGCGCTCAATCAGCCTTTCCCCAGGCCCTTTCTCGCATGCGTCGTACTCTAAAACTCTTGGCTAACGTAAAAATAGGCCGACTAAATGTTATAAGTTTACGGGGTGTAACAGAAAATATAATTGCTACAGTGGGCGATGAGAATCAGTAAGGGGTTTTAAGTGGGATTTCAAAGGGTTTACCCTATTATTTCAAAAGATGGCCTGTTGAGAACTCAGAGTGAATTTCCAAGAGCAAAGCAGTTTCCCTTCCCTAAGGTAAGATTTTCAGTCAATTCTCTCTAATTTTGACTCCTTAACCTCGTATAATCGAAAGGAAGACCTCTAATGCTAGAAATTCTAGGTTGAAAAACCTTAGAATTGAAAAGTAGGGCAAGTGGAATGGGTACTGATAGGTATTGATTCCTAGGCCTAGAAATAGGTAATTAGCACTTCTTAGGAAGAATGTAAATGCATTATTTCATCTTTAAAATAAATTGAGACTTAGAGTCACAAAGTTTGGACCTTTAGTATTAGAGACTGGTTGAAAAAGGTCGAAGGAGTAGAAAATCCTTACATTAGGTTGGAAGGGTTGTGAGAGGGCATGATAATCTAATTCTTGGATAATGAATTGAACCATGGTAAAGGGTAGAGTTGGTGGAGCTTTAAATTTCCGAGACCCTTGTTCGAAGAGTAAATAATAGATTACTCTAAATTTATTATTGTAGATTTTGAACATTCAGATATGTTGCGGAAAAGCAAGGCTCCAGCGGAGTGATTGTTATTCAAATTCTTCACTCGAGGTAGGTTATGATTTAGGAGGAGTTAGACTTTCGATAATAGCATGTATTTGTGTGCAATAATTATGTATGAATTGGTCTCTGTACATTGCTTGTTGTAATATTTCCTGGTTGAATTTCCCTTGTTAAACTCTAGTGTTGAATGATTTTACTATGATATCGTTACTTATGTAATGTGAAATTGGAGTTTGAGAGGTTGTTCATATTCTTTTATATTATCTGAAAATAATCCATGAATTGTGTAAGTATTCAAGTTGAGAGGGGTATAATGAGGCCTTCCAAGGGTCAAATAAATTGACTTAGTGGTAAGATACCGAGATATGTGAATGAAAGTGGATAACATGTTTTGACCTGATATGAGTGGCTCGTGCCCGAGGGGAGCCGGGAGAGAAATTATGGTTGAGTGGCTCGTGCTCGATGGGAGCATCTGGACGAGTAGATGAGTGGGAGTGTGTACCACGCCAGTACAGTACATGAATTTCTAGAGTCCCCTGCAGATTATGACTAAAAGAGCAGAAATAAGACCCTCTAGAATGTGTATACATTGATGATCAGTTTTGGAGTTCTTACGGTAATGTAACGGAGGCGTTTGCCTAGTACATCACCATTTGTCATTATTTGACTAAGTGTAAAGAAGTCAGACCGGTTCGGCTATGTGAGAGCTTGAATGAAATGAATTCCTTGCTATGTATTCTATGTAATAGCAATGTTGATGTGTTTTTGATGATTTGACGGTAATTGTAAAAGTTAAGTAAGAACTCGTGATGAGTTGTGAAATCTGTTGTGAGTGGTCCATTAATATTTTATATCTTTATGGTATATTGATTGTTGTACTAACAGCTATGAGTAGCTTGGATGATTATGATAAGTAAAATTTTGAAAACGAATTAAAGGGAACTATAGGTGTGCGACTAAGTAGAGCTACTGCCAAGGCAGTACCGCTGCAGGGGGACCTATCTCAACGCGGTGAGACCGTGGAAACGGTCAAGTGACCGCTACAACGAGGCCCAATCCAGTAAGCAGGCCGGCTAACACCCTACACAGATTGAATTTCTGAATGAGTATTATTTACTGAACTTGTTTTCTAGGATAATTGCATATTTTTGTTTCGCTTATATGTATTATTATTTAAGATCGATAGATGATGTCTACCAGTACTTTATTTTATACTGATGCTACTTCTGCACTTCTTTATTGAGTGCAGACCTCGACCTAGGAAGTTTATAACAACCCCATTTTTAGAGCAATCATCAAAGCTATGAAAAGGTGAGCGAATCAGGATGGATTGCTTTAATTCCTCCACGGGAGATATCTCTTTTCACCAGACATTGACCTTTCTTTGATTTTTCTTTATTTACTCCATTTAGATAGTGTTAGCTAGATGTTATCATGTACAGTAACTTTCAGGTTCTGGGGAGGTACTAGACAGTTTGATGACTATTTTTCTTTTAACTCGATTAATGTTTTCGCTGTTTATTTTATGATGTGATTTACTCGTATTTGTTGTAAGATTTGGGTTTTTACTTGGGATTTATTAGTTTTCCCATCGAAGAGTATAGTGTGGGTTTCAATCACGACTACTTGGGTAGTGACCAGGTTGGTAGTATGTATTTGTGTCGAATAATTATGTGTGAATTAGTCTCCGAACATTACTTGTTGTAATATTCCCTAGTTGAATTTCCCTTGTTGAATTCTGGTGTTGAATGATTTTACTATGATATTGTTATTTATGTAATGTGGAATTGGATTTTGAGAGGTTGTTCATATTCTATTGTATTATCTGAAAGTGATCCATGAATTGTGTGAGTATTCAAGTTCTGGGAGGTAAGATGAGGCCTCCCAAGGAACAAATAAATTGACTTAGTGGTAAAATAGCGAGATATATGAATGAAAGTGGATAACATATTTTGTCTTGAGATGAGTAGCTCGTGTCCGGGGGGAGCACCTAGATGAGTGATTATGGTTAAGTGGCTTGTGTTCGAGGGGAGTATCTGAACGAGCAGATGAGCGAGAGCAGGTACCACGCTGGTACAGTACATGAATTTCTAGACTCCCCTGCAAGTCATGACTGGAAGGGCAGAAATAAGACCCTCTAGCATGTGTGTACATTGAGACCGCTTGACAACTGCAGCGAGGCCCAATCCAGTGAGCAGGTCGGCTAACACCCTACACAGATTAAATTTCTGAATGAGTATTATTTACTGAACTTATTTTCTAGGATAATTGCATATTATTGTTTCGCTTATATGTGTTATTATTTAAGGTCAGCAGATGATGTCTACCAGCACTTTGTTTTGTACTAATGATACTCCTGTACTTTTTTTGTGTGTGCAGACCTTGACCCAGTAAGTTCATCATGACCCCATCTTTAGAGCAAGCATCAAAACTAAACGAAGGTGAACGGATCAGGATGGGTTGCTTCGATTCCTCCGCAAGAGATGTCTTTTTTTTTTCAGACAATGACCTTTCTTTGATTTTTGTTAATTTACTCCTTTTAGATAGTGTTAGGTAGATGTCCTCAAGTACAATGACTTTCAGGTTCTAGGGAGGTACTAGACAGTTTGATGACTATGTTTCTTTTAACTCGATCAATGTTTCCGCTATTTATTTTGTGATGTGATTTACTCATATTTGTTGTTGGATATGAGTTATTAGTTGGGGTTCATTGGTTCTCCCACCGGAGGATATAGTTTGGGTGCCAATCATGGGTCACTTGGGTCGTGACATAGCCCTAGACAATCCGTATTTCAAGCACACAAGGCTCATGTATATATATTTCGAGCACACAAGACTTCTGTAGCTATATTCCGAGTTCACAAGGCTCCTGTATCAATATCTTGAGCACACAAGGCTCACTTGGGGATCAACTATTTCATTCCAGACATTAAGAAAGCCCGTTAGTAAACAGACTTCAATATAGCTTTGCAGGTCTTTTTTCGCTTCAAGATAAGCCTTTTCAGACACTCTCACATTTCCTTGATAGTCGAGAAACCCACAATTAGGCACATACTCTCTTCTAATAGTGTGTTTGAGATCCAGTTTCTAAGCAAACAATCATTCTCTTCCCTGTCTTCTCCATCACTACTATTTCCAATGCAATCACCTTCCCATTCCTTGGCTCATATGCTTTTTTCCTTGATGAGATGAGTCAATTACATTACTTTAATAAGATGGAGAATCTGCATTCTCTAGATTAGGTAGTTGGTTACCATTATCCTTTCTTCTTATTAAAATCTTCAACGAGTTTTCCTTTGCATATAGAATGGATCGAAGTTCATGTTTCTTTGAGGGGATATATAGAATTGTCACAAACTAAGCCGTCAATTATCGAAGGTGACCACCAAACCGAGTAGACATAACTAGAATCCAGAACTAAAATAGGCCTAAAATTTAAATAGATATAAAAATGAGTCACTGTTTTAAAGTATTATCAAAATAGACTTAGTGGATTAATTTAATTCGCTATATTCATTTTTTTAAAATAGCCAAAGATGAAAAATCATATATATATATATAACGAACTAAATTATTTCGATATATAGTGGACTAATTTGATCCACTATATATACCCACATCATCTCCTTCATCAAAACCTACGCGGTCCCACCCTCCATTTTCAATCCCCCCTCCACTTTCAAACCACACAGCGCCACACAGACATTATTGTTGTTGTTATTAAATAATAAACAATTTTAAACTTAATAATAACCTGTTATAATAAATTATATTATTTAATGTATAATGATAAATGTGGTTCAGAGATAAGTTATATAAGGACTAGTCGAGTGGATTTTTATATTATTGTTAATAATGCATAATCAAACATACAGAGATTAACAATATAAAAATTATTATATGATAATAATAATAAATTGATTTTATATATAAATATATTCTCATTCTATATTGTACTTCTCATAAATAATATATAAATTTTAATCTAATTTATACAAATATCATTATTTATAAGAAAATGCAAAATTATAATAAAATAATGTATAGATTTTATTGAATTTAAAAAGAAGTATTAATTTTCCTATTCAATTCAAGCAACCAATCAAGCTCTTAGTGTCCTTCATTTCGCAGTAAGATGTAATCCTGAAATTATCATATAGAAATTTCATCTTCGCACTCGAGATAGATAATTTCATAATTTAAAGGCGGTTGTGTGGTTTGAAAGCAGAGGGGGGATTGAAAATGGAGCGGGAACTGCGTACTAGTCTTTGGTGAAGAAGATGATCTGAATATATATAACGGATTAATTTAGTTCACCATATATAGAATTTAATTTGTTAGTAATAGCAGCTAACCACAATAATCATGTTTCTGGCGTTTTTATGAGACTCTAGGTCGTATTATGACATGACAGGAACAATATGCCGAAAGAATTTGCCGTAACATATCTCGAATGTTAATTTCTGATTTAACTGGCAAGATTTAACGTGCAAACTGCAGTTCTTTATATACCGTTTTCCACCACCGTTGGCTGTTTTAAAAAATGAATATAGCAAACTAATATAATTCACTAAGCCTATTTTGATAACACGTTAAAACCGCAGCTTATTTCTGTATCCGTTTAATTTTTGACCTATTTCAGTTTCAGGTTCGCATAACTATAATTCTAGACCTCCTAAAAAGTTGTCATGGATAATGAACTTACAAAAGATGTCTAAATACAATATCTTGTTTAGATTTCACGTGTGGGACTATACTGAATATGTTGATATTGTTGTATTTTGCTATGTATTTATTGCACAGATACAACAATTTTGTGGCGCAATAACACATCCATTAGCTCGATCTTGACACACAATTACGTGTCCTTCTCAAAGTTAAACCATTGCATGAGGGGAATTTTAGTAGCTCAGTTAGTTAACTATCTGAATTTCACCTTATTGATGAAGATTCGATTCCTCACCTTATAATTTTCCTCCCCATTTTCCCTTCCCCAACCCACAAATTAAAAAATAAATAAATAAATAAATTTAAAAACATACACTTGCATGGTGGAGGCAGAATTTTGATCAAGAGGGTTCAAGAAAAAAATAAACATACTAATAATACCCATACATAATCGGATCGAATTATATATGAATGGGTTGAATCATATATATAAAACTAATACTAATTTTTTTTTTAATTTAATGAGTTATGTAATTCTCAGACTTAATTCTAGAAAAAAAATAGAAAAAGAAGGAAATCATATGGGTTCCGTTTTCTCAATCATAGACATAACATGTTAAGTGTGAAGTATACTTTTACCCAGGGATGTACAAAGAAAATCAACAAATCGCATCAATATGATAATTTAAGTCAAATCGAGAAAAAAAAAAAACTTGACTAATGGGTTAGTTCAATTTGGTTTGGTGTTGGAAAAAAAAAATCTGGCCATGGATGCATGTTATTACTCAAATAATGCCCAAATCAAAATAAATCAATATCAATGCTAACAAAAGATATTATTTTATCACTAGGAATGACAATAATATTATATATCTATTCTTTAATTTTGCAGGTTAATTTACACAGTGAAAACACATAACTTAATTTTTTTTAATGTTTAGTAATTATGTAATTAATACTTATTAGCCGTACTTTATTTGACATGACTTATTACTTTTAGAGTATGATCATTTTTATTATGACTGTTAATTAATGATATTTATTTTATGCGATTTTATTATTTTTTTGTTAATATTTTAGTACAATATCACCATTCATCTCATATTTAGTGTTATTTTCTTAATTATGAAACAATTTAGATAGTTGTATGTTATTAGAATTAAAGAAATATTTCAAGTATAAGTTATATATTTTGTATGAAGACTTTACCGAGAAAAAAAATCTGAAAAATCCAAAAAAAAAAATTGAGAAAGACGAAAAATCCCCCCCAAAAAAAAGAAACGAGGTTGAAAAACTCGACTTTTATTGACTTGATTTGATTTATAAATTAAAAATATGATACAATTAATTTAATTTGATATTTAAAAAATTCGAACCAATCCAAACTATATACATCATATTCTTACCATAATATATAAGCGCATCCGGCCAGAGGCGGATCCAAGATTTAAAATTTATGAGTTCAATTTTATCAAATTTTTTAAAATTAAACCCAATATATTTATAAAGTTATGAGTTCATATCTATTATTTATTATAATTTTAATAAATTAAAATTTATACTCCGCTTCAAATTTCTTCATCTGGCATCTCATCTCCGACACATGACTAGGCTTCATAATTATATATATTTACCATATATTAGTTTTTTTTAACTATTTCATGCACTTTTTCATTAAAAAAGTATTTTCACATTAATTTTATTTATAATAGGCTAATGAATTTTAAATTTTGATAAGTTCATTTTTTTTAAAATTAAGGGTCATGAATTCATATTTATGTAAAGAAATAACTACGAGATATCTACTGAAGCTTTTTTTTTTTTTAATATTTCTTATAAATTTTAATCACCTGATTAAAATTATAGATACATTTTTAGAATTATAATTCCAACAATAAAAAAGTAATAAAATAATTATAAATTATTAAAAGATGAAAAATTCTTTTCTCATGTAGGAAAAAGAGAGGGAAAAAATACCATATTAAGTTTTTAAAAATCAAATCAAATCAAAAAATATGTATTTTGATTTGATCTGATTTGATTTTGATAATTAAAGAGCCGATCAAATTGGTTTGACTATAATTTTAACATAAAATCAATTCAAACCGAACCATAGACACCATCTCCATCACTCACTTCTCAATTCTCACTTGCCTGAAAATCACTACTTTATCGATGACGGGTCCTACAATATGTCACTTCAAATTTAAATCAAACTCATGCCAAGTCATACGGATACTGAATACCAGATAAAAAACTTTTAAAATAATATATATATTACTGCAAGTTCTGACGTGCATTTTTCGACAGTTTCGTTGCGTATTGAAAATCAGTGTATTTTCCATAACGTCTCCTTGTATTTTTTTCATTTATTTTTAATTAAATACCAATTTAACAGTTTTATAAGAAATGTCCCACGGGTAACTTTTGAGTTCACAAGCATCACAAGTAAATTCTTAAATTTTCCAAATATGGTGGCGGAAATGGATTACCCAAGACACAGTAAAATTATATTGCATATATTATTATTATACATTTTGATCGATCATTAATTACTGAAGGAACGTTTTCATAAATATTAATCCCCGACTTAGAATTAAAGAAATCGAACCAAAAAAAAATAAGAATAGCACACCGTAAAATATATCATTTTTTCTTACTAGTACTTTTCAAACTTGCGAAATTCATAATATCTTACATATATCGAACATTGAAAATGCATTCCTAGAAGGAGAGGGACATATATATGTATATGACTTATTCTCAAACACAATTTTATTTATTTCACACACTAGCTGGCTAGATAGAACTAGCAAGCCAATATCTCTCACATACACACATATGTGTGTGTAAACATGCATATATATTTGCATATGTATAAATATGGCTATGAGCCATTGAATAGCATTTATATTCTATTACTTGAGAAGATGACCCTCGATATCTTTTGTCACATGAAGGACAAAACCCAAGAGAATGAGAGGTTCTGGTATGTCTTCGGTTTTCTTCTCGTACACAAAAGTCCATGTAGTCCATTGATGATCACATGATGTGATAATAGTGAAGGAATTGTATAATTCTAATAGATCTCCACCAATCACTTTCCAAGTGATTGTGTTAGTTTGAAAATCGACGGCTTCGATCACTTGCTTTGCAATCTTATCTTTTCCATCTACAATCAATAAACTCGAAAATATAAGAGATGTTACTAGGCTTTCTTCAGCTTACCAAACCCTCATAAAAGATATTAACATTCACAATTACATATATATTTGCATCTCATTGCTTTAGGTTTTTCTTCTTTTTCCAATTTTCTTCAATGAAATATGTAAAATATTTGTCCGATGTCTTACAGTGTTTGATTTATGAGTAAATAATATTTTTCAATGAAAAATATATATTAAAGTTTATCATATTTCAGAAAATTGGAGAGTGCTATGATCAAAAAAATATTTAATTACCAAAGATTAATAATGTCGAAATATTAATTGGAGCAAGCAAAGACATGAGATTTAGGATTTAAATTTAATGAATACAACATTTATTTTTCCATAACTAAACCCATTATACTTCTACAAATATGGATTCACCTAACAGATGATAAAATTTTCGATCGATTTGATCAAATTTTTTTTTTCTCTCGCTATTCAGAACAGTGAAGCTTTCTATTGATCAGAACTTGATTATTCATTTTATTACCTGTTAAAACTTGTAAAGTACATCAACTTTTGGGAGCAAACAGTATGATCTTTAAAGTTAAGATACTTATATGAAAATCACATTTGCCAGAAATGACAGAAGTTAATTTTTTCCTTTTTAGTGTAAAATCTTTACTCTGTGGTAACTAAATACCATCAAATAACTTTCTTTCTTTTTTTCTTTTAAAAAACAAATTTATGAAAAATATTCTCTTGAAAAATGACTTTCTTCATACCGTCAAACACACTTAAATGTAAAACAATTGATTCATATAGAGAGAGAGGCAACATGTGTATATAGTACCGTCGTTATATTTCCAGTTAACGATTGAGCCAACTTTTATAGTTTCGCCTTCTTGAATCTCAAAATGTTGAATCTTACTAGGGCTTATGCTGCATATATGATGAGTTTTGGTGTGAAAAATATCATGAATCAAGTGTCCTCCACACTTCACCTCTACTGAACCAATCAACTTACCTTTCACACCCATTATTTTTTCTACAGAATAGCAAAAAGTTTTGGGAAGAAAGTTGTGATAAAATTATTAGCAAGTGTGGTCATTATATAGATTCCAATTAGCTGTATGAAAGTTATTATAAATATTATAAAACATGATCCATGACATATCATGGAAAATTGAGATAATGATAAAAATGATTTATTAAATATGATTTGATTAGTTTAGATTTTTTAAATTTATTAAAAGTGAGTATTTTCTTCTTTAAATATTTATTAAATTTAATTAAAAAAATAAAAAATATTTAATGAAAATTTATATTTGGAAGTATAAATTTTATAGTTTATGTTATTTTTGATCTATTTCAAGAGTTTAATGTAATATTTTGAGGGGCAAGTTCAATTATTTTTTTTTTTGTCTATTTTCTATATTTGGTGTAGTTATCATGTTGCGGTTTTGGAATTTTGATGGAAACTTTTTTTGGGTTGTTGTTAAAGAGATTTTTATAATTTTAATTAAATTTAATAATTAAAATTTAATAAATATTTAATCAAGATAAAAGAATCTTATTTTTGACAAATTTAAAAAATCAAAATTACGTAACTAATACTTAAAGAAATTATTTTAAACTTAAATTATCAAAAGATAAGGAACTATTTTTTGTTATTTTCTCGTCCATTTTATTTGTATAATATAATTATGTCTTGTCAAGTTAATATTGTCATTCACAATGAAACTCAAACAGTCAACTTATTTTTTAAAAAATGTTGAAGATAAAGTTTACAGCTCATAAGGGATTTACTTTTAGTAACTGAAATGTTATAAAAGGATAAGTATCTTTGGAAAAAAAAATGAGTAATGTTTCAAGATGGTCAAACTCCACAAGAGTCTACTAATATTATTAATAGCATATTTGGTCAAACTTCTAAAATCAACTTATTTTAAAAAATATTTATTAAAAAAGTATTTTTTGGTTAGAAGCAGTTTATGTTTGGCCAATATATTTAAAAAGTACAGCAATGAGTGTTTGGTCAAGCTTTTTAAAAGAGCTTCTAAGTTTATTTTTATCAATAGTGCTTTTTAAATAAGTGTTTTTAGGGAGAAACTACTTTTTTTAGCTTCTGAAAAACTGTTTCTGCTGCTCCTTAAAAACACTTATTTTCTCTCAAAAGTTTAGCCAAATATCTTTTTTTTTAAATAAGCACTTTTGGATTGGCTAAACAGGATATAAGGGCCCATTTGGATTAGCTGAGTAATAATAGTTGATAATGATTATAAATATATTTGTATTATAGTGAATGTCTATAAAAGTATTTGTATTGTAGTGAATATTTGTCTTGTTTCTTTGGAGAAAAGTTAAGGTTAGTTTTCCTATAAATAAAAGGGTTCTCCTTCATTATATTTCATCTCTCAAGAGAAATAAGAATTATTCTCTCTTCTCTCTTTCTATACAATATTCTTCCTCTTACTTTATTATTTCACAACACATTATCAGCACGATTCTCTGTCTTGAACACTCACTTTAATAAGATCTAAGGTAAAAAAAATTAAAATTTCTTTTTGAAAGTTATATTACTTAACCGCAGAATGATATTCCTTTGGTGATATTATTTCTCTACAACTTTACCGTCTCAAAATTTGAAGGCTAAAGTATTATATTTTTTCCTTGTTCCTTTTAATATGGCTAATCTTATGAAACTTGAGTTCGTTGCCCTTTAATGTTCAAACAAGAACTACCTTTTATGGTTATTGGATGCTAAAATCCATACGGATACAATGGGTCTTGAAGACACAATTAAAAATAAAAACAAAGCATCAAACCAAGATCGTGCTAAGGCTATGATATTCTTGCATCATCATATTGATGAAATTTTGAAAATTGAATATCTCACGATTAAGGATACACTTGTTTTGTGGAATAGCCTGAAAGAAAGGTATGATCACCTGAAGATAGTGATCATCCACCCAAAGACATGATATGATTGGATGCATCTGAGGTTTCGAGACTATAAGTTTGTTCATGAATATAACTCTATCATTCAGAATTGTTTCTTAGTTGAAATTACGTGGAGAAACTATTAATGATGTTGATATGATGGAATATGTGGTAGTACATAAAATTAATTGAGAACTCCGAAAGAGCTAATGTGTTACTACCCGGAGAAATGAAATTATTCATAATATTAGTTTGTGGTAAGTCTCAAAAGGAAACTTATAAGTTTCAAAGACATTGAAAAATATAAACAAATTGAGACTATAAATTATGGAAAGATCTAATATCTTCATATTATTACAATTGGAGCGGGTTATAAATTTTATATAAAAGATTACCCGTAATTTTCTTTTGTTTATAATACATAAATATGGGTATGATGACGAAATCACATGTGAAAATAAACTAGAAGTTTACTGAAATAAAGATAAGTTGGCATAATTGGTTGGCCATCCTGGTTCAAACGTGATGCAAAAGGTAATCGAGAATTCACGTGGTTATATACTGAAGAAATAAAAGATTCTTCAAGACTTCTCTTGTGTTGCTTGTTCTCATGATAGAATGATCATTATACCAGCTAAGATTGGGATTATATTCCTTGAAAATTTGAAACTTATAAAAACGTGAATATGGGCCCGTTCACCTGCCATGTGAACCATTTGTTATTATATAATTTTAGTAGATGCATCTATGGTATGGTCACATGCGCTTTGATATCAACTTGCAATTGGTTTTTGCAAGGTTGTTTGAGGGAATTGTTAAATTAAGAGCACGATTCTAAATTATAAAATTATGTTGATAATGTTGGTTCATATCTAAGTTGGTTTAGTAGAAATTGTATGCCTTCAATTATAGATGAACCATTGATTATGAGAATAAAACCTGCAAATAAAATTTGGTATGAGATATGTTTATTTAACATGTAGCAACACTTGAATGTATCAAGCCAACAAGGTTCCCATATCACAATTGGTTCAGGACCAGAAATCAAATAATTTCATCTAAAAATTTGAGTGTGCGGTATATAATTCAATTGTTCCACCACAACACACAAAGATGGGTCCCAAATGAGCTTGAGGGTAAATGTTAATTTTCCTAACATTAGGGGAAGAAGTGATTAGTAGCTAAAAATTGTGTGTGGGAAGAATTATCTAGATCCTCAAAAAAGTGTGAATTTAAAGTTCAAGAGATAATTCACTTGAAAAATATTATAAATTAATTGTCAGATGTATTTGCTAACCCAATTTTATAATTCAAGTACAAATGCTCTAATGAAAATTAGAGTTCTTAAAGAACAAGTCTATGACCCACCTGAAGTGTGATAGATCAATCGATTCTAGAAATAAAGCCTCCTTGCAGAAGGATAAGAGCATATGATCAAGATGGTCAGAATAATTAGGCAAGTTCTTTAAAAGGAGCATCACGACATATTGCTTCATAAAATCTTGGCAAAGGTTCAGGTACCTGAAATAATGAAAAATGAAGAGATCTTGATAAGTTATTTCGTATTGGACCGATATCAAAATGATCGTCGGTGATATATTTAATATAATGTACCCCTCAATATTATAAATGTTGACGAGGATCTTGAATTCAGATCTGTCAAAAAGTGTGGATAGATAAATAATTGGCCAAATAAAAATACGCAATTCAAGTATAATGTTAGTGGAGTATAATAGATTCTTGTGCGAACGTGAAATAAATAAAATCGTAAAATAGTATGACTTGTACCTTGTGGAATAAAGGTTTTTCACAAATCCTGATATTATTAAATGGAGAGGTCCTCCTGTGGTGGATACAATTATTTTGAGGTTACTCATAAGTCTGGTAATACATGAAAATTTTGATATGAGTATAATGAAATTATTTTCATGTCTAGATAGACAGTGAAGGATATATGAAAATCCTTGAAGGATTTAATAAGTTTTAAAGTGATTCTATTGAATACCCCAATGGTTGTGAGGTCGTTTAACTTAAATAAAGATCAATATTGATCTCATGAAAATGGTTAAAAAGTACAGTATTTTAATGCAATGGATGTACTTATATATCCTGCTATTACTATTCATGAGATAATATTTTATAATTTGCAGGAAAAAATATAATTTCACTTTTATTAGTGGAGATACGAGTGAATGAAAATACTGATATGAGTTCATTATTTCTAACCAATATTGTCAAAGGATTGTTGGTTATGCAATGCAGGAAAGTTATTTAATTTTATGAAGATAATGTAGCATGCATAGCAAAACTAAAGAGGAGGATTTATAAAAGGAGACAGAACAAAGCACATCTCGCAAAGTTTTTCTACACACATGTGCTCCAAAAGAATGGTGATATCAACGTGCAACAGATTCATTCAAGTGACAATGTGGTATTTATTCACCAAATCTCTACTAGTTACAACTTTCAAGAAGATGATGCAAAAATTCAAGGATGTTCTCATTGGGAATCAATACACGTTGTACTCTTTTTTCCTTATGAGGTTTTGTCCCACTAGGTTTTTCTTGTAAGGTTTTTAATGAGACAGCCAAAATACGTATTATTAGATATGTATACTCTTTTTCATTCACTGAATTTTTTTTCACTGGATTTTTTCTAGTAAGATTTAACAAGGCACATTATCTATTGAATAGATATTCAAGGGGGAGTGTTATAATTGTATTTGTATTATAGTTAATGTCTATAAATATATTTGTATTATAGTAATGTTTATCTTATTATTTTAGAGAAAAGTTCGGGTTAGTTTTCCCCTATAAATAAAGGGATTCTCCTTCATTATATTCCATCCCTCAAGAGAAATAAGAATTATTCTCTCTTCTCTCTTTCTATATAATATTCTTCCTCTTACTTTATTATTTCATAACAGATAAACATTTGTTGTTGATAAGCATTTTAAAGGAAAAATATTTGTGTGCATCGAATATTTTTATTTAACTAAATCATGGTTAAGTGTTAAAAACATGTAATGCATAAGATATATATATTTTATATATATTGATTTGGTGTAAACATTTGATACGCGTAAAAATTTTATCTTATATTTAAGTTTTGAAATTAATTTTATAAATAAGCTTATTTAGATAAAATATGAAACTGATAATGCACAATTGATAAGTTTAGTAAAAACAAGTGTTGCATCCTTTGAATTCCATATTCGAAATTGCGATTGGATCTACTTTAAAATACCCTTAATTATTTTAAGAAAAGTTATAAATTTAAAAATAACTCTGTGAGGAAAAGGATCAGCAACGGAAATGGATGCAGAGGAAGTTTGAGATTTTGTTTTGGAAAAGATATTTTAATTTGAGAATTAAAAATATATTAAGAATAAATTAATAAAAGTTTGGTTAACCTAATTGTTATTACAATTTATTATAAGTTGAAAAATTATAAGTTAAAGGAATTAATTATAATTTTTAATTGATTTTAATTTATAAATGCTTGACATTATATTATACTTTAAATATTTTATTAAATACATAAATAAATCAAAAAATATTTATAAGTCATTTCGATCAGGTTATAAATTTAGTTAAACATCCTCTAATTGATTATGCAGATGTAATTATCTAGTCAAACATATTTATTTAACTTTGGAGGTACAATTTTTTCATGAGGATCAGCAAATTAGTTGTTACTCCTTCAGTCCTTCTAAACATGTTCACAAGGATTTTTTAAAATGAGGCTTCTGGAAAGATTTTATTTAGACACATTCTTTAGTGCATCAACATATCCAAGGAAAGTCATATGAATATTTTGCTAATTGTTAGTGTCCATTTGCATTCCTAACTCCCATTTTTTCATATATTCATTAATTATTGAAATAGTTTTTTGGTAGGCCTTGTATTACTTTTATAGTTTTCTTGTTCTTTCGGTGTCTGCTTCTAGTTGTTACTTTTTGTTTATTATTTAGTGTATTATTATTATGTATTTTTTAATGCGGATATTATTTGTTGTGTTGTTATTATATGTTGTCTCTTGTATTATTATTATATCTTTGGGTTTATATTTCTGAAAGCCGAGGGTGTATCGGATACCGCCTCTCTAACTTTGAGGTAGTGGTAAGGTCTGCATACATTCTACCCTTCCCATACCTCATCTGGTGGAATTATACTGAGGAGTTGTTGTTGATGAAGATGATGATGTATCCATTGGGCTGACTAATTCAGATTGAACTATATTTCTAGGAATTAAATTCGACATTTTTAATTAAGGGTAAAGAAATTACGTTGATCTCATCACAATCGTTGGCATGGTATTACTTTCTTTTTCTTTTTTTCTTTTTTTGTTATTCACCCGTATCTAATATCGGCTCTTTTGGGGTCTGATTAATTTAAATTCGCGTCGAAAAATCTCATTTTAAGAGTAAATCGCTTCCTATCAAAAATGATTCCATAACCTAGAACTCAAACACGAGACCTCTTTACCACACCACCAAAATTTTTGGTGATAGACTGATAGGATTACTTTTACCTATGGCTGGCAAAATGAGTAATATATGTGGTTCATTCAATTCAATTCATTTTAAATGGGTTTCGTTGGATACCTAATATTTTAAAAATGGGCTAAATATGAGTCAACTCATATTATCCATTTGAAATATGAGTAATAATGGATAAAATGGATAAAACCTACCGGCTACATAACATATACTATCACCGGTAATGAACAAAACATTGATCAATTTATTTCTTAAAAACACTATTAAGTAGCTTATAAAGTCAACATTTTTAAAGTAGCTCGGGATAATATGATATCCATATTATCCATCGGGTAACTTATTTTTTATCCATATTAAATATGGATAAATCAAATATTTTGTTCATTTTTATTTAACTCATTTTTAACCCATTCATATCTGACTTGACCCATTCATTTGTCACTCCTACTTCAATCAATAACACCCACTGCTCTTCTTCCTGAACGCCTATAACCCGTACTATTCCCGCGTTCAATCTATAGATTTAACCTTTCGTCCACAATTATTTGAGGTATTGAAATATATTCATGTCACATACACTTTTGTTTTTTTTTTTAAAAAAAAAATTGATAGCATGAAAAGGCAAATGAGAAGAAAATTAAAAAGTGAGAAATCGAACGCTCACCAACAAGATAAAAATTTAAATAATCAATTAATTAAGCTATTAAGATTTCTCTTATTACATATATACTTACACATGAAGTAGGACAAAGAAAGTTCAATTTCTTCCCTCAATACTAGTGTTGTTTCTCTTATATTTTGTAGCTTGTATTTCCAAAGAATCTTGTATATACAAGATTTCAGAGTACGTAGACAAAGAGATGATTTTATGGAGTGCATTATTCATGTGATAAGTCAAGCTCTTAATAAAGCCAAGCACTATATTAAGATTCCCTTTTCATGTCATTATGAGTTAAGTGGGGAGACAGAAGCTTAAATGATGAACTAAATATCTTACCTAATACCTTTTCTTTGTTTTTTTCCAATCCCAACATCTACCTAATACCTTTACTCAATGCAAAAAAATTTAGGGTTATAATAGTAATTTTTTATCCTTTAAATTTTTATTTGTTCTTATACTATCCCACTAATTTAGCATATTGAACTTTCATGTATTTGAAATAAGTATTTTTGATCCCTTACTTGCGAAAAATCACAAAAATTCTGAAATATTAACTATTTCACCATTTTATTATTTACGTGTTATATTAGATTTATATCGTTTTTTCATATTTTAAGATATTATACTTCTAAAAGTAGTTAGTCTAATCAAGGCGGAGGCAAAGGAGTACAAGGGGGTCCAACTGAACTTCGTTTGTTAAAATATTATACAAAGAAAATATAGTGAATTTTTTTTAGCATATCTATAAATTATTGAATTTTCATGACATAACAAATATTTCATTTTGATTCTCTTTATTTGAATTTTTGATTTCAGTGCTCTCTAATTATAACATATTTTCCATATAAAAGAATCAAAGTCATACGTTTTAATTAATTGGAGGTTAATTGTGCTAAATCATATATTAAAAGGATAGAAATTTATCATGATGGAGGGATCACCAAAAATGTCATTTGTCCCTAAAATTTAGTATTGATCTATTATATCTATTTAATAATAAAGTGGAGAAAAAGATAGTGATGTGATTTGTAAGGGAAAAATCATGCATTAACTATATTATCCATGAGACAAAAATCTAGCAATCTTGTAATTCTTTTGTAGTGTCATTAAAGGTGAGATGTTATTTGGTGGTCAGGTACAAGTTTAAAGATGAACCAATCTAAGTATTGATTACTTAATTACTATGTCAAAAAAGGAAAGGAAAAAAAGTGTGTTTGTCCTTTAAAATTATCAAAAGAGATAGAGGGTGTGTTATGAAAATATTGTCTTCAAAAATATTTTTTTAAAAATAAGTGATTATTTATTTATTTATTTGTTTTTGATATGTAAGCAAGTATTTATTATTTTAAAAATACCTGTTTAAAATCTAAATAAATATTATGGGAGATAGAGAGGATATAGGGTGGTGGGATGGGGATAACAGGCAGAGGTGGATTCAGAGTTTTAATTATGGATTCAATTTTTAAGATTTTCATCGATGAGCCTATTATATCTTAAAAGTTATGGATTCATACTTGCTTTTTATTATAAATTTTGTGAAATTTTACACATAAATTTATACTCCGCGTCAAAAGTGTTGGATTCAAATAAATCCGGTACCCATCTATATCCGCCTCTAATTATAGGGGTGGAGGTGAAGATGAGATGTGTTGGAAGGTGGGGAAGATACGGGATGCCACTTGTGGAACTTGTTTTCTCCATTTCTACCATGAAAATCATTTTTCTCATTTTAAAAATCTTATTTTTCAGAGAAAATATTTTCAAAATTTTTAACCAACTATTTATGAAAAAGTAGGGATATAAAATATTTTCTCCAAATCGAACACACCCAGAGATGTGATTGACTTTTGAGAAAAAAAAATTGCATTTTCCATGAAAATGCCTAGCAATCTACTTAGATTTTCTTCATGCGTTCTTAAAGGAAAGCAGTAAATTTGGAGGAGTGTATTTCTTCTTCTTTTTTCCTCAAAGATGAACCAATCTACATATATACCTTACTCTAAAATTACAAAAAAAAAAAAAAAAGAAGGCCACCGCAAAATGTTGATAGTCTTTACTATTAAGTAATAAGATTTAAGCAAAAAATAGCATTTATCGAGCACTTTTTAGCTTTATTTTTGAAAAATGAATATTATCATAAAATTTCATCGATTAAATATAAATTTCCATGATACTGCCTAATTTTCAATTATGATGTCAAATGACTATATGTGAATATTACCCTATTTAAACTATATATCATTATCTGTAGGAGGACTAAATCATGAAATGAAACTCGTGATGAAGATGAACCGTCATGGGCCATGGTTGAGGCAGAAATGACGTGAGCACAAAGAAGATCTCGTGGACAATGACATGAAAAAAGCAAAATCTTTGGTTTCCATGACTTCAATTTTCTTGGTTAAAATATAATTTTTTTAAGGAGTCGGTATCTATTTTTTCTTATAATTTTCCCCAATATCTATTCAATTAGGTCACGTGTTACTCTCTGAGATAGAAAGGGTTAGAAATAGAGGTGGATTTAAGATTTAGTAAAATAGAAAAATAATTTTTTTATTTTTATTTTTAATTATATAAGTGAGTTAAATATTTATTTTTTAAGTGTTTGATAAGTAAGCAAAAATATTATTCCAAGATCACTTATATGTAATCAAGTAAAACAATATTGGGGTAGGAACAACGTGGGGAATAGGGGTTTGGGTGGAGGGGGGGGGGAGATAGGATGGTCAAAAGTGAGGATTGAGGGCATTGGGTGTGTGAGGAGGAGACAATAAACTTAGAATGTCACTTTGTTCTTCGAAAGGTAACCAGCAACACCAAAGTGATTAATATCAGAAAATTAAGTCCAAATTGAGAAAGACTATATTGTGTCACTGGAATAGCCGTAAAAAGGCTCGTATACTTAATTGTCAAGTAATTGAAATATCAGTCACTTGAAGCGGTACTATTGCTAAGGTTAGGTTTCTTTGTTCTTGCTTCGAATATGTCATTTTGCTAATTTTCTTTTATTTTGGATGGTTATAGGAATAGTTCGATGTAAACCCCTCACGAACGATACACAGGCTCATAAAATGAAAATACGTGTTGCAATCCTTTTTTTCTTCAAGCAGCTTTTGTCCCAAATAGATATTTTTTGGTAAGATTTTTAACAAGGCAACAACATAAAGTGTATTACAAATCATTGTGTACCCATTTAATCTCGAGAAGAAGGTTCTTGCAGAAGAAACTCTAGTGTCTGAATTCTCATACTTCATAATCAAATAGTGGGGGGAATTACCTTAGGAAGGATCCAACAACAATGGGGACTGTCGTAATAGACACTTGTAACACCTTGTGCGTTTAGGTCATTTTTATCGATTGATTTCAAATGTACGAGCCTAGATTTGTGTCTACATGTTGTACGTCAAGGAAAGGCTGAGGGCTGAATTAGCGTACGAGGAACAAAACATCGACAAATTGGAGGTACCAAGACATTTGGCCTAACACGACGGGTAGCGTGGCCCATATTGTGGTAGTGTTGCTAGTCAGGCCCCCTATATATAGGTGTGTTTGATCGGTTGCATCATATCTATATCATTATTCTCGATTCTTAGTGGTGGAAAACCCTCTTCCCAGCTATTCTCTCAAGTCCTAAGCAACTTTGAAGCCAAATAAAAGATCCAAAAATATATTCAAGCTTAGATCATGGGTATGTCGCGCGTGATCTAGTTCTAGCTCTGTTCTATCAATTTTTTGGCTGTTGTTTTGGGTTAGATATGTGTTAAGCTTCTTCCCTTGTCAAATTTTAGTTTTATAGCCTGATTATAGGATCGCAAGTATCGGTACAATGTTTATTTGAAGTTTCTATAGTTAAAGTATGTTATATCTCCAAAGCATCAATTAAACTCAAAACAAAGGTGAGAGATACTTCCTGAGGCCTCTAGGCCTAGCTAGTAGCATGTATTGTCACAATTAAACACATGGGTCACCGACCCCACACTTGCAATTTTTCATGTTCCCTAACTTCTGTCTCAGGGTACTCAGACTTCCCCTTTTTCCTATGCTTAATTCTCAACAACACAAATGAAAATAAACAAAAAATCAAAACAACAGGAAAAGAAAATTGTACCTATGGTACCCTTGGGTTGTCTCCCAAGCAGCACCTAAGTTTCCGTCGCAGCACGATGTGAACTATCCTTTTTAGGATATTCTCAACAAAGTATTCCCTTTCGGGAAACATCTCCTCTTCTTTTTGAACTTAGAGAGAATAGCCTCCACACTATCCCTCTTTTGCTCCATCGCTTTCCTTAAATGATGTCTCCCATCAGGCTCGGGCTTAAGTGTTAGAAGATCCTGCAATAGTGGACCCATGGAATCCACCACCCAACACTTAGCATTTGAAACCGCACTGATCTTGCAAAGATCTCTATAGTGTGAGGGTGGATTGATCTCCTAGTATACTCTAAAGAGCTCTTCCTCGTCATTGATCCTCATCTTCAGGGTACCAGCTCTCAAATTAATTATCGCTCCACCAGTAGCCAGGAATGACCGTCCCAAGATGAGGGGTACCTTATCATCAACTTTAAAATCTAGAATTATGAATTCGGCAGGTATGATAAATTTACCTACTTTGATGGGAAGGTCCTCAATAATTCCCCTTGGGACCATTATTGACTTGTCCGCCAGCTGCAGCATTATTCTTATAGGCCTTGTTTCCCCAAACCAAGTGTGTTGAACAGAGATAAGGCCATCAAATTCACTGCCTCCCCTAAATCACACAAGGCCCTCATTATGCCTACTTCACCTATTTGTACGGGGAGGGTGAAACTCCCTGGGTCTTTGAGCTTTTTGGAAATTTTTCTCATTACCTTATAACTGCACTCCTCAGTGAGTGCCACAGTCTAGACATCCACCAGCCGCACTTTATTAGCCACCAAATCTTTTAAGTACTTGGCGTACTTCGGCATACCCTGCAAAACATCAAGTAAGGACAAATTTATGTGAAGTTCTTTGAAGATATCAAAGAACTTCTTAAAACAAGCTTCCTCCTTGCTCTTCTTGAGCCTTTGTGGGGATGGTGGTGCTCGTCTCTGTATTAGCTGCAGTGATGATTATGCATTATGTGTGCAACACTCTGATGATCTCATCTCTCGGCTACGGGACCAAGTCTAACCAATTCTGGCTGCAGCTCATTTTTTTCTCCTTCTGTGGTGCATCAGCCAATTGATTGTCACTCCTCAGACTGATGGCATTAACCTGTTGGGGGTTTGGATCTGTATCACTTGGTAAACCTCCCCGAGGTCTATTTTGCTGAGCAGCTGCTAATTGACCCATTTTCTTCTCTAAGTTTCTGATGGACAGCTACTAATTCTTTAAGTTTGAGCCATCCTTGCCTGATTTTCTGTCATCTGGGTCTGGTTGGCTATGATTTTCTGCAACATCTCCTCAATGTTGCTAGACTGGCCGTTATTCTACCAATTTTGCTGCTAGTACTGCTGTTGTTGAGGCTGCCTGGTAGCCTTGACTCTAATTATCACTCTAAGAGAAATTCTGCTAGTTCTTGTTTTAGGTGTTCCCATAATTCTAATTCTCTCTCTGAACACTTCCTACAAAATTTACTGACTCTAGATTAGCCCCGCAAGAGTCTACACTATGCCCACAGTGCCTATTATTTTCATAAATCTCACACCAGCTAGGGGCTTGTTGAACTGCATTAACCTGTGTCTGTGGTTGTGCCATACTCAGTTTGTTGAACTGATTCACCATCTGGTGTTGTAGTGAAGCTAACTATGCTTCCAAAACATTGACAATATCGACTTCAATAAGCCCTACTACTCTATTACCTGTCCCTCTAGATAATTTGTTGTGCCACTCTGGATTCCCTTGAGCAAATCTGTTAAGCATAGTGTACAGCTCGCCATACGTCTTCTCAAGTGCTTGCCCACCCAATGCAGAATCTAGCAAGATTTTTGTGTAAGGGTCTATACTTTCCACAAAGGTATGGGCTAACACTTCATTTGACTGCTAATAATGTGGACAGTCTCTGAACAAAGACTTGAACCTCTCCTAGGCCAAGTATAAGTTCTCCTCGGGCCACTGCTTGAAACTTAGAATTTCGCTTCTCAACTTTGTAGTCTTGCTGAAGCGAAAGAATCTGATGAGCAACTTTCTTGATAGGTCATACCAGGATGTGATGGAATTTGGCGTCTTTTCTTTCAGCCATCTCTTCGCCTCTCCCAAAAGTGAAAATAGGAAGAGGGTGAGTCTGATATAATCAGTTGACACTCTGGTGGGGACGAAAGTGTCACTGATTTTTAGGAAATTCTGTAGATGTTGTTGTGGATCTTCATGTGTCGTACCTGTGAATTGACCATTTGAGTGCAATAGCTGCACCATATTCTGTTTTAGCTCAAAGTTGCCTCCAGGATCCAGTTTGCGTGTGCTAGAGGTCATATTTGTTGTGAGTGAGATTGCAACTTTGCTAACTGGTCTTGCTACCATTATTTCGGGCAACAACTCTTTCTGCCCAACTGGTGGATGTTGTCATTCAAGAGCTTGTCTTTGTAACATTTGCATCTTTCTCTCAAGATCCTCTCTCCATAGCAAGTGCAACTGTCGATCAAGCTCCAACAATGGGATCACCAATTCTCTATTCCTTGCGAATGTTGCAAGGATAAATCTATTACCTGCAATGAAATAGACTACGACCAATATTTTCAACACTTAAGAAAAATAAAAATTACACAAAAACTAAAAATCACCAAAAGATGCCAGTCCCCGACAACGGCGCTAAAAACTTATTCGCGCCCCAATACACGCGCAAGCGTACGCGGTCATGCAAGTAGTAAAGAGACTCTTGAAGAGCCGGATGTCGAACTCACAAGGACTGAATTATGTTAGAGAATATTCAAGTTCAAGTGCGAAATTAATTTTCAAACGTGTTGATTTTAGAGACTTGACTTTTTTAATCGAAACCTACGGTGATCATAACTAATTTGGAAAAACAACAATGAGAAGCATCGAGTTAAGATCAAACATTCATGCAAAGATTAAATTCTCAATGGTTCAAGTATTGAAAATTCATTTGTTGTCTCACAGAGTTAATATGCAATGTTCATGGTCTTCTGAGGCTCTAAACACAATAAACTAGTCTCACAACTACATCATTGAGTGGGAATGTGACATACTAATTGGCAAGCAATTAACAATATGGATGTGATTTACGGGGTTTATGCCCTTGGTTATGGACTTTCGTACTTCTAACCATTTAACCTAGAATTAACTTCACAACTACGTCTGAGAGTAGTGATGTGATAATTGAATCCTAAGTGTCTAGCTATCTTCCCATTTTATTAACCAAGCAAGGTGAATTTGGTATATTTCTATCCTAATCACGAATCAAATCTTGAAGACTTTGAACTCACTTCTTGAATTTCATTTCTAACCTAGGGTTACTCTTTCGAGCTTTTGCCTAAGCTTAACACATGTATTCTAATGGTGATCAAGCATTAAAATGATAATCAAACGAGAATTCAAGACAAAACACAAACGAAACTTGAACTAAAGATGAATTAAGCTAAACATTCATATCTTGTGGCCTCAACCCTAGAAAAAGGGTCTTAGCCACTCATGCTCATACAAGAATTCATAATTTAATTACAAATCATGTAAAATCACGAGTGAAAGATGAAAGAACTATAAACGCTAGATGGACTTTCCTCATTCTCTCCTTCGTTTCTTTCAATTTTCCAAAATAAAATACGTGATGAAAAAATATAAGCCTAAGTGTTCAATTTATACCAATTGAAAATTTGCAAAAAGTGGTTGAGGATGAACTTGCTCCTTTCCATGCTGCCCATCGCGGCACAACATTGTCGTGACATAGAGACAACGTGGAGTGATACTGGAATGCGATGTCGGGCATGGCATTGCGTTGGTGCGCGTCGCCCAGCGTGGTACAACACAGGATGCAGGGCGTGGCACGACGCCATCGCGCACTGCTGCTGCTACCTTGCCCTCGTGCGCGGTGGAAGCGGCACACGCCTAGCGTGGCACGGTGCCTGGCGCGGCCAACCTACTCTTTGGCACATCAAATTGCTATCTTGTGCAATCATTTGCATTCTTGCCCCTTGTGCATTGAGCATCATTTTCATCCCCTCCTTGGTATATTTCACCTACAAAATATGGGCAAATCACTTTGATTAGTTCATGCACACATACATATAAAATTACATGAGAATGTAATTAAATAAATTGACAAACATGAGTAAATTAAGTTATAAAATAGCACTTGGGCATGTAAATATGCCCAAGATCAGGCAGCACCCAGAGAAGTGCTCTTCAAATCAGAAGGCACAATTTTTGACCTAGTGATCGATCCTATTTTCTCTACAAGCTGAGACTCCTCGAAGAGTTGATCAACTTAACAAGGCGTTGTGGTCCAAACTATTGAATTCCTTTCCCAACCAAGGAGATGATTTTCTTCCTCATCATCACCATCCTTAACAATCACCATCATTGTTTATTCTGATTGATTTGTGAAGGTCTGTGCATGAGAGTCCTCACCACCATTGCCGGATGGGGCATTATCCTTTTTGTCTTCTTTTTATTGGTTAGAGGTCTAGAAGAAAAAGGCATTTCCCCAATTGTAGATACTGAAGCCGACCTTTTTTGTGCTCCAGAACATGATTGATTTTTCTCTCAGCCTCCTTGGAGTCAAGTGAGACCTCTATAGGTCGGAATCTTGAGGATCCTTTGGGTAGACCTATCAAAATCCATGAAGGCGAGAAGTTATAGTGGAAGTAGAAGGAATAATAAAACAAAATTCAAGTAAGGGTACCATGGTTCTTAGGTCTCCAATTTTTTCCCTTGGAAATTTATTTCCAAGTTCGTTGCTCTGCTTTTAAAATGATCAGGAACTCCTGAACCTAACTCGAAATTCTCATAATAGGTTGATGAATAAAAAAATTAAATTAATCAAAAGAGATAGTAGAAAAAGACTCAATGGGTCTAAAGATATTTGATTTTCGGTAATTCTCATATCTTGAGATAGTTTTTGGATATATTGGGCTTAAAATTTATTTCTTTATTATAGTATAAAAATTAAATTCATCCCAATTTATTATTTTATATTATTCATGTTTCAAATTTCTAGCACTGGTCAAGCAGAGGGATGTTGGAGTCTCACACATCGATGGAAATAAAAGAGTATTTGATATCTTTAATGATCTTAAACAATCTTTATCTCTTGAATTAACTTTTTGAATTGTATTAGATCTAAATTAATTTTTATCAAAAAACTCATTTTCATGAACTTCGTCACTGAACTAAGGCATTTTAAATACAAATTGATATATTGATTTGAATTGGTTTCCGGTAAAATTTGATTTCTTTTTCTTCTTTAGTTTGCTCCCTCTTTTGAATTTTTGTTGAACATCCTTACTTGTATGTAAATAGTCAAACATATCCATGGTTGGGAATGTTATTACCTGTATTTTGAATAGTTCTTTATTACCACAAACACGACAAGTGGCTCACGAATCAATCCACTATTCTTTGGAGTTTTCTATCAAGTTGAATTTTGACAACATAGTATACAAGTTATCCATTTTCATGTTCTTTTCAATAATATTTTCCTGACTCTTTTTCTTGTCTTTCTTAGGAGCTTGACAGTCAGTAGCCTTATGTCTAATCTTTTCACAATTATGGAAATTGCCTTTGAACTTCTTCTTAGATGGGTAGCCTTTTAGTCCAGACGACTTCTTTCTCTTTTTGTTATTTCTTGGTGCTTCTTCAATAATATTTGCTCTTAAAATTGCTGAATTTCTACAAGACTTCTTCTCTACAGCCTTTTTGTCTTCTTCTATCCTTCGGCGAACAATCAAACCTTCAAGAGTCATTTCCTTTCATTTATATTTCAAGTAGTTTTTTAAAGTCCCTCTACAAAGGAGGCAATTTTTCGATCAATGCTGCTACTTGAAACACTTCATTTATGACCATGCAATATATTTAATAAAATTATTGAATTTGATTATACCTTCTATAAGGAGATCATGAATGTGATTTGTATATTCTTGGACTTAGGACATGACAGTCTTGTTGTCAACCATTTTAAAGTCCAAAATTTTTGCAGCCACAAACTTCTTTAATCCAGTGTCTTCAGCCTTGTATTTCTTCTCAAGAGCATTTCATAATTCTTTAGAAGTTTTACAAACACTGAAGATGATATATAGGCCTCCTCTAAGTCGTTGAGAATGTAGTTCTTGCAAAGAGAACATGAATGTTTTCACGCCTCAGTCACGACAAATTTCTCATTATTAGGAGTTTCTTCTGCCAAGAAAGGAATATCCTCATCGATGAATGGTTGTAAACTGAGGGTGGTCACGTAGAAAAATATTTTATGCTACCAAAGTTTAAAGTTGATACCAGTAAATTTTATCAATTTTTTCTAACATAGCCATTATTGAAGCAATAGTTGTACAGGCAGCATTCACAATAGAAGTATTTTGTTGTTCTGTTTCAGTTGTCATGTTTCTGCAAAAGGTTGGTACCAATAAAGCTCTACTAAACCAGCAAATTTTTTTTAATCTTCAAATCGAATATAAATAATTAGATTTACTTGGCGAAATTTTTATATCTTTAAACCAGGTAATCAAAGTGAGTATAAAATTAAAAGGACTTTAATCTCAAATAAGGGAGTAGAAAATTCGATGATTTTAGTCTCTAAAATAGAACTGAACACAGAAAAATTAAACAGTAGTTTACAATTCCTTAAGTTTGTTATTATCTGTGTTTTGAATAGTTCTTTAATAATCAATTTCTATTTTTCTAATGAAGAAGCAAAATAATATTTATAATAAAAATATTGAAGAAGTATAAAATAATATTTCGAACCCACAAGTTTTTTGTATGTGCTTAAGAAATTATAACCTTCTCACTGTCGCTAAGGAATTGGGTTACTTCTTCCCAGGATAGAACGAAAAAATGTTACTATAATAGCAACAATGCAAATTATAGAACTCCAGTGAACTCAAATGATAGAATAGAATCACACTTGACACTTATATTTCTATTTTTGAAAATGATGCAAAGAATTCAGAAGAGAGGAATCCAAATTCGAATTGCCGAGTTAAGCGACGACGACGACGATGCTAGAGGAGACTCTCTTTATTAGCTAAAAGATATGTTTCTTAATATAAGTATAAAAGTTTTCCTCTTCCTTACCAATGAGGGATAAAGTTCACTTATAAAAAGATATTTTTAGATTTTTACTTTTCTCCATTTTATTTTCCACCATTTTCTAATTCATATCACCTTATGTGCAAAATTAATGATTGAAGAACCCCAACAGAGAATATATTAAGTGTAGGTGGAGATATATGATTGTCATTTCATTGTGAAAGTAGAAATTTCATTATGAAAGTAGAAATAGGAGAGTTCCATAAATTAATGAGCCTTAGCAAGAAAAATTTCACGCAAAAATATCAGAAGTTTTGAACATGCCAAGGCCAAACATTCAGGCAAAAATTTCTGAAGTTCGTTGTCAAATTATTGTAACTTTAATCGTGAATGCTTGACATTGTTCTGAAATAATTAAATTTATGATTTTTTATACATTATTTTATAGCTTAAATTCTATCACAAAATTAGTCATTCTTCACCGAAGTGACTGATCTTCAGAGCAGACAGCATAAACTACATAAAAAAATTTAAAAGGAAAAAAAGATAATTATACATATTTAGAGTAATAATTCTGAAATATAACAATATTTTTTAGTTTTCAAAAAATACCGGATTAGGTAAAATATTTACAAATATACCAAATTAGGTAAAATGATAAAATTACTATTTCATAAATTAGGGTAGTCTAACTAATTATCTGTTGTTATGAAATAATAAGGAGGATGAATATTGTAGTGAAAGAGAGAAGAGAGAATAATTCTTATTTCTCTTGAGGGATGGAATACAATGAAAAGAACCCCTCTATTTATAGCAGAAGATTAACCATGACTTAGACATTCACTATAGTACAAATACACATTAAGAGCTTATCTAATCGCAAGCTCATTCAATCGTAAATTTACGCAGTTGCAGGTTTATCCAATGAATATCCACATAATATAATATAATTATAACACACCCCCTTGGATGTTCATTAAAAGACATTATACCTTGTTAAACCTTACTAGAAAAAGTTTAGTGGAAAAAAATCTAGTGAAAGAAAAAGAGTACACATATCTAATAATATGCATTTTGGTTGCCTCATTAAAAACCTTATAAGAAAAATCTAATGGGACAAAATCTCATAAGGGAAAAAGAGTACAACGTGTATTAATTTCCCCTAATGAGAACATCCTTGAATCTTTGCATCCTGATCTTGTGCACCATCTTCTTGAAAGTTGCAGTTGGTAGAGATTTGGTGTATAAATCAACCACTTTATCACTTGAACGAATCTGTTGCATGTTGATATCACCATTCTTTTGGAGCTCATGTGTGTAGAAAAACTTTGGCGAAATGTGCTTCGTTCTATCTCCTTTTAGGAATCCTCTTTTTAGTTGTGCTATGCATGTTGCATTATCTTCATATAAAAATGTGGGTGTTTTATCACATTTCAAACCACAGTTTTCTCTAATATGATGTAGCATGGACCTCAGCCACGCACATTCTCGGCTTGCTTCATGAATAGCTATTATCTCAACATTATTTGATGAAGTAGCTACGAGAGAATGCTTTGTAGATCTCCAAGATATGGTAGTACCTTCACATATGAACACATAGCCAGTTTGAGATCGAGCTTTGTGTGGGTCAGATAAATATCTTGCATCAGCATAACCAACAAGATCGTCTTGCTAATGAATTAACCAAATGTCTTGCCTTGTAGTATTAGCAAGGTACATTTGTGCATCAATCACACTAAGATATGGTACTTCAGGATCAAGGATTTTCTCATTCTTTTCTTGAGGTCAAAACAAATCCTTATTCATATCAAGTGATCGAACAACCATCGAAATATTTAATGGATGTGCTTCATCCATATAAAATCATTTCAAAAACTTCTCAATATAGGCAGATTGATGTATAAAGATATCATTTGCTAAATGTTCAATTTGCAAAGCAAGACAAAATTTTATCTTTCTCAGATCTTTCTTCTCAAATTCTTTTTTTAGATAATCAATTGCCTTTTGAAGCTCTGTTGGAATTTGTATAAGATTTATATCACCAACAAAAATAGCAAGTACAACAAACTCCGATGTTGTTTTCTTATTTGATTTTCTTCATATAAGAATTATGAACAAATTTACACAAACTTATAAATGCTTCATACATTTTGAATCCTTCAAGATTTTCATATAATTTTTGTCAAGTGATAACATGCATTAGTATATAAATGCGTGACATCTTCTGATGTCTGGACTACAGGTCCAATAAGCTTTACGCTTATCAAGATGTATCGTTTTACTTGATAAATATTTATATATCAGCATGCTTTAGCAGACGTACATTTAGATCCTCACAATCTTTTACAATATTGTGCTATATTATATCAAAGATATCGTTGACGGTATATCATTTATATCGATTTGCAATTGGACATAACTCATTGAGATCTCATTACTTTCAATATTTTTCTTAGGTACCTAAGCCCTTTCATGAGTTATCATGAAGTGTTATGTCGTAGGCTCTTCAAGAGCATATTGCCTCATTATTATGTTCATTTGCTCCATTTGTTTTTTCAAAGATTATTGTAATAGAAATTGATTGATCTACAATGCCTCATACATACTGTGACCCTATCCTTCAGGGACATTAATTTAATAGGAGCTTTTGCAGCTGAAATATGAAATTAATTTCAGGTCGGCAAATGCTTCAGGCATTTGACTTGAATTATTTTTTCGAATGAGGATCATACTAATGATAATTCACAATATATTTTTTAGCTACTTATTCTCTCCTCCTCATGTTAGAAGAACTAACATGCATCCCCGATTATCTTTGAAAAATTAATCTGTGTGCGTAGTGATAGATTCATTAATCATATACTGCACATCAAAAGTTATTGGATGAAATACATTTGGTTCCTAACCAATTGAGCATGGGGAGATTAATCATAATTTCTTGATCAACATATAAATGTCATTGTATGTAATATATCATATCATAGATCAACCCACTAAGTTTTGTTCTCTTAAGCAATGGTTTAACTATTTATCGGAGACATTTAATGTCAAACAAGCTTGGATTAAACCAACATTATCAAGATGAATTGTCTTGATTACATAATCTGAAAGTTATGCTTTTAAGGCGATCAAATATCTAGCAAGCAACTTTGTGAATGTCAAACTACAGGTTGACAATGAACGCACATGTGACCATCTTATGGATGCATCTAGTTAAGACATCATGGCAGGTGAATGGGCCCATATTCACTTTTTATACTTTTCATAATTTTAGGGATTTGGTCCTAACATTAGCTAGTATAATCAACTTATCATGAGAACAAGCAACATAAAAAATTTCTTGAAGAATCTTCTAGTTCTTCAATATATTTTGAATACTTAATTAACATATCATATTAGGATGACCAAAACAGTCATATGAACTGATAAAATAATCTGTACTAGTAAACTTCAAGTTTACCATGATATGTGTTATTTATTCAATAAACTTCAGATTTACTGTGTCATTAATTTTACATCAATAAACTTCCGATTTACTGTAGCATGTTATTTCATCATACTTATATTTACAGTACAAGTCGGGTAATTTGGAGATATTTAATCTTTCAATCATTTGTAGTCTCAATATGATAACTATTTTTATTGCTGGTAAACTTTAGGTTTACTATAATTTGTGTTTCAATCATAACTTCATATAATACGATCTATCATGAATTGTGTTATCATATATAAGCTCTTCGAGAGTGATAAGATATTGTTTGAACACTACTGGTGTATGATTCTTGTAGAGAAAAAATTAGGCTTTTCTGGAGACTTTAATCATTAATTTATATTACCAAATATTGCTTACATACTTCTGGTATCATGAAATTAAATTTAGATATTGTTGATGTCATGAAATAAACAGTAAACATTGGGATCTAAATTTCATTATTTCAAGCGTTTACTAATTCAGAAGTAGATTGTAAGTTTTACTACTTTAAGAGTAAATTGCAAGATTTACTATTGCAGAGTTGAGAATGCTTGATCATTCAATTGTCTCATTAATGCTAGTCTATGCTTGCTATCATGCTTGCAAAAGTGGGGGTTTCAATAGATTGTAAGTTTTACTACTTTAGGAGTAAATTGCAAATTTAGCACTAAGAATAAAAGATGGAATATTCAGAATATTTCTTCTCAATATTTCTGCCTCTTCTAGAGGTGAGTCATGATATCTTCACAACCAAGAGTATGTTCATGTTTATGAATTTTACTAAATATTATCACATTCACTTCAGGGAATAAATATGTAGTTGTAGCATTTATCAAAAGTCCTCATTCTTTAGGAAACATAATCATTTGAACATGTCTTAAACATATCAAATTGTAATAGCTTAAAATCTCTTTTAAGATATTGCTACTTCAGGAGCAAATCGAAACACATATGATATAAAATTTATTTATTTTTTCTAACATATCTTTAGTTATAATCACAAAAGCCAATAATAATATTACCACTTTCAATAGTCAACTAGTTTAATAACAATAAGATACACAAAACATAAACACTTCGGGTGATAAATTAATATTCTTTTCGAACTTTGTCAGAGTACAAGAAAATTTACTATTTCTACTCATGTTTAAAAGGAAATAAGTTATAGAACTTGAGGAAAAGATAAAGTTCAAATCTTACCTAATTAACATTTGAGATGATTAAATTGTGTATAACTTTCAAACATGCTCACGTGATACTTATGAAAAGTTCAATATGCCATAACATTTATATGTTTCATCTTGAAGAACGTGAGTTACTTAGAACACTCAGAATAGAGCTATGTACTATCAATATCTTTATTATCTCAATTAAACATCCTATTATCTCAATGGGATAGAACTTTTTGCTCCGGATCTAAAATAAATCAAATCCAACTAGCTACCAAAGACTGTGATTATATATAAGGTATCAGACCAAAACACTTAAACTTTTGAAGCAGCCAATTATATGCTTTGTAAACACCCAATAACAATATATATAGTCCCATCAAATATAGTCAACAATAGTATCATATCCTTAATTTTAGTCACACTACTCACGTTCATTAATCAATCATGGAAATTTATTTTAATGAAATAATATAGACATAAATATATAGATATTCTGTCGGAAAATACATAAAACAATTGATAGCTAGAAAATCACTTAAAAAAATATGGTTATAAAGTAAGAGTTAGTGGTGTGATACAAGAATCATCAAAATTATTGGAAGACACAACAGCCCAACTAACTTAAATTAATCTTGGTAACAAAATAGTAGATAAATCATACCTGGTTGTTGTATAGCTTTATGGAACACGCCATTCTCAAGAGACACATTGCTGAAGATAATATAACACAATTTCTCGTTGACAACGGAAATATAATTGGAGTTCGTACTGATAACGTGTTATGAAATAATAAAATGAGAGAAAGAATATTATAAAGAAAGAGAGAAGAGTGAATAATTCTTATTTCTCTTGAGGGATGGAATACAATGAAAAGAAGCCCTCTATTTATAGGAGAAGATTAACCATAACTTAGACATTCAATATAATTCAAATACACATTAAAAGCTTATCTAATTGCAACTTCATCCAATCGTAAGTTTATCCAGTTGCAGGCTTATCCAATGAATATCCATATAATATAATATATTTATAATATCTACGTGACTTCTTGATTTGTGGTATTTTTATAATAAAATAATTAAATATCTAATTTGCACCATATTGATATCTAATCTCTAAAAAAAAAAATTCTTCTCAAATAATTCAAATCATTCTTGATATTCATTTAATAAATTTCTCATAGATTTTTGCCTTTTTATATTCCATAAATTTCTTGTAGATTTTTATCTTTCTGTATTTTTTCTATACACATTTTTTTCTTTTCCTCGTATACACAATTAATACACTAAATCATTTTGTATATATCTAGTATAAAAAATAATTAAGTAACTCAGTTTGTATTACCATATATTATACCCAATCCATACACTAAACTAAGTATAAATTTCTTATATACTAATATGTAAAAGAACAACAACATAGAAATGAAGATATACTAGTTTCTATACAAATTTCAGACCCTCGCACAAAAAAAAAATATACTTAGACTAATTAGATATATCATATTTTATATACAATGCATTCACAAAAACATGTTTGTATATAATTGGTATTCTCTATTAAAAATATTATGTTATTTTTCATAGTATTCCCTTTAAAGAAACAAATATTTCGTCAGCATAACGAAAGTATTTAAAATATGATAGAGATTTAGGTTGCCAATTTGTATATATTTGTATTTTTTAAAATTTTTTCTTAACTAAAGAATATGAATCAGTTTGTGAAATAATAAGTATGTAGTGTGTATGTAAATTGGTTTCATCTGTTTATATTTAAATTACTTTTTCAACCAATAATTATATGAATTATGTCTATGGTCGAATATATGTTTTCAGATTTTACTTGATATATATTTCGTTTACAATTTGAAAATTTTTAATGTTATAAAGTGTTTAAAAATTGATATAGATTTAGAGTATTAAGAAAGCTTAAAAATTGATAGAGATTTAGAATATTAAGGAGTTTTAAGGAAAAAGGAGTTTTGGAGAAGAAAGGGAGCTAGATTATTAAGGAAACTAGATAATATTGAAGAAAGAGAAAAATATATTTTTAATAAGTATGATAGAGTAGAATGATTACTTTCTATTATAAGTGTGCTATAAAATAGAAAATTTAATAACTAATCTGGATTTAATAACATGTATTAAAAAATTATGTAATATTAAATATAAAATTTGGTAATTTTATAAATGATCTGGTAGTTTAATAAATAAAAAAAATTATTGATATATATTTATAATTAAATGTGTAATATTATTACTTTTTCTAATTTTTCCTTTTTAAAAAGAAGAGGCCCAAACAGTAAACAATTGAAACAGCCCAAACATCGAATAGCCCAATTTTGAGCGAGCAACATGTAAAATTTACACCTAACCCTTCCGAGATTTTTGATAAGGGGAGACTTTTGCTTGTTTGTTTGCACTAAATAGAGGTCTAATTGAGATTTTAGGTTATTAAGTATATTTGTATGCAATTAAGATATAATCACTTATTTGATCTGAATAGATTCTAATCAGGATCTTAAATCAGTCTTAATATTATTCAAAAGTATTCTTGTATGGATAATTTTCATTACTATTCTAATTCATAATCACCAATCAATATTACTAACTACTTTGACGGTACAACCACTATCACTATAGGCAGCCACCATCACTGACAACCTTTATCATCACAATCACCACTGGCAACCACTGTCTCCGCTACTACCTCCACTGTCACTATCACCAATGTGCTCAATCCCTACTACCAACCACCACCAACACATCGTCAACCACTATACATTCTTCAGCCACCACCATAATACCGTCAACTACTAACATTAACCAACTTCACCATCATATCAGTTATTACAACACCAACCACCTTCACTGTCATAATTATCACTATAACCATTACGAACCGCTGACGTCAACCATTACCACCACCACCACTGTAAACCATCTCCACCATCACTAGTGAACAGAAATGTTTCATGTTCTTTAATCAAATGATAATTTTATTTTATTAAATTTAAATTTTTATATTTAATTAATTTTTTATTAAATTATCTATATTTATTATGTTACTAATAATAAATTATGTACATTTAAATATTGAACAACAAACAGTGTTAATTAATCAGTGTTCAAATTTTGAATTAACATCTTAATTATGCAAATATCTATTAAAATTTAAATATCTTAATATAAAAACAAATGAAATATTCATTACCCGAATCTTACGTGATGCCCATGATTGATGCAATAATATAGTCAGAAATTCTATTAGAAAATTCAAAAAAATATGAGAATTTCACACCTGAGCTTGGAACATGAGACCAAAGAAGAAGACTTCCACACGTCAAGAAAATTCAACAATTTTTATATATACAAAACAATTGATTTTATCTTTTCTGCACAGTGTAATTTTCCTAATAAAATAATTCAATTGAATTCCTTTAATTGGATAAAGATTGCTCCACTCTTAATGGGACGGCTAAACGAGTGTGGGGTAAGAAGAAAGATTAGCAAGCTTATAAACTAGTAAATTTTTAAAGAAAATGTACACATGATACGATTATACCTTGAGCGAATCTCACATCTAAAATTTAATTTCTAATTTTCAAATCATCTATAATTTTCTTCAAATGTTGAATATACGCTTCATTTAGATGTTTTCGATTAATTCCTATCATATTCACTCAAAAAAACTATTAGAATTTTCAAATTCGAGTTTGTTGCGATTTTAAGATAGGAATTTGATAAAATTTTACCATTGATAAATTGAGAGAATTTTTGTAGTAACAGTAGAGAAATTTGATGATTTCAGAGGTGATGAGACAATGAAGGATGAAAGGAATTAATCAGTTGGCGGTGAATGCATAAATTGTGTTGTATTATTAAAAATGGGATTTGGCTGGGCGTTCGGATCACTCAAATTGAATATGAAAATTTCAATTTGATTTTTGATTTTTGGATCGAAAAATTACATTTTAAATTCAATTTAAATAAGTTCAAATTGAATTAAATTTTTGAAGTTTGATTTTGGATTAATCGATTTGGATCGGATATTTTAAAATTTTCAGTTTTGACTTTTGAGTATTCAAGGTAGACCATAATAATGAACAATCTCAATTCACCTAATAGTTTGCTCTTTAGAATATATAACTTTCTACCGTTAACAGGGATTAAATCCTACCTGATTCCCGTGCCGTGTAATTCCATATTGAATTTAATACTATAATGGGTAGAATCACGGGGTACTAATTTATTAAATCTTGAAAGTTGAATATATTAACATTAGACATATAATATGAAAAGAACTGAATATAAGATATAAAAAAATTCAAATATATATAGTAATAAATTTAATATTCAATTCAAAATCTAAAAATCAAAATTAAATAAGTAAAAAATTCAAATTTAAATTTGAATTTCAGATTAGCCCAAAATCACGATAGAACTGCTGCAACACTTGATGATATGTAATCATTTATACATGATCAGTCTTGAATTTTTGTACTCTCTTCTTCCACAATATTATGGAAATAGTTGATTATATATTGTGTATATTGAGCTTATGCTATTTTTGCTATATTTTTTCATTTCATAATTAATAATTATTAAAATTTATTAAATTTAAATTCACACATTATAAAATTCATCCGAAAGCGTAAGCTTATGCTATCTGAATATATGTTCTTATATTTACCTGATGTTCCATTTATAGAAATTCCAAAATCTAAGGTCCCCAAAGAATAAAATACTTATTCACATAACCAAAACATTCTGTTCCTGAAGCCAAAATATATCCTAAATTAAAGCATAAAGATCTTTAAATTCAAGAGACAGATCAGTGGCTGATGAAAATTAAAGTTCAATTGTTGGGTTTATTTCAATTTAATATTTTTAATGTGTAATATAAATTTATATGAAAATTTTATTATTAATATAATAAATAGTAAATTTGAATTCATAGTTTTAAAAATATAATGAGTTCAATACTAAAAAATTTTAAATACTATTGAACTCATAAAGTTTAAGTTTTAGATCTACCTTTTTATATCAGTGGTGGATGCAACATGCAGGCATCACGTTCATTCAACCAAGTATTTTTAATTTGTGTATATAAATTTATTAAAATTACAACAAATAATAAATTTAAATTCATAATTTTTAAAAATACAATAAATATATTATTAAAAATCTTAAAAATTAATTTTATAAAAATCTAAATCTTGAATCTGTCTCCGGCTCAAGACAAACAAACAACTAAATATAAATAATGGAATCTTCATTTATCCACATTATCAGAATGCTTTTTTAATTTGGGCTGCTGATAATGAAATAAATTTTTACCCCTTTCTTTTTCAGAGTCCTAATTAAACTCTGTAGGACCTTAATTATAGTTTTCCAGTTTGTGGTACAAAGATTGGCATGTGATTTTGCCATCAGTGTGCTTTAGCATATGCCTAGAATTGAACAAGGCAGGGCAGTCCAATGCTCTAAAGTTTTCATTGTGAGTGAGATTAGGGTCATTTATGTAAGTGGGTGTCTTTCATGACTCGTAGATCGCTAGCTTTGCATTTCTATAAGTGGCTATTTTCATAACTTAAACCTGTAATCTTCTGATTACACGATAGCAATTTTATCAGTTATTTCAAGACTTCTCTTCCTGTCTAGAATTGAGCTATGATATAAAAATTCGTTTTGGATCATAAATGTGATTCATTGTCACTTTGAGTAACCTAATGTCTGCAAATCAAAAGCCTAAAAAGCTATATGTAATAACAAGTTTGAATATGTTACAGAAAGCAAATGAGCTGTTAGAGCTATTTGTCAAATCTACTAGCTTCCTACCCATCCATGGGTGCAACTACAAAATCACAACGTGCAAAATTTTTTTTATATAATTGTGGTGGTCAAAGTTCTCTCGATTATACCTTAACTAATTTAGGAAAAATTTGGCGATACAGCAAATGTAGCTTCTGTATTTATTTATTTATTTATTTAAAATAGTGATATTTTAAAAAAATTGTATGCATCATAAAAGTTTGGGTTGAATAGTAAATATATCCAATATATGTATCTTCTTATTTCAAAGATAAAATATAAGCGTATTTCATAAAATATGGTAATATAGAAGTGATTTTTTGTGATGGTTGGAATGATTTTTGGTGGTGATACAAATGTATGGCACAACATACAAGTGCTATACATTGAAAATACCATGACATGGATACCGTGTATTTCTCTTGTACACGAATATAATGTATTTCAATTTGCACTTAGATAAAGGATATTCCGCCATATTTTAAAAATAATTATTTTTACAATTCATAAATGCATAAACTGTCGCTATTTTTTTTGTAATTGTGAACACAATTACCCCTACATATAAAATTTTATCATTATTCTATTGGGTATTTGTTATTCCTACTAATATAGGTATCAAATGGGCATTTAGCTATGAAAATAAAAAATTATTCATTCTATTTGAAATTTTTAAAATTAGAGTTGTGTTTCCCCATAGTTTTTATAATGATTATTTAGAATTTGAATGTGTTTTTTTTTTCTAAATATGATTTACACCTTCTATTTCTAAATAAAAAACTAGTAAAATCACTCAAGTTAACCATTTTACTTGAAATATCTGCACTAAAAGAGTAATATCTTAAATAGATAGTCACATAACATTATAGACTAGGTCTCATACACCTGCTACTACATATTATTATAATTTTTAATTTTTGAAGTTGGAGTTGAAGATGCAATTGTGTACGGTTATCGTTTTTGTAAATAATATTTAATTGTTCAATGTACTTTTCCTTAAAAGCATGAAATATGATTTAAACAAAAAATACAAATTAAATAAGATCATTTTTATTTATTTTTTAAAAAAGTTAAAAAATATAAAGGTATAAGTGAAAATAAGATTTTGAATGTTTTTCAAATTTCAAATATAACTTCAAGTTACATTTAAAACAAATAAAGTAAAAAGGTAAAATACAGAAAAAATGCCAATTTTCAAATGAAGTAAAAAAAATATAGAAAAAAGGTAAAAAATTATCATGAATAAACGGATCCTAAATAATTATAATATTTAGAGAAATAAAAAAAATCATCTAGCTATTATTGTTTATGTTGAGATTGAACCCTAGTCTTTTATGATTTTCACCCACCAGCAGAGCAAAGCGTTAACTAGGAGTGTCAAATGAGTGTTTTTGTATACATTTATACAGATTAAAATTGATTGAGTTATTAAATAGGTAAATCATTAATTCGTTTAAAAGTAACCTGCGTTGAAATGTCTGGATCACAAATGGACTAAACAATTATTAGGTTAGCTAAATGTGTTACTATTACTATATATAACATATAAAATAAAAAGACAAGATTTCTCTGAATATATATATTTAGCTCAAATCACTTCAACTTTCAACAGTCTATTAAGTGAGTCAAAATGAATTAAGTTAATAAATAAAAAGGTTATTAACCTGCTAAAACTTAGACGAATTGAACGAGTCATATTTTGATGAGATATTTTTGCTACTCCTAGTGCCAACTTACTACGGTTGCACGCCACGTAAAGCATCCATGTACCAACGCCTCTCATTAATAGCATTTTTAAACCCTAAATTATTGGTAAATTTTAATTTTAGTACTTGTGATATTTAATTAAAAATATTTAGTACGCCTGTCTATAGATTATAAATATTTTTTTTATTTCATTTGAAATTTATGAAGTGTAAGTTGAAAATAAAATTATGTTTGGTTATACTTTTTAGCAAAGAAGAGAATATTTTTTATTTGAAATTTATGAAGTGAAATTGACAAATAAGTTTGGAGCATCTTTTCAAATTTAGAATTCAATTTCACGTTGAATTTGAAAAGTTTATAGGCAACCACTAATTTTGAAATAAAATGAAATATTATTCTAGAAAAAAAGAAGAGTAATTATCATGGTCAAGTTATAAATCCTTAATCTTCAATTATTTTAATAAATATGCACTTTTGATTTATTTGCTAGTGAATATTCATATATTTTCTTGATTACTGATCATTCTATTATTTAATTACGCATATATTAAATTAAACTTATAATATTACTCTCTATATTTGAAGGTGTTATACTTTTCAAAATAGTTTAAATTTAATATATTTTTTATAAAAAAAAATTAAAAGCATGCATTTTAACTAACTGAATGTTAAATATGATAAATCATATATAAATAAATGAAATCATAATTTATTCTATTAACACTTAAGAGATTAATGTTTACTATAGTTCTCACATGGATGACAGAACACATGATGTCAATACGAGTTGAAAAGTAAAAGGCTAACACTTCAACGCGATTTCATGAACGTGAGAAATTATCGATAAATTTGGCAAGTATGAAATTATTAATTTTATTATAATTTTTAATTTGGTTAATTTCAATAAATTTTAGTAGTTCAGTTGATTGATTATTCAAATTCTATTTTATTGGGATAGTTTGATTCCCTTGTAATTCCCCTTTCTCTATTTCTCCTTCCTCTTCCTCCAATTTTCTTTTTTTTAAAAAAACTTGGTTACTTCTATTAAATAGAACTTAACGAGTTAATTTGAAGTCATGATGTCAATTTTGTTCATGTTATTTTTAAAAAAATATATTACATCAAGAGTAGATAAAAGGTAAATAGCCAAATGGAAAAAGGGGATTATAAGGTGGAGAACTGAACTCTCACCAATAACGTGAAATTTTAGGTAACCAACCAACTAAGCTATTACGATTTCTTTGTTCATATTTTTGAGGTGTACAACGTGAATAAAATAATAAGTTATCATATATAAAATATTATTTCTTCTGTTTCAAAATAAGTGGTTACCCTTTTTATTTTGTTTCAAAATAAGTGGTGTTTTACATAATCAATAAGACATTAATGATGTTCTTCCAATTTTATCCTTATTTAAATGGAGAGAATTTTACATAACCAAGAAATACTAAAGAGTTACATATTTTTTAATGTATTAATTAGGGGTAAGTTGGTAAAAATATATTTTACTTTTTAGGAATAAATAGTTTTCTTAAGGAGTGTGCCTAAGCTAAAACCACAACTTATTTTGAAAAGAAGAGAGCAAAAAAAATAAAGTACAAAATAATAACATATCGAGTGTAATTTCACAAAATATTTTTTCAAATATATACTGAAATTTATCTTGTATAACATTTATAAATCAAACTATTCAAATGGAGAGAGTACCAAAATAAAATATGTTAGATTCAGAAAAATCGAACACCACAACAAAGAGCACAATAATTTGGGAGATTTTTCTTTCTCATTATCAATGTGATGTATTTGTAGCCTCACGATACTAAACCTAACCTATTAGGCCTATAATTATCACAATATACAAATTATCGTATTTATATTTAATACTCTCTTCAAGTTAGAGTATAAGAATCCCGAATGTCCAACTTGTGAAGCAAGTGCTCATACTGCAACTTGACCAAAACCTTAGTAGAGATATTAGCCAAACTGCTCATATGTTGGATGTCTAGGATATATACTACTAAATTGCGGCTCACTCCAAACATATTAGTAATCCACTTCAATGTATTTGGTTCGTTCATGAAAAATTAAATTTCAAAAAATATATAATAATGCTTAACTATCACAATACACATTAACAGGATACTCATGGTCTACTTTTAACATATTCAAGATGTCTTTTAGCCATTTCAACTCACAGACGGTCATTATCATCGATCGGTATTCTGCCTCCATTGAAGAGCAAGACACAAGGAGTTACTTTTTGGTCTTTCAAGGCATGAGTGAATTTTTGAGTGCAATAAATCACCTAGTAAGAGAACACTGGGACAGAGGCATCCTACTCAGTCTGAGTCACACCATCCGTATAATCAGAGATCACAAGTTTTTTGCATCATAATTTCTTGTAGCGGGTTCTTTTTCAAATAGCGCACTACTCATAGAGTCGCATCCCAATGTACCTCCTTCGGTTGTTGCATAAATTGATACAACACGTGTACACAGTATGACAACTCTAGTTGAGTGAAATAGTGAAATATAAGTCGACCAACTAGTCGATAATATCGCTCCGAATCTTTAAGGTCTGATCCACTAGTCAATGTCAACCAGTGATTCTACTCCAAGAGAGAGTTATTGGCTTTTGCTCCCAACAGTCCGACCTCAGAAATTATGTCCAAGACATATTTTTATTGACAGAGAAATATCCTAGTGAGAACCCTAGCAATTTCAACTCCCAAAAAATAATTCAAAGAGTCAAATTCTTTGTGTGGAAACACCAGTACAAATAGTCTTTAAACTGTTCAATAGCATTGTGCTCATTTCCAAAAATCATCAAGTCGTCCATATAAATCAGAACATTTATCTGCACCTTATTTGGTGTAAGGTAAAAAGAGAATGATCCGAGTATGATTGTTTAAAAACATACCCCGCCCATAAATCATTTGACAATTTGGCAAACCAACATTATGGTGACTGTTTCAATCCATACAAAGATTTTCAGAGTTGACACATCTTTTCCGGACTAGAAATCCAAAAATCTAATAGCAATTTTGTTGGGACAACGGAATAACAACAATAAACACACACACACAAATTAACTGCGAGAAAATAGAGAAAAACGGAACACAAACGACACACAAGAATTTACGTGGTTCGGTCTCACGACCTAGTCCACAACTGCAACTAGGAGGAATTTTATTACTCTCTCTCTTGTGGTTGTATAGATTACAAGTACAAGCTATCTATTTATAGAAATAGATTAGGGTTATTAGGGTTTCTAACGGGCCTAATTAATCAGGCCTCCACAAGCCCAACAATCTCCCACTTGGAGGCATGATAATCTTCAACTGTCATCCACTGTGAGCACTTGTACGTCTAGTAATCTCCTCCTCATCTTCCTGGTTGCAGCGGCCTTTTCATCAGTTAACCTGAAGGCCCGTTGAAGCTTCCCCAAGCTCCAACATCAGTCACGGCTAAAACTGCCCCTGAATCGTCCTCTGTCCCTACCGACTCCCACTTGCACGAACTGCCGAATCCTGGGATACTCTAAGAACAAACAACACTCTCCATAGTTAGCAGGTAATCATCCGGAGAGACTTTGACAGCTGGAACACTGGTTCTCTTAACCCACTGTCTGGTAACTCTGGCTAAAGTTTTAACTGGCTGACTGCCGATGCTCCCACTGCCACGAAAACCCCTGACTGGTTTACCTGAACCTTTCCAAGCACGTTCAACCTGAATCTGACCTGTGGCTCTGGGTTTATCTCCTGCAAAACGAACCTTCTTCTGCCCACGAGACTCTGTGAACCGGATTTTGTTTCTCTTCTGATCTGGGACAGTCACTTCCTCAGATGGTAAATAGACCATATACAGCGAACTCCGTTTCTTTCCTCGAGCTATGACCAAGTTCCCCTTCATCACCTTCCACTGCCCGTTTCCGAACTTAACATCGTGTCCCTCATCATCCAACTGCCCAACAGAAATCAACTGTTTCTTCAAGCTTGGAATCACTCGGACATCCTTTAAAGTCCACGAACCGACTGAAGTTTTCAGAATCATGTCACCCATGCCCGTTACATCAAGAACTTTATTGTTTGCTAGTCTTACCTTTCCAAAATCCCCTTCTTTCAGATTCTGCAATGCTTCACTGCTGTGGGTAGCATGAAATGAAGCACCAGAATCCATGACCCAGGAATCCACACTGCTCTCCACGCTACATATCAAGAGATCATTATGAGCATAGTCTCCTGCAATGTTAACTTGTTTATTATTCGGGCATTGATTCCTGAAATGCCCCACCTCCTTGCACGTCCAACACGTTACATCTGAGCGATCCTGAGTCTTCGACTGACTCCTTCTTCTGTTCCTGCTCCCACTACCTCTGCTATTTCTCCTTCCTCTGCTGACATTTAGCAATTCACTCGATGATTCCCCAGAACTCCTTCTTCTAACATCCTCTCCTAGAATGAGATCACGAATCTTCTCAAAAGTGAATCCATCGGGTCTCGCTGAACTGGTAACTGCTGTAACCGTTCCGGACCAACTGTCAGGTAATGACGATAGCAGTAGTAAGGCTTGAATTTCATCATCGAACTTAATGCCCACTGACGTAAGTCTGGCTAAGATTGAATTCATTGTATTTATGTGCTCGGTAACTAAACTGTCTTCCTTCATTTTTGTGTTCACTAATTCTCTAATCAGAAAGACCTTGTTTGCTGCAGATGGCTTCTCGTACATGTTAGACAGCGCTTCCATGACACCTTTCGCTGTCTTCTCCTTCAGAATGTTAAACGCAACATTCTTGGTCAACGAGAGTCGGATAACCGCCATGGCTTTCCGATCCAAACCTGCCCACTCTGCATCAGACATCTTTTCTGGCTTGTCACCCAATACCATGTCTAACTCCTTCTGAACCAGCAAATCCTCAATTTGCATTTTCCACCAACTGAAATCTGCACCATCAAACTTTTCAACTTGATACTTCCCATCTTCTGCCATCTCAAACGACTAGATGAGGTACCCGGTACAACTGATCTCAGATCTTGGTAACTTCGTCAGAAATTCAATGACAAAACCAATACGCACCAACAAAGCAACTCGGACCAACAACAACAAAAAAAAAAACCAATTGAAAAACTTTCTGCCGGTGAACAGTACCTGCCGGCGACTGCGAGTTTCTCTTTCTCCGGTGCTGCGCGCTCGAGGCTGTTCAGATCTGCTGCTCGTGATGGCGACGGTGCGACTGAACGGCTGAACGGAGACCTGCACGACTGGTTTCTGTTTTTTTATTTTTTTTTCTTGCTCGATCTGGAAAAAAAACTGGTTTTTTTTTCTTTCGGTCGGACTGGTTCGCAGCTGGCAGCAGCGACGGCTGCTTGATCTGGGTTGCGCTGCTGCCGCTCTCTCCCTTTCTCCAAAAAATTTTTTTTTTGGGTCTTCTCGCTAATTTTTTTTTTCGTGTGTATAACCTCGCTCCGATACCACTTGTTGGGACAACGGAATAACAACAATAAACACACACACACAAATTAACTGCGAGAAAATAGAGAAAAACGGAACACAAACGACACACAAGAATTTACGTGGTTCGGTCTCACGACCTAGTCCACAACTGCAACTAGGAGGAATTTTATTACTCTCTCTCTTGTGGTTGTATAGATTACAAGTACAAGCTATCTATTTATAGAAATAGATTAGGGTTATTAGGGTTTCTAACGGGCCTAATTAATCAGACCTCCACAAGCCCAACAAATTTCATATACACTTCCTCCTTGAGATCTTCGTGCAAGAAGACATTATGCATATCCATCTGATACAATTTTCAGTTTCGTATTTTTCAATTTCGTATTACAGCAACAACCAAAAATGTCTGAACATTCACCATCTTAGAAATTGGGGCAAGGGTCTCATTATAATTAACTCCCTCCATCTTATGATTGTTAAAGGTAACCAACCTTACCATTCGAGTAGTACAATTGATCTTGTAAATCCACATACAACTAAGTTCTTTCTTATTTGGATGCAATATCTCTATTGCCAATGTTTCATTATCCTTCAACTCTTAAATCTCTTGTTGCATTGCTTTACTCCATCGTTCATATTTCATGGTTTCCAAGAAACTTTTTGGCTCGTTTTTGGTGGTAATAGCTGCAAGAAAATTCTTGCGTTGTAAAAAAAAAAAAAAATTATCACAAGTCATATAGTGAGTTAAATGCACCTGAAGGCTATTGTGGACAATGGCGAAGCTACAGTCACCAAAGAGTGGTCAGTTGAATATCCTTGTTGAAAAATTATACCGTGTATATAAATCAAATTCTGTTTGTAAGGGATATATATAATGTTGAACACCTTTGCCACAAACTTGTCCTTTGACACAATGGCTAAGGGTGTTCATTTTCAGCCACGTGGTTTGGGTTCGAACTTGTCCTAGACGACGGTCACAAGCTGCACTGTTGCATATCATTGCACTATTGTTCCTACATCATACAAATACAATTATTTTAATTAGTTAAATCTAGTTTACCTAAGATTCTTAAATATTTGTCAAGTTTCTTAATATTATATTTAATCAATGTAGAGTTATATATATGAATAAATAACTTTATTTTTATGTTGTTATATAGATAATAATTGTATTTATGATTTTATCCAATATACAGTACATGAAAGATTAGAAAATTCGATTAATATTTTGCGTTAAAGATTCGTGTTATATATATATATATAAACGCAAAGCTAAAATTAATAAATCCGTGTGTTCTTTTTTTTTTTGGTCAACTTTTCTTTAATTATGTGATTTGTGTTTAGTATAAATCTAGAATCATTCATTTGTTCAATCAGTATTTCACTTTATACAATAACTCGTATATTTTTATTAATAAAATTAATGCAATAAAAAAAATAAAGCTCGATTGTGTTTAGTATCCTTTATTAATATATGTTATTTAAGTATAAATTTATGCAGGGTAGAAGGTAGAATAAGTTTTGTGGGTATTAATTATACATGGATTAAAATGATAAAATTACACATTTACCCCTTCAAATTTTTTAAATTTTTTTTTTAATTCGTTATGTGAGTACACAATTTTTAAACTAAAAAATGTATTGCCTAATTTGTTTAATAAAGGATTATACTGCCCTTTTATTAAAAAAAATTATAGCAGTTTTGTGAAGAAAAAAAATTATTCTATTTGTTTATATATATATATATATATATATATATATATATATATATTAATTTATAATAAATTAAATATTTAATAATTAATAATTTATGTATTACAATTTCAATAACTAAATCCTACATAACTAATACTTGCATAACTAATACCTACATAACTAATACATGAATAACCAAAACCTGCACAACTAATTCCTACATAAAATAATACATAGATTCCCTCATAACTAATTCATGTATTACTAATACCTGCATAACTCTAACCCATAACCAAACGACCCCTAAAACTCTCACCCGAAATCCCATGTTTTTTTCCCCTTCTCACACCCTAAAAACTCTCAACCAAAAAACTAATCCCACTCTCCCAAACCCCCCACCTTTTGCCCACACACAATAAATATAAACACACAACACATAAAAAGAAAAAAAAAACACACAAATAGAGAGAGATCGAAAAAAAATGGACAGAGACCAAAAAAAAGAATGAAAAACAAAAGACGAAGAGAAGAGAGTCGAGGTCTTGTTGCTCTTAGTTGGATTGTTGTTGCAATTTTTGGCTAGTAAAAGGTTTCTTTTTATTTATCTATTTATTTTACTATATAAGATGTTGTTTGGTTTGCATCTCCAATTTTAATTGAATTATGTTATTAAGAAGCATGCTATTAAATTATATTTGTGGGTTTATTCACTTATATTTTAATTTAACATATTTAGATGGGAATTTAAATACTTAAATATTCGATTGAGTTAGTTAAATTTAAAATAAGTTTGCATTTAAAAGAAGCTAATAGTGGTTGTTTTTCATGAATTTCAAGATTATTGTGTTTTTTATAAGAATATATCAATTACTTAATTTTATTGTTGATATGTTTAGAAATATAAAACTAACAAGGTTTAAATTCTCAATGGATTTGACTAGTTAATTTTTTTATTGATATTTTCAAATTCTAAAATAATCAAAAATAAACTGCCAAAGAAAAACAGAAAAAAAGAAAGAAAAGGAAAGAAAAAAGAAAAGCAAAGTTATTTTTATTTTCTAGTTAATTGTTATAAAAAGTAATGCTTACTTTTCGTATAATTTACATATCCTAATTATATGAGACCGATGTTATAACTAACATCTTCGAATTTCATAAATGCAAAAATGTGCTCTATCACCATGACACTATTCTTGTACTTTCTACCAGTGAGAAGCCTTTTCTAGATGTTCTCACAACAGTTAGCGTCTAAAAACTTGTGGTTGTTCTTAAACTGGACATGGATAAGGGTGGGTGACTTAGTTACTAGGTGTTGATGTCTATTAGTATTGTAGTCTTCCATAGTGTTCCTATGACTGATTAGCATCTCTTAATCTGTTTTTACTCTTTGTTAGCGTGCTTAACGGTAGGTCAATTGGTCTTGCATAGCGTGTTTGCTGAAGTGCATTGGGTAACGCTACGAATCCCTGACCTCCTTCCATGATATTCTATTGATTGACCTTGAGTGAGATTGGGAAGTCCCGCCTTACAAGTGTTTGACTTGTTTCTATCTCAAAATAGTCGTTTTTTTTTTTTTGTTATAAGGTTCTCAAAATTCTCACTTATTCATGAAAGCTTCATTTCACTTAAATATCAGTAAAGAAGAGTGATATTTTTAACTAGGGAAGAACAAGATATATTTTCTCACATAAAATTTTTCTTGTTTTGTGCTCTATTATTGAGAACGTAGTATTTTTCCTTGTAGTTGGGAAAGCAGACATTAGATTTCCCTACTTTTAGTGGCTACATTTTGTGGTTGCTTTTCTTGGAGCCTGCTGCATAAGTGGTTTGATTTCTTGGTTTGCAATCGTAAATGTGCTTTTAGACTTGCAAACAATGATGGTCATGATTGCTGAACTAAGTGACTTTTCCTCT